>CM077093.1:17795739-18395739 GCA_039513925.1 Platanthera zijinensis | reverse complement strand
GTCGAGGAGCCAATTGCTAAAGGTTCAGGCGGCCATCGAACGAAGGGGCATCGAGGCAAATACGACGAGTGATGTTGTAGTGGTGGCCACCTCTTCATGGGTCAGGATAATCCTCCGGGTAATCATCATGAGCGTAATCATATCGAGCGGGTGGGGGACCACACTCTCTCCGACCCGGTGCGTAATATTCATCACGGTGATGGTCGCGGCGACCGTGTGGGGGCACACGATCTCTGGGGTCAGGCTGAGGCTTACAGGGCACACGATACTCATCACGCTGGTGTGGGTGCCTATCACAAGCCAGAGCTGGTTTACGCTCAATCACAAGATTAAGATTCTGCCTCGCCGGTGGTGATGGGGCTCAGAGAGGAATATCACGACGGTAACGGTCTACGGGAGGCTGACCATCCATCGGACGCTGGTCAAGATGAGGAGGAGCATCATGGTCATCCTCAAGCGAGTCATCGTGCTGTGTTGGAGTGTCCCTGACATTCTCTAAGTGATCTTAACAGAGGTTCACCTCGGCAAGCTCATGGCGCACGTCGTTGAACTGGATACCTAAAGTTTTCAAACGATCTAGAATACGACATTGAACTCAGCAAAAGCGACACCCGAATTTGTGCTCGCCGCTCGGTCATCAGAAACCAGTGGATCTGACATGCTTGCTCTAACAATCCTACCACTACGGAGCATGCAATTGGCACAACCTGGGCTCTGATACCAACTGATGTTGGGTAGGCTACGGGGGTGCACTAAACCAAGACTTCTAGGGGGAAATGTAGAGTTGACACACTAACCCAAATCTAAATGCAATGATATCGTCGGTGACGACAACAGATTAATTTGAGCAATAAAGATTTCAACTCACGCAAATGTTTAAATGAACTTAAATAACATTCAATAAGCAAATAATTGACGGCCTTCCTGCGCTCGGAGGGCCAAGGCAAAGCGCGCGGCGAATGAATCTCACCTGCAAGTTATAAGTGTACCGAAGCGAATTTTCACAGACAAGATTCTCAAGCAAATATTGTGGCCTATCCAATAAAAATATGTTGAATAAAATAGTCCAATACAACGAAGACTCGCCAAGTAATGGGATGACTAAGATACTGAAAATTCGGAGCCAGAGATGCATGGACGATGATCCGAGGTGGAACCGAAGGCGTGGAAAATGACGTAGGTGGCTGTCCCCGGCGGTGGAAGGTGAAAACGGACAGGAAATGAGTAGATCCGGCGACGTATGGGTAGATTCGGGCGAGGGAGGGATGGATCTGATGTTTAGGAGAGGATCTGGGCTAATGAATGAGGGAAGGGTGAGGGAAAATTGCGGATTGGGGCTGGTTTGTACAAATCTGGACAAATCCAATAGGGAGAATGCTATGAGAGGTGGTTCCACGAGAGGGGGGCTGAGGAGGCCAAAACCGGAGGTTGGATGCATGGACCGGTTTCTTGTAGGGTTGTGGAGAGGAGGTGGGATGTTGTAGAGGGGTGGAGGAGCGGCGACAGTGAGAGGGAGGGCTGGGAGTTGGCGGAAACTTGCTGGGAGGAAGATAAGGGGGTGGCAGCTGAGAGAGGGGGGGTGGTTGGGTGGCGGGTTGCTGGGAGGGAGGGTTGAGGGTTGCGGATGTGAAAAAAGGGAGAAGCAGCCTGCAGGTTGTTGGATCCGGGAAACCAGCTGGCTGGGAGAGGGCTTAGGGGCGGCGGAATAGGGCTTGGAGGGGGAAGGAAGGGGCTTAGGGTTAGGGCAAATCTTGGGAGGGAAGATACACACCTAGAAGTCGTCACCTAGGATTCCACGGAATCGGCACCGTGGAGGGATCGTGGGAATCCGGGAATTCTATTCTCCAAATTTTGCAATACCTAAAACCATCCCACTACCTATCTATTTATAATAAAAGAAAAGGTTGGGCATCCCACCATCAACGACTATGATTGGTCGGAGGTGGGGCTACTCAAATACAACAAATATAAACCAAAAATACTAAAGTTATATTTGATTTTGATTCGCAACAAGGATCCGGACACATCCGCGGAGTCGGATCGGCGATCCGATCAAGCCCTCCTGCGTGAATACACGAACGTGTGTCCCGCCTTGCAGCGAACCCCTCCTGATGCATGATCTGATGGATCCCCATCATCAAGTTTATTTGATTTGAAAAAAATCAAGTGACTTTATAGATTTGTTTTTATTTAAGAAATATTGTATACTCTAAACATGCCTAGTCTGCCTTGTTGTGCAGCCCATTAAAGACCATCATAAATCTTCATTTTGTTCAAGCCCCAGATGAGTTTTGGAAGGCTAAGTTTCCTATACGGATTGGTTTAGCATTTTTTACCAGGCCATCATAAATCTTCACTTAGTTCAAGCCCCAGATGAGTTTTGGAAGGCTAAGTTACCTATACGGATTAGTTTAGCATATTTTACCCCTACTTACAAGGACTATCCACTCATGTTTCCACATCCAAAGTTACATATGGAAATACCACATATAACAATAAAATTGATGTAATCTTATCAACTTGCATGAAATCTTCGCATGCTAAAGAATAAATGAAACTTTTCTTAAGTTAGGACTCATGACCTGCTGCATTTAACCTCAAACTTGCACAACGCAACAAGTATTTACCTTTTTTATCTATCTGACATGGAGCCTTCTTAAAATTTTGTGACAGTGCAAAGTTGATTGAAATTTACCGCAACCGACACAATATCAGTGCTTCAAGTGGTCTAAATGATCCAGCTGTTGCTACTGGAATTTCTGATCTTGTCTACGAATCTAAAGCACCCCCTCTGGAGAAGACTAACTCTATTGATCCAGATTTGGCAATGGCTTGGGCAGCAAATCTAGGAGATGGCATGTGGGAGAGCAATGCACCAGCAATGGACAGAGTAAGTTATTTTTATATTTCAAGCTCGACCGCTTGCAATTTCTTGATCTGGTTTTGTTTAAGGATCATATTTTGTTTATGTATTAATTCTTTCTAAAGTTTATATGATAGTTAAATTGTGAATTTTATGAGGTCAATTGTCTGATTGTATACTTTTGTTGTACAGGTTAATGAATTTCTTGCTGGTGCTGGAACGGATGCTCCAGATGTTGAGGAAGAGAACATAACTTCTCAGCCATCTGCCACTTATGATGATATGTGGGCTAAAACACTTTTAGAAACATATGAGGCTGAGGTGATAAATAGAATCTTCTCAAAATTTTATTTATGGATGAGGTTCTTAAGTTCCAATATTTGTCTTAATATTTAGGAAGATGATGCCAAGTCATCTGGAACATCTTCTCCTGAATCTACTGGCTCAATTGAATCTTCTATATCATCACACTTTAGTGGTTTGGGCTACCCTTCCTTGTTCAGTTCGAGACCTTCAGGCTATGGGGTATCACAACAACCGGTACTTATTCGAACTCCATAAATATCCTTTTTTCCATGTTGTATTTGTTGTCCCTTTGCAAGCTTCAGTACCGTTGATGCACACAATGTTGATTTTCTTCTTCTTATGCTTGAAAAAAATTAATAGTATGTATGCTAACATGGTCGATATTTGTGCTTCTCAAGTGCAATTAGATTTTAAATTTGGGAAAAAAAGAATGAATTACCACAATATGTTCTTGACAAAAAAGGATATATTATTCCGGGATCAGATTGTGGGTTATTCATGACCACACATCAGACACGATTACAAATGCTTCCCATTATTGTAATGGATGAGCCACTAATATTGAAGAGGAGAAGATCAAGTGTCAAAATTACGGGCGTGCTACATGTCTGCAACGATCGGGCAAGGAATTCTAGAGCTCAGGCAGGCCCCAAGAATTTTTGACATATCCAAACATGGTGTTCCCGTGACGACGATCTGTCCGGGACTCAAAGTCAAGCCAACTCTTGTTGTTGCGGATCTCAACAAGGTCACTCCCATCAACCGGAACATCACACCAATCCATGAACAACTCCAAAGAGAATTTTGAGTCATGCTCCCTGGAAAAAGCCACCAAGCCCATAAGGCGAGTCAATCCTAGCGGAGCGCACTGGGATATCGAGACTCTACAAAACTTCAGAATATCAATCACCTCCTCGCACGGTGGAAAGCAGGAGCCGGACTTCAAAGTCGTCTCCCAAATCGTCAACCAACTCCTAGGAGGGTTCTGGACTCTCTCTTCAGGACGAGGTATCCTCACCTCAAGATCAGCAGATAACCCATATCTTTTCCTCCAAACTGCGACTTACTTAGTAGTGAGCATAGAGCGCAGCCGCATGGGCCTTGTAGGACGCCCCGAAACTTGAAAATAAAAATCAAAGGTTAGACAAAATCAATTAAGTGTCAGGTGTTCAATTGAGCACCCCGCATCTGCAATCTCGACATGGGAGGCCAAAAATCGCACAAGTCGCTTGCAAGCACGCACGCATAAGCACATGCACAATTCACGCACAAGACGCACGCAACCAACGACCTGCCTACCCAAGAAAGAGGCGCGAGATCCCTTGCGAGCAGAGGGGTGTGCAGCGCACGCCCAACAGTACGCGCGAGCGTAAGAGCGTAATCGTAGCGCGTGCGTGCAAGGAAGCACGCGCAGGCGCGAACCCCTGGGGGGGCTCACGTGCACCCCAGGAAAATGTACGTCGGCGGTCGCTCCGTTCGGTGGACTTGTCCTCGCGTCGGTTGGCTCCGCTCACCGGCTTCGCACGTTCGGCCTTTATCGTCGTGCACTTTCTCCATTTTTCGTCTTCTTTAGGACTAACCTTCGCTCGCGAAGCGCTGCCATCTGCCTTCTCTGGCACCTCCCCGTTCACCATCACCATTGTTGTCGTCGATTGAATCATTCTTTAGAGGAGAAGAAATCCCTGCTCTTCTTAAACGATTTCTAACACCGAGGATTTCAGGGGGCAATTGATAGGGCCAAGCCAACTCCCCATGATCCACAGCAAATTTGTGAGATCACGGGTTTGACGGACGCGCGCACGATCATCACATGCGATCCCTCGCGTGCTAATCCCACTCGCGCACCATCCAAACAGCCACCGCGTCGGGGCCGCCGACGCCGCCTCCAAAGGCGTCGGGCAACTCGCGATCGGCCGACCGCACCAAGGCTGCCGTCTGGCCGCAGGCCGCCTCCCGGCCACGGGGAACCTCCTGCAAGGGGTGGCCGCCTTCCGGCCGCGTGGCGCCGCCCACAAGGGGCGCCTGCTCCACGGCCGCCTCCCGGCTGCGGGGCGCCGCCCGCGTGGGGCGGCTGCTACACGGCTGCCACCCAGCCGCGGGGTGACGCCCTCACGCGGCGGCCACTCCACGGCCACCGCTCGGCCGTGGGCCGCAGGCCGCCGCCTGCAACGGGCGGTCGTGCCTCGACTGCCCCTCCTCGTGGCCGCCCGTCTCGTTCCTCCCTCGTCGGTGGCCGCTCGCGCTCGCCGACCCTTCCCCGTCGTCCAATCGCTCTACCGCGATCGCCGCCGTCCATTTTGGGGATAACCACCCACTAACCACCATGGTTAGTGGGGGGTTTAATAATTAAATAATTGGAGAATAATATTATGCAAATAATATTCCCCCAAACCATACTTGAGATTATGATATTGGGTGTTACGGTGTGCGTATAGTCGCGCAACCACCATAACCACCTCCTGGAGGCTATAAAAAAGCCCCCAGACCTCCTCATTTCTCACTTTTTTTCTCCTCTGCTTTCTTTCTCCTCGAGCCAGAGCTCTACTGGATTCCTCCTATGAGTTACCTTCAAGCCATCTTCAAGCCTCCTTCGAGCTTTCTTCAATCCACTTGCTAGTCATCGTCTCGCCACCAAAATCTGCATAAGTCCATGAACGAGGGACGAGGAGGAAATTCCTTATACAACAAGTGCCTTATTTGTTTACAATTCCCCAGCGAGCAGTCTTGCGCGGGGCAGTCTGTTGCCCGCCGTGAGTCTTGAGTAACTCTTTCTCACCTTCAAAGTGTAACGAGGAGCGGCATATCGCCCTTGATTCCCCATGAAAGTTGTAATCACAAGCAGATAGTGGATTTTTACCGGCACAGACCCGGTCGCGTGGTTTTTTACCCAGTTGAGGGGATTTTCCACGTCAAAACCTCGTGTGTACAATTTCTCTCTCATTGGTTGTGTGAGCGCTCGACCGCTCTGGGAGCTAAGGCGATCCAAGTTATTCCGGTCCAACCGGGGCGTCGAGTTTGGCCGCAACAAGTTCTATTACGAATTATGGTGCTTTGTCGTTTAGAGTACCACCAGAAGCTGCATCGATAGTTTGCCTAGTAGTTGCATTTAAACCATTATAAAATATTTGGACTTATAGTCAGGTGGGTAGTGCGTGGTGCGGACAACGATTTAAAAGATTTTTAAAACGCTCTCATGTGTCGTACAAGGTTTCAGAATCAATTTGAGCGAATAAAGAAATATCGTTTTTTAATTTTGTCGTTTTCGCAGGAGGAAAATACTTAGATAAAAAAATTTCATAAAGTTCGGCCAAGTATGGATTGATCCTCTGGGAAGAGAATTTAGCCATTGTTTGGTCTTAGCGTGTAAAGAAAAAGGAAAGAGCCGCAGCCTAATCGCATCTTTGGTCACACCATTAATATTAAAAGTATCACATATTTCAATAAAATTAGAAAGATGTAAATTCGGGTCCTATTCGTGAAGACCATCGAGCATAATAGGACTTTGCCCTTTGCTGGGCAACTTCTGGATTGGGCTCATCCATATTTTCCGTGTTAGTGTCTCTATTGACTCTTCGAGATCTATATGTAAATCCTGATCACGAGTTCGAAGGCACTGTCGAAGGGTGCGCTCGGAATTACTCGAAGAGCTACTGTGAGTCATGCACTAGAGAGATGAAAAGGGAAAGAAAGAATAACCGAAAGTGAAGGAAAACCAAAAAAATGATTTTTTTTTCTCTTTTTAGGTGGATTATGTTAATCCTGGACTTTCCAAGGTCTACCCGGTTAATGGCTCACAAGGTACTAAGAGATCTGATGGGCTGAGACCCCAAATCTCCCTTTCTAAGAATATAGTTACACCCTTAAAGAAATTTTTTTTTTGAAAACAAAAAATAAGAGAAAAAACAAAAAATAGAATTAATAACAGTTCCTTTTTTCAAACTATTAGTGTTGTCCCCGACAACGACGTCAAAATCTTGATGGGGATTTTTCGTTTTTAAAATTTATCCAACTACTATCCCGATATAGGCAAGTATACCTATCGAAATATAGTTTATTAATATGTCCTATTTATACACGGGACGCGCTGAGTACTTTTACTTCAAAGAACAAACTTTTATTTTATCGGTTTGATTTTTGGGTTGGGTTTGCGAAGAAAAAGAAATATTTCAATTTTCAAAAGTCAATTTAAAATTATAATAAAGAGACTAGCCTGATCATGAATCACCTCGGAAAGAAACGATCAAAATAAATAAACTGTTAGCTCACTTTAACGACAATGCTTGGGCTGTGGAGGTTCCCGAAATATGGACGCACCTTTCTCAAAGAATACGCCCACCTGAGTTTAGATAGTTCAACTGAACTCTTATCCTAATCGATTCTTCTAAGACTCGCCTTAAGTGGTGAACCCCGCTATTGGATTTGACTCCAATCCAGGAGATTTATGTCGTCCTTTTTCAAGGGTTGCATTCAACTCCCTTTACCCGTGAGCGATCGATCCGATTACACAATCCTTTCGGATACTAGAATACAGAAACAAAAATGAAAACCATATATCGATTGATATGGTCTCACTCAATATAAATCAAGGGTAAATTCTAAGCATTCGTTAAAAGTGCAAAAGAAAATAGATTAAAAAGAAGAGATCATTTCGTTACTCGGCTCATCTCGATCGAGTGCTCTAGAGATTTAGTTACTCATTACGATGGAGAAAACAAAGAAGATATAAGGAGTTTGCATGATTAAAAAAAGAGACTTAGAAAGGAAAATGCAATTTTATTTAAATAAAAAGAGTGGTACAATGAAAGAGAAATTGCAAAAACTATAAGGTAAAATTAAACATGTATAAAGGAAGTACAAAAACAGTAGGAAAACACTCAAAAATTCCTCTAAAATCTCTCTTCTTCCTTCCTATCTGCTTCTCCTGATCTCAACAACATCTGGCCTTTTATAGATGTTGGAGTGGTTCTAGAATCATCCAAGGGATTTAATGTATCTAGATGAAAGAGAAAATTGGTGGATCGAGGGGGGAATAAGTCTCATGGGAAGGAAAGAGGGGGGATGCATGGTGTGTGATATTAATGCATGAAGTGGACGGGTGCTTGGGGAATTAAGATGAGTTGATGATGTGGCAGGATTGGATTGTGCCAGGTTGCATGAAATTAATTTAAACAGGAGGTTCGGCCATAGTAATTGACGAGGTGACGTAAAAAAAATTAATGATAACAATGTCTATGAAAATTAATACGCAGAGCAAGAGTTTAAGCCATAGCAATCAATGAAAAGAGAAACAATATCGATACCTAGATTTTCTCGTGCATGTGGCGGCTTGCTTAGGGATGGGGAACGACGCCGGTGTACTTGACCTTGGTACGCGAGTGGCTCCACAAAAGGGCTGCATGAGGGAGTATCTATGTGGATCGGGCGGCTATGTGTTAGGGCTAAGTGGATTGGGACTGGTTATGGGACTAGAGGGGGGGTGCGGGATCAGGAAGAGAGGTGGGGGACTTGTGGTTGTCGGTTGGGGTCGGATGGGGAGGAGGTGTTGCGGGAAGGCTTAGGCGGAGGGTGTTCTTGGCTGTGGATGTTAATCCGGCTTGGAGGAGGGGAGTAGCAGGGGGCGGGGTGAAAGGCCGGTGAGGGGAAAGGGTTTGGGAGGCTGGCTGTTGGGTAGCGGATAGAGTGCGGGGAGGAGGGGGCTTGTGGAGAGGTTGATGGCTCCGGAATCCAGGGAGAACATGAGAGGAGTGCTGTCGGGATCTTACCGTAGAGGGGGACGGGGAAAGCCGCACGTATCGCATGGGAGAGGGCCGCTCAAAGCCCCAGAGGACCGGCCGGTTGCAACAGGCAACTCTGATCCCTTAAACAAGCAACATGCATAAGTATTTATGAGAAATAAAAGCTAGGGCACCCTGATGGACGGCTAATAATGTTTGGGCCGATCGGGAGTCAAATACAGCACAAAATAACTAAAATAATATAGTAAAAAGATTCGGAGCGACCATCCGGGCGCATCCGCGACTCGGACTGCCAAAATGGGTCGCCGATCACCGCCTCTTGTGGGAATAAACACGTGTGGGTTGTCGATCGCCATCAGGGAGGTGAAGGAATATCCAGCTTCCGGGTAGTGGCGGGACCTCCTCGCTGTAGCCTGAGGGTCTCTCAATAAACATCCACAAAACATTTGTGAGAATCGGTTCTAGGCTCAAAATACTCATTCCTTGGGATTAGACGGCGAAACAAGTAACCCGAACCACCACCTCAGTCTGAACTCCGTTGAACCGGTATTCGGGTTTCAACAACCCCTATTGAAGCCAACCATAGATTGGGTAGGGATGGTGAAGAAGTTGTTGCATATATCAATGGTTTTCAACAACTTGTAGGGAGACTCATTTACCTATCTCATACTCGCCCATATATCTTTTATGTTGTTGGAGTTATTAGTCAATATTCTCCTACATCTCACCACTTGGATGCTACCCACTGGATTCTTCGGTATCTTAAAACCTCTCCTGGACGTGGCATCTTGTTTGCTCCCAACAAAGAATTAACAGTTAAAGTCTTCAAAGATGCTGACTGGGCGGGATCGGTTGATAATCGTAGATCTACTTCTGGATATTGTGCTTTGGTCGGGAGAAATTTGGTAACCTGAAGAAGTAAAAAAACAATAGGTGGTTGCTAGGTCCAGTACCAAAGCTGAATTCAGAGTTATGACCCATGGAATATGTGACGGAATGTGAATTTGATCCCTTATGTCTGAACTTGGGATTCAAGGCAAGGGTCTCATCCATCTATATTGTGATAACAATGCGGACATTAGCATCGCGCATAATCCAGTTCAGCATGACCACACTAAACATGTTGAAGTCGATCGTGATTTCATCAAGGAGAACATAGTGAGTGGAGTTGTGAGCATGGTTGTCAGGATTGCGATCTGGATCATAGGATCTTACGATCCCACGATCCAGATTTTGTAAATCGATCCGGATTTTGTAAAGCAATCCTCGATCCAATCCTACCTTCTGATTCAATCCAACCTCGTAATAATCTCATCTAAGATCTTGATCTTAACCTTGGCTGTGAGCACTCCATTTGTCCCATCCGATCAACAGCTGGCTGACGTCCTCACTAAGGGGTTGAATCTTAGAGATTTGGAAACATTATGTCCAAGTTGAGTTTGACATACATCACAAACCCAACTTGAGAGGGAGTGTTGTGTCCAGTTATATTTTTGGCTTTAATTTTCTTTTATTTAGTCACTTCTATATATAAAGGAGGGGACTCCCGGTTAATTCAAAAATTCAATTCCCGACTTTCAACAATATATATATTGCTGATAGAAATTTCATATGATGAAAAATTCTGACGACTTTGTTTTAAGTCTCTCAGGAGAATAAGCCCGCTGCTGGCAGCCGGTTTAGCAATAACTCATATGGAGGTTCAAGTTTGGAGGGGACTTCATCTCCAGTAAGTCCATCTCGGTTATAGAAAGGTTTTTTTTAATGGTTTTACCCAAATATTATTTTTTTAGTGGGTCCTTGCTTCAGTTTGTTAAATTGCAGGTTGCACCCCTCTTATTTTTGAACTTAGGAAAACCTCCCTTCTAAGAGTACATTGCATGGCATCCATGCACAAAAAAATCCCCTAAAAATTTACTCAAAGGATGTATTTTTGTGCATGGATGTTATGAAATGTACTTAGCCATTAGTGAGATTATGACACAAGATAGGGCATAATGACAACAAAAGATCCGTAGAGCCGACCCCATTATAGTGGGATAAAGGCTTGAGTGTTGTTGTTACGAGATGTAAGCTTATAGAGGAGAAGTTTTTGTAATTTCAAAAGAGGTGTGCAACCTGTAATTATGCCAACTTTCATGGGAAGTTTTGGTAATTATTCCTATATAATAATTAAAAACACTACAATGTTCAGATCAGGGAAGAGCCTCCTCCATACTCCTCGCCTTTGCAGAGGTATGAATCATTTGAAAATCCATTAGCCAGCCAAAGTTTTGGCTCCACCAACGACGATGGCAATGCGTCTGATAATCCACGATTCGGCAAAGCGTTATACGACTTCACCGCCGGTGGTGATGATGAGGTAAAACTGCAATTTCAAAGATATTTGTTCTTGCAGAAGCCAAAATTATTCTGTCAAAAATGTCTTGTAATTTTCCTGGACTCCCGGAGTGTTTCAGAAAATGCTGAAGATATGTATGTTGTTTCTTTCTTGCAGTTAAGTTTGGATGCTGGAGAGCAGGTTGAGATTGAGGATGAGGTTGATGGCTGGTACTATGTAAGTTGATTCCCGATTTTTCTTTATCAGAATCTAAGCATCCAACCTAAAAAAATGAATTAGTTGAAGGTGGAGAGGCCTAGAATCTATGTTAAATGCGCACTCCTATATGAGTTTTCTGATACAAGACTATATTCTAGCACGCCACCTCACGTGTAGGTTTTTGCCTCTAACATGTGACTTTGTCATTAGGTGACATTAGAATGAACCCTCCCTTGGGCCTAGCCTGCTTTGATACCCGTATTAAAACCTAAGCATGCAGTCTAAAATGAATTAGTTGAAGGCCATTGGGACGGGGGACAATAAAAACACTTCCGAGACATGGACCCATTAATTTTCCACATATTAAGTGGATGCGGGGCTATGGCTCTGTTTGGGGCATCATTTTCAAACAGGACTTTTTAAACCCTTCTTCCCTTCAAACCGGACTTTTTAAACCCTTCTCCCCTTCAAACCAGACTTTTTAAAAGGGAGAATGGAGCTCCAAGGGTCATGTTCAAAGGGGAGCCACCTGTCTGGTTTGAAATCGGAATGGTGTCAAAACGGTGCCCTAAACAGTGCCACTGGTCCAGTTTGCTCCGGTTTGAAACCTGAATGGAGCCAAAACGGTGCCCCAAACCGAGCCTATATTCTCAACACCGGCGTGCTGGAATGTCCTCATCTTTTTTTTTAATATTATCTGATTATGAAAAAATATATCACGGTTTTAGGTAAAGAAAAGACGGCCGGGGAGAGACGGAAAAATGGCTGGACTTGTTCCAGTTCTCTATGTCAATTCTTCTTGATTAAAACTTGGGGACTTTCTGATGCACAGAAAAGGCTTGCTTCTTGGTGAAATCAGCATAAATTCCACGGCATTGATGTTTTGTCTATCATCGCCGAGACCATCATATTTGCGCCGTAGAAATTCGTATCTTTCTTCCTATTATTCGTTTATTTGCGTATATATAATCGGCAAATTTTTTTTTGTCATCTGATGCATATTTGAGGGCTGTATATGTAGTCATTTCCACCTTTTTTTTTTGTTTCCATTTTAGAGGCCTACTGTGAATGAGGTGTTTCCATATAATATGTAATTGAGATTTTAGTCATTTTACATAGCAAAATCTTCTATCTACAAATTAAATATATAATCATTTGTTTGAATTTAAAATCTTCTAATAACAAATTAAATTGTTATTGGTTAACATCCGCCTATAGAACTTCATCCACTTTTATGTTCAAACGAATGGTGTTTGTTAGGCGATCTTTAACGAATTACAAATTAACCCATGTGTTTACGGCTGCGGCCACCATGCCAAACGGAGCCTAAGATTTTGATCATTAATTTAAGAATAATTGCGAGTTTTTAGTTTTTTTTTCTTGCAATTTGCTCTTATTGTTATTCAACTTGGAGAGAGTTCTTATTGTAATCGCTCTTTTGATTTTAAAATTTTATGTATGTGTGTAATAGACAAGCTTCTCTACGCCAAATTTTTGAGTAAATATTACATTAATTCTTCAGCAACTTGGTCAAAAAAAAGTTCATTTTGATACCATTTTTGCTAAAATAGAGTAGTGTTATTGTACGAATAATAAAAAATAATAATGGATAAAAATCTTGTTTCCCTTTAAAGCCGTTGTAGTAAAAATTTTTGGATAGATAATTTCGCTCTATGCATAGTTTGATGACATGATATTTTATATTTCTTATATTTATTCAATTTATTTCTTATATTTTACTTTATTTATATTTATTTCGTTTTTTTAGTTTTATTATAAAATGAATAATTGAATACATTTAGAAAGTATTTTTTGTTGTGTCACTAATTTCATCTCTCTTGACTACAATTACTTGTTATATACTCTGCTCTAGGCTACTTTTATGACAATAATCCCACATTTTAGAAGATTATCTTCCGTTTTTAAAATGATAAGCACAATATCTTATATTACTTAAAATGTATAAATCAATATTTCCATACAAGTATTATTGTCAGACGAAATTACATACACCTAACAACTACAAAAAATGGACCTCACACAATAAAATTAATTATTTGAGGTTTTCCACACTTTTTTTGCTTTTTTGTGTATAAAATAAATTATTTTATTATGTATGAGTCTCACTTTTTGTGATTTTTAGATATGTTTTAGATATGTATAGAATTATCTATTAACGTCGCATGAGATAACATTTGCCCTCTTGCAGATTTGTTAGGTGGTTATTACAAGAGATTTTAGAGAATTTCAAGAGGGCAGATCGAGCTCTCTTTGAATTTTCAGGGTGCTTTGGTCCTCCAATATTCTGCGTTCTAATTGGAAGTTGGATATTCTTTGACAGATAAATTTGGGCCCTACAATAATTGTATATAAGGAAAATATTTATATCTTGCTAACACCATCAAATTCATCTGAGCTGTCAAATAAATTTTATTATTTAATTTAACGAGTGATGGGCATGGGGGTCTCCCTTGCCTCACACAACATTCCGGTCATGACATTGCCCTGACGCGACGGTGCTTCCGCCACTCGCAAACCCCTAAGGGTCATACTCTACTCATTGCTCATTTTGTGGTGTGCATAAGAGTTTGTGAGTGGGGAGTAAAACACAATTTTTTTATTATTAGTAGAGGACTTTGTTTATATGAGAATTCTTTAAATAAAAATAACAGCACATATTTAAAAATTGATTTTTTTAATAAAAAAAGTAAAATAAAAAAAAATGTTTATTCAAAAAATATTTTTTTTCTTTAAATATAATATATATTTAGATGTGCACAAATTACCCTTCTGATGATGAAAGCATCAAAATGACAACCGTCCAATGCTCCTATGCTCAAACATTATTATTATTATTATTATTATAGACTGAAATAGTAAATAAAACTAATATGGATACAGTATATAATATTATAAATCAAATCTTAATTTCGGTGTTGAATTTTATTGTGTTCCCATCGCCGGCCACAAGAAAGATTTGGAGAAGAGACAGAAGAAATCTCAATAAAAAACAAGCTTGGTTTGAGATTTTATAGTTTTTTTCTCAAATTCATGTTTTGAGCTTGATTTGCGATCTCTATATATATATATTCTAGCACTATTTTGCAGACCATTTGTGATCCTTGTAATTGCTTTTGGAGATCTATATAACCCTTGTAGATTTTCTTGTACACAGTAAATTTATAAACCCAAATGAATTAGTTCATGCAAATAATATTTAATTCATTTTTAAATATAAATGTGTGCAAACCGGGTCAGGATCACATAGGCCCGCTTTTATCACTATGGCTTCAGCCTGGTGAGAAATTCTGAGAGATTTGTGTTGTAAGTTCTTTGAGTCGAGTTTGGAGAAGTTGGCCCTGTCTAACAATCTGTTAGAATGTTAAGAGGGATAGTGGATGTACTCATACTCTGGGGAACCATTATAAAATACTTGTGTGATGGTTGTGTTCTTGAAAACTAACCATATATTACACCTCATAACACAGTAAATCGGGAAAGTTAAAAAGAAATAATAAACATACTAAAAACCTATTCACCCCCCCCCCTCCCCCCGCTAGGTGTTTAACTACTCTTGAAACATAAAACTTTCAAACTCCTTTTTTGTTTTTTATATCGACTCATAACTCGGACCAGTTGGCTCTCTCCCTTTCCCTCCCTGGAAAGTTCTTCGAGACGGCTCTTCACCTTCTTTCCCGGAAGTGTCTTAGAGCCCCACTAGATCTCCTGATCTAGACGTCCCTTTCTCGGAATGATTTCTCACGGAATCCTTCTCGAATTCCGACGACCTTCACCAGCTAATTTTCCCCACCCACAGACAATTAGAAAGGACAAAAATACAATAAGACATTAAAGAAGATTTAATGTGATTCTCCATCAAGAGGATTTCACCATTTAGCGGTGCATGATTGGTTCTAAAGATCTTCGTTCTATTATAATTGATCAACTCCTATTTGTCTTTGTAGTCCTTTGCTCACCGGAGATCTTCGTGCGTGAACGGGAGGGAGGCGGTTTTCTCTTCCTTCGACGGAGACAGTGGAACATTGCTCTGATACGACACACAAACCTTAGAATAAGAATATGTCTCTCTCTATTTTGTCTCCAGGAAAAGAGGCGTGCTTTTATACGTCTTGAGAAAATAAGATACCACCGACGGTAGAGATAGTGCTCGGCGGTAGGTAAATGCGCATTGATGTGACAACTGTTTAGCCGATTTGGAATACCACTGCTGATATGCTTATTTGAGTCCATAGATGAGTTTCTTTAATTTGTATACTATGCGATTTGGGTCTCCAGACTCAAAGTAATTTAGTTGCACCATATAAATCGTCTCATCAATGTCATCATTGATAAACGTCGTCTTAACATCCATCTGATGTAGCTTAAGATCAAAATATGATACTAATGTCATAATAGTACTGAAAGAGTCTTTCGATGAAACCGGAGAGAAAGTCTCTTGATAGTCAATGTCTTTCTTTTGAGTGAATCATTTAGCGACATGACGTGTCATATATCTCTCAATATTACCCTTTGAATTCATTTTGGTTTTAAATATCCATTTACAACCAATAAGTTTCACACTTTCGGGTAATGTGACAAGATTTCAAACGTCATTGTCCTTCATGAACTTCATCTCTTCCATCATGACAACAATCCATTATTGAGAATTAGAATTCTGAATTGTCTGATTGAGTTGACCAGATCATCATCTAACATCCCTTGGTCATCCTCATATTCTTGGAGAAAGATGATATAATCATCTGGTATCGTCATTCGTCTTTCTCTAATGGATCTCCTTAATGACAAAGGTTTTTGAGGCTATTAAGTTTATTCATTTGAGACTGCATGAGAAAACTCTTCAATAATATCTTGATCTAGATTTGTTACTGGAGCAATATCAGGGATGATATCCTGAATATTGTTAGTAATAATTATAAGAAAAGAAATAAATTCCTCTTCAAAGACAAAATCTCTAACTATATCTTTCCCTTCAAACTCAATGTCTTTAAAGAACCCAACATTTCCAATCTCGAAAAAAACCTTAACAGTAAGATCATAAAATTTATATCCTATAGACTTTTATGATACCCAAAAAAATAACAACTCACAATTCTGGAGTTCAGTTTCTTTTCATTTGTCATATAAGGCTTAACCTCAGCGAGACAACCCCAAACCTGAAGTTGCTTTAGGCTAGGCTTTTGACCAGTCCAAAGCTCATAAGGGACTTTTGGTACTGCTTTAGTTATGACTCTATTAAAGATGTAAGTTGCAGTCTTTAGTGTTTCATCCTAGAGGGATTAAGGTAAAGAAGAGTGAGTAATCATACTTCTCATCATATCCTTCAGCATCCTATTTTGTCTCTCAGCAACACCATTCATGGTAGGGGTACCGGGCATGGTGTATTGAGGGACAATACCACACTTTTCTAGGAATTTAGCAAAAGGGTCTGGACATTATTCTCCTGCTCTGTCATATCTACCGTAGTATTTGCCACAACGATCAAATCTGGTAGCTTTAATTTATTTATCAAGTTGGTTTTCTATCTCAGCTTTATAGGATTTAAATACGTCCATTAACTGTGATTTCTCATGAATAAGGTAGATGTATCCATAACGAGAGTACTCGTCTATGGACGTTATATAATATTGTTAATCATTCCAAGAGGTCATAGGAAAGGATCCACAAATATCAGTATGTATCATTTCTAATTAAGACTTTCGTAGCTCTATTAGCACATTTCCTTCTTATATTTGTTTGTTTTTCTTTTATACAGTCTATGCAAATCTTAAAGTCTATAAAATCAAGAGAATCAAGAGTTTTGTCTGACACAAGTCTCTTAATTCTCTGTTTGGAGAGTGTCATAAGCGCTTGCGCCATAAAGATGCGGAATTATGATTAATTAATTTACATTTAGTACCTCTTGAATTAACGTGCAAGGTTTCATTATATGAAGTTAATGTATTAAGCAAATACAAGTTATCATTATTAGATAAATAATCAGTACTAATAAGATTTGAATTTAAAAGAAGACTAAATTTATTATTTCTAAAAGAATAATGATAACCAAATTTATCCATTATAGAAATAGAAATCAAATTTCGTTCAAAAGACGGTACAATAAAAGTCTCAAACAAATCTAAGTAATGATCGGTCTCTAATAATAATAAAAAAATGCTTATAGCTTTAATTTCAATTGATTTGTCATTTCCCATAAAGATGTATCTTTCACGATCACTTGGCTTTTGGCAGCCTAGACAACCTTGTATTGACACACTTATGTGAGTAGTAGTATCAGAATCTATCCGCCAAGTGTGTTTTGGTACAGAAGTTAAATTAATTTCAGAACAAACAAAAGTGAGAAGTGTATCATTCTTAGCACGTCAGGCGTGATATTTAGCACAGTTTTTCTTCACATGTCCTTCACCCTGATAAACGGAAACGAGTAGAGTTTTTAGCTTGTTTCTTTTGTGGCTTCCATTGCGGAGATCCACATGCAGCTTGTTTTGATTTCTTTCTTTTTTGGCCCTTGTTAGAGGAACTCACTGCCATATGAGCACTTTCTGTCCTTTCTTACTTTAATCTATCTTTTTATTGCACACAATATGAAATGAGCTCATTAAGAGTACATTTCTCTTTTTGTCAGTTATGAGTAACCTTGAATTGACAGAATTGTGTCGGAAGAGAAATTAAAACTAAATACATGAGCAGGTCTTCCAACAGCTCTAACTTTAATACTTTTAGTTTTGAAGCAAATAAGGATAATTCTATAATGTACTAACATTTATTCCATTTATCCTTGTACTTCATGGAAACAAGTTTCGCAAGAAGCATGATTGTCTTTGCCTTATCATTTTGTGCAAAACGTTTTCAAGGTTATTGAGAAATTCCAAGGCAGGGGTGCTCTCGTTAGTGCTCCTGAAGGCTTCTGGAATGCCCCACTTCATGATCATTAGACACATGCGATCTGGACGTTTCCACCTTTCAAAATTCCATTTTGACTTAGCGAAACTATCATCTGAAGGAAATGCAGGAGGTTCAGCCATAAGCGCAAGATCTAGCTCCATGCAATCGAGCATGATCATGATGCTTTCTTTTCAATCTTTAAAATTAATCACATTAAGCATTGAAATTGACTTAATATTAGCAGAAATCGTAGTAACTGATTTTGAGCTAAAAAGAAATAAGATAAAAAAATATTCATGCCCACAAAATTAAATTACACATCATAATGTGCAAATTAAATTCATTATTTAATGGTGGAGCCCATCACAAGAGACCTAGCGGAACACCGACATTTAGTTTTTAGACAGAAATGCTGATTTCAAGTGATCCTCTCGGTATAATAATCAAACATTGATGATAAGTCTTGTCAAGCAGTAGACATTTCTTTGGACCGGCATACTACTCACAAGGAGAATGAAATAATTGTCATGAATTTATTATCACGTGTGTGTGCAATTCGGCAAAATATTAATCTTTCTTTGGACCGATCAATATTTGCATGAATTACACACCCACTACAATCTTAATAATGCTAAATTAAATTAATTTACGTGAGAGAGCCCTCTTTGACGGGATGTCGTTTTAATTAATTTATTTGGCAAACTTAGATATTTAATAATTACTGAATCACCATTTAATAAATTTAATTTTAAAGTTCAAATTTAATTAATCGATGTAGACACATAATTACAAAATTGAGTTAACGATTAAATTTTAAATTTGACTATTCCATAATTTTTTTAAAGTTACTGAGTGTAACTTTCCAAAATTAGACCCACATTAATTTTAATAAAAATAATATCTTAAATATCCAAAATAAAATATTATTTTATCTGAATATTAAATTATTTTACTCACAAAAATAGATCGAACGTAATATATTATTTTCTAAATAATAATATTATTATTATTATTTCTTGATATATTTTACGTCGATCTAATCGTCAAATTATGTCCGAAATGACAAAGTTCAAGTCGGGTTAAAGATTTATTTGAGTTAGATATTTAAATCCTTACAATTTTATAATTGTAATTTATCCTAAATTCATGAATTAAATTGAGCGTCAAGAAATAATAAAATATTTATTACTAAAATAATAATATATTTATTATTTATAGTAAAAATATATATATTTATGCTAATATATCTCTTAATACCTGCCAAAAAATGGTCAAAAAAAGTAAGAGAATAAAAAACACATCTAAAGATCGAATAAGATCGGCTCTAAAAGAAAGTCCAAATTTGATTTAAATGAACACAAATTTAGATTGTAAAAAATACCCAAAATAAATGATAATTAAGACATGAAATAATTGAAAAATTACAAACATTTATTATCAAAGAAGTCTAAATATTCTGCTGAGATCAGAGACAAATTTCAAATAACTTTGGACAAAAAATAACGTTATTAATATATAGTGTGTGTATATATATAAATAAAATATATAATTTGCCTAGAATTAAAAATCCATGACATTATTATTTTTATTAATGTCAAATAAAAGTTGAATCCAAAGGAAAACCTCAATCAATTAAAGAAGACTTTTATTAGGCATAAAAATACGGAAGTGTTGGGTGTGATTCTCATCCGAGTCGGTAAAAATTACCAGGCACGCGCTAGGAATTCGCTTCGAGAAGGAAATTTGCCAAAATCTTCATAGCCTGGAAAAAGGTTGCAACATCCAAAATAATTGGTTGCAACATCCAAGTCTCGGTTTGGCAAAGCAGGAGCTGGAGCAGGCGTAGAGGTTGCAACGTCTAGAAAAATGAGGTTGCAACAACTTGGGGGCGGAATTAAAATCCGTTTTTTGAAATCTGTCGCTGAATTAAAATATGGAAATGTACGCCTCTTGGGGACTCTTGGACGTGGTTTAGGAGCTAGTTATGGCAAGGAATATATAGCACCAAAATCATTCTCTGAAGGCGAGAGGGCGTAGAGATGAGTTTTAGGTTTTCGGTGGAAGAAGAAAAGACGATCCTGCTTTTGGAGAAATCACCTCCAGCCGCCGCCCGTTCGTGGTCCTCCTCCGACGCCGACGTCCAGATTCTGCTACCGTCGCCGACGTCCAGATCCCGCCGCGATCACCGTCCAAATCTCGCCATCGTCGCTTGAAGAGATTGCTGTCGTCTCCCGTGAAGATATAGGATCGGGTCACTTGTTGCCAGCCCTTGTTCGTGGCTTGGAAGTTGAAGACGAGTTGGAAGGGGCTGTGCATAGCCGTCCTTTTTCATGGTTTTGCGAACGTCATCTTCGACGTTGGGACGGATTGTTCAATCCGTCCGGGTAACACTTCTCACCTCTCTTGTATTTCTTTTTCAATCGTGTACTTGTGTGTGTGGATTGGAAGGAAGATTGTGTATTCTGTGTGGATTGTATTTGTGGTGGAGGAGTGAAGATCCTGTGTGGATCGGTGGAGGGAAAATTTGTAATCTGTGCGTGTGATTTATCACACATCTTTAGTGGAGGCTTTCCGGGTTGAACTCCGATCACCCCGTGGTTTTTCAGCCAATTGGGTTTTCTACGTTAAAATTTTCCTGTGTTTTTCTGTGTTTTGTTGCCTTTATTTTCGGCATTGTATTGTTGTTTCCGCTTGCATACCGCTGAACGCGGTCGCACAGGTGCTCGCTCAAATTTGCAACAGGTGCTCTGGTCGGGATTGTTCGCTCTCTTTCCCAACAAGTGGTATCAGAGCTAGGTTGAGTGTCAGAGTCGTTCAGTGACAGAGCAGATACCGGGCTGACCTTTGGGGTTTCAGGACGAGTCGATCGGGATCTCGGGTGTGCAATTGGGAGTGGTAGTTTACGACCATTGGCCCGCTGGCTATCCTCTCTAGTTGCATACTTTGAGATAGTCGACTCAAAGATCAGTGGTCGGTCCGGCTAGTTGACAGAGCAGAATGGAGTCCTCATCAGATTCAGAGCAGATGATAAAGTTGAATGATGCCAATTATCACCAGTGACATCTACTGATGGAGGACTTGATATATATGAAGGGATGACACGCTCCTATCTTTGAGGAGATGCCAAAGGACACGAATCCAGCAAAATGGAAGGTGGAGCATCGGAAGCTGTGTGGGTTTATCAGACGGTTCGTGGAGCCGAACGTCTAAAACCATATGGTTAGCATCAATGATGCGAAGGATCTATGGAAGACTCTCAAGACCTTGTATGACAAGAGCACGGGCA
This sequence comes from Platanthera zijinensis, assembly GCA_039513925.1. Classification (NCBI taxonomy): domain Eukaryota; kingdom Viridiplantae; phylum Streptophyta; class Magnoliopsida; order Asparagales; family Orchidaceae; genus Platanthera; species Platanthera zijinensis. The sequence continues at coordinate 18,374,107 of CM077093.1, read as the reverse complement.
TCAACAAGCTGTACTTGCTGAAGAAGCTTGGAGAGTTCAGATACCGGGAGGGCTCACCTATTTTGGATCATGTCAATGAGTTTAGGGGATTATAGATCGCTTGACTGCTATGAAGGTGACCTTTGAAGATGAGATGAATGCATTGTGGCTACTCAAGTCACTTCCAGACTCGTGGGAGATGGTCAGAGTTTCTCTAATCAATTCTTCCCCCTAGAGGATTATTTCCATGAAGATCGCCAAGAGCGGGATCTTGAATGAGGAGGTGAGACGAAAGTCTCAGGGGACTTCGGGCTCTTCTTCTCGAGCCGACGTTCTCTTTACGGAGCCCAAGGGGAGAGGAAGGAGTAAGAGCCGAGGAAGGAAGGAGGACAGGAGTCAGAGTAGGGGCAAGTCGAAGACACGCTATCAGAACGTGGAATGTCACTACTGCCACAAGCAGAGCCACATCAAGAAATTTTGTTATTCGTTGAAGAACGATCAGTAGAAGAAGGGGATTGCCACTGAGGGCAAAGATGAGGGTCGCACGGCAGCCACCGTTTTGACTGAGGAGGACGACGTCATTATTGTTGGCGACGACGTCACTACTGCACTCGTGTGTGATGACCGATGCTGGATTGTTGATTCAGGAGCCTTTGCGCATGTCTCCCACAACAGGGAGTTATTTGCCACTTACACCACTCATGATTGTGGGGTGTTGAGGATGGGCAATGGGGATACATCCAAGGTGCTTGGGCGTGGAGAAATGCATTTGAAGATGATTACTGGAGCCTTACTTGTTTTGAGAGATGTACGACATATGCCAGACATTCGCTTTAATCTGATTTCTGTTGGCAGACTTGGAGACGAAGGAAACCTGAGTGCCTTTGGAGGAGACTTCTGGAAGTTGATCAGGGGATCACTCGTGATGGCCAGAGGTTATAGAGATTCTGGACTGTATTACATGGAGGGGAGGCCTGAAGCTGCTCAGGCCAACTTCATCAGGGATGAGGCATCCACTTCCTTGTGGCACAGGAGGCTGGCTCACATTAGCTAGAAGGGTTTGGGATGCCTGGCGAAGAAGAAGCTGATTAGTGGAATTTATGGTGACCATTTGGAGAGGTGTGACCACTGCATGGCTGGGAAGCAGAATAAGATTTCATTCCAGAGCCACACGTCCACCAGGAGATCGGAGCCTTTGGAGCTAGTTCATACTGATATTTGCGGACAGCAGAAGGTCCAGACTAGAGGAGGTGCTTCTTATTTCGTTACCTTTATTGACGACTATTCGAGGAAGTTTTGGGTCTATGCTCTCAAGACCAAAGATCAGGTCCTTGATACTTTCAGGAGATTCCACGCTGAGGTGGAGAGACAGTCTGGGAAGAGGCTTAGATGCATCAGGTCCGACAACGGGGGAGAGTACATTGGTCCGTTTGACGAGTACTACAGGGACCTTGGCATCATACATGAGAAGACCCCACCGAATACGCCACAGCTGAATGGCGTAGCTGAGAGGATGAATCGGACACTGTTAGAGAGGATTCGATGCATGCTATCTGAGTCAAAGCTGTCAGGGATGTTCTGGGGTGAGGCTCTTCTTACTGCAGCGCATATCATCAACCTCTCGCCGAGCTCAGTATTGCAGGAGGACGTCCCGGATAGGGTCTGGTATGAAAAAGATCCCTCTTACAGTCACTTATGGGTATTTGTCTACAAAGCCTTTGTGCAAGTCCCCAGGGACGAGAGATCGAAGTTGGATTCGAAGACCCGGCAGTGTATCTTCTTGGGGTACGGCTACAGTGGAGAGTTTGGGTACAGGTTCTTTGATCCAGTTGAGAAGAAGCTTGTACGTAGCCGTGATGCTGTTTTCTGTGAGGGTCAGACTGTTGGTGATCCTGAGGGGACTGTTGAGTTGGAGGTTGACTCTCGTACTACTGTGGAGTCACCTATGGTTGGAGCTGAGGATACTGAGGAGGCTACTGAGCCGTAGCCAGCACATGGCACTGATGCCCTTCCAGATCATGATATCACCACTGATGGTGAACTAGTAGTCGCCGAGGATATTGCTGATGATGTACCTGTACCGGCCCCGGAGCTGGCCCTACGGAGGTCTGATCGAGTCAAGCACCCACCCGTTAGATATTCTACATTAGAGTTCATATTGCTGACTGATGCGGGGGAGCCTGAGAGTTATGCCGAGGTTGTGGAGAGCACCGAGAAGCGTCAGTGGATGGTTGCTATGCAGGAGGAGATGCAGTCGCTGCAGAAAACCACACGTATGACTTGGTGAGATTGCCTAAGGGAAAGAAGGCCTTGAAGAATCAGTGGATTTTCAGTGTGAAGCAGGGTGATTCCTCCACACCTCCCAGATACAAAGCCAGGTTGGTGGTGAAGGGCTTTGGACAGCGATAGGGTGTTGACTTTGATGAGATCTTCTCGCATGTGGTGAAGATGTTATCTATTTGGTTGTACTTGGACTTGCAACGAGGCTTGATTTGGAGATAGAGCAGATGGATGTCAAGACCGTCTTTCTGCATGGCGATCTTGAGGAGGAGCTATACATGAAGCAGCCTGAGGGTTTCAGTGTCAGAGGAAAGGAAGGTCTGGTGTGCCGCTTACTGAAGAGTTTATATGGCCTGAAGCAGGCCCCACGATAATGGTATATGAAGTTTGATTCTTTCATGGTGGAGATTGACTTCAGGAGGACCACCCTTGACCACTACGTGTGTAACGCCCCCGATTTTTTCTGCGATTATTTTATTCTCGTTTGGGGTTACGGTGACGCGTTTTTGTGGCTTGTGCCATTTTTGGAGTGTGGTTTAGCTCCTTAGAACTGAGTGGCCTATTTTGTATCCTATGAGCAAGATCTCCCTAACAAGCCGAGTCGTTTTGGGTGACTCGGTGTGGCCTCTTGGGGGATGCTTGTGTTCTGGCTTTAGGTGGGTATAACTCGAGTTCCGTTCGTCGAAAGTTAATTTCAACTTCGTCGTTGCGTTCGTAGCATGGGTATTTAGCTATAGTGCGAATTTCGTCGAATTCCGAGGTAGTTCGGTTTTCGTGTCGTTTTGGGTGTGCCATTAGTAAAGACTATTAGAAACCCTCTTATTTAATAAGAGAACCGGCGGCTAGGCTGCAGTTAGGCTGAATCGACGTGTTAAGGCTTATTTAAAAGCCTTAATTAGAAGTGGCGGGCCCACTCTCTTCCTTCTTCCCAAGACCGAAACCTCCTGCTCCTGTTCGCGGAAAATAGAGGTGGAAGCGGCGGACTGCCCTAGCCTTCGGACGGTGATTTCGGGAGCTTTCGTGGACGAAATTCGATTCTGAAAGCGGCTTTGGCTTGCTCTCGCTCAGATCTGCATTTCGATGGTAAGAGATTTTATTTTCGTGGAGTTTTAGGAGACTTGGATTTTCGGTTTCTTGTGGATTCCGCCATTAAAGCGCGGGAATGTGCTTTTAGGTGCTGCTGCTGCTAGTGCCGAGTGAAGAGGAGGGAAAGCCAACCAAGCTTCGCCGGAAATCGAGGCAAGTGGTATTCTTGCCCTTGCCATTTTTTTTCTCTTGATGAATTGAAAAAATCCCGGTTAGCCCTAGGGTAGAAGCCAAGCTTGTCCTTTTATCTTGCTGAAATTAGGGTTTAGTTTCTCCTAATGAGCCCCCACCCCCCACCCCTCTTTGTGATGTTGGTGCTCAACCCGCCGGCGTAATACCTCCAATTTAGACTCCAGATTTCTGTCTGGTTATTGCCTTGCAGGTGAAGCCGAGAGAGAGAGAGAGAGTAGGAGGGGGGTGCCTGCTGTGTATCTTAGAAAGAGCAAAATTTTGGGCTCTCAGGTTGTCGGCGTTGAGTGTGGTGCACACACTCAAAGCCTTTGTGGGTTTGGCGTTGAGTGTGGTGCACACACTCAACGCCACAGCTATAGTCAGTTGAGATTTTGGCTAAGTACTAGGGCGTTAAGTGAGGTGGACTCACTCAACGTCGCAGCCCCTTTTCTGAGGCTAAGTACTTTGGCGTTGAGTGAGTCGACCTCACTCAACGTTGTTTCGGGTTTGGCGTTGAGTGAGGTGAACTCACTCAATGCCGCCGCTTTGTGTGTGGCCAAGTACTTTGGCGTTGAGTGAGGTGTGCTCACTCAACGCCACAGCCTTTTCTGAGGCTAAGTACTTTGGCGTTGAGTGAGTTCACCTCACTCAACGCCATTTCCAGTTTGGGGTTGAGTGAGGTGACTTCACTCAACGTCGTAGGCAAGTTTGCGGCCAAGTCCCGTGGCGTTGAGTGAGTGAACCACACTCAACGCCATTTCTGCTTTGGCATTGAGTGAGGTAGACTCACTCAACGCCACAACCCTTCTTTGCGGCCAGAACCTCTGGCGTTGAGTGAAACGACCTCACTCAACGTCATTGCCGTTTTGGCGTTGAGTGAGGTCAGCTCACTCAACGCCGCAGATTTGCCTTGTTTGCGGCTAAGTGTCAGGGCGTTGAGTGAGTGAACCTCACTCAACGCCATTACTGTTTTGGCGTTGAGTGAGGTGGACTCACTTAACGCCGTAGTCTTCTTTTGCGGCTAAGTGTCAGGGCATTGAGTGAGTGAGCTTCACTCAACGCCATTGCTGTTTTGGCGTTGAGTGAGGCCAGCTCACTCAACGCCACTTTCTCTTATTGTGGTTAAGTACCAGGGCGTTGAGTGAGTGTACCTCACTCAACGCCATCGTTGTTTTGGCGTTGAGTGAGGTTAGCTCACTCAACGCCAGAGAATTCTTGCTCGTGGCGTTGAGTGAGTGAACCTCACTCAACGCCATTTCTGTTGGCGTTGAGTGAGGCTAGCTCACTCAACGCCAGAGTTGTTCTTCTGAAGGGCGTTGAGTGAGTGAACCTCACTCAACGCCATGGCTGTTCTGGCGCTGAGTGATGCTAACTCACTCAACGCCAAGATCTGGTTAGGCGTTGAGTGGGTCCCACTCAACTCCAAGCCGTGTTGAGTCATTTCAACACTTTGTCCCTACCTTGATTTTTGCCCCCGAGTGAATTCCTTGATTTTCTTTGAGGTTCCTCATCGGCTATGTTTTTCTTTCCTAAAGGCCGAATCGTGGGTCGTGGTTAGTAGTGGTGGTTTGAAGCTCTTTAGAGGGGAGGTATTGTGTAATTTCGCCAAGGCCACCCTTTTTCTTTTATCTTGCCCCAGGTACGGGCTGGGCAAGGGGGTGGGAGGTCCCTAGTGCTTTCACATGTAGACCCTTGAGCTTTGTTTCTTGGAAATGGTGGTTGGGGTACTTAGTTTGCCTCCAACCCAGATCCGCATTGTTTGTTTTGCTACTATCATCTCCTACAGTTTATGGTGTTAGACGTTTCTTCCTTAGTAGGTTGCAGCAATTTGGGCTCTTGGCAGCTTAGTAGACTCTGTAGGAAGAAGTTTCTGGGCAGGGTTGATGATGTTTCCTCGCACCTGGTGCATTTCTTTTTGTCTTGCCTTGGGCATTTGTGACTTTTACTGCTTTGTTTTTCCTCTTTCATTTATCATCTGATTGACACTTTCGTGCAGTTTTCCTTATTTTGCTTGCTGAGGTATTCTTTCTTCTTTTGAATGCCTCAGGTTCTGTACAGTAGCCAGTTTGGTGGCTAGGTTACTATGGTATTGCTGGTGGTCTCTTAGACTCTAGAGATCCTGTTGCTTTGTTAGTGAGGTATTTTTTCTGCACTTTTCTTACAGACATATATATTTGCCAGTGGGTTTGTGTCAAGTTATTGGCGCCCTCTGGTAGTTTTTACCTTTGTACTAGATATGTTACGTTTGCTGCTACCATTTTCTGGAGATAGTCTACTTGCTCTTGGAAGGATTTATGCTAGGTTGCTAGTTACTTTTAAAACTACAATTATTATTATAAGTATAGCTCATGATCAGCATGTTTTGTAAAACTCAATCACTATTTTCCAAACAACGTATAAAGATCATTTTCTTATATATAATATAAATTAAATGTAGAGTCTTGCGTAGCATAAGTGGTCCTCTTGGGGCTCTTATGCACTCCTTAGGATGTCAAACCTGAATAAAGTATTTTTCCGCAGCGTATAAGTATAGTTTTAAACTGTGGACTAGGTGATCTACCGAGCCGAGGGATACGGCCTCTAAAATATAACTGATTTTCTAATCATTAAACTCATGAATTTCTTTCATAAAGTAAAGTAGATGGTTTTGCCTGAGCATCAGCAGTTATCCCCTGCTCGACGTGGCATCATGACGCATGTTTTCTCATACTCTGATAATTCCTAAATTCGGAGAAAATGCGGGTTGTGACAGTTGGTATCAGAGGGAGGTTTCTTGACAAGTTAGTCGGGCAACCTTCCTTTGATTGCATTAATAGTTCAGCATCATATCATTCACACACCGATATGTCATCAGCACATCTTGGCAAAAGCACAAACACTACACTCATAGCATAACATGAAGTATACGGGGCATATTATGTAGTATGGGATGCATAATATGTGTTCGTATATGGATCCACCATAGGGGCAACATGTGAGGGTTATGTAGTATGGGATGCATAACCTCACCACATGGCTGCGACTAACTCGTTTTCTTTTTCGTTGCATGAGAATGTTATGTAGTATGAGATGCATAACATTTTCATACGTACGTCGCTCATAACATGCATTAGGGCCTTTTTAGAATGTATAGTATAAACATGCATATCATAACATTGCATAAGCACAACGTGCCAAGCTAAAGACTGGCAGGATGACATATGTACAAACATAAGCTTTCAAGTCAAAAGTAATATAAAGTCATGCATTCCCGATCTAGGCACACGAGTTAGTATGGTGGTGGTTAACCATCCTAGGTTAGGGCATAACATCAATTTTTGTAAAAAGATAAACTCCCAGAGCAAGTTTGGCAGCTTTAAGTTCATATCTATATATGTATTGTCTGTACTTATAGTTGGTTCTAGCCGTTGTACTAGGATCTGATTAGTGTTGTTATGATTTTTAGGATGGCGAGACATCCTGCGACTAGATCGACTCCCCTATCTGAGGGTGAGTCATCCAGAGCGCAGAATGACGCAGTGATCGAGAGCCTGCGGCATAGTAGCGATGCCATGAGCAGGCAGATGGTAGAGATGCAGGCCCATATTCAGTCCCTGGTGGCGGTTGTGGCAGGTCAGACTCAAGGAGTGCAAGGCCCTACAGGGGGGCTAGTTGTCCCTCCTCCTCCTGCACCCTTAAGACCTCCAGTGGTGGTGCCAGCAGAGATGGCTTTCATCTCGCAGTTTCAGAGGCTGAGTCCTCCCACTTATGACGGGAAGGCAGATTTCATGGTCATAGACGATTGGCTAATCTCCATGGAGGAGATGTTCTCGTACTCCGGGATTGCAGATGACCAGAGGGTGATGATAGCCGCCTATCAGCTTAAATGTTTGGCTAAGAGTTGGTGGATGAGAGAAAAGGAGAGCTTGGTAGCTGGATGATCTTGGGAAGTGTTCAAGGAGATGCTGTTGAGGAAGTTCTTACCCTCGGTCGAGCGTGACCGCCTTATGAACGACTTCCTCCATCTGAAGCAAAGGCAACTCACGGTGGGTGAGTATGAGATAGAGTTTAGCAAGTTGAGCCGTTTTTCCCCTGGATTGGTCAGCATTGAGGCTGATCGAGTTAAGCGATTTCTCGGTGGTTTGAGGAGCGAGGTACAGCAGTTGACCAGTGCTTATGAGTCAGAGACTTATGCAGGAGTAGTGGAGGCTGCTCTAAAGGTGGAGGCTATTGAGACCGCAAAGAGCAGAGGCTAGCAAATGAGGAAGGACAAGAGGAAGTCTGTGGAGGAGAAGAAACCCCAAGTACCCGGTGCTGCTCCGGGAAAGAAGAGCAAAGTGGTGTGTAGCTTCTGTGGCCGGTCAAGCCACCCTGTCGAGAGATGTTTCAAGAAGGCAGCAGCTCAGAAGAAGGAGCAGGTTCAGCGATTCAGGGTGCTCCTAGGAGGGATATCTCCTGTTCTGTTTGCAAGCGACCCGGGCATGATGCTGCCCAGTGCTGGTCCAAGGATAAAGTCTGCTATCAGTGTGGGCAGAAGGGACACATCAAGACTAGGTGTCCTCAGGTCCAGCATGCTCTTCATGCAGTTCCACTTCAGGCGCTACCTCCACCTCAGCGGGTGGACAAGGGCAAGGGAAAGCTGAACGTGATCTCTTCCGAGGAGGCTCAAGCTTCGACTCAGGTCATCTCAGGTTAGTTGTCTTTCCAGCCTGAAGGTTTTGTTCTTGTTTTACTAGAATGTTTGCAGTATTGTTGTGGCAGTTCCTTAGTTATATGCTCATATAGAGAAATTTAAGGTGAAGAACCGCTGGGCGCGTGTTCTGTTTGACTCCGGCGCTACCCACTCGTTCATGGCTAGAGCCTTTGTGGAGCGACATCGGTTGACTTTAGATCGAGTTCGGGATACCTTCCGTGTCAAGTTCCCCTCTAGTGAATCTGTGTTGTCAGATTTGGGCATGTTAGATTGCCCTGTTTTGTTGGGGGACTTCCTTGCGAAGACAGACCTGAAGATGATTGATCTGGAGGACTTCGATGTTATTCTGGGCATGGACTGGTTGTCTAGGTATGATGCGGTTATTCAGTGCAAAGGGAAGAGCTTGGACTTCATCAGGGACGACGGTCAGCCCGAAAGCATGTATGCTGATTTGTGCCAGGATTCTCCTGTCATCTCTGCGGTATGTGCTCAGAAGCTGTTTCTTTCGGATTGTTTTGCTTGTTTGGTCTCGGTGGTTGGGACCGTTGTTAGTGTACCGCGATTGGAGGAGATTCCAGTTGTTCATGATTTCGCCGATGTTTTTCCTGATGATCTTCCTGGTCTTCCTCCCGAGCGGAATGTTGAGTTTGTGATTGATTTGGAACCGGGTACGCGTCCTATCGCTAAGGCACCGTACCGGATGGCCCCTCGTGAGTTAGAGGAGTTACAAGTCCAGTTGGATGAGCTGTTGGCAAAAGGATTTATCAGGCAGAGTTTGTCGCCTTGGGGTGCTCCTGTGCTGTTTATGAAGAAGAAAGATGGGTCGATGCGGCTTTGCATCGATTATAGGGAGTTGAACAAAGTCACTATTAAGAACAGGTACCCTCTGCCGAGGATTGATGACTTATTTGACCAGTTGCACGGTAGCATGGTGTTCTCCAATATCGATCTTCGTTCTGGCTATCATCAGCTCAAGATCCGTGAGGCAGATATTCCACGGACTGCGTTTAGATCGAGGCATGGACATTTTGAGTTCTTGGTGATGTCGTTTGGGTTGACCAACGCACCATCAGCTTTCATGGATATGATGAACTGGGTGTTCAAGGATTTCCTAGGCAAGTTCGTGGTTGTCTTCATCGATGACGTGTTGGTTTATTCTCGCAGCGCTGAGGAGCATGAACAGCATCTACGTTTGGTTCTATCGGAGTTGAGGAATCACAAGTTATTCGCCAAGCTAAGCAAGTGCGAATTTTGGTTGCCTCAGGTCTCATTTCTAGGCCACGTGGTGAACAAGGATGGGATCTCGGTCGACCCAGAAAAGGTCGCAACAGTGATGGATTGGAGTAGGCCGAGCACGCCTAAGGAGATCAGGAGCTTCCTAGGGTTGGTCGGCTACTACAGGAGGTTCGTGGAGGATTTCTCTTCCCTAACTGCACCTTTGACCAAGTTGACTCAGAAGAACGCGGCCTTTGTTTGGAGTGAGAAGTGCGAAGAAGCCTTCCTGGAGCTAAAGAATAGATTGTGCACTGCTCCCGTTCTGACCCTGCCTACTGAGGGTATGAATTATGATGTGTACGTGGATGCTTCGCATGTTGGTTTGGGTTGCGTGTTAATGTAGGTTGGAAAAGTGATTGTCTATGGGTCAAGGCAATTGAAGACTCATGAGAAGAATTATCCTACGCATAACCTTGAGTTTGCAGCGGTGATTTATGCGTTGAAGCTGTGGTGGCATCTACTTTATGGGGCTCAGTGCAAGATCTTCACTGATCATAAGAGCCTGAAGTACGTGTTCACGCAGAAGGAGTTGAATCTGCGCCAGCGGCGGTGGCTAGAGTATGTGTCTGATTATGACGTAGAGATCCAGTATCATCCAGGTAAGGCCAATGTGGTAGCCGACGCCCTGAGCCGAAAGACGGGAAAGATCTTTAATCTCTCCACCGATCGTTTAGTGGAGGAGTTCCTCCTTATGGATATATCAGTTGGATGCTGTGGCTTGCAGATTAGTTTGTCAGTGGCAGAGCCGTCTTGGATTTCTTTAACCAGACTGCACTAGAAGGATGATCCGGATCTTCTGCACTTATTCACCAGGACCGAGAAGGGGGAGTTACCAGACTTTGCTATCGATGAGGCGGGTACGTTGAAGTACCGCGGCAGATTTTGAATCCCCGTTGTAGGGGACATCAGGGGTATGATTTGCAGAGAGGCTCATGGATCCAGCGTTGCCTACCATCCAGGATCTACGAAAATGTTCCGTGACTTAAAGCAAATTGCCTGGTGGTATGACATGAAAGGTGATTTAGCCCGATTTGTTGCTGAGTGCCACACTTGCAAGCGTGTGAAGGCCGATCATGGAAGGCCTGGTGGCAAGTTGACTTCGTTAGAGATCCCGACTTGGAAGTGGGAAAGTATTTCTATGGACTTTATCACGGGCTTACCGAAATCCCCAAGGGGATTTGATTCTGTTTGGGTCATAGTGGATAGACTGACAAAGTGTGCTCACTTCGTGTCGTATAAGATTGATTACCCGATGAAGAAGATAGCAGAGTTGTACTTGAATGAAGTCATCAGACTGCTCGGTGTGCCTGTTAGCATCATTTCTAATCGAGACTCCCGGTTTACTTCTCGTTTTTGGCAGAGTCTGCAGAAGGGTTTGGGTACGGATCTGAGGTATTCTATTACTTACCACCCACAGACCAATGGGCAGACAGAGCGGGTGAACCAGATAGTTGAGGATATGATCTGATGCTATATTTTAGACCACGGTGGAGCGTGGGATGAGCGGTTGCGACTTATGGAATTTGCATACAACAACAGTTATCAAGAAAGTTTGCAAATGGCTCTGTTTGAAGCCTTGTATGGGAGGCGCTGCAGAACTCCCATGTTTTGGGTTGAGGCGGGTGAGAGACCCTTGTTGGGTCCGGATTCACTTGAGGAGATGGAAGTCGCAGTGAAGCTTATCCGAGAAAAGCTTCGTATAGCTCAGGAGAGATACGAGAAGAACGCCAATCGACATAGATTTGCCTTGGAGTTTTCTGTAGGGGACCTTGTGTTTCTTAAGGTTTCCCCGATGGTGGGTGTAAAGAGGTTTGGTAAGAATCAGAAATTGGACCCGAGGTATGTGGGCCCGTTTAAGATTATGGAGCGGATTGGCGTGTCAGCTTACAGGTTGGAGTTGCCAGCAAACTTCCCAGGTGTTCATAATGTTTTCCATGTAAGCCAATTGCGGAAGTGTGTGCGCAGCAGTGGGCAAGTCTTGGATGTTATGCCCCAGTTGGAGCCCAATCTCTCTTTTGTTGAAGTGCCGGTCCGTATTTTGGATACTCAGGAACGGGTGCTGCGAAAGAAGTCCATTCCGATGGTGAAAGTTCTATAGAAGAATCAGGATTTGGAGAGCGCGACTTGGGAGCTAGAGTCGGCCATGAGACAGGCTTACCCTCACCTGTTTTCCCTGATTTGATCGGTATGTCTCCCTTCTTGTAACTCCTATTTGTTACTTTTCTTTCTATAGTAGAAGTATTGTGCGTAAAGTTTCGGGACGAAACTTTCTTTTAGGGGGAGTGACTGTAACACCCCCGATTTTTTCTGCGATTATTTTATTATCGTTTGGCGTTACAGTGATGCGTTTTTGTGGCTTGTACCATTTGTGGAGTGTTGTTTAGCTCCTTAGAACTGAGTGGCCTATTTTGTAGCCTATGGGCAAGATCTCCCTAGCAAGACGAGTTGTTTTGGGTGACCCGGTATGGCCTCTTGGGGGATGCTTGTGTTCTGGCTTTAGGTGGGTACAACTCGAGTTCAGTTCGTCGAAAGTTAATTTCAACTTCGTCGTTGCGTTCGTAGCATGGGTATTTAGCTACGGTGCGAATTTCGTCGAATTCCGAGGTAGTTCGGTTTTCGTGTCGTTTTTGGTGTGTCATTAGTAAAGACTATTAGAAACCCTCTTATTTAATAAGAGAACCGACGGCTAGGCTACAGTTAGGCTGAACCGACGTGTTAAGGCTTATTTAAAAGCCTTAATTAGAAGTGGCGGGCCCACTCTCTTCCTTCTTCCCAAGACCGAAACCGTCTGCTCCTGTTCGCGGAAAACAAAGGTGGAAGCGGCGGACTGCCCTAGCCTTCAGATGACGATTCCGGGAGCTTTCGTGGACGGAATTCGATTCCGAAAGCGGCTTTGGCTTGCTCTCGCTCAGATCTGCATTTCGACGGTAAGAGATTTTATTTTCGTGGAGTTTTAGGAGACTTGGATTTTCGGTTTCTTGTGGATTCCGCCATTAAAGCGCGGGAATGTGCTTTTAGGTGCTGTTGTTGCTAGTGCCGAGTGAAGAGGAGGGAAAGCCGACCAAGCTTCGCCGGAAATTGAGGCAAGTGGTATTCTTGCCCTTGCCATTTTTTCTCTTGATGAATTGGAAAAATTCCGGTTATCCCTAGGGTAGAAGCCAAACTTGTCCTTTTATCTTGCTGAAATTAGGGTTTAGTTTCTCCAAATGAGCCCCCCCTCTTTGTGTTGTTGGTGCTCAACTCGCCGGCATAATACCGCCAATTTAGACTCCAGATTTCTGTCTGGTTGTTGCCTTGCGGGTGAAGCCGAGAGAGAGAGAGAGAGAGAGAGAGAGAGTAGGAGGGGGTGCCTGCTGTGTATCTTGGAAAGAGCCAAATTTTGGGCTCTCGGGTTGCCGGCGTTGAGTGTGGTGCACACACTCAAAGCCTTTGTGGGTTTGGCGTTGAGTGTGGTGCACACACTCAACACCACAGCTGTAGTCAGTTGAGATTTTGGCTAAGTACAAGGGCGTTGAGTGAGGTGGACTCACTCAACGCCCCAACCCCTTTTCTGAGGCTAAGTACTTTGGCGTTGAGTGAGTCGACCTCACTCAATGCCGTTTCGGGTTTGGCGTTGAGTGAGGTGAACTCACTCAATGCCGTCGCTTTGTGTGCGGCCAAGTACTTTGGCGTTGAGTGAGGTGTGCTCACTCAACGCCACAGCCTTTTCTGATGCTAAGTACTTTGGCATTGAGTGAGTTCACCTCACTCAACGCCATTTCCGGTTTGGCGTTGAGTGAGGTGACTTCACTCAATGTCGTAGGCATGTTTGCGGCCAAGTCCCGTGGCGTTGAGTGAGTGAACCTCACTCAACGCCATTTCTGCTTTGGCGTTAAGTGAGGTAGACTCACTCAACGCCACAGCCCTTCTTTGCGGCAAGAACCTCTGGCGTTGAGTGAAACGACCTCACTCAACACCATTGTCGTTTTGGCATTGAGTGAGGTCAGCTCACTCAACGCCGCAGATTTGCCTTGTTTGTGGCTAAGCGTCGGGGAGTTTAGTGAGTGAACCTCACTCAACGCCATTGCTGTTTTGGCATTGAGTGAGGTGGACTCACTCAACGCCATAGTCTTCTTTTGCGGTTAAGTGGCAGGGCGTTGAGTGAGTGAACTTCACTCAACGCCATTGCTGTTTTGGCGTTGAGTGAGGCCAACTCACTCAACGCACTTTCTCTGATTGTGGTTAAGTACCAGGGCGTTGAGTGAGTGTACCTCACTCAACGTCATCGCTGTTTTGGCGTTGAGTGAGGTTAGCTCACTCAACGCCAGAGAATTCTTGCGCGTGGCGTTGAGTGAGTGAACCTCACTTAACGCCATTTTTGTTTTGGCGTTGAGTGAGGCTAACTCACTCAACGCCAGAGTTGTTCTTCTAGAGGGCGTTGAGTGAGTGAACCTCACTCAACGCCATGGCTGTTCTGGCGTTGAGTGAGGCTAACTCACTCAACGACAAGGTCTGGTTAGGCGTTGAGTGGGTCTCACTCAACTCCAAGCCGTGTTGAGTCATTTCAACACTTTTTTCCTACCTTGATTTTTGCCCCCGAGTGAATTCCTTGATTTTCTTTGAGGTTCCTTGTCGGCTATGTTTTTCTTTCCTAAAGGCCGAATCGTGGGTCGTGGTTAGTAGTAGTGGTATGAAGCTCTTAAGAGGGGAGGTATTGTGTAATTTAGCCAATACCACCCTTTTTCTTTTATCTTGCCCCAGGTACGGGCTGGGCAAGGGGGTTGGAGGTCCCTAGTGCTTTCACATGTAGACCCTTGAGCTTTGTTTCTTGGAAATGGTGGTTGGGGGATGGAGTTTGCCTCCAACCCAGATCCATGTTGTTTGTTTTGCTACTACCATCTCCCACAGTTTAGGGTGTTAGACGTTTCTTCCTTGGTAGGTTGCAGCAATTTGGGCTCTTGGCAGCTTAGTAGACTCTGCAGGAAGTAGTTTCTGGGCAGGGTTGATACTGTTTCCTCGCACCTGGTGCATTTCTTTTTGTCTTGCCTTAGGCAGTTGTGACTTTTACTGCTTTGTTTTTCCTCTTTCATTTATCATCTGATTGACACTTTCGTGCAGTTTTCCTTGTTTTGCTTGTTGAGGTATTCTTTCTTCTTTTGAATGCCTCAGGTTCTGGACAGTAGTCAGTTTGGTGGCTAGGTTGCTGTGATGTTGCTGGTGGTCTCTTAGACTCTAGAGATCCTGTTTCTTTGTTAGTGAGGTAGTTTTTCTGCACTTTTCTTACAGACATATATATTTTCCAGTGGGTTCGTGTCAGGTTGTTGGCGCCCTCTGGTAGTTTTTACCTTTGTACTAGATATGTTACTTTTGCTGCTACCATTTTCTGGAGATAGTCTACTTGCTCTGGGAAGGATTTATGCTAGGTTGCTAGTTACTTTTAAAACTACAATTATTATTATAAGTATAGCTCATGATCAGCATGTTTTGTAAAACTCAATCACTATTTTCCAAACAATGTATAAAGATCGTTTTCTTATATATAGTATAAATTAAATGTGGAGTCTTGCGTAGCATAAGTGGTCCTCTTGGGGCTCTTATGCACTCCTAAGGATGTCAAACCTGAATAAAGTATTTTTCCGCAACGTATAAGTATAGTTTTAAACTGTGGACTAGGTGATCCACCGAGCCGAGAGATACGGCCTCTAAAATATAACTGATTTTCTAATCATTAAACTCATGAATTTCTTTCATAAAGTAAAGTAGATAGTTTTGCCTGAGCGTTAACAGTTATCCCCTGCTCGACGTGGCATCATGACGCGTGTTTTCTCATACTCTGATAATTCCTAAATTCGGAGAAAATGTGGGTTGTGACAGCATGTTCATCAAGCAGTATGCTCCAGAGGATTTCATCATTCTGCTATTGTACGTGGACGACAAGTTGATCATCGGGAGGAACACTGCTCACATTGTTGAGTTGAAGTGGCAGTTGAGTTCTAATTTTTAGATGAAGGATCTGGGTGCTGCGAAGACCATTTTGGGGATGCATATTCGCAGAGATAGGGGAGCCAGATCGCTTTGGTTATCACAGGAGCGGTACATCCGCAAAGTGCTGCAGAGATTTGATATGGATCAGGCGAAGAAGGTGAGCGTGCCTCTTGTAGCTCACTTCAGGCTTACCACTGATCAGTTCCCCAGCACACTCGAGGAGATCGAGGCGATGTAGAAAGTTCCGTATGCATCTGCAGTTGGGAGCCTCATGTATGCGATGGTGTGTACTCGTCCAGACATTGCCCATGTCGTTGGGATAGTTAGTAGATTCCTCTCCAATCCTGGGAGAGAGCATTGAAGCGCAGTAAAGTGGATACTGAGATATCTGTAGGGGACTTCAGATTTGACGTTGAGATTTGGGGACAGTGAGCCTGAGTTGTTGGGCTACACTGATGCTGACTTGGCTGGTGATGTGGATTCCAGGAGATCGACGTCAGGGTACATGATTCTGTTTACAGGGGGATCTGTCTCGTGGGCATCGAGATTGCAGAAGTGCCTTGCACTGTCCACCACAGAGGCTGAGTTTATTGCGGTAACTGAGACTGGAAAGGAGTTGCTTTGGATGAAGAGGTTCATCAAAGAACTTGGGTTCACTCAGGACCGATACACACTCATGTGTGACAGTCAAAGCGCTATTCACTTGGGGAAGAACCCCACTTTTCACTCGAGATCGAAGCACATCGACACTCGGTATTATTGGATACGAGATGTCCTGGAGCAAAAGGAGCTTGATCTTCAGAAGGTACACACTGATGACAATGGGGCAGATGTAACGCCCCCGATTTTCCTGCGTTTATTTGTATTCTCGTTGGCGTTACGATGACGCGTTTCCGTGGCTTGTGCCATGTGTGGAGTATGGTTTAGCTCCTTAGAACTGAGTGCCCTGTTTGGTAGCCTGCTGGCAAGATCTCCCTAGCAAGCCGAGTCGTTTTGGGTGACCCGGTGTGGCCTCTCGGGGGGATGTTTGTGTTTGGCTTATTTGGGTATAACTCAGGTTCTGTTCGTCGAAAGTTAATTTCGACTTCGATGTTGTGTTCGTAGCGTGGGTATTTAGCTACGGTGCGAATTTCGTCGAATTCCGAGGTGATTCGGTTCTCGTGTCGTTTGGTGCGTTAATAGTATTTGTGATCAATTAATTAAATTGATTTGGCTGAATATTAAATTCTTGCGGGAGAATTTATTAAGCATTTATTTTCCTTGCTAGGTGGCGGCCGTGTATTGGCTTACCTTTTCTTTTTGGTATTCGCTTATTGTAATTAAGCGATTAGGCGTTTTTAGGGTTCGGTTTTTAGGCTGAACCGGCGGGTTAGCTTTAGTATAAAAGCTCTGTTTAAGAAGTGACGACCTACTTCTTCTTCTTTTCCTGAGAGAGAAACCGTCGGCTTATTCTCGGAAGAACAGAGGAGAAAATCGCCCATCCTGTACCTCCTTCGGTCAGCGATTCCGGGCTTGTTCGTGAACGGAATTCGATTCCGAAAACGGCGTTGGCTTGCTCTCTCCGAGATCTTCGTTTCGACGGTAAGATATTTGATTTTCATGGAGTTTTGATGAGATTTGGGTTTTCGGTTTTGGAGTTTTCCGCCATTAATGGCCGTGAGATTAATTCTAGGTGCTGTGGCTGTTCGTTCCGTGTGAAGAGGAGGAGAGCCGTCCGTGCTTCGCCGAAAGTTGAGGCAAGTGGTATTTTTGCCCTTGCCAAGTTTCTTTTTTTGAATTATTCTTGCTGTATTTGAAATCCCTGTTAGCCCTAGGGTAGAGGCCTTGTTGTTCTCTTTTTCTTGCTAACTATAGGATTTAATTCTTCCTATTGAACCCCCCTACTTGTGTCGTTGGAACCCAACTTTGCCGGCGTGATGCCGTTTGTCTTTGCTCAGATCTTTGCTCTGGTTTGGGTGTAGCCGAGAGGAAGTGTTAGGAGAGGGGGGTGATTTCTTTTCCCGAATTTGTTAAGTGTATTACTCGAGTAGTGGTTTTAGATACTCGAGTGGTGTCTTTGAGATACTCGAGTAGTGGTTTTAGATACTCGAGTGCTGGCTTTGAGATACTCGAGTAGTGGTTTTAGATACTCGAGTGGTGGCTTTGAGATACTCGAGTAGTGGTTTAAGATACTCGAGTAGTGGTTTTAGATACTCGAGTGGTGTCTTTGAGATACTCGAGTAGTGGTTTTAGATACTCGAGTGGTGGCTTTGAGATACTCGAGTAGTGGTTTCGAGATACTCGAGTTTTGGTTTGAGTTACTCGAGTAGTAGGTAACTACTCGAGTAGGGGTTTTGAGTTACTCGAGTAGTAGGTAACTACTCGAGTAGGGGTTTTGGTATACTCGAGTAGTAGGTAACTACTCGAGTAGGGGTTTTGGTATACTCGAGTAGTAGGTAACTACTCGAGTAGGGGTTTTGAGTACTCGAGTAGTAGGTAACTACTCGAGTATGGGTTTTGGGTTACTCGAGTAGTGGGCTCGAGATACTCGAGTAAGTGGTTTGGTTTACTCGAGTAGTAGGCATCTACTCGAGTGCAGGTTTGTAGATACGCGAGTAGTGGTTTTAGCATACTCGAGTAGTAGGCAACTACTCGAGTAGCGGGTTGGGGTACTCGAGTAGTTGGTAACCACTCGAGTGCTGGATATGTTTGTATACTCGAGTAGTAGGCGACTACTCGAGTAGTGGGATGAGGTACTCGAGTAGTAGGCGACTACTCGAGTAGAGGGATGAGGTACACGAGTAATAGGTAACTACTCGAGTGCTGGAATTTGAATACACGAGTAATAGGCAACTACTCGAGTACTGGAAGTTCCCTGCCTCTTTTTGTCTTAGAATCGTTCGACTATCGTCGATCTCTGAATGGAGATCATCGATCTCGGTCTCTGCCTTAGGAAGTTCGACTATCGTCGACCTCCGGTCGACAATCGTCGAGCTCCGTATTTACCTTAGTGGGATTGTGGTTAGAGTTTGGTTTTGGCTTTAAGTGAGGCTAGCTCACTCAACGCCAAGGTTTAGGTAGGCACTGAGTGAGTCTCACTCAGCGCCTTGTCGTGTTGATTCATTTCAGCACTCTTCTTTTACCTTGTTTTCGTTCCCGAGTGGTTTTCTTGTTATATTTCTGGTATTTCCTTGTCGGCCGTTTTCTTTACCTTCTTAAAGGCCGAATCGTGGGTCGTGGTTAGTAGTGGTGGTTTATAGCTCTTCAGAGGGGTGGAGTTGTGTGACATAGCCAAGACCACTCTTGTTTTCGTGCTCCAGGTACGGGCTGGGCATGCGTGGGTGGAAGGTCCCTTGTGCTTTCACGTGTAGACCCTCGAGCTTGTTGACTTGGACATGGTGGATGGAGGACTGAGTTTGCCTCCGATCCGGTTCCTCGTTGTTTGTTTTTGCTACTACCACTCTCTACAGTTTAGGGTGTTAGAAGTTCCTTTCTTGGTAGCTTGCAGCACTTTTGGCTCTTGGTAGCCTAGTAGGCCCGGCAGGATGTTGTTCCTGAGTTGTATTGTTGCTGTTTTCCTTGCTCGTTGTGCTCTTCTTGTTGTCCTGTTTTGGACAGTGGTGAATCTTTCTACTGCATGTTTTTCAGTTACTTCTTCCTTTTGGTTGACTCTTACATGCAGTTGTTTTTACCTTGTTGCTTGCTGAGGTATTCTGTTTTCTTTTGGAATACCCCAGGTTCTGAGCCGTAGCCAGTCGGGTGGCTAGTTTGCAGTGGTGGTGTTGGTGGTCTCTTGGACCTTGGTGTTCTGTTTGCCTTGTTGGTGAGGTAGTTTTCAGTACTTTCTTACAGACATACATATGTGCCAGTGGGTTCGTGTCAGGTTGTTGGCGCCCACTGGTAGTTTTTACCTTTGTACTGGATATATTTACTTATGCTGCTACCATTTTCTGGAGATAGTCTACTTGCTCTGAAAAGGAATTATGCTAGGTTGCTAGTTACTTTTAAACTATAAATATTATTATGAATGAAGCTCATGATCAGCACGTTTTATAAAACTTAATTACTATTTTCCAAACAACGAGTAAAGACCGTTTTCTTATACGTTATATAAATTAAATGTAGGGTCTTGCATAGCATGAGTGGTTCTCTTGGGACCCTTATGCGCTCTTTAGGGCGTCAAACCTAAATAAAGTATTTTTCTTTCCGCAGCGTATGAATATAGTTTTTCTTTTGTGGACTAGGTGATCCACTGAGCCGAGGGATACAATCTCTAAAACATAACTGAATTTCTATTCATTAAGCACATGATTTTCTTGCATAAGGATTGTAGTTGGTTTTGCCTGAGCGTCAGCAGTTATCCCCTGCTTGACGTAGCATCATGGCGCGTATTTTCTCATACTCTGATATTTCCTAAATTCGGAGAAAATGAGGGTTGTGACAGCAGACATGCTGACCAAGACCGTGCCAAGGGGGAAGTTTGAGCACTGCGTTAGAATCGTCGGGATGACGGTTTCTTCCGCCTCGATGTGAAGGGAGAGATTTGTTGGGTGTGGTTCCCATCCGAGTCGGTAAAAACCACCGGGCACGTGCTAGGAATTCGCTTCGAGAAGGAAATTTGCCAAAATCTTCATAGCTTGGAAAAAGGTTGCAATGTACAAAAATAATTGGTTGCAACGTCCAAGTCACGGTTTGGCAAAGCAGGAGCAGGCAGGCGCAGAGGTTGCAACGTCCAGAAAAATGAGGTTGCAACAACTTGGGGCGGAATTAAAATCCATTTTTTGAAATCTAGCGCTGAATTAAAATATGGAAAAGTGCGCATCTTGGGGACTCTTGGACGTGATTTAGGAGGTAGTTATGACAAGGAATATATAACACCAAAATCATTCTCTGAAGGCGAGAGGGCGTAGAGAGGAGTTTTAGGTTTTCGGTGGAAGAAGAAAAGGCGATCTTGCTTTTGGAGAAATCGCCTCGAATCGCCGCCCGTTCGTGGTCCTCCTCCGACGCCGACGTCCAGATTCCACTGCCGTCACCGGCGTCCAGATCCCGCCGCGGTCATCGTCCATATCTCGCCGTCGTCGCTTGCAGAGATTGCTGTCGTCGCCTATGAAGAAATAGGATCGAGCCACTTGTTGTCGGCCCTTGTCTGTGGCTTGGAAGTTGAAGACGGAGTTGGAAGGGGCTGTGCATAGCCGTCCTTCTTCGTGGTTTTGCGAACGTCATCTTCGACTTTGGGATGGATTGTTCAATTCGTCCGGGTAACACTTCTCACATCTCTTGTATTTCTTTTTCAATCTTGTACTTGTGTGTGTGGATTGGAAGGAAGATTGTGTATCCTGTGTGGATTGCATTTGTGGTGGAGTGGAGATCATGTGTGTATCGGTGGAGGGAAAGTCTGTAATCTGTGCGTGTGATTTATCACACATCTTTAGTGGAGGCTTTCCGGGTTGGACTCCGATCGTCCCGTGGTTTTTCACCCAATTGGGTTTTCCACGTTAAAATTTTCCTGTGTTTTGTTGCCTTTATTTCTGGCATTGTATTGTTGTTTCCGCTTGCATACCGCTGAACGCGGTCGCACAGGTGCTCGCTCAAATTTGCAACAGGTGTTCTGGTCGGGATTCTTCGCTCTCTTTCCCAACATGAAGAAGTGCCAATTTCGGTTTCCAGCTATTACCCGATTTGAGTTAAAAATTTACTTTTCAAAAGAGGCCCAAAATAGGCCAAATTAGGCATGGACGAGACTGCCCAGGGTATGCCCACACGCCTGCCCAAAAATTGCCTAATTGGGAAGGTATGGGCAGCTCCTTATAGCTCGCTAGGGCAACCCGATTTGCGGGATACAAGCGAATCGGGATGCCGCTCGCATGCGAGGGCCTTCCTGGCCGCCGACCGGCGCAACTCTGGCGAAGAGACGTTTGTGGTGCCTCCACCTCAAAACATGCCTAGATCCCGCCAACACTAGAGGGATCCGACCATCCTAACAAAAAACCACCGCCTGTCGGCGCGATTCACCACTGCGTGGTCGCTCGGTTACGATGCTTAATCGAATTTCGTAGCCGAGCGATTACATAAAAAAATAAGAAAAAATCACCAAAATCTGTCGAGAGATAAGGAAGAAATCCGAGAACCATCAAAAAATCACGGTGAAACGACATAGAGTTGGCTCTGATACCACTTGTTGGAGTGAATCAGTGAATTCATAATGGAGACGGATTCGCTCTAGTCTAAACATCGAGATGAAAACTTTAGTGGAAGCGTACCTGAATCCATGAAGATGGATTGTCGTGGTCACAAATCTTCCAAGTCTACAAGGTCCAGATGAAGAAGACGGCTTCTCCTCTTCCTTCTTAGGCTCTCTCTAGCGATGGGGGCTAGAACTGAATGAGACTGATAATGATTTTGATACTTTGTGACTCGGAGAGCATAACTTATTTATAGCAAAACCGAATATGACCGTTTTACATGTAAGTCGATCATATAAACGTAAGCGACACCCGGTATCCACACAATATTTGAACCGCCCATACAATATGAAACATATTCGACCCAATTAATTAAATCACCTAAATTTGAGTCGATGTTAATGACAATCCAATAATGCCCATAATTAACATAAATGACGCTTATGATTATTAGTTCTTACACATTTTTCTTCCCTATCATTGTGGAATATTCTCAAACCATTTTCAAATTATACAATCCCAATTGAGTTAAGGTCGGATATACTCCCCATAATGGAAACTATACGACCACTAAAATTCTCATTCCAGCCGAATTATGCGGGAACTGTGGCGTCGCCGGCGATCGAGGGGGCGAGAACCAACAGTCATCTTCTTCAACTAAAAACGTTAGCAGGCCTGCCGGCGCCACAGGACTCTGATAATTTTGTCTAGGCTATAAATTACCCGCGGTTTCTCGCAGCTTTCCCACCCATTTCCACCCACACAATAAACCGATGGGTGTGAATTTGGGTGGAACCCACGGGATCGTGGGGAGCATTACTTGTTTGCGTCCAATTGTCGTCGCCATTCGTAAAACTTCATTTTTCCATTTACCTTCTTCTCCAGCTCTACTTTTTGCGGCGAAAAGCAACTCAACTTTCCCTCTTGTCCCCAAGTCGTCGACGTTGTCGTTCGACAAATCTAGATCGGAGGAAGCAGCTTCCGGCGAGCTCCTAGGTTTGTTTCAATCGCCACCCTTTCTCCTCCCCTGGTTTCCGGCTGAATCTATTTTTTTCGCTCTAATTAGCTTCCTCGATACTTTCCAGGGCATATTTGATTTTTGCGAGGAGCTTAGATTTTCGCTCCGTTGCGGATCTGGTGGAGATAATCTTGTGATTCGGTGGGAATGTCTTTCCTTGGAACGCAGCAGAAGTGTAAGGTCTGCGAGAAGACTGTTTACATTATGGATCAGTTGGCGGCCGATGGGATGATATACCACAAGTCCTGCTTCAAGTGCAATAAGTGCAAAGGAACCCTAAAGGTATTTTCGCCTTTGATTCTCGGTAGAAAATCGACGAAATCAATACTACTAGAAGTTTATGTTATCGGATCTTGTAGTTAGTTACCTCTGAAATGTGAAAGGATCTCCTCCTTGGCGTCCACATTTTGATTTCGGATTCTTCTATTTCAGAAGATTTCATTGTTTTATGCTCCGCAGCTTATGCCTTATGGTCCGCTTTTCCTTTGCAGAGGGGAAAGTGGTCATAATTAACAGTTTTAACCCCATTAAAATAGAAAAAGAAGAGAATGGAAGCAACCTAAAGAGTAAGATCTGTGTGATGTGTTCACTTTGTGATACGTTTGATTAAAAGCTCTTAAATTTGGGTTACATGCCTATGAGTTTTCCACTTTTACATACACACCCCGTCCTAGGTAACATGAATTACACGTGCGCCCTCTCTCAAAATCTCCAATGCACAATTTTTTTGTATAGTTTAACTTGGATGGAAGTTTTGCGAGAGGTTCCAATGATTACGCAAACTCACAGTGGAGATCTTGAATTATAAAGGGGTCAAGATTTTGTGCATTATCTTGATGTGGTTGCTTGGCATTTAAGATAGTCAGAGAAGATTTTTTGTAGGCTGGTGTCTTGTTGTTCATTTCTAAGATATATTTTGGGTGCTGTTATTTGTACATCATAAATGATTATTTGTAACTCATGAAAATTTGTACACCTCTATATCTGTACCCCGACGGGCTATTTATACACCAATATATGAATTAAGGGTGCTGTTATTTAAATGTGTTTCGTATGATTTTTCTTGTTGCGTGCAAATAAAGATCACGACAAATAGTTACCAGAACCGGTAAGAACTGGGCAACAGACATAGTGAAGGGACTTTATCAGAACCGAATGTGAGGGATGTCGGGAAGAACAACAATGGCGGTGTAAGCTAAAAATCTAAAGAAGACAATTCCAGCAGACTAAGGAATGACCTCCTCAACTTTAAATCCTATTTTTATATTTTTCCTCCTCAGAGATTTCCGTCAAACACAAATGTCGAGTGCACCTCTTTGAGACATATATCTATCACCTCACTTTCTCCCTGTTGAATTTCGTTACCAGAATGCAGAAATAGACACACTACACATGTTGAAATGGAGATAGATGCCATGAATTTGCGAAGTTGGGATGAGATCAATCAAGAGCAATTACTCGATCTCTCGGCATGAAGAACGCTCAACGAGGGTGTCAGCACAACCAGTAGCAAAAATATTTGCGAAAATCAAGACCTAGACATATGTCAGCACAACCAGACTAAGGAATGACCTCCTCAACCTTAAATCCTATTTTTATATTTTTCCTCCTCAGAGATTTCCATCAAACACAAATGTCGAGTGCACCTCTTTGAGACATATATCTATCACTTCACTTTCTCCCTGCTGAATTTCGTTACGAGAATGCAGAAATAGTTACACTACGCATGTTGAAATGGAGATAGATGCCATGAATTTGCGAAGTTGGGATGAGATCAATCAAGAGCAATTACTCGATCTCTCGGCATGAAGAATGCTCAACGAGGGTGTCAGCACAACCAGTAGCAAAAATATTTGCGAAAATCAAGACCTAGATATGGAAACTGTTAGATATAGTGTGCATTATTGTGGTAGAGTTAGCTTAGGCTCACCTTGGGTGTTGTGGGCACCCT
Organism: Platanthera zijinensis; assembly: GCA_039513925.1. NCBI lineage: Eukaryota > Viridiplantae > Streptophyta > Magnoliopsida > Asparagales > Orchidaceae > Platanthera > Platanthera zijinensis. Next base: position 18,349,550 of record CM077093.1, on the reverse strand, counting down.
CCCTTGTACATGCATTTATATTCCTATTGTTTATGTGAATACAACTTACTCAATCATTCAATCCTATCATGGTATCAAAGTCAGGTTCAACCTTAACCTAGCTGCTCTTCATGTACGCGCGGTGTCTCAGGTTCCGTTCCCGTCGCTCTTCCTTCGATCTCCGTCGCAGGTTTCGTCGCCGATTTCCATTGCCTTCAATCGTTGGTTCCGTGACCCGTGACTGCTTCCGTCGCTGGTTGGATCCGCTTCTGTCGCAACTAATCCCTACTCTTCCTGTCGCTGGTTGGATCCGCTTTCGTCATTGGTTAGGCCAGCTTCTGTCACTTCCTCGCTGATTCGCAGATAGTGGGAGCTTCTCCCATCGCATTCGTTGTCACACCCGTCGCTGTTTCTCGCTCCTGTCGATGCTTCCGTCAGCTAATCACGTGGCTTCTTGCTGATTTTGGCTTCCCGTTGCTGCTTCTCTCTATTTCTTGTTTTTACTATTTCAGCTGGAGCTTCCCCCGTCGCAGCTTTGGTATTGCCCCATTTTGGCGTAGACATAGACAACTTCCGCCAGAGTCCTAACGGTCGACTTATTCTTTTCTTCCTCTGTTGCCTCCTGCAGCCCCTAATCTAGGTTGTCGGTCCTCCTACGCTGCCTCTTGCAGCCACTGGATCTCCTTCACTGGCTATTCTCCCGCAGCCCCGACCTCCTCGGTTTATCATCTCGATGACATCCAGTGCTCGTCCTCCTCCGACACCTTCTGCAGCTCAGTCTGGTGCTTCTCGTCCCCCGCCTGCCCGCTGTAACTACTATCATGGTGCCCCTTCCGCTCAGTTTTTGGTTCTGGTGCAGTTTCTCTCTGTATCCACGCTTGCTCAGTTGATTGCTCTGTAGTTCCCCCAGCTGGATTCACTGCCTCACTCCTCTTCCTTCGCTCTTCCACCACTTCTGATGCCTTTGTCTCTCAGCTGGTTGTCTCCGCCCCTGCAGGTATCTCTTCCTTTGACGGGTTGCTCAACTCTGGTGCCTCCTTTCACATGACATATGATGCTACCCACCTCTTGTCATGTCAGCCCGTATCCTCTGCCCTTAGTATCATGGTAGCAGTTGTCATCATTCACCTCATCACCAACCACGACCTCCTTCATACCAACCACTTTCATGTTCCCGATGTTGCCTACATACCCAAATTATTCATGAACCTCATCTCCGCTAGCCAACTCACATCTCACGGTTGTCTTGTTACCTTTGATGAGTTTGCATGCCGTGTCCATGATCGTCTGAATGGGGCACTCCTTGGAGCTAGTCGTCGTAGCGGGATGTACGTCCTTGATCTTCTCCATCTTCCATCCACTACCTCGTCACCGACAACTTTTACTTTGTCTTCCTTCTGTAGGCTTCTCTCAGTGGCATCATCGTCTTGGTCATTCTGGTGGTTCACGTCTTGCGACTTTCATCAATCATGACTTCCTTAGTCGTGTTCCTGTTGATTGGTCCCACTCTTGTACGGGTTATAAGCTTGGTAAACAACTATAACTCCCATATCCGTCTAGTGAGTCTAGGTCTCACCGTCCTTTTGACTTAGTTCATTCTGATGTTTGGGGTCCTGCACCTTTTGTATCCAAGGGCGGACAACAATATTATGTTATTTTTGTTGATGATTATTCACGTTATAGTTGGGTGTACTTTATGCATTCTCGCTCTGAGTTTTTTTATATTTATGTTGCCTTTTCTGCTACGGCGCGCACACAGTTCTCTGCTTCCATACGTGTTTTTTGTTCTGATTCAGGGGGAGTACCTCTCTCTTGCTTTTCGAGATCTGCTAGCTACCTACGATACTCTCTCTCAGCTTGTCTGTCCCGATGCTCATGTTCAGAATGACACCACTGAAAGGAAGCATCGTCACATTATTGAGACAGCCTGTACCCTTCTTATCTCATCCCACGTTCCTCCTCATTTTTGGGCTGAGGCTGTGTCCACCGTCGTCTATCTTATTAACTTGCAACCTTCTACTTTCCTTCAGAGTCAGTGTCCTGGTGAGTGTTTGTACTCTCGACCCCCCCGTTACACTCATCTTCGTGTTTTTGGTTGTCGGTGTTATGTTCTACTCCCTCCACGTGAGCGTACCAAGCTTTCTGCTCAGTCTGTTCCTTGTGCCTTTCTTGGATACAGTACTAAGCACAATGACTATCGATGCTATGACTCCGCTGCACGTCGACTTCGCAATTCACGTAATGTTACTTTTGACGAGTCTCACCCTTTCTTCATGTCCTCTGCCCCCTTGACCTTACACTCATCTGTTACTCCCTATGACGTGCAGTTTCTCACTCTTCCCATCTCCCATCCATATGTATCCTCTCCTCTGGTATGTCCACCTTCTCTTCCCTTACCGCAGTCTAATCCGTCTCCTCCGGTATGTCCACCTCCTCACTCCTCTTCGTCACACACTTCTCCCTCTGATGAGCTGCCCACTTAGGATCGTGTCCATCCTCTTCCGTATCACTATATTCGCCATCCTCCTCTTATTCCCTCGCCTCCAGTGTCTATCTCTTCCAGCGAGTGTCCTATGGATGATCCTCCTATGCACCGCAACCCACCTCGTGAGAGACGTCCTCCCGACCGCCTTAGCCTTGCTACTCTACCGCTGGACCTACCTGCCCTTCCTACTACGACCTGTAGTACTCTAGAGCCGACTTCCTACCGTGAGGCTGCCCAGATATCTTAGTGGCAACTTTCTATGCCTGCTGATTTGGAGGTGCTTGAGCACACTCATATATGGGACCTTATTCCTCTTCCACCTGGTGTTGTTCCTATTACTTGCAAGTGGGTCTTCAAGGTCAAGATTCGCTCTGATGGTTTTGTGGAAAGGTACAAGGCTCTGGTAGTTGTTTGTGGTTTTTCAACAGGAGAAGAAAAGAGACTATGATGAGACTTTTGTTCCAGTCGCTCACATGACTACGGTTCAGACCCTTATTGCTGTTGCAACTGCTCTTCACTAGTTTCTGTCACAGTTTGATGTGAAGAATGCATTTCTTCACAGTGATTTTCAGCAGGAGGTATATATGCTTCCTCCTGGTCTATCCTCTCCTCCCGGCCTCGTCTGCCGCTTAAGGCAAGCTCTTTATGGGCTCAAGAAAGCGTCCCGCGCGTGGTTTGCACGTTTCAGCACAACCATTACAGTCGTCGGTTTCCATCCATGTCCACATAATCGAACTCTATTTGTGCACTACTCTCGTGGTCGGACCTTTTTGTTACTGTATGTCGATGATATGATTTTTACCGGTGATGCTCCTTCTCATATGGATTTCGTCAAGCATCACCTTCAACAACAGTTTCAGATGACTGACCTTGGACAACTGAGCTACTTCTTGGGCCTTGAGGTAAGCCCTATAGACCACGATTATCAGCTCTCTCAGCAGCGTTACACATCAGATCTCGTAGCTCAGGCTGCTCTCTGACTCTCGCATAGTAGACACCCCTATGGAGCTTCGCCTTCAGTTACGTCCGGATGATGGGGTTCCACTCTCTGATCCCACTCGCTACTGCCATCTCGTTGGGAGTCTTGTCTACCTCAGCATTACTTGACCCGACATTGCTCATGCTATTCATGTGTTGAGCCAGTTTTTTAGTGCACCCACCTCTGTACATTACAGTCACCTCCTGCGGCTCCTGCGCTATCTCTGGACGATGACTTCTCGCGGTCCCTTCATCTCCAGTAGTAGTTCTCCACAGCTCCGTGCTTCCTCGGATGCTACTTGGGCTAGTGATCCTGTTGACCGTCGCTCTGTCACTGATTTTTGTATGTTCTTGGGTCTTTACTTATTGCATGGAAGTCCAAGAAAAAGACAGAAGTTTCTCGTTCCAGCACTAAGACTGAACTTCGGGCCATGACTACCACCGCTGAGGATATTATTTGGCTTCGTTGGCTTCTTGAGGACCTTGGTGTCTCTTCTCCAGATCCCACTCCACTCTACTGTGGTAACACCGGTGCCATTCAGATTACTCTAAACCCGGTGAAGCACTCACTCTTCAAGCATATTGGGGTGAATGCTTTCTTCCTACGTGAGCACTATGGTCGGGGCACCCTTGCTCCTTCATTTGTTCTTTCTGAGCAGCAGATTGCAGATTTGATGACAAAGCAGCAGACGAGGGCCCAACATGCCTATCTACTGTCCAAATTTTCGGTGTATGATCCCCTCGTGAGTTTGCGCGCCAGGGGTGTGTGTGTGTTAGATATAGTGTACATTATTGTGGTAGAGTTAGCTTAGGCTCACCTTGGTGTTGTGGGCAACCCTCCCTTGTACATGTATATATATTGGTATTGTTTATGTGAATACAACTTGCTCAATCATTCAATCCTATCAGAAACACAATCTATGGAGTTAATAAAAAATGGAGTTAAAAAACAAACAAAAGGGAAAAGGGTGGCAGCAGACCCAACCCAAAACACCCAAAATACCAAAAAGTGAAAAGGGTGTTCTACTATGCCGGAAGAGGGATTCCGGAGGGCGGCAGTTGGAGGGAATTCCACGCGAGCGAGGGATGCGGGTCAGGGAAGAAGTTTGCGGGAGGAATGGCGCTGGAAAAGATAGGGGGTCTGATTATCAGGTTCTAGTTTAATAAAAATAAAATTTTAAAGTGACTTATGGTGTGTGAATAGCGAATTGTGGTGTATAAATAACATTGTTGAGCGGTAGGAAATTATGATTTCATTGACTGAAAAAAGGAGAGCCTCCATAATATATAGGAGGTCAAATGCAAATACAAAATATTAATAATGCTAATGCCTAACACTCCCTCTCAAGTTGGTCTTGTGATATCTGTCACACCTAATTTGAACATAATGTTACCAAAACACTTATGAGACAAGGATTTTGTATTCACATCAGCCAGCTGTTGATCCGAAGGGACGAACGAAGTGCTAATAACTCCCCTCACAATGTTTTCTTTGATGAAATGACGATCGACTTCCACATGCTTAGTGCGATCATGCTGAACTGGATTGTGGGCATGTTAATCACGACCTTGTTATCACAGTATAGCCACATAGGGTCGTTGCTTCGAATCCCAAGCTCAAGCAGAAAGGATCGAATCCACATTCCTTCACATATGCCCTGGACCATCGCCCTAAATTCCGTTTTAGTACTGGATCTAACAACCACATGCTGTTTTTTGCTCCTCCAAGTCACTAGATTTCCCCCACTAAGGTACAATATCCGATCGTGGATCTACGATCTTCAACAGTTCCTGCCCAATCAGTATCTGTGAAAACTTCGATGGATATTTCCTTAGAAGGAGAGAACAAGATGCCACGTCCCGGTGAAGTTTTGACTTTTGAGTTATCTCAGAATCCAATGAGCAACATCCAAGTGATGTGGCTTGGGAGCATGCATGAACTGGCTGATAACTCCAACAACATCAGAGATATCCGGACGAGTATGAAATAGGTAGATGAGTCTCCTCACCGGTCGTTGGAAGCTATTGATGTCAGTGACAGGTTCTCCACCATCCCTTCCCAATTTGTGATTCATTTCAATGGGGGATGCCAGCAGGTCTGCACCCACTCATCCCAGTAGTCTCCAGCAAGTCAAGGACGTATTTCCTCTCGGAGATGAAGATCTCGTGCTTAGATCTGACAACCTCTATGCCAAGGAAGTACTTGAGGTTCCCAAGATCCTTCACCTCAAATTCACTAGTCAGTCTTGTCTTCAAGTGTTTGGTTTCCTCCAAGTCATCCACAGTTATAACAATGTCATCCACATAGACTATCAACACTGTCAATTTTCCTTTTCTGTGCTTAACAAATAGAGTATGATCCGCATTACTCTGAGTGTACCCAAACTTCACCATTGCTTGTTGGAGTCTCCCAAATCAAGCCCTCGGGAACTGTTTTAGGCCATATAGAGCCTTCTTCAGTCAACAAACCTTCCCCGCAGATCCCTCAGAGGTGAATTCTGGGGGTAGAGCCATATAAACTTCCTCTGTCAAATCTCCATGGAGGAATGCGTCTTGACGTCTAACTGGCTAAGACTCCACCCTTCACATGCAACACACGAGAGAAGGATCCGGATAGAGTTCATCTTTGCAACAGTAGCAAAGGTTTCCTGATAATCAATCCCGGCCGTTTGGGTGTATCCTCTAGCCACCAACCTAGCCTTGTACCGGTCCACAAGGCCTTGGGGGTTTTGTTTCACCGAAAAAATCCATTTGCATCCCCCACCGTCTTACCTTGAGGGAGATCAACAAGGTCCCATGTGTAGTTCTTCTCAAGGGCAATCATCTCTTCCTACATAGTATCCTTCCATTTTTGATGTCCCGGAGCTTCCTGCCATGAGGTGGGAATAAAAATGGAGGACAAAGAAGTGACAAAGGCTCTATGCCGGGGAGACAGTGAGTCATAAGACATATAATCAGATAAGGGATGTAGGGTGGAAGCACGGTTACCTTGAGGACCTGTAGACGGATCAGAGTGGCTCCATGTATAGTGTGCAGGAGCTGGCCGTTTGTGCCCCTTCATCGACGAGTATAAACCTACAAAGGAGGAGCAGGACGAGGAGATACAGGAGACGGCGGATCCACAAGTGGCTGCGGATCTACTGCGGTGATAGTAGGAGCATAGACGGGAGGTTGATATGGAGATATATGAAGAGGGATTGTGGGGAGCTCACTTCCCTGATGCCCGTCTCCCCCTGAAGGGAGCTCCCATAATAGCGTTCGAATTCATGGAAAGTGATATCCATAGTGACAAAGATCTTCTGGGTCCCAGGATGAAAACACTTATATTCTTTTTGAGTGTTTGATTATCCAATGAAAACACACAGAAGCGCCCGTGGATCAAGCTTGGAAGTATGGTGCACATAGACAAAGCACACACACCCAAAGATACGAAGGGTGAAATCACTGGGGGGATATTGAGATTTTCTAACGGAGTCTTGTGATTTAAGAGACGAGTAGGCAACCGATTGATAAGATGCGTAGCCGTGAGGACCGCATCACCCTAGTAGTATTTGGGTAGGTGCTTCTGAAGTAATAAACCACGAGCAACCTCTAGGAGGTGCCGATTCTTACGCTCGGCAACCCCGTTTTGGGCAGGAGTGTACGCATATGAAGTTTGGTGGATGATGCCCAATTCACACAGGTAGCGTTCAAATTGAGAATCATTCTACTCACGACCATTATTACTTTGCAAAATTTTCACAATGACATTTAATTGGGTGGTAACCATCGTATAGAAACGTTGAAATAGCGGAAACACATTAGATTTGTTTTTCATGAGATAAAACCATGTGCACTGAGAAAAGCAGTCAATAAACGTGACAAACCATTTATACCCAGAGATAGAAGCAGCCAGACAAGGGCCCCAAACATCAGAATGAATAACTTCAAAAGGAGTAGGACAAGGAGGGGACATCCGAAGAAGGGAGGCCCGTTTGTGCTTACGTTCACAAGCAGTACAACAAAAAACATTAAAAACAGAAGACGGCACTGCCGGAAACAAAAAATTCATAACAGAGACAGAAGGATGTCCAAGGCGACAGTGCCAGGACTCCAAAGTAGTAGAGGAAGCCACGTGAAGAGCCCGTGGAGAAGGAGCAGGAGCCGAGTTGGAGGGGTCAAAAAGATACAGTCCCTCGCACAGTTTATCAGAGCCAATCACCTTCCCCGCCGTCAGATCCTGAAAGACACGAGAAGAAGGGAAAAAAGGCACAGAACAATGCATAGAGTTAGTTAACTGACTGATAGAAAGGAGATTTCGAGTAAATTTAGGGACATGAAGCACTGACGAGAGAGTGAGGGAAGAAAAAAGAATGGTTCATTTTCCAGCAATAGGGGGAAAAGAACCATCATCAACACTCACTTTGTCACGACCTGTCAGAGGATAGTAGGATACAAAACCTGAAGCAGTGTCCATCATATGATCGGTCGCCCCACTGTCAATGATCAACTGGGTGGGGGTGCAACTGGTAGCCGAATGAGCACCCGGGGACCCCTGGTGGGCATAGGAGGAGGAAGCAGAAGTCTCGGAGGGGTGACCGAGCATCAAACGATGAAAGGCAAGAATATCCTTGGAGGAGAGAGCAGGAGGAACCGCCTGGGTAGACGCATCAACAGAAGCATAAAAAGGTGAGCAGAGCGGGACAGAGAATGATGGCCCGGAGAGCAACCATATCCACGACTACCACGAGTAGATGGAACCCCTTTTGGCGAAGGAAAGCCATGAAGCTTGAAACAAGTGTCTCGTGTGTGATGAGTCTTCCCGCAGTAATCGCAAAGAAGATGATCCTTCTCCCCGGACTTAGGGAGCAGGTCCCGCGGAGGACGCCCACTTGGACGAACATGGGCATCAAGAGTAGAGCTATCAAGAGTAGAGTCGGTGTGTAGAGTCTGTCGCTAATCAAATTCTTGTTGAACGAGACTGAAGACCTCCGACAAGGAGGGAAGAGGAGCACAACCAAGGATCTGAACAGTAATTTGATCAAAGTCCCAATGCAGGCCATGCAAAAATTCAAATATCCGATTGCGTTCTTCGCGAGCCCGAACAAGAAGCTCATCTTCAGGAGAGACAAGGTTGAGAGCATCAAAGTGGTCATATTCCTGGTAGAGCTGAGTAAATTCCAGGTAATAGGAGGAAGGAGATTGATCGCTTTGCCGCAAGAGGAAAATGCGCTGGCAAAGTTGAAAGATCTGAGCAGCATTTCCCCGACAGGAATAGGTAACCTCCGCTCTTTCCTAAATATCTGCCGCAGAATCAAGGAATAGGTAATTTTTAGCAATGCTTTCTTGCATAGAATTAAGCAGCCACGACATGACCATGAAATTTTTCGGAATCCCATTGCGATCATTCGATAAAGGTAGGAGGGGGAGCCGCTGTAGTGCCGAAAACATACCCAAACATACGGCGGTTCTTAAGAGCAAGAGTGATAGACGGAGCCCACGGAAGGTAATTTGTGCCATCAAGCCTCATGTTGGTAATTTGAGGGCTCCCGTGGTCATGGAGGGCACGGTTGCCCAATGCCGACATCGGTGAGGATTCAATACGTGCGCCGGAGGACAAAGTTGGAGACTCAACACTCTTCCATAGCCACCCGAGGATAGAAACCTTGAGAAGGGGTGACCAAATGGGAATCAAGAGGCAAAGCCCACAAAACTTCTCATAGAAAGAGAAGTGCTCAGTTGAGCCCGACAAGATAGTCGAGGAAGATAAAGAAGGGAACGGTGACCATCATCTCTCACGCAGAAGGAATGGACGCCAGAAATCCAGGGAATCGCCTCACACAGACATCACCAACGGGATCCGACGTCCAAAAATGAAATCCGGGACACAGCGGAGGCACTGAAGGCTGGAGGCTGTGCGGAGGAGATGAGCGGAGCGCTGGTGGCTGGAGGCGGAGCGCTGGAGGGCTGGGCGGAGTGGTCGAAGCCTGGGTTTGTGCGGAGCGGCCGACGATCGGCTGCGGGAAGGTGGCGGAGTGGGCTCGCGGGAATGGAGCGAGGTTGCTGGAAGGAAGCAGGGACGCGCGGAGGCTGGCGTTGGGTCGCAGGACGAAAGGAGGCGGCGGATCGAGAGGCGGAACGATTTAGGGCATCACTCCCTCTGTTAACATGTTAAGCGGTGGAAAATTACGATTTCATTGACTAAATAAAGTAGAGCCTCCGTAATATATAGGAGGTCAAATACAAATACAAAATATTAATAATGCTAATGCCTAACAAACATCACCCTGTATTTTTGAAGGAAACGTGACTTTTTTTTCTTTGTTATCTCTAATTTTGAGCAGATGCATTATACGTTTCTTTAAAATATCTCATGATTTGGATACTTTTGGTTCGACCTATCTGTTCTCTTCTTAAAGATCAATAAATGCCAGCTTTTCTAACGTAGCCTTTTTGGTTTCATACTCAAATCCCCAAGACTCTGAGAAATAGAAAAAAACTCACGCCTTTTATTAATCACATACAAATTTGAGTAAACTATACCTGTGCAAGACTCACTACTACAAACTATAGGGAACAAACACATCAGTAAACATTGGACTAGGTAAAAGGTTACCCACTGCAACCCGATTCAATGAATTGGATGCACAACACTCGTATTGATTACTATTTATATTTAAGATTTCCATTAATAGCGATAAACTCAGGTTCAATGCCGATTCAGCATCAAAACCTCAAACGGATCCAACATAGCCAAGGTCATATATTGAGATGAAACGGAATTGAGGAGATGGAAAATGGGTTTCAATTGTCTACAAGATAAACTTGGAGTCTCTAACCCAAAGAGAACTCTCTCACGGGAAAAAGATGAAGATGAAGAGTCACTCTCCAAGATGAAAAAAAAATCATAGGTTAAAATTCAGCAAGTTTATTTTTGAAAACCCTAACAATGCCTTTTTAATAAGGTCCAGCAAGGAGATAAAGCTCAAACTATTTAAATAGCTGTCAATCAAATGTGTCGGTGATTAAGCAACTTTTCCTTTTAATGAGACTGTCAAATTCTTTCTTGATCTTTGATTGTTGTTGGTTTCATCATGATATTCCCTCATTGTATAAACTCTACATTGAATTTATTAAGCTCTCCACTTGATCACTATGGTATGATGGTATAGATATTTATCTGATATGTTGAACTGTGTACCAATGCCATCCCATCCTACCACTGGCTTTGGTATGCTTCTGGTAGGTAGTGGTGAGAAACGTTTCATTCTCCAATTGTTACTGATGTGCAAGGACATCATTTTTCACAATGTGGCGTTGACCAATACTTTGAGCTTGTGGTAGGTACTAGCAAGAAGCATTTCCATGTGTATTCTTGTACTCATGATATTCTTTTTTACTTCGGCGTTTCCACTTGCTTGCCCATATGTTTCAACTTTCAATACTGCTTTTTTGTAAGGCAGGGAGTTGAGACATGATTTCTCGTGCGTTTAGTTTTCTTCCACAGATTATATCAAATGTCGTCCTTAAGGTTGACCAACATCTGGGAGAGTTATATTGAACTCAGCTTGAGTTATAGTAGCGCTCTGTTGTGGTGGACTTTAATTTGATAGATACCGAAGCATGTCACCAAGGGATTGGTTACCCCCTTTTGTTTGCCCCATTGATTTATAGGTATAGATACTTGAGAATCATGTTGACCACGAGGATTCTCCATAGGTAATCCAAAATGGCTCATGAATCACACATTTTTATCCAAAGTGATTGTTTTTGGCTTTCTATTAACCTTCATGGACTTGATTTTTTCCGTTGTTGTAAAATTCAAAGCATCTACAAATTGCATCAAGCAATCAAACGAGCCATCTCGAAAAATTGACAACAATATGGATAAAACTATATCTCTTTGTAAGTGTTGCAAACCAACCTCAAAATACATGCTTATTTGTGAATCATTTGGTATTGGCCCGGATTGATAGAACCCAACATCTTGTTTCTACCTTTACCATTTTTGCAAATCATATTTTGCTTTACAAAGTCTATCTATTTCTCTTTCTCATTTCTGGTGAAATTTTAATCTCTGAAACCCAACATGAGTTTTATCTTTTCTGAAATGTTCTAATCCACATCATGTAATCCAGAAATAGTTTGAAGATGCAAAGAACAAGTTGGATTATTGAGTCAAGTGCCTTAGGAAGGAAAACTCTTAGTGATTAACAAATTCATATAATTTTCTTTCGCACTTTTCGTTAATTTATGCAAACTATAAATAAATTTTCTTATAATGTGCATTGAATTTTAAAATTAACGATCGTAAAAGACAAAGCGATGCAAGGTGAATCTATAGAGTTCTCTAAATGAAGATGCTTGCTTGCCCGCAAGACTTTGAAAGAATGTTCACTATTGCAACACTAACCCTAATGCGTTGCAAATGATTCCACAATGCAAATAATTCCTGACCTACAATTAAATTAAATAATGGTAATTTTTAAATCCCGTGCAAATGCCACATTTGATCACGATGATTACAATTTAAGTAAGCTGGTAACAGATGCAAACTACTAAGAGGCACAGAAATTAAAGAGTGACAAATAAATATTGCACATCTATTGAAAGGACAACAACGAAATTAACTTGAAAGGACAACAACGAAATTAACTTGAAGCACAATTTTACTAGCAATAAATGAACATCTGCACAGTGCGAGGAATATGAAAATTGGAATGTAAAAGCTCACCGAGTAATTGGCTTCAATGCGGGGAGGGTGTGGTAAGTTGTGGGGAGATGGCTGTAGGCGCAATGTGTTGGTTCCATTGCTCAGTTAGTGGGGAAATATGGAATATGATTTTTAGTGCTTGCTAATTTAGGGATCAATTGGAAAAGCTTGAAAACATTTGTTTATGCCAACATATTTTGTTTTTTTCCTCGCAAAAAATACCTATTAGCTTGTAATAGTTTTACTTCATATAGAAGTATTTTACTTTTTTCCTTGTGAATGTGTAAGTTTATTTGTTTTTTTTGCAGCCATAAAAATTAAATAAGATAGTTGACTCATACATCATAGTCGTGAATATATTGATTATGTATTTGTAGCAATTGTGTTTTCTCTATTTTGTGGTCAGATTGTATGTCTGTGTATGTCTTTATAGTGGGTATAGTTGGTGTTGAAAGGAGAACAAGATTTGTATTATTCATTCACATAGGGGCTATTTTTAAAGAGTTACAACTGGACACATTAAGGTGTGGATCATGTGGGACTAAGGCTTCGTTTGGGAGAACGACTGCGGTTGTGAAAGGAGTTGTTGTAAATGAAGGTTTGTAAATGGAGCTGTTGGAAACTGGTTGTTGCAAATGAAGATCTATTTGGATACTCTGTGTTTGCAGAGCTATTCAGAACAGAGAACCATTTGACAAAACAGCGGTGTGATATTATTGTTATGAATTTTTTTCATGATAGTAATGCATAATTTATCAGCTCAAAAACACCCACATACAAGCTTGGAAAATCTAAAGCTTTCAGGCGGCCATTGCGAATGTTTGAGAAACAAGCCTTGAGTCTGTCATCACCGGCAAAATACTGAGTAGAAATATTTCAAAATACGGTTGATTCGGGGAGATAACTACTCAAGGAAGAAGAACAAGGTAAAATCACATGGCCTGGTGCAAAAGTAGAGAACAAGACGGGATAATATCAGAATAATTATTAGTATCGTTAGTATTTGATGTTACCGTCGCCAAATAGGGTGGGAGGAAAAAAATGAAACCATCAGCGGATGCAGGGAAGACCTGAGAATAAAGAATCAAAAGATAAAAAGAAAATAGAACAACAAATACAGTAAATAAAAGCATCTGAAGCATTGAGGAGAAGATGAACCAGTGAGTCATGGAAGAAGATGAGTAGGAGGCGAAGCTCCTGGAAGAGGGAGGGAGAGGGAGGTAGGGAGGGTGGGGTTCGACAGATAGATGAGGGAAGTAGGGAGGCCGCCAGAGAAGACACGCCCTGGATGCTGTCGGGGAAGATGTCGCGCCGCGCATGAGTTCTTCCTCGCATGACCCAAACACGACAAACTGGAGGAATCTAGAGGGGTTTGGGGACGCGGGAAAATTACTACCACTACTTTTACAGGCGATTCAAAAAGTAGGCGGAAAAACAAATAATTTTAGGATAACACGTTTCATTTAGGTGAAACGTACCGGACCCAAAAGCTAAACCAAATAAAACCTAACACTTGAATATAAAACTGCAGATAACTCAACACCCCCTTCAAATTGGGTGTGTTATGTCAGTCATGCCCAACATGTCAACCAGCTCTTTAAAGACACTCGTACACAAGGTTGCAAATGTCGAACTCATGTCAGTTTGAGTTTTTTATGTCGGATGTCAGATTGCAGAGGATATATCAGAGACATTTTAAAATGTCAGATTATAATATTATAATTATATATATATATATATATTCCATAATATTTTTCATTTATTAATTAAATTGTAATTATTTTATCTAATAAATTGTAAACTAAAATTCATATGAGAAAGTTAAACTACTAACAAGTATTTAACCAATTTATAATAAAAAAGAAACGTTACATACTTTCAATCATGTAATACAACATCACATAATCATATTAAACTAAAAATATAATCGTACCTTAACTTATTCCCAAAATGTGAGTGCACTGCTCCACAAAATATGCTATTCTAATATATTTACATGTAAATTACCATCTCAAAAGTGCTCCAACTTCTTTCACAACCGGAGGAACTAGTTGTCAAATTTAATATTCTCAAGGTCATAGTTCTCAAATTTGGAGTTTTAATTCCATAGAACCTCCACCAAAGAGCTTATAAAACAATAACAAATTATTATACTAATCAATTCAAAAAAGTAATCGAACAATTATTTGGTGAAAAATAAAGAAAGATAATATACCTGGATTGAACCCTGACAGTACTTTTTGCCTTTTTGCTATGTCCTGGCCAAATAATCCTTGCTCTAGCTAATAAACTTCAACCTCAGCAGTAATGACATCTTGCATAGAAGGATCATGAGAGTACATTCTAGTGAGACAGTCAATAAACCCACCCATAAACTTTGGGTCTCCATCTAGAGCCGAGAAGATGGAAGAAAGAAGAAGATTAGATGTCGAGAAGAAGGAAGAGAAATAGAAGAAGACTAGAGCCAAAAACCAGATGCAACAAATAGAAGAAGAGTAGAGTCGAGAAGAAGGAAGAAGAAGGAAGAAGAAGGAAGAAAAAGGAAGAGAAGTAGAAGAAGACTAGAGCCGAAAATCAGATGCATCAAATATAACTAATAACTCGGTGCCAAAAACCATGCGGAAAATTAACAAATATAACTTAAAAATAAAGATAAAACTCACAGTGCCGAGAGGATGAGTCATAAAAGAGGAGAGGAGATAGAGGAAATGTCGAGAACCAGTGCCGATAAAAAGACAGCCGGCGAAAGACGACTGATGGCAAAGTCCAAACCAGAAGAACACAGCTCAGGTGCGAGAATCATCGGAGAATCACTGAACCAGAGAGCCAGGAAAAATACTAGAGCCGTCAGTCGAGAGAGTAAGAAATCGCGAGAGAGGGAGATTCAGGCAAGCCAGACAAAAAGAGACGAAAAGTATGGAGTCGGGGATGATGAGAAGTAAAATACTTAAGTATAAACTTATAATATATAATTATATAACTATTAACTTATTAAGTTATTAAGTATTAAGTAAATCAAATATTAATAATATAAAAGCATTTAAAAACGCCACAAACCTCTATAATCCGACATAAGCCGCAATAATGGGCCGACATGTCGGCCGCAATTCTGGAAAACACAACATTTGGCATTTGCAGCGGTAACGTTGCGATTCCTCCCAAAAAACGACACGTCGGCCGACATGTCGGACATGTCGACGACATGTCGGCCGCAATCTACAAGCTTGCTCGTACATAATCCATTTGTGAGGATGTCTGTCAATTGTTTTTCAGATGGAACAAATGGAGTAACCACAATGCCTCTGTCTATATTCTCTTTGATGAAGTTTCTGTCAATCTCGATGTGTTTTGTACGGTCGTATTGCACCGAGTTGTTAGCAATGTTGATTATAGCCTTATTATCACAGTATAGTCTGATAGACTCGCTTCTTTTAAGACCAAGATCTTTTAGGATGGTTAGTATCCATAGCCCTTCACAGATCCCATGAGTCATAGCCCTGAATTCAGCCCTGGCACTAGATCTGACCACATGTTGTTTTTTCCTCGTCCATGAAACTAAATTTACACCCACCATAGTGCAATATCTCGATGTGGACCGTCGATCAGAAGGCAGTCCACGCCAATCTGCATCAGTATACACCTCAATAGTAAACTCATTATTTGGTGAAAAGAGGATTCCCCTCCCAAGTGAGGTCTTGAGGTATCTGAGAACACGATGTGTGGCATCAACATGACGAGCCTTTGGAGAGTGGATACCCCCACATCATAGGAGATATTTGGGCGAGTATGCGTCACGTAGATCAATTTTCCTACAAGTCTCCGAAAGCTGGGGATGTCTTCAATCGTTTCACCATCATCTCTTCCAAGTCTATGATTAGCTTCAATTGTGGTATAAGCCAGTCTACACCCACTCATCCCTGAGGCTTCAAGGAGGTGAAGTATATATTTCCTCTATGATATGAAAATCACATACTTTGACCTTGCAACCTCAATACCTAGAAAATATTTGAGGTTCCCCAAATCCTTCACTTCAAATTCTTTCGCCAAACTCTTTTTTATTGTCTGAATCTCATCTTGATCGTCTCCTATTATTATGATGTCATCTACAAAAACTATCAGAGCGGTTAACTTTATTGTTTTTGATGAAAAGGATATGATCCGCATTACTCTGGAAGTACCCAAAGCATGTCATGGCCTTGTGAAATATCCCAAATCAAGCTCTAGGAGATTGTTTCTGGTCATATAAAACCTTCTTCAGCTTGCACACCTTCCCTTCAGATCCACTAGGAGAAAGGCCAGGAGGTAGAGCCATGTATACCTCTTCTTTCAGATCATCATGAAGAAACACATTTTTCACATCCGGTTGGCTGAGATCTCATCCCTTACATGCAGCACACGATAGGAGAACTCTTATAGAATTCATCTTAGCGACCGGGGTGAAGGTTTCCTGGCAATCAATCCACGTCGTCTGAGTGTACCCTCTTGCAACCAACCTTGCCTTGTATCTCTCAACGACACCTAGGGTGTTCTGTTTGATAAAAGACACCCACTTGCACCCCACAACCATCTTCCCTTTAGGCAGTTGTACCAGGTGCCATGTACGATTTTGGTCAAGGGCATATATTTCTTCAAGCATAGCCGTCTTCCAACTGTCATCAGAAAGGGCATCCTGCCATGATGTAGATATGAACGTTGCAGACAAAGAAGTGACAAAAGCTCTACGGAAAGCTGTTAGAGATGAATAAGAGACGAATTGAAATGAGGGGTGTTGTGTAGATGTATCTTCCCTTTGAGTAATGGACCCTGACGAAGGGTCAGATGTTTGCTCTAGCATTCTGATAGGGGTATGTGTGTTTGTTCCCTTAGGACGTCGAGAGTAAATATGTAGGGGTTTGACAATAGGAGCTGCAACAGTTGGCACAAGAGCAATAAGAGACGGAAACGATGAGTGTGATATAACGGAGGAATGGTTAACATAGTGGTAGACTAGGGCTGCGACAAAACTTGCGCTGCGACGACTCTGTGATGGGACAAAGAGGACGCAGGGGGGGACGAGACGAGACAGACGCAGGGCGGAAACGAGACGGGACAAATTAAGCCCTAAAGCTCTGATACCATGTTGAAAGGAAAACAAGACTTGTATTAATCATTCACATAGGGGATATTCTTAAAGAGTTACTACTGGACACATTAAGGTGTATGGACCATGTGGGACTAAATCTACGATGGATAACTCAATAGTTGGCAATTTGCATTTTTTGTGAGTGTATCCTCGCTTCTACGGGGCATAATACCATAACTTCTTACAAATTATAAGTTCTCGTGTTTTTTAGCCTGATGAGCCTGCTCCTATTTCTGCTTTTTCAAGGCATCAATTGAGATGCACTGGGTATCCTTCTAGGATTTGACCTTAAATGTTGTATAGTGATGTTGATCTCCAATCAAGCACAACATGCTTACTCGGCATTAGCCATCTTCATTTTGTGATAATGTGATATTTCTTAGTGGTATTTGAACAATGTTAAGGAAGCACTGTTCTGAATCCTCACATCCTAAGACCCAATGATGGGTCTTGTGTGATGACGCTGATGTCAGGCCTACGCTCAGTGAAATTTTTGGAAAGGAACAAGAGCAATTTTGAGAAGTGCTTCATAAATGTTTTATATAATTAAATAATTAGTAACATTATTAATTAATCTGTAATCTAATTATTTGATTAATATCAATTAGTTACTATTAGTTAATTACACTTTGTTATTTTAATTATTAGTCAAGGACCTTTGGCAAACTTGCGGGGGAGGTTTGTTGCTTTTATGTTTTCAGGTTGCATATATTTTCTTTTAGTATATTTTTTCAGAGCTGTTTTTTTTCTTGGAGAAGACTATGGATGTAAGTGATCTCTTCAGTCGAAGTTGTCGTTAAACATGTTGGCTTGGTCCGAGATTTCAAACTGAACATTGAACCGGTACTATTGCTATTAAAAGAATTTCCTTTATTAATAGTAGGCGCGCGGGGGCTGTAATACAAGCAACATGTGGGTGTGCGAGATCGCAACAGGCATCATATGGCGACTGACTAGGTCGTAGACGAATTCGTAGGCTCGGAGGCGCAGATAGCTAGTGGTGCTAGAGTAGGCTCGGAGGTGTAGTCAGCCAGTGGTGCTAGAGGAGGCTCTGTTTCAGCAGGCAATGCTCAAGCAGAGCTTTGGGCCTCGTATGCGAAGGTTTCGACGTTTATTTCTTCCAGTGGCGGTGGTTCTCCGCCATGTGTCGGTGGGAGATCGTTTCTGCTAATGTGTTTGTACGCATTGTTCGTTTGACGAGTGTTGTAGTGGAGAATGAACTCCTCTTTAATTGCATGTTAGGAGAGGTCAAAAATGTTCTAACACGTCTAATACACCTAATGGAACGTAGAGTTTTCCATGTAGATTACCACCATTGGGACCTTCTAGTTTGAGGGAGTGGATTGGAGATCGTAAATTTATTTGGCTCAGGCAAAACAACCAAGGGTGTCAGACCCATCGAACACGGATACCTCAATACAAAGGATGTGAATCCGGGCAATGTCCACAATGAAGTGTAGGAACCTCGTGCAGTCAACATTGAGCCCGTAGGAGGGCAGTGGCGGTGGAGGGGCGAATGTCCTGGTTGACAGTGGGCTACGATGTTGACATGCTCATGAGCGTGAGTTCTTTTATCCAAGCTTTGAACCGATCCAAGCTAGTGGAATCGGTGAAGGCCGAAGTGAAAGGAGTTTAAGGAGTGGGTCTTAGGAATGAATGGAAGGAGCCGAAGTAGGTGTTGCAACGACAAGGTGGCCTGCTGGAGATGAGGTGGTGATGTCGGCGAATAGTTGTGGTGGGAGTCGTATTTATATGAACGCATTCTTCAATGTTGTGGATGAGGACACCGTAGTCGGATTTAGGGAGAAGTTGGAGCGATTGTATGTGATAAGATCAACGATGCAGCTACTGAAGCAGTAACTGCATAGATTGAGGAGGTGGAAACCTGTAGGAATAATTCAAAGTGTTCAATGGATTTTTGAGCCATTTGCATATAGTATCCGCAAATGTAGAGAAAGAAGACAAGAATGTTGTTTCTTACCTCGCTTCTAGCTTGCTACTATTATATTATGATAACGCACCTGTATGGGAAGGATACACTGAGACTGGAGGTCATTGCTTCATTGTTGTCTAGTTAGATACTGAAGGACGCCGTTCCTGGGGGAGAGCATGTTTTGCGGCGGACGGAAGAGGGATGACATTCGAGAAGGGATCAAGTGGATCACATGGACTTGTTATCATTGCAAGAAGAGTACTCACATCAGGATAAATTATCGCAACGTGTACATGGAAATGGAGATGTCTAGGATGCGATGATGGTGACCTTGGGGTATGGATTTGATAATGATGATTTACTTATGGTCACAGAAAGATTCTGGCGGGTGGATCTTAAGTTTTGGCTCATCATAGCATATTTGGTTGGATACAACATTATTTTGTTCTTGGAAGAGATGACTGATTCAGTCTTCATGGGTCATGGCTCAATCTGTGTGGTCATGAATTTAGGGGTGGTGGACATCAGGATGTATGACATCATTGTATGAAAGTTGCACAACTTGTACGAAAGTTGCACAAGAATATGATTTTGTTGAGAAGGATGGACTCCATAAGGTGTCTTTTCAACGAGGGGAAGAGTACTGACGGTGGCACGCTGGTGCACCGTGCTCATGAGGTCTAATAAGCACGGTAGTGTTTATGGCTAGTGGGACTGTGGGATACACAATGCTAGGTGGTGCTTCAAGGTCTTTTGCAAGAGAGTGGAAGAATGGTCGAGATGGTGCAGAGGATCACTTTTTTGTGACTCGGGTTTGACGACTCAGATTCAATGATACAGGTGTATCAACTGCTTAAGGTGAGCCAAATGCAGAGCTTGTAGTCGGCTTGGGACAAGTCGACTGTCGCCTCAACATTGAGGTAGTGTTTTGTGCAGATTGGTACTATGTGCAATTTGGTGCATGGTATAGTTGGTGGTTTTTAAAACTCAAACTAAAATGATGTTATGCGAATTCATCCGAGTTTAAATGTTGAATCGTTGTTGAACCGGGTCAATGATACATGGCGCCACCAACAATAGTAGTTCTGTGTGCTATGGTACCTAGGTCACGACAGTTCCCCAGTACGATGTTACTCCCGCCGCTTGCAGCCCCTGAGCGTACAACTACAGTCCTCTGACACGACTACCCTTGGGGGATGCCAGCGATTGGAATGTCGTCGTGCCGGGGAACTGTGGTGGTCGGTGTACTGTCGCGGCCGCACGGGGCCCCCGTGCATTGTCTCTCGTTATTATATGTATGTGTGTGTCTCTCTCTCTATATATACATATATATAAACTTCAAAAAAATGCACGCACGCTACGGTCGGGCAATTTCAGAAATTCAAAAATGTGAGTAACGGATACGCGAGGCACTATACATAAACAATGTTTCTTTATTATTAGTGTGTGTATACATATATACATACATCTTTATATATAAGGGAATATAGATATTTGAGGGCACACCATGGATTGAATATTGGCCATTGGATCATGAGAGAGAATATGAGAGGGGGGATATTTATGAGAGAGAGTGGAGGAAGAGGGAAAGAGAGGGGGCGGGAGAGAGAAGGAGAGAGAGATATAGTGGGGAGTGATAAAAAGAGAGAGAGGGGGAGAAATTAATTAATTTTTATAGAATAAATTTTGCAAAATTTTATAAAATAAAAATGGGAATAGTACTTCATATTTTTTTGCGGTCATTTTAAGTACTCATATATATATGTTTTGAAAAAAAAAATTTGGATGCGTGCGCAACCCGCTCATAGGCGGGCGCAACCCGCAGCGGCCCATCTAGCACGGGCGAAGCCCGCCTGGATGCGGCCGAAGCCCGCCTGGATGCGGCCGAAGCCCGCCCGAGAGCATCGAGCACGGGCGTAGCCCGTGCGAAGATGCTCGTGTATATATATATATATATAAATACATATCATATGCGGGCTAGCTTAAGTGCGGGCGTACGGGCTTGGAGATTTGGGGGTCAAGGAGGCTCCAAATCAAAAAATGATCAACATGAAAGTTGTTAGGATCGCCGAGATATACAACTTTCATGTCGATCACTTTTTGATCTGGAGCCTTCTTGACCCCCGATTTGAGACCCAAAAATTGGAAAATTTTCGGGTTACTGTAGCAGTCTCGCCGCCCAGACTTTTAGGGTCCCAAATCGAAGGTCACGGAGGCTTCAAATCAAAAAGTGATCAACATGAAAGTTTTTCGGATCGCCGAGATCTACAACTTTCATGTTGATCACTTTTTGATTT
The DNA here is from genome assembly GCA_039513925.1 of Platanthera zijinensis. Taxonomy (NCBI): domain Eukaryota; kingdom Viridiplantae; phylum Streptophyta; class Magnoliopsida; order Asparagales; family Orchidaceae; genus Platanthera; species Platanthera zijinensis. The sequence goes on along the minus strand of CM077093.1, from coordinate 18,328,064 downwards.
GGAGCCTCCTTGACCCTTGTCCGTACGCCCGTTTGCCCGCACATGATACATCCCCTATATATATATATACCATATTATAAAGAAATATGGTGGTCTGCATATAGCATGAGTTCGAAATTAGAGGGTAATTAGGTGGCCGTCAGATTTTAGATTTTTGATCATGGACCGTTAGATCAAACCAACCCTCTATCCGGACTTTTTTATAGGCCTCTTAAACCTACTCTAGGACAGTCCTAAACCTACTATAGGACAGCAAAAAAACTAGCGAACCCGCAACCGGCGAGCCCGCAAACAACCCGCAAGCCCATCCCGCAAAAACCTGCAAGCAAGCCCGCCGGCAAGTCAGCCAGTCAACATTACTTCAAATACTAAATGCGGAATATTGAATATATACCCGCAAAAATCCTAAAAATGGACGGTGTGGGACTAAAACAGGCGGGTGAACTGTTCACCGTCTATTTAGGCACGGAAATCAGATTTTTCGGTGCCCTATATGAGAGTCAAGATGGCTCCAAAACGAAAGGTGGTCAACATGAAAGTTGTAGATCTCGGCGATCCGAACAACTTTCATGTTGATCACTTTTTGATTTAAAGCCTCCTTGACCTTCGATTTGGGACCCGAAAAGTCTGGGCGGCGAGACTGCTACAGTAAAAGCACGGAAATCAGGTTTTTCGGGGCCCAATATGAGGGTCAAGATGGCTCAAAAACGAAAAGTGGTCAACATGAAAGTTGTAGATCTTAGCGATCCGAACAACTTTCATGTTGATTACTTTTTGATTTGAAGCTTCCTTGACTTTCTATTTGGGACCCGAAAAGTCTGGGCGGCGAGACTGCTACAGTAAAGGCACGGAAATCAGGTAATATAATAATATATATAAAAAAATAGCCCGGGTGCGGGCGAAGCCCGCCGTCGCCGGCCGGGTACTGTGGTGCGTGGCCATCGGGCCGAAGGCCGTGCCTATCACTCGTATTAATATATACATATATATATATATTATATGAAGCAAATTATTTTGTACGAGTATATAATAATCAGAGAGACATGGTAGGCACGTAGGGGTTGTACTGCCAACGGGATGTTGGCGTGTGTGATCACAGAAAGCATGTGTGGACGACGACATGGGCTCGGAGGCTCATATAACTATTGGAGCTCGTGTGGCTTATGTTTTGTGGGCAATGCTTAGGTAGAGTTTCAGGCTTTGTGCGCGGTGGTTTCACCATCAGTTTCTTCCGGTATTGTTGTTTCCCTCCTTGCGTCGACGTGAAATTGTTTCCACAAGCGTCTGTTGTGCATCTAATAGCTTTAAATTGAATCGCAGTGGGTAACTCTAATTACCCAGACGTGCTTATTGATTTCTCCATGTTCTTCATTACTAGTTTTTTTGCATGTATAATGTTACGATCGTACATGCCGACGACACAGCGGGAAGAGTTTACACTCAGAGGAAAGCAACGACCCCTAGCCCACCGGGATTGGTGGAGACCGCGAGAACCATCTTCATTTAAATATTTTTGTTTGAATTTTATTTCTGTTTTTGCTATGCGCTCACCAGAACTCTAATTATTCACACTCCGCTATTATAAAGGATGTTGTATGTCTCATTAGGGTTTTCATGCTTTGATGAATGTGTTTTAGGGTTGTGATACGGGTCCTTTAATGACATTATTTATTTTTAAATATTTTTTATTTTGTTTAAAGAGTCGCGTCTTTATATGACGTCGTTAATCTTGTTGTGTCCTTTTTTAGTCGCATGTCCAAGTCTGTCATTATTTCCTTTAATGTTCTTTCCCTTTTGGTGTATATTGTAAGTCCTATTTAAATGACCTAGTTGGTCTTGTATCAGTATGAATGAATGAAAGTTCTATTTCCCTAACCCTAAAATGTGATTGTGGAAGCTCTCTCTCTCTCGACACGCCCCACTTAGGCAGCCGCGGTCAAAGCTCCGTAGTATCGCCGCCACCTTCATCTCCACCTACGGCCTCTACTCCGACAACATTTCTAGACCCATAATGTACAACCCCGTATTCGCAGAGTATGACCCTTTTGGCAGGCGCAGAGCCAGTTTTAAGTTTTTAAGCTTTTTAGAGATTTTGGACTCTTGGTGGCCATTTTTGGCCCTAGCTTGGAAATATACTAGTAGGGGGAATGAAAATTGTCTCCCCCCGGCCCCTTTGAGCACTCGCTCTCGCCTATTCGCACAGGCTCCGCAGCTCGTCGCCTTGCCGCTCTCGCCAAGCGCTAGGCCGCAGCTCGCCGCCTTGCCGCTCTCGCCAAGCGCTAGGCCGCAGCTCGTCGCCTTGCCGCTCTCGCCAAGCGCTAGGCCGCAGCTCGTCGCCTTGCCGCTCTCGCCAAGCGCCAGGCCGCAGCTCGCCTTGCCGCTCTCGCCAAGCGCCAGGCCGCAGCTCGCCTTGCCGCTCTCGCCAAGCGCTAGGCCGCAGCTCGCCTTGCCGCTCTCGCCAAGCGCTAGGCCGCAGCTCGCCGCCTTGCCGCTCTCGCCAAGCGCTAGGCCGCAGCTCGTCGCCTTGCCGCTCTCGCCAAGCGCTAGGCCGCAGCTCGTCGCCTTGCCGCTCTCGTCAAGCGCCAGGCCGCAGCTCGCCTTGCCGCTCTCGCCAAGCGCCAGGCCGCAGCTCGTCGCCTTGCCGCTCTCGCCAAGCGCCAGGCCGCAGCTCGCCTTGCCGCTCTCGCCAAGCGCCAGGCCGCAGCTCGCCTTGCCGCTCTCGCCAAGCGCCAGGCCGCAGCTCGCCTTGCCGCTCTCGCCAAGCGCCAGGCCGCAGCTCGCCGCCTTGCCGCTCTCGCCAAGCGCCAGGCCGCAGCTCGCCGCTTTGCCGCTCTCGCCAGTCACCAGGCCGCAGCTCGCCTCAGGCCGCCATCTCGCCAGAGGCCGCCAGCTCGCCCAAGCTTCTTTTGGCCATGCTCTTACCATTGTGCCCTTGGCGTGGAGTTACTTTGTTACCCCTTGGTGTGGAGGTTTGCTATTGGCTCAAGGCCAATTGGCCTTGGGGGCATTTTGGTCATTTTGACCCCAGGACTACTTGGAAAAACTATAAATAGACCCCCTTGGGTACCTTTGGAGGGGCATTGGCTTTTGGCTTCCTCCTCCCTAGCTTTCTTCTTGGTAGAGTTGAGAGAACTCTCCAAGGTACCCAGCTCTCATTGGTAAGGGAGGGGAAGTGTTCTTGTGACCTTCCGGGTGTGTGGTGGGACCTCCGCGCTAGAGCCGAGGGTCTGTTCCTAGTTTCCCAAGTCTTTGGTCCGTGACATTCTCCCAAGTGTAGTAGGTGCGAGGTCACCCCTTCCCTAAGGGTCGAACTCCACAGAGACCGGTTTTCCGGTTTCAACACATAACATCTAGTATCAAAGCCAAAACATTTTCGCAGTTCCACGATGATCTCTTCAGCGCCGAGATCGACACCACCCGCAAGCAAATCATCCAGTGTCTTCCTCCGGTTCGACAGGCTCCTAGCAGCACACACGGCTTTCCTCTGATCCGAACAGGCCGCCAACAGCGTTTCCGCACAAAGAATCCGCCGACTCCAGCATTGTTTTGGCTCAACGTCTCCGCCGATTCGAGCAGCGTTCACGCTCAAAGGGTCCGACTCCAGGCCGCGCCCTCGACGGCCGCATTGACTCACACCGCGACGCCAACAACAATTCCGCTTGCCGACGACTGTGGCACATCCAGAATCGGTCGCAGATTTTGCGCCTTCCAGCGACGGTCGGCACGCACCTACCAATTTTATTCTGCCACGGGTTTGATTTTTTTCCTATTCGGGCCGGGCCGGGCAATTACATAATTGATCGGAATAGGGGAGGGGGTAATTAATCCATGCTGATCTAATTACTCGTGGTTCCAAAATGAATTTTTGCCCTTTCTCACGTTCCTCACCACTTGATCGGAATATTTTTTTTCACCATTGGGAAACGGCGTGGTACTCGCGGCAACACAAATTCAACCGCCTCCGGCGACTCTAGATCACCCATCACCCACTGTCTCTCAGCAAGCAAATCAACCAATGGGGGACTCACAAGATTTCATGGCCGCTCTCCAAGACATGCTGCAGAAGGTCATGACCGCCATGGAAGCATGCTTTCGGGACGCCGAAACCCGACATCGGGACAACATGGCCACTATAACTGTCAGGCTAAATGAGCTGACCGCCTCCCTTACCGTGGTTACTACACCACCCATATATCACGTCAGCAGCAACTAAGTTCCTCTATTGCCGCTCATCCTCCAGGAGCCGCCGCTGCAGACCCTCTTATGCCCAGACGTTGCTATCCCGTCACGCTATACCCGGTTGGAATTTCCCACCTACGATGGGAAAACAGATCCCTTGTGCTGGCTCACTAGGTGCAAACAATTCTTTGGTCATCAACAAACTTCGGCAGCCGAACGACTTCCTTCGGCCTCCTTCCACCTTCTCAATTCAGCCTTGCTTTGGGCCAATCGTCTCCTCACTAATCAGTTGGGCCTGACATGGGACAACTTCAAGCGATTTTGCAACCTGCGCTTCGGCCCGCCAATCCGCAGCACCCCCCTCAGCGTCCCCACAACACTCTGCCAGACGAGCTCCGTGGACGAATATATGAACCAATTTCAACTTCTTCTGGCACGTCACATTGCCCCCAGAAATGCAGGTCAACATCTTCACCATCGGACTTCGTGAACGCCTGCGACTTGATGTCGAATTTGAGGCACCTCCTCACTGGCCAGGTTATGTGACCGTTGCCTCCAACTTGCACAGGAAGCCTATTTGCCCTTCGATGCGGGCATTCGGCCGGGACATTCCGAGGGACATCCAGCCCCACCAGTCCGTAAACTATCTCGGGACGAGATGATAGATTAGCGCGCTAAGGGCTTATGTTTCAACTGCGACGAGCCATACACGCGCGACAACAGGTACAAACGACTTTTCTATCTGCTGGTCGAGGACGCTGACGATGAGGGTGTCAGATAACATGGGCTATCTTGGATCGCCCTCGAGCTTGAGGACAAACTCATTTACAAGGCGGGAGAGATGATACGGGTCCTTTAATGACGTTATTTATTTCTTAATATGTTTTATTCTGTTTAAAGATTCACGCCCTTATATGACGCCGTTAATCATGCTGTGTCCTTTTTAGTCGCATGTACAAGTCTGTCGTTATTTTCTTTAATGTTCTTTCCTTTTTGGTATTTATTGTAAGTCCTATTTAAATGATCTAGTGGGTCTTGTATCGGTACGAATAAATGGAACTTTTATTTCCCTAACCCTAAAATGAGATTGTAGAAGCTCTCTCTCTCTCTTGAGCACGCCCCGCTTAGGCAGCCGCGGTCAAGGCTCCGTAGTATCTCCGCTACTGTCATCTTCACCTTCGGCCTCTCCTTCGGCAACATTCCTAGACCCATTACAGGTTGCTCCCTAAGTTCTTCTCATTCCCCTCCCCTTCTTCCTCTTCTGACCTCCACCGACGCCTTCCCTTGTCGCTTTCTTCTTCTAGTTTGTATTGATTTGGTTAAACCTGCGTCACCGCCCGCCAAGCTAGTCGTCGGTTCCTTCAAGCTCTCCTTCCACCTAGTTCCTTCGCGTCATGCATCGTGCGCCGCGCGTCTTAACACTTCCGCTCGTCCGTCGGCTCCAGCAGACGATCGCCCGCAAGGTTTTGTTGACTCCATCATCACTCGCCCCTCTGCTTCTGCCGACTCCAGCATCGCCCGACCCTCTGCTTCCCCCTGCCCGCTTCCTCACACAACACTACTGACCCCATGGCTCCTAACACTTGCTCCAACAACGACCCCTCTTTTGATGCCCCCGTCAATGCCCTTAGCCGCCGCATGGACGCTCATTATCAACTCCTCACCTCCATGAATGCTTCACTCCTCGCCCTCCACTCCAAGATCCACTCCCTCCAAGCGTCAGTCTCCGGCTCTCCAAGCGTCAGTCTCCGGCTCCGACTCGCTCGTGGACGGGGGCTCCCTCCTCGGCGATGCGCCGCCAGGGCCACCACGAGATCCGCTCCACCATCCACCGCCGAGCCGCTTCTCTCTCTCCCTCGACATTCCATCCTTCGTCGGCGTCAACCCGATGGGTTGGATCGCCAAGTAGGAGCAGTACTTCAACCTCAACTTTACGCTGGAACAAGACAAGGTGTTTACCGTTCTGGTCGGTCTCGATTGTTCCACGCTCCAATTAGCCAGATGGCTTCGCCAGACCAACCACCTCCTTTCTTAGCTCGAGCTCAAACAAGAGATTATTCGGTTGTATGATACCCTGCTACTCCGGCTCCGTTATCGAGCGTCGTTGCGGTGATTGTGAGACGATCGACTTGGATGACTACATTGATGATTTGAGAGAGGATCAGAGCTAGGGAATGAGGAACGGGTAAGTAAATTTGAGAGAGGTTGGCGGTAAGGCTGGGAGGTTTGGTGGAGGAGGCGTCTGCTGTAGGGAGGGCCCAGGTTAGCGGCGGTTTGCTGGGAGGAAGGCTGAGGGCGGCGCCTGAGAGAGGGAGGGGTAGGCATGGCAGAGGCTTGCTGGGAGGGGTTTTGGAGGGGTGGCCGGATGTGGATCTGCTGGAGGAGTCGACTGGTATGTGTGAGGGCTGGACTGAGGAGCGGCCGGCGGTGTAAGGGCTGCATGGGCTTTGACTGGAGGTTTGGAGGGGGGAGAAGAGGGCTAGGGTTGGAGAACACATTGGGAGGGAAGATACACATCTAGGAGTCGTCACCTAGGGTTACACGGAGTCGGCACCGTGGTGGTATCACGGGATTCCGTGAATAAGTTATCCAAAATCTGCAATGACCTAATTCAGCCCACTAACTACATATTTATAATAAAAACAACTAAGACATCCCACTATCGACATCTATGATTGGCCGGAGGTGGGGGCCACATAAATACATCAAATAAAAACCAAAAATACTAAAGTAATATATGAAAATGACTCGCAACACGGATCCGGACACATCGTCGGATCCGGACACATCGTCGGATCCGTGATCTGATTAAGCCCTCCTGCGTGAATACACGAACGTGGGTCCCGCCTTGCGGCAAACCCCTCCTGGTGCATGATCTGATAGATCCCCATCATATAGCCTTCATAAATTGTGTTGATGCAACATCACCAATTCAACGGCAATTGGCCGTCTTGGATATAGTGTTTGATATGCTAGACAATGCAAGTTGATTATTGAATTGCATAAGTAGTTCAAAACATTAAATTGGCTCCGTTTGGCACGGCGTTTTTAGTCCGGTGAGTTTGGACATAAACGCCACTGTCATAGATTGTATGTTTGACATGACCACCACCAAGAAAATAAATACAGTTTTGAACATAAGAGTGGATGAAGTTCCTTAGGTGAGGTCGGGTATTCACAAATGGCTGTTCATAACCACCACATTCAAGACCGCCACCGTTGTGCCAAACGTAAGTTACACAGAACTTTGTGTAATCCTGAAACTAATTTACTACTGAAGTAAACTGCTCCATTAAGTTAAGAAATTATTTTGATCCCAAATGCCAGAGAACTTTGGATGTGTTATAGAATGATTGTATTGTTCCCATAATGTTAAGGTATTTAGTTTGTCTATCTAATTATCTTGCCGTAGAAAACTTCTGAAATTTCAAGTTTGTGTCATTAATTGTGGTGTTTCCTCTTTTTCAGCTTAGTAATTACTCATCAATGGAGGGTGTTCTATATTGCAAACCTCATTTTGAACAACTCTTCAGGGAGGCAGGAAACTTTAACAAAAACTTCCAATCACGTAAGGCTGCATTCTTATTTTTGTTACAGTTAAGTTGCAGAAAGCTCTGTTTACTCTATTTTGTTTCGTTGACATTTGTTTCTCATATTGACAGCCGCAAAATCCTCAGAACAGCTAGTAAAAACTTCAGAGCAGCTAGTAAAAACTTCAGAAAAGCTAACCCCTGAGTTGGTGGGTTCATTATTTCACTTTTTTTTTCTCAAACAGTAAACACATGTTTTTGAGGCTTGAATCATGTAACAAAATTTTGGTCATTTTCACAGACAAGATCGCCTAGCAAAGCCGCTGGCATGTTCTCAGGAACACAAGAAAAGTGTGCTATTTGTTCAAAGACAGCATATCCCCTTGAAAAGGTGCTCATTTCTTCATTTATTTATCATTCAACATCAATTCATCAATATCATCATAAAAAAACTTGATTGAACCGATGATAATTATAGATGCACTTCATAATATGTCAGCCCTGCCTAGTGAAGATTGATATTTACGTTTTTGTTTTGATTGGGCTAAACTTCTTGGACTAGCTTCAGCCTGTCGATATTAGTAAAAGAGTAGGTTCACAGGCGGAGGCAAATTTTTACTATAAAGATTAGAGTTATAAAGAAAGCAAGAGAAAGTTGAAACCAAGAACTATCTGAGTTTATATACTACCTTGCAGTGCAAATGAATTTTCTAAACTCGCCAGAATAGAAAGTTCTAAAAGAAATCTGAAATAAAATACACGGCAATATATACCTTTTTGTGCTACGGCCCAACTCTTTGACCCCCGCAAGGGGACTCGACCATCACCGCAAGCTGCTGCAGGCCCTTAATAGTGTATTCGAAGGGGACAAACTGAATGGGGACAGCTGAACATTCTTCAAACAAATTAGAATTCAAAACATCTCAATAGTTATATATATATATATATATATATATTTCATTATTATAAGGGAAAAGTTGTCTTTGTGCAACATTCAAAATTGTCGTATGTATATAGCCGTATTCTTTTACTCTTATGACTTATATTGTAATATATTAAAAATAAAATAAAATACAATGTCCATTTATGTAATTATACCATATCCTCAAATTTAAAATAATGATGAAAATTCATAAAATAGAATAAGTTTTTTAGTAGAGCTCCTAGACCTACTATAGTAGGCTATCATTAGACATGTTAGCGGTCTTTTCGAGAAAGGTTGTCATTAGGCATGTCAGTGGTATTTTCAAGGAGCTATCATTAAAATCATCAACTTTATTAAAGTTGACTTAACACGCATGATAATATATGCATTAAGGTAAAGTAATTAGTTTGTTTATTTTAAGCTGCATTAATTTGTTGATAGGGGCGGATCCCCGTATATGTCAGAGTCGAAATACTGTCACGATTAGTCGTAGGGGAGGAGCCCCATATATGTCAGGGTCAGGGTACTCTCGCAATTGGCCGTAAAGGCGGATCCCCGTGTCTGTCACTAATATATATATATACACGAGTGATAGTGCACGGGTGCCCCGCGCTATAGTACCCGGCACGTGGCGGCGGGCTTCGCGACAGTACCTGCCCGCCCCCGGCATATTTAAAATTATTCTTTTAATATTTTTAATTTAATGTTTTTTTAATTAACCAAACGGTTTTTTAGCTGAGAGAATTAAAATAAAAAAAACAAAGTTAAAATGCCTGCCGACAACTCACGACATCTCCGCTGCCGGCCTGCCCGGAGCCCACCGGCTGGTTCGCCGGACCCTGGCGAACATGCCGGGAGTTGTCCGGCGGCGACCGGGCAGGGCCACCGCCGGCAAGGAGGTGAGTACACGTATAGGAGATTTGGGGCATCGGGTTTTTTTCCTGAGCGTGGGAGGGGGATTTGCAAGAATAGGCTATTTGCAGGCCTAAAGGTTTTGATCGGACGAACAATGATTGCAGTTTATTTGAATGGACGGACGTGATACATTTGTCGACCGTTACACCATAAGGGGATTTCCTTATATATATATATAATTACCCAAACCTCCCCTGTAAGTTAGCATAATTAGTGAAAACACCCCTCTTATTTTCAAAATTATAAAAAACTCCTCTTAGGTTTTAATTTCATTACAAAAATCTCCCATGAAATTTTCATTTCATTACATGCATGAAGAAAAATACCCTTGGACACTATACACCGTGGGGGATGTTTTTGTGCATGGATGTTATGAAATTAAAACTTTAGGGAAAGTTTTTGTAATGAAATGAAAATTTTAGGGGATGTTTTTGTAATTTCGAAAATAAGAGGGGTGTTGTTAGTAATTTAGCAAAGTTAGAGGGGAGTTCCCGGTAAATGACCATATATATAGACACACACACACATATATATACACAAACACACATATATATACACAAACACACATATATATATATACACAAACACACATATATATATACACAAACACACATGTATATATACACATATATATACACGTATATATATACACACATATATATATACACGCATATATATACACGACCATATATATAGACACACACATATATATACACAAACACACATATATATACACAAACACACATATATATATACACATATATATATACACAAACACACATATATATATACACAAACACACATATATATATACGCGCGTATATATACGCGCGTATATATACGCGCGTATATATACACACGAGTGACAGTACACGGGGTTCCCCCGTGCTCCGCGCGACAGTACCTGGCCCCTGGTAGTGGGCTTCGCACGTCCTTGTTGGTGGGCTTCCAGTGCGGGTGGTGACATTCGGCGGGGCAGCGACATTTATCGTGAGGGGCAACATTGGTCGTGTAACGAGGCATTGGTCGGGGGGGCGACATTGGTCGTGGGAGGCAACTTTGGTCATGGGGGTGACATTGGTCATTGGTGACAACATTGGTCGCGGGCGACAATATTCGCCAAGGACTTCAACATTGGTCTTGTAGGTGTCTCCGGTCCAGTCTACCAAATAAGATGCTTATACTTTAATAGTTGATTTTTTCACAATTGCTTAACGAAATTCAAATTTGAAAGCCATGTCTCTTTGCCAATATGAAAATATCAAAACCATTTTATGCTGAAATATAGGTTTTTTTTTTCAAATACAATGCAGTAGTACAACTATTATCTTAATCTGAAACTATTGACTTGAACCTCTTTATGCCATTTTCTGAATCTCGATTTCAGTAAATATAGAATTCCATGTAAAAATATTGAAATAAAACTGTGATTTCAAAATTGAGGATTCATAATTAATAAAGAAACATGTAAATATTGCGCTAATAATTTGAGTAATTGGAGAAATTTTGTAGACAGAGGAATGAATTGGGAAACGGTGAACCAACTCAAATTTGTTTAAATTTGCCGAGGAGAGTCTGTGGTTAGATGCTGATATAAGGTCCTACTTGGTCTTCAGTTTTAAGTGTGTACTCAGTATGGAATTATTTAAAAGAGAATAAATCAAGAAGGCTCATGAATTATTTATGTTAGAAAAGCCCATTTGACAAAGGCCCATGATGTATTTTTTATTGTTATTTCTCTCTTCTCTTTAGTCCCACATCATGTATAGGACCTTCTTCTCTGTTTCTCCATCCTATAAATATGTACTCATTCTTTGTGTTTGATACAATTGAACATATATACAAGTTTCAGTTTTCCTTCTCTACATGGTATCAGAGCCAGGTTCGGCCTCTCACGGACTCCCGTTTTCTTTCCGCCTCTGTTGATCTCCTGCGGCCTGCTCCCCTGCGGCCTGCTCTTCAGCGGCCTGCTCTTCTGCGGCCTGCTCTTCTGCATCCGCTTTCTCTTTCCCTTCCTCCCGTGGTTCCCCCCCTTCTCAGTCTTCTTATAGCCATTTCTCTCCCTGTATCGTGGGGCCCTCTTCTCCCTATAGTTCTCTGCAGTCCGCTGCCTCTCTGCAGTCCACTGCGATCTCCTGCAGTCCGCTTTCTTCCCTCCCCTTCTTGCGAGCTTCTACCCGTCCAGACCGCGCTCTCTTCTGGCGGGCCTACTATTTCTCCGGTAGCGGGCTGTTCCTATCCGCTGCGGGCTCCCTTCTTGCGGACTGATTCACGGTCGCTGCGTTTTTCATCTGGCGGACTGCTCCAGCTCGCCGCGGCATGTTTCTGCTCGCCGCGTTCTGCCTCTTGTCTTACTCGCGGGCTCTTCTTGTCCGCTGCGCTCTGCTATCCGCTGCCTTGTCGCTGGAGTCCTACTCGCGACCTTTTACTCGCCGCGGCCTATTCCTGCTCGCCGCGATCTGCCCTCTCTATCCGCTTGAGTTTTTTTTACTCGCAGCCACCTTTTGCTCTGACCGCTGCTGTGCTCAGCCAGACCGTGCGGACTCTTGCCTTCCCGCATTTAGGTCGCGGTCTTCTCCTTTTGCTCTGACCGCTGCTGTGCTCAGCCAGACCGTGCAGACTCTTGCCTTCCCGCATTTCGGTCGCGGTCTTCTCCTTCACTCTCTGCAGTGCGTGGTTTCCAGCTCTTCTCGCTATGCTCTCCTCTTTCCTGTCCGCACGGCTTGTCTCTGTCCGCTGCGGTCTTCTCTTCCTGTCCGCTGTCTTTTCTTTCTGCCGGGCTCCGCCTTTGGTCGCGGCCTCCTCCTGCCGCTGGTGTCTTCACATCGTGACCAGGCGGTCTCCGCTCTAGTCGCACGGTCTCTTCTGTTGACGGTCTGTTCTCCTAGCCGCAGCTCGCCTTCATGGCCCCGTCTGCTGACTCTATCGGAACGGTGATTCCTCCTGCAGAGCACTCAGCCTCTATACCGGAAGTACGAGATGAGCTCCGTATTACTACTATATCTCTGACCGGCAAGAAGAATTTTGTGGAATGGGCGCACTCTGTTCGCCGGGTCCTGCAATCGAAGGGGTTTCTTCATCACTTGACCCAGACCGTTACCGGTACTCCTACTGACGAATGGTTACGCAACGATGGTCGTGTGCAGACATGGATCCTTAATTCTCTTGATGGCGAGTCTTATCGCCTGACCATGTAGCACGAGACGGCCAAAGGCATGTGGGACGAGCTCCATACCCTCTACTCCGGCAAGGATAGTCTCCACCATTTGTATGACATTATCACTGCACTTCAGACCCTTGATAGTGGTGGCACGACCGATCTGACCTCTTTTGTTGCCCTGGCTCGGTCTCTGGTCGAAGCTTGGATCCAACATCAGCCTCCTACTGTGGACCTTGCTTTCCAATGTGCCCAGAAGGAAGCTGTTGGTATCGCCATGATGATGGCTCGAGTCCCTCATCACCTTCACAGTGTACGGGCTCAAGTCCTCTCCTCTACTGTTACCCTGTCCTTCTCGGATGTGTGCTCGATGCTTCTCAAGGTCTCCCCGCCTCCGGATTTGTCTGGACTTCCTTCTCCGGCCCTTGTCCAGCAGACCCCTGCAACTTTACTGTCACTCCCTTCTTCAACTCGTGGGGGCCGTTCTGATTCTCGGGGACGTGGTCGGGGTGGCCGGCCTCGGCCTAAGTGCTCTTTCTGCGGCAAAGACGGGCATCTTGAAGCCAAGTGTTATCGCAAACATGGTCGTCCTCCTCGTTCGCAGGCCTCTATTGCTGCCACCGACTCCTCTCACACTCGTACTGACCTCGACGAGGTTCACCTTCAGCTCCAGCATCTTCATGGCCTGCTCAGCCGCCCGCCAGCCTCGGTTGCCTCCGCAGCCTCCATCTCCAATGAAGGTATCGCCTGCCTCTCCACTGGCCCGCGATGGATCCTCGATTCTGGTGCCACTCATCACATCACCTCTGTTCGCCTGCCTCAGTACTTTTCTTCTCCTCACCCGAAGTACATTACTGTGGCCAATGGGGCAGCTGTCCCTGTCTCTGGCTGTCCTGATATTCCTCTCGCCTCCTCCCTCATCTTGTGCTCGGCTCTTCATGTTCCGGGCTCTCCTTTCAATTTACTTTCTGTTGGCCTTGCTACTGATTTAAATTGCTCCGTGACCTTTACTTCTTCTTCTTTTCTGATACAGGATCAGCAGACGCAGACTATCATTGGTAGGGGGCGACTGCAGAACGGGCTCTACCTTCTTGATGACTCTCCTACTCTCCTCGCATCTGTCTCTTCTTCGGATTGGCATCGGCGTCTTGGTCATGCTCCTCTTCCCGTCCTCCAGAAGGCTCTCCCGGATATATCTTTTCCTGTTTTTCAGTGTGAAACCTGTATTTTTGGCAAGCAGCCACGTTCATCTTTTCCTTCTCATTGTACTCGGAGCTCTGCTTCTTTTGTTTTAGTACACTCCGATATATGGGGTCCGTACAAGATTACTAGAATTTCTGGCTACCGTTATTTTCTTACATTTATCGATGATTATTCTCGCATGACATGGTTGTATCTACTTCGTGATCGTTCTGAGCTTCCCCGCGTATTTCGGGCCTTCGTTCTTGAGATTTGCACTCAATTCTCTGCGCCCATTCAAACTATTCGCACTGATAATGCGCGCGAGTACACTGTCCATGACTTCGCGAACCTTTGCTCCGAGTTTAGGGTTATTCACCAAACGTCTTGTGCATATACCCCACAACAGAATGGTGTCGCCGAACGCAAGAATCGTCATCTCCTTGATGTGGCTCGTTCTCTTATGCTTAAAATGCATGTTCCCAAACCATACTGGAACTTTGCACTCTCCACAGTCTGTTTCCTTATCAACCGACTACCGTCCTCCGTCCTCCAGAATGCTACTCCCTTCAGCCTCCTATTTCCCTCCGCTCTGGTCTTCCCTCTTACTCCCCGCATTTTTGGGTGTACATGCTACGTTCACCACCTCGGACCATCTACCGACAAGTTGGCTCCCCGTGCGGCCAAATATGTCTTTGTAGGCTACTCGCGCACTCAAAAGGGTTATGTGTGCTATTCGCCCACTACCCGCAAGGTGACCGTTTCTGCGGATGTCACTTTCCGGTAAGATCTTCCCTTCTTCTCTGCTCTGGATCTCGCTCCTCTTCCGGAGCCCGTTGTGCGCCCTGTCATCTCTGTTCCCCGGTCTACACCTTCTCCCCTTCCTGCCCAGCCTCCGGTCCTTCCCCAGCCACCTGTCATCCGGGTCTATTCTCGTCGCTCTCCTTGGCCCATAGCCCCACTACAGTCGGCTACGATCTCTGACGCTCCGCCGCCTGCTGCTCCGGCTCCAGCCTCCACAGCTCATCCTATGGCGAATTACGTCTCTCTTCATCGCCTTTCACCGCCGCTTCTTCACTTTGCCACATCATTATCCTCTGTTTCTGTCCCAAACTCTGTGCAAGAGGCGCTTCAGCATCCAGGTTGGCGGGCTGCCATGGACGAGGAAATGATGACCCTTTGGGCCAACCAGACCTGGGTCCTTGTTCCTTTACCTCCCGGTCAGCAACCTGTTGGGTGTAAATGGGTTTTCGTCATCAAACATGCTCCTGATGGCACTGTTGATCGTCTGAAGGCCCGCCTGGTGTCCTGTGGATTCACTCAGCAGCAGGGCCTTGATTATGAGGAAATCTTCTCTCCGGTGGCCAAGCTCAACACCGTTCGTGTCCTACTTTCCGTGGTTGTGCATCGCCACTGGCCCCTTCATCAGCTGGATATCAAGAATGCATTCTTGAATGGTGATCTTCAGGAAACCATCTACATGCGCCAACCGCCCGGGTTTGAGACCACGGGGGAGTCTCGGGTGTGTCTTCTGAAAAATTCATCTATGGTTTCAAAAAATCCCCTCGGGCGTGGTTTGACAAGTTCAGCAAGGTTGTTCGGGACATGGACTTCACTCGCAGTTCCGCAGACTTCTCCTTATTCACTCGACACCGGGCAACAGGAACGGTCCTTCTGCTGGTTTATGTTGATGACATCCTGCTCACTGGGGATGATTCAAAGGGGATTCACGCGGTCAAACAACATCTTAGCACTGTGTTTCAGACTAAAGACCTGGGGCATCATCGCTACTTCCTCGATCTTGAGGTCGCACGACGTCCAAATGGGCTTGTCCTCTCCCAACGGAAGTATTGTCTTGATCTCCTCAAAGACGCTGGCCAGTCTGGTTGCAAACCAGCTACTACTCCGATGGAGGAAAATCACAAGCTGTGTGCTCATGCCTCTGATGATGATCTGCCCCTCCAGAACTCGGAATACTATCGACGCCTTGTAGGAAAACTGATCTACCTAACGGTCACGAGGCCTGATATATCGTTCGCTGTTGGGATTGTCAGTCGGTTCATGTATGCTCCCCGGGTTTCTCATCTCCAGACAGTTAAACGGATTCTCCGATACCTTAAGGCAGCTCCGAGTCAAGGGCTGGTTTACAAACCCTCCAACTCTACTCCAGCATTAGTTGCATATTCTGATGCCGATTATGCTGGCTCATTGGACGATCGACGGTCAACCAGTGGGTTCTGTACATATTTTGGCGGTCATCTCATTACATGGAAAAGTAAGAAACAAGCCGTGGTTGCTCGATCCTCCGTGGAAGCTGAATACCGATCGGTGACATTGGTTGTCTCAAAACTCACATGGCTCGAAAGCCTCCTTGCTGACCTGGGGGGTAAAACTTCCTTCATCTGCTGTTCTATTTTGTGACAGTCAAGCGGCCATACACATTGCAAAGAATCCGGTATTTCACGAGCGCACAAAACATATCGAGGTAGACTGTCATTTTATTCGGGAGAAAGTTCAAATGAAGAAACTTGAACTCAAGTTGTTGATATTCTCACAAAGGCTTTATCAAGTACCTTATTTTACCAGTGTTTGTCCAAGCTGGGTGCATATGACTTGTACGCTCCAGCTTGCGGGGGAGTGTTAGAAAAACCCATTTGACAAAGGCCCATGATATATTTTTTATTGTTATTTCTCTCTTCTCTTTAGTCCCACATCATGTATAGGACCTTCTTCTCTGTTTCTCCATCCGGTAAATATGTACTCATTCTTTGTATTTGATACAAGTGAACATATATACAAGGTTCAGTTTTCCTTCTCTACAATTTATATAGTTAATGTAGAGATAACACTATACACATATTGGAAATTGTTAGATTTGTAATGCAATTATTTGTTGATGCCATGTCTCTCTTTAATTAGCTCTAATCCCTTTAATTATGTTGTTGTGAAGTGTTAGAAGTCTTCAGGAAGAAATCAAAGAACACATTAATTTAAAATCAAACACATCACAAAGATGTAAATGTCACGATTAGATCCGATCCAACCTCTATTCGTCATGCAAAATGGAGGGGTCATGGAATCTATGGCAAACGCAAAAGTTGTAGATGAGGGATATATACCTTATTTTTTCAATCAACTGTTAATATTTGATGAACAGAGCAATAAGCAGGAAATGGCATGTTTATAAGTATGATATTCATTGAAAATGCTTTTAAATTTTGGATAATGCTGTCTGTTTCCATGTAATAGTAATCCTGTGAAATAAGTTCATTACAACATATATCACTTTGAAGATCTCTTCAGTACAACTAAAAACTTTCAGTTTAATTACATGTGCAATTAGAATTAGAAATCTGTAATAATTGACTATTATATCTAAGCACACATAAAATATATAAATATCTCCACATTTAAAATCATTTTGAGCATATATATCTCCAATCAAAACTATTGCATAGGTTATATATCTCCATTCAAAACTATTGCATAGGTTATATATCTTCAATCAGAACTATTGCGTAGGCTCTAATATTTCACATGAACTTAGAACAGGTTCTGGGAAATCAAAAATCTCTTGTGAGATTATCTGAAGCATCAGATGGAGCATCAACAGGATGCCCTCCAAGTAAGCAGTCACCCAAGATCTAGCAAACCAGGCCTGAAGAGACCACCAAGCAATTACAGATTTAGATGATCTCCATGGATTTAACCATTTTGATATGTATGGAGATCATGCAAATCTGTAAACGAAAATTTTTAAAACAGTGCAAAATTAAGCCAAGACTGCATAGAGCATCCCTAGAATCATCTGTGTGCTTGTTTACCATGTCCGTATTTCGAAAGGCATAGAATCGCAGAATGAATGTTGGAGCGAGTACCCGATGTGGAGGTTGAGAGGAGCGAGCAGCGTCGAAAATGGAAGGCGATGCGGGGACTTACGACCGATGTGTTGAGGGAGTAGGCAAGCAGGGACTGGAATGTCGCACATTTTCGAGATCAGCGGAAATCTGAGATATCAACGGAAATCTGAGATATCAGCACAAATCTGAGAGCTTTTTAGGAGAGGGAAGTTGGAATGGAAATCGAAGTAGAGACCAAGAGAAAGGAATCGTTATGGGACTTACGGCCGATCCGCTATCGAGCAGTGAGCAGCGAGGAGGAAGAGGAGTCGCAGTCGAAGAGTCGCAGCCGGCGACGATTCCCCCACCGGTGAAGCTTCACGGACTTTGTGGAGGATGAACCGCCGGAGGAGGAAGCGTCTTCCGGCGATGATTTTTGGCGACGCTGCAAACAACAGAGGCGGGATGGGTACGGAGAGGAAGGAGTGCGAGAGTGGTGCTGCACTGGGGGTAAAGTCGTGTGCGTAGGGTTTAAGAGCGACGGTATGGTGGTGTGGAGGTATGGCGAGGCCGGTATGACGGACGGCTGAGCATCAAGATTTCATTAAATTAACGGTTCGATTTTGCTCGCTGGTACATAGTGTTACATACACGGCCCTACACCCATATATTTCTTTGTATATAGTATAGATATAGGGTTAATTACCGGGACCTCCCTTGGGAGTTGCATAATTACAGGTCCCTCTATCTTTCGAAATTACATTTACCTCCCTCTAAGTTTTCACAGTTTACAAAATTGTCCCTTCCGTTAGAAATATGGATGAAAAATGATAAAATCAGCCAAATTATTTTATGATATGTATGTTATGTTAAAAATTATCAAATATGTATATTATTAGAAAGGGATAAGTGGGACGAGGAAGAGAGAGAGTGGCTTCCACGGTGTCAAGTAGAATTTTAGCAATCAAGATCATAATAGTCTATCAAGATGTTGCTTCATATAGAGAAACTGGTACAGCGAAAATAAATTCAAACTGGCGATCTGATGCAGCTTATCATGGCCCCAATTCAGGTAGAGAGGCGTGTCCGTACGTAATAAATAGATTAGGATTATGATTTGCGTAGATGTCTTACCGATAGGTAACAACGAGGACACAATGAAGCAACATCTTGATAGATAATATTTTACCCTTTTTAATGTCTCTACATTGAAAAGTGTGACCTTTTTCTTTACAAATATAAATGGAAATATGCCAAATTATTTTATGAATTTTCTTTTGTAATAACTCTATATTGAAAAGAGTGTGTTACATTTTACCCTTTGTAATAATTTGGTTGATTTTATCATTTTACATCCATGTCTAACGAAAGGGGCATTTTTGTAAAATGTGGAAACTTAAAGAGGAGGTAAATGTAATTTCAATAGATAGGGATGCAACTTGTAATTATGCAAACTCTCAGGGGAGGTCCCAGTAATTAACCCTGTACAATAATTGTCAGCTTCAATGTTTCTCCGCCATTCATTCTTATGGATTTTAATTTCATTTTATTTGGTACATATTTTTGCCATGCACATTTTACCCTTGTGGTGGGACCCTTCCCCGGACCCTCGTTATGCAGGGATGCTTTGTGCCCCGGGCTGCCCTATATTCTTGCCGTGCACGGCAAAAGTTCAAAATTCTTGTGGCAAAATCTTAAAACCTGCCTAGTTTTCATTAAAGTATCTTAAGGGCTTGCTCCCATTATTTTGGAAGCTAAAGGTTATAAAAGAAACAAAAACAATTTATGGCAGGTGACTGTTGAAGGATTGTCATATCATAAATTCTGTTTCAAGTGCTCCCATGGTGGCTGCCCCATTTCTCCTTCAAATTACGCGGCTCTCGAAGGCATTCTGTACTGCAAGCACCACTTCTCACAGCTTTTCAAAGAGAAGGGAAGCTACAATCATCTCATCAAGTGCGCGTCCGTGAAGCGCACGTCCGCCTCCATCCCCGAAAGCTAGCACACCGTTCTACGAATTCCTCTAATCTTGTTATTATTTGTGACCTTACTATTCCAGTGCTGTAATTCTGAAGCTTTCTTTCCCCAGTTTCATTGATTCGGTACGTTTATTGGATGTGATGTGTTTGTTTTCAAAGAAGGCTGCAAATACAACAAACAGATTTGGGAAGAATTTGCAGTCATCATCTTGCTGAACCACTTGGCTTTCATTTACTACCTCCTACACTTTGAACTGTTATTCGAATAGCTACTGTATGTATCCAATTTTCGGTGACACGAGTATCCATCGTGTTTAATTATTTGATGTTTTGCCGGTGTAAATTTGCAGTAGGGGTGTTGATTTGTGCACCATATTTGGAGTAGTAAATAAGATGGGATGCCCACTTCGCGAAGGACGTGTATTTGGGAGTATTTAGTGACCAATATCTTCATTTACATTAAACCCTAGTGCTTTTGAAGAGTGTGGCCAAAAATTAAATAAAAAAAATAAAGAAATGAGTAGCTAATTGAATGGAGAGCTAGAATTGCTTTGATGGTCGACATCATTACACATTTACACTCATAAATACTCATGTCCAAAAAGTCTGATCAGGCCGGACTTGGACCGGACCGGTTGGGCCCGAGCTTTTTGCCAATCGGGTAAGCTAGAACCGGGCCGGGCTCGGGCTCCCTCTCAAAGAGGGGACCAGATAAGGCCCTTCAGGCCGGGCAGGGCCCGGGCTGGCCTGATTTCCCAACGGGCGAGATTCCATAGGAAATCCCGCCTAATAGGCGGGAAATTCTGCCTAGCCTGGTGATGGGCCCTGGCTAGGCCCGGTGCCCGGGCTTTGCCCAGCCCGGGCCGGGCAACCAGTTAATATGGAGGCTCGGTAAGGATCCCCCAAACCCAGTCTTGGCCCAGGCTGGGCTTTTCCTGGGCCGGACCTAACTGGGTTTTTTCCATGCTGGGCCCGGACGGGTTTTTTGGGCCTGGATTTTTTGTGCATGACTACTCATAAAGGTTTATCTTTATATATTAGCTGCAGGATAAAATTCAATTAGATTAACATAAAATTTATGTACATGAGTTATAATTTTGTAATGATTTTTATTTAATACAATCAAATTCAATTAGATTAACATAATATCTTGAACTCTCTCATTCTTCCCTTCCCGCTCTAGTTGGCTTCGTTCAAACCTCGGTTGTACATTGTTCCACAGTCACTTTGACCAAATTCCCCCACTACTGGACTGTTTCCACTAGCATCAGATGCTTCTACTGGAGGGATCGAGGGCGAGGAGGAAGATGACTTCGATTTGACTTGGGGGATCTCGTCCTCTCAGCTAGGAAGAAAATGTTTTCGCAGTCGAGCTCGAGCAACAAAAATAGAAGGATTTAGGAAGAAGATGATCAGGAGCTTGAGCTGCTCAAAAATTTTACTCCCAAATATTTCATTTTTGAATTCTTTCTATTTCAATTTTTACTTCAAATGAACAAAATAAATTAGTTTTAGGCTCATTTTAAAAAGGGATTGTTAGGCAGCCCACGTTTGGTTAATGACAACTCAGTGTTAATGATAAATCATATTTTTACACTTGTAGATCACTTTGCTTTCATGAATCCTGATGGATTAATACAAGTTGTCTCACACGTAAATCATTCCAGAATGTTGATAAAAGGGTATGTGATGGAGTTTGTGGAAAAGAAGAGTATTCGAGTTTTCTTCTAAAACAAATTAAATATAGATTATATGGTTTTGTTGAAGATGACAAAACATATATGAACATCTGTTTAGTCGGAACTCAAACATGTCTTTTAGTGAATGTAGAAAGTTCCGTACCTCCATTGATGTCCAAGAAAAACAAGAACATGATAAGCAGGTTGATTGAGATCATCCACATCTTTTTAGAGGGAAGGAGTAGCAGCCGGCGAGCCGCGAACACAGGAAGGTGGTGACGGTGTCGAAATCGTGAACTAGTAGCGGCCTAGTGTGAGGAAGGAGTCACAACGTAGTGTAATGAGAGTCTAAAGTCGCTCGGTCATCAGTTCCGGCGGTGGCGGTGACGGTGGAGGGGGCGTTTAAAGAGACGAGTCGGCTAGGGCTTGAAGAAACGGCCTGCGGAAGAATCAGGAAGAAGAATAGGGGAGGGGCTGCCACTAGTGTTATAATAAAATAGTGAAAATAATAGGGTTGATTTAAAATAATTGGGCTGCCACTAACCTTTAGGCTACGTTCGTTTCGTAAGTTTTGAGAGAAAGGAATTGGTTTTGACCGAAAACCTAAGGCGCAGAGGTTTTGGAATTGGGTCAAAACCAATTCTTGTGTTCGTTTGCAGGAAGGTTTTCAGTCACAGGAATTGAATATTTCACTATTTCTGTTAGGTTGCCGGATGGAATTCAGAGACAGAAATTGACAGGAATGTACCACCAAAACATTACAATCAGATTATTGGGTATATTCAGACAATCTCACATGAACATTAACGATGAATCAACAACATTAGTGACATCAATTACCACTCATTTCAACAGCTAACCATATTATGAAGTCACAACTAATTATATTAATGATGAATCAACACAATTATGAAGTTTTTCTTTTCACCAGCTAATGACAGTAACGATAATAACAATCAATCTACGCAAATATGACGTAACATAATAATACGCATAGTAATATAATCAATCCAACCGTCCAAGTCAGAAAATAGAAATGCATAAAAATACATCACCGCTAAGGTAAAAGTCCATTTCAGCAAAATAAGAACCCACGACTACCGCAAAATAAGAAACTACAATAAAATGTATTTATCACAGCTCCAAACTATTCGAATATATAAATGTGCAACCACCTCCTCCTAGCAATCTCTGGCAAAACCAAGAAGGTCTCACACTTTATCGCGACAACGCTGAGAAAATTGATGGCCTTTATAAGATCATTCTCTGAAAGGTCCGTCATAACAGATAATGTCTGATACACAGCTTCAATCCTCGACCATGAAGGTGCTTTGACCGGGGAAATTTCAACTGGATTATCCATGTTATTTGCAATATGAGTGACAACAGTTGCAATCATATCAATAGCTGATGTGGTTTTAGATTTCTTCTTCATAGGACCACTTGACTCTGCCGCAACATCCTCTTTAGGATTCTCTTCCACGACAAATTCATTAGCCGATTCCACTCCCGTTGTCGTATTAGCATCATTTGCTCTATCAGTCCCACATAGAGTTCCCAAATCACCCCAATTTACGATCACTTTGTCTTTGTAGTGCTTCAAAGACGGATGTGCTTGTATTAATGAAATAAATTAAGTACGTTATTATAAATACAATTGAAAATTTATACATTGTCAACTGATAGTGATATAAACAAAATAACAATCAGTACCTTAACATAATCAGTTCAGACTTGCTCGTTATCAATTTTTACCACATGTCGTTCCCAATCTCACCCAAATCCACTTGTATCTAGCATAACTAATATTTCCCGGTAGTATTTATTCCAATTTTTCATTCGTGCCGCAATATTTTCTTTGCTAACACGAACTCGACATTCATCCCACAGAGCAGTAATAGCAGCGGTGAATGCTACTCCTTTCCACCCGTTTGCACCCTTGTTACCAATATGTAGTTGCTCTAAAAGAGAAGCAGATAAAGCATAATCCATTTCATTTGTCCAATGAAGGTATGACTTCTCCTTTTCCTTTAAAGGCTGGTTTTTATTCTTGTCCATTCCAATACTGTAAAATTTAATATCATAAAAATTTTATATATAGAAAATGATTGTGATACAAAATCTAGTGTTATAAAATGTAAGAGATACACAATGACAGATACTATAATACAAAATTATAGCTTCACAAAATTGATATCTACTATAATACTATGTTACAATGACAGATACCCAAAATGATGCTACTACAATATTATGGTGTGTTCATATTGGTCATTCGAGCTTGATACTCATTAAACATTGTAATCGCTAAGTGATCTCTAAATGTTGTCCATTCATTTGTTGCCTGAACGGGTTCAGTTGTATCAGCATAATCAAAACTATCACCACTATTGTGTTGTGTCAATATCTCTGCATCAACCTCCGCCAACAATCTGACATCAGTCATTAGCTTCTTGTCTACCAGGAAATTGTGGAGAATGCAACAAGCATTAATAATTTGAATATGTTTAACAAGCGAACACAATTAAAATATATGATAGTGCATAATAGGGAAACTATGTTTTTTCTTCTTTGAATTTCATACATGTTGCTTGATATTAAAGAAAGATGGTTGGCGTAAGATATCACATCTTTTTTTAAGTAACCCGAATGTTTCTTCGATAATGTTTCTTTTCTTTGAATGACGAAAATTAAATAACTCCTTATAGGTAGTAGGATTGTTTCCTTGAGTTGCCCATTCCTGGAGATGGTAGCGTGTCGAACGATAAGGAGCTAGGTATCCTGGTCCATTTGTATAGCCCGCATCGACGAGAGAGTACTTGCCTACAATGTTAAATTATATGTTACATGTAGCGAATAACTCTTGTTGTATGGTTAGTGGATAGTTCAAAACAATCTTACCTAATGGAACTTCAAATGAATCCTCCCTCTCCAATGCATTATGAAGAACCCTTGAATCTGATGCAGAGTCCTCCCAACCAGGTAAAACATATATGAATTTCATGTCAGCGTCGCATACTCCGAGGACATTGTTTGTAATAGCTTGTTTTCTATTACAATATCTTCCTTGGTCATTTAGTGGTACAGTGACGTCAATGTGTGTGCCATCAATAGCACCAACAGAATCTTTAAAGAACCCCCACCTATGTGTTTGTGATGATTCTGGACGTTTGATATACATCGAACTCATCTTCAAGATTGCCCTCAACACAAGGTTGAAATGTCGGTTTACGGTATCGATGAATCGTAAGTATGTACCACCAACAATCCGAAATTTGGTGTTATGTGCAAGGACATATCAGAACAACTCTACAGATTCCTTCACCGTTACATTTTGTGTCTTGCTCAAAAGGCCTCGATCCACTAATATCTTACACAAACTACAGAAAGCATTCTTGTTCATACGCAAGTGGTTATAACAGTTGAGAACTGTGCCGTTATATAACATAATTAAAAACATCAATCTAAGAGCACCGCGTTGTTCCCTATTGCTTGAACAATTAATTCGGTTATTTTTCATCAAAAGAACGACCGCATCAGAAGATAAAGCGGCTACCATACCCCTCTTTCTCATATCCATCATTCTTTTTTTATGAAACTCGATAAGAATATTCATCTATGAAACAAAATAAATAAGTCCATACATGATTCACACAGAAATCAATTGATAAAAAATGTTGCGGACTAACTCGATGCTCCGGTCGGACCGGATATTCTTGGACCGCCTTAGCTCGCGGAGCGGTCGAGCGCGCACACAGTCAATTGAAAAATGGGGGACGGACACAGGAGGTTTTAACGTGGAAAACCCTTCAACCGGGTGAAAAACCACGTGACCGGGTCGGTGCCGATCAAAATCCACTAGATTGCTGGAGGTTACAACTTGACGGGGGAAATCGGGGCGACAGGCCGCTCCCGTTACAACCTTGAGGAGAGAGAGAGTATATGCGCTCGTCGGTGGGCAACAGACTGCCTCGCCAACGGGACTTGGATGGTGGAATGCGCGGGATGCTTCAGTTGCGTGCGCTCAGAGGCGACGCGTGTCCAGAGGTTGTCACTGCTTCCTTTGTGCGTCTTTCTCGGTCCTTGGAGTGTTTCCTTGGTAACTGAGCTCTGGTGGGGTGCAAATAGCCGATGATAGGTTCTGGTAGCTGTTGGCAGGAGCTGATAGCCACTGGGGGCCGCTGGAGGCCTCGGGCGGCGGCCGGTGGTTGGCGGCGAGAGGCGGCCGCTGGTGGTTGGCGACGAGGGGTGGCCGCCGGCGGAGAAGAACGGGAAAGCTCCCACCTGAGGAAGAAGAAGAAGAAGAAGCGTAGGAGGAGAAAGTTAGGAAATGAGGAGCCCCTGGGGTCCTTTTATAGGCTCCAGGGGGAAGTTATGGCGGGCCCCACCACTAACCTAGTGGGTTAGTGGGTGGTTTTGTCCCGATCGGACGGCCGGTAGCGCGCCATGATCGGATGGTGGAGGTTCGGGCGGCGAGCCACCGACTGGCGGTGGACAGACGGCGGCGGCCGGGCGGCCGGGCGGCGGCGGCCGGGCGGCCGGGCGGCGGCGGCCGGGCGGCCGGGCGGCGGCGACCGGGCGGCCGGGCGGCGGCGGCGGCGGCCGGGCGGCCGGGCGGCGGCGGCCGGGCGGCGGCCGGGCGGCGGCGGCCGAGCGGCCGAGCGGTGGCGGGCGGCGACGGTTAGTTGCGGCGGCGGTTCCCTCTCTCCCCTCTTTCCCTTTTTTATGGATCTCATTTTTGGTGGGAGAGAAAGAGGGGGGAATTGGATGGAGGAGATGAAAGATGAGAGAAAGTGGGCCCTCCACTTCTCCCATCATGAAAGGAATCATGGGGTTGACTAGTCAACCCCATGATTTCATTTTGGGGATTGCTATTTGCACCCCTAAAGCTAAAAATGGATCTAATCCCTATCAAATGCCCCCCAAATCCTTTGTTGTTGGTGAGCCGTGTGAGAGACAACTTAGGATTTTTAATCTTCTTCTTCCCCGCTTCCACGTCTTCCTCCGGAGAGAAGGCCGAGAAGGCGAAGAACGGTGCCTCAAAGGCATGCTCGTATTTATACGATTGGCGGCGGTGGTGCTACATCAAATTGAAGGAGCATCAACGGGGCTTCAGGCGAGGTGCTGGCGAATCCAATCGTGAAGGGGTCCGTGCGCTGGATGGTGCGGAGGCGCGCCAGCGCAACGGCGGGCGAGTGTAAAGGCACGCTTGGAAGCACGCAAGCGCGCGCGAGGGCGCGCTTGCGCAGTCATGCGCGCGGGTGCGCACGCCCGACCCAGCGCGTCCGTGCTCGCGGGTGCGCGTGCGCGACCCAGCGCGCGGGTGCGCGCGCGCGGGTGCGCGCGTGGGTGCGCGCGCGCGAGCGGGTGCTCGCGCCGAACCCCACGCGCGGGTGCGCGCGTGATCATGCGCGCGGGTGCGCGCGCGCGACCCAGCGCGCGGGTGCGCGCGCGCGACCCAGCGCGCGGGTGCGCGCGCGCGACCCAGCGCGCGGGTGCGCGCGCGCGACCCAGCGCGCGGGTGCGCGCGCGCGACCCAGCGCGCGGGTGCGCGCGCGCGACCCAGCGCGCGGGTGCGCGCGCGCGACCCAGCGCGCGGGTGCGCGCGCGCGACCCAGCGCGCGAGTGCGCGCGCGGGAGCGCGTCCCTGCGCGCTGGTGTGTGTGCGCGCGCGGGTGTGCGCCCGCGCGTCCCTACGCGCGTACGCGACCCTCCGCGTTTGTCCTTGCGAGTGTGGGTGCGTGCGTGTGTGCGAGGGCGCAACCCTATGCGCGGGTCTGCGCACGTGCGACCGTCCGCGCGGGGTGCGTGTGTGCAACCTGTGTGCGCGTGTTGTGCGTGCGGGCTCTTGCTTGCCTTGCGCTTCTAGAAGCGCCGTTATGGGCCTTTTCGTACTTGTTGTGATATGCACAATTGCGCCTTGTGTGCGCAAGGCGCGAGGTATGTGACGTGCGCACAAGGTACGATGTGCACGGTATGTAATGTGCACGATGGGTGAGTGATGCGTGCGCGATACACGCTGCATATGCGATGTTCGCAAGGTGTAACATGCATGGCGGACTAAGCGCCCAAGGGAAGAGATTACTGAGATGTGGAGTTTCTGTTGCTCCCCGAGTGTATCACCGAGTACTTGTACAAGGTCGGAAGGGGAAACTTGCTGCGGCGAGATTCCCAGATGCAAAGACGGTGTTTTCAGAATGGTACCCCAGTTGGCAAAGTTCATGTTGTTTCGCGTGAGTTTGACGTATAACGTTGTTTTGCGTGAGACTGACTCGCTACTATTGCTCGCACAAGCTTGGCTCGTGACTTTTACTCGCACCAGACTTGCTTGTGACTTTGCCTTACGCGGTTTGTGACCGCGGCTTAGTTTGCACGAGGCTGGCTCGCGGCTTCGCTCGCACGAGACTGGCTCGCTGCTTGATTTGCGCGGTTGCGTCCACGGCTTAGTTTGCGCGAGGGCTGCTTGCGGCTTCATCGTGAGGAGGGCAAGCCCCTACGGGTATTTTGCGCGAGGGTTGTTGTTGTAAGGAGCGTGCTGCATGGAGGCGGTTGTTGTGCACGGAGGCAGGTGCTGTGAGGAGCGCGCTGCACGGAGGCCGTTGTTGTGAGGAGCGCGCTGCACGGAGGCAGTTGCTGTGAGGAGAGCGCTGCACGGAGGCAGTTGCTGTGAGGAGCGCGCTGCACAGAGGCAGTTGCTGTGAGGAGCGCGCTGCACGGAGGCAGTTGCTGTGAGGAGCGCGCTGCACGGAGGCAGTTGCTGTGAGGGGCGCGCTGCACGGAGGCAGTTGCTGTGAGGAGCGCGCTGCACGGATGCAGTTGCTGTGAGGAGCGCGCTGCACGGAGGCAGTTGCTGTGAGGAGCGCGCTGCACGGAGGCAGTTGCTGTGAGGAGCGCGCTGCACGGAGGCAGTTGCTGTGAGGAGCGCGCTGCACGGAGGCAGTTGCTGTGAGGAGCGCGCTGCACGGATGCAGTTGCTGTGAGGAGCGCGCTGCACGGATGCAGTTGCTGTGAGGAGCGCGCTGCACGGAGGCAGTTGCTGTGAGGAGCGCGCTGCACGGAGGCAGTTGCTGTGAGGAGCGCGCTGCACGGAGGCAGTTGTTGTGAGGAGCGCGCTGCACGGATGCAGTTGCTGTGAGGAGCGCGCTGCACGGATGCAGTTGCTGTGAGGAGCGCGCTGCACGGAGGCAGTTGCTGTGAGGAGCGCGCTGCACGGAGGCAGTTGCTGTGAGGAGCGCGCTGCACGGAGGCAGTTGTTGTGAGGAGCGCGCTGCACGGAGGCAGTTGCTGTGAGGAGCGCGCTGCACGGAGGCAGTTGCTGTGAGGAGCGCGCTGCACGGAGGCAGTTGCTGTGAGGAGCGCGCTGCACGGAGGCAGTTGCTGTGAGGAGCGCGCTGCACGGAGGCAGTTGCTGTGAGGAGCGCGCTGCACGGAGGCAGTTGCTGTGAGGAGCGCGCTGCACGGAGGCAGTTGCTGTGAGGAGCGCGCTGCACGGAGGCAGTTGCTGTGAGGAGCGCGCTGCACGGAGGCAGTTGCTGTGAGGAGCGCGCTGCACGGAGGCAGTTGCTGTGAGGAGCGCGCTGCACGGAGGCAGTTGCTGTGAGGAGCGCGCTGCACGGAGGCAGTTGCTGTGAGGAGCGCGCTGCACGGAGGCAGTTGCTGTGAGGAGCGCGCTGCACGGAGGCAGTTGCTGTGAGGAGCGCGCTGCACGGAGGCAGTTGCTGTGAGGAGCGCGCTGCACGGAGGCAGTTGCTGTGAGGAGCGCGCTGCACGGAGACAGTTGCTGTGAGGAGCGCGCTGCACGGAGGCAGTTGCTGTGAGGAGCGCGCTGCACGGAGGCAGTTGCTGTGAGGGTAAATGGATGTCTTCGTACTTGGGCGAAATGAGTACGCATTTTAAACTACACGGATGATGCTCGCCATCAACAAGCCTAAAATGAGAAAATGTTAACTTTTTTAGAGTTACAGTCGCGAAGCTCTTCTTGTGGGAGTACAGAATTCATAGTAATGTAAAATTGATAAATACTATATTAGATAGAACCCTTTTGAGGTGTGAAACCCTCTCTTGGGTTGGTCGTCTACGGGGTTGCCCCCCAGTCCGACCTAGCAAATGGTGGGCCGCGTTCCTTTCCGTGGACTTGGTTCCTATCCCCGTAAGAATCTCCCCAGGAGGCCTTGTTTGATGAGATACTCGATCTCCTCCTTGAGCTTTGAGCAGTCTTCCGTGTCGTGTCCTTGTCCATGGTGAAATTCACAGTACTTTGTCTGGTCCCCAGTATTTTTAGGGAGAGGTCTGGGCTTGCGGAGCGCCTCTTTGCCTTGGATTGCATAAAATACATTTGTCCTGGAGGTGTTGAGGGGTGTGTACTCCCGGGGCGACTGATCTCTCTGATGGTTACGTCGGAATCTTCCTTCTTGGTGTTGAGGGGCCGGCTCATTTTCCCTTTTTCGCTTCTGGTTATCGTTAAACTGTTGACGATGAGCTTCAATAGCCTCGTCGGCAGCGATCCGAGCCTCGACTCTGTGTACAAGATCTGGATAACTAGGGACAGTTTCTCTCATAAGTGCTGAGTAGAAGCCGCTAGGACGGAGACCTCCCAGGAACACTCCCCGTAAGAGCTCGGGGTCGACTCCTGGGATCTGGCGGGCTTCGGCAGTGAATCGTCGGAAGAATTCTTTGAGGGTTTCCCCTTCATTTTGGCGGATTCCAGAGAGATGTGATGGATCGCGAACGATCCTTCGATTAGCGATGAATTGGTCGGAGAACTGTCTGGTCAGTTCGGCGAAGCTGGTAACGGTGCCTGCTCTTAAAGCGTGAAACCACGTTCGAGCTTGCCCTTTGAGGGTGGTTGGGAATACTTGACATAGTAGTGGATCAGAGGCATTGAAAATCCTCATGATAGTGGTAAAATGATTGACATGTTCATGCGGATCATCAGTTCCATCGAATGTCTCAATGCTTGGGAGTTTGAATCCTTGCGGGATCGGATGGTCGAGGATTTGTGGGGCTAAGGGGGAGCCTTGGCAAAGCGGTCGATGAGGGTGAAAATCTCTCCTCGCGGCTTGGCGGTATTCTTCAGCAACGACCTCCCTGATTTCTTCGCGAGTGAGGAGAGGGTGGATGCGAGCATCGTTAACTAGATTGTAGCGGGGGTGATCCGCCCTTGCTCCCCTTGGAGGGGATGAGTCGAACTGGCGGCCTCAGAGTAGTCTTCAAGTTCTTCTTGCCCCGCAGGGGCTTCCTGGTTCCTTGCTGTATTAAGTGGTGGAGGATTGTTAGCTGGCGGAGGTGACCTTGGTGGAGCTGGAGGTGCTCCCGGGTTCCGAAGTAGTGCGAGCATCTCTGTCTGCTGCTCTTCCATTTGGCGGACACGCCCTTCCAAGGCGGGGACGGGGGCGAAAGCTGCTTCAGCGGTCAGTGGCACGTCTACCAGAGAGTGAGATCGTACTGGTTCAGTGTGTCCGCCAAGTGTGGATCCTTCAGCAGTGCGGGCACTTCTCTTTGCCATCGCGGTGGTATGGATGATGAACTTGTTCTGCGAAGGATGTTGGGAATGTTTCCCACAGACGGCGCCAAACTGTTGCGGACTAACTCGATGCTCCGGTCGGACCGGATATTCTTGGACCGCCTTAGCTCGCGGAGCGGTCGAGCGCGCACACAGTCAATTGAAAAATGGGGGACGGACACAGGAGGTTTTAACGTGGAAAACCCTTCAACCGGGTGAAAAACCACGTGACCGGGTCGGTGCCGATCAAAATCCACTAGATTGCTGGAGGTTACAACTTGACGGGGGAAATCGGGGCGACAGGCCGCTCCCGTTACAACCTTGAGGAGAGAGAGAGTATATGCGCTCGTCGGTGGGCAACAGACTGCCTCGCCAACGGGACTTGGATGGTGGAATGCGCGGGATGCTTCAGTTGCGTGCGCTCAGAGGCGACGCGTGTCCAGAGGTTGTCACTGCTTCCTTTGTGCGTCTTTCTCGGTCCTTGGAGTGTTTCCTTGGTAACTGAGCTCTGGTGGGGTGCAAATAGCCGATGATAGGTTCCGGTAGCTGTTGGCAGGAGCTGATAGCCACTGGGGGCCGCTGGAGGCCTCGGGCGGCGGCCGGTGGTTGGCGGCGAGAGGCGGCCGCTGGTGGTTGGCGACGAGGGGTGGCCGCCGGCGGAGAAGAACGGGAAAGCTCCCACCTGAGGAAGAAGAAGAAGAAGAAGCGTAGGAGGAGAAAGTTAGGAAATGAGGAGCCCCTGGGGTCCTTTTATAGGCTCCAGGGGGAAGTTATGGCGGGCCCCACCACTAACCTAGTGGGTTAGTGGGTGGTTTTGTCCCGATCGGACGGCCGGTAGCGCGCCATGATCGGATGGTGGAGGTTCGGGCGGCGAGCCACCGGCTGGCGGTGGACAGACGGCGGCGGCCGGGCGGCCGGGCGGCCGGGCGGCGGCGGCCGGGCGGCCGGGCGGCGGCGGCCGGGCGGCCGGGCGGCGGCGGCCGGGCGGCCGGGCGGCGGCGGCCGGGCGGCCGGGCGGCGGCGGCCGGGCGGCCGGGCGGCGGCGGCCGGGCGGCGGCCGGGCGGCGGCCGAGCGGCCGCGGCCGAGCGGCCGAGCGGTGGCGGGCGGCGACGGTTAGTTGCGGCGGCGGTTCCCTCTCTCCCCTCTTTCCCTTTTTTATGGATCTCATTTTTGGTGGGAGAGAAAGAGGGGGGAATTGGATGGAGGAGATGAAAGATGAGAGAAAGTGGGCCCTCCACTTCTCCCATCATGAAAGGAATCATGGGGTTGACTAGTCAACCCCATGATTTCATTTTGGGGATTGCTATTTGCACCCCTAAAGCTAAAAATGGATCTAATCCCTATCAAAAAATATAATAGATGCAAAGTAATTCCTTTTGAAAATCAGAATATTGTATTATTGTTCTGTGTTGTTCTTTACCTGTAAAATCAAAAAGTTGTATAATACTTGTGTGCTATTCTTCTTAAAGGCTTTCATTGCATTCCGAGGAGAACGCCTCTATTAAAAACCAGCTCCATTTTGCCATCAAAACAAAACCCTATTACACAAAGCCTAACACTATCTATACTTATTTAAAAACCACATTAATTACAAATTAGAGTGAACTTTGCTTTTTCCTCAAAGAAAAGGAAAATTTTCCCTACTTAAACCCATACTATACATAATCTCATTTCTATATCATGTTAGAAAAACTAGAAATATCTAGCCGGAGATCAAGAAATGTCAAAAATCTGAACCATGGTAAGAAATACCTCTCCGGCTAGGCAAAAAATTTCCAAAAATCTCGTTTCTATCCCATGGTATGGGATCAAGAAATGTGTAACGATCTATGTTGGGTCCAGCGTTCCTTCACTTGACCCGTGATGCTCTATTACTTATTTAAGAAATTAAGTAGCGCCCTTTCCAACAGTCCGGGTTTTTGGAACAGTTGGGTATGCGCTTGATCCTACAATTGGGATCAGAGGAAGTCACGGGTTCAAGACCGGGGGGGGGGGGCGCTATTAAATCCCGATTTTTTCCTTCTACCTGTGTGGGTCCGGCGGGTCAGGCAACTGTGGACATGTGGTAACTTCACCTCTGAGCCGTGTGGGCCATGTGGTAACCCCACCTCTGAGCCGACGGGTTGTGCTGGACGCCGGGGGGGGGGGATTGTTGGGTCCGTCCTTCACTTGACCCGTGACGCTCTGCTACTTATTTAAGAAATTAAGTAGCGCCATTTCCAACAGTCCGGACTTTTGGAACAGTTGAGTATGCACTTGATCCTACAATCAAAACCTATAAATACCAAGCCGGAGAGGAGGAAAAACTGCATTACGGAGAAAGTATTATACCTAGACGGGAAAAAAAGTTTCCAACCCGTGGTTGCCGGAGAGGAGGAAGAAGTAATGTGCTTGCCTCGCCTAGGTCATTGCTGCAGACGGGAAGAATCAGTTAGGGCCGGAGAAGAAGAACTACATGAAGAACAATAGCTAGGGTCGGAGAGAAGACATACCAGAGCAAGGAGCGGAAGTTTGCCGGAGCCAAAGCACCGATCGCGCAAGGGAAGGAAGAGTAAGGCCGCGCGATTTTCTTGTTCTGTCCCAAAACTCGCGAAAGCCGAAAACCGTCCGGGGAGGGTAGGTTTTGAAGGCCGGTTATTTTACTTTTTTTAAAAAATCCATGGGTTTTAGAGGAATGCCAATTCCACCCTCATATTAGACGAAACGAACAATGAAATTGGGATATTCAATTCCAATTCCGCTGGCCGAATTCTAAGGAAACGAACGAGGTCTTAATGAATTGCCTTTAACAATTTTAAGAACCCACATATTTCTTTTTGATTTCAATCAAAACCAATTCTCTCAGTCTATAACCTATGATTTCTAATGATTTTCTCACACAGCTCAAAACTGTCCGACCGTCCTCAATTTCGGAAAACCAGTTACTTCTTCTGAACCGACCCTCAAATTTTTTGTGATTCTTCTCGAGCAAGTTTTTCCAGCCGGCCCAAAGTCTTGGCGGGAACCGATCCCTTGTTCCCGCTCCCGCCTCTCTTCATAAATCCCATGAACCCTCGCCCTCTCTCACTTTAGGCGCCATACCAAAAGAGTAGCGAGGGCAACCGGCGGCGAAGCAAATCCTCGAGGAGAAGATGTTGGAGCTCAGGCTAGTTCAGGGTAGTCTACTGAAGAAGGTCCTCGAGTCCATCAAGGATCTGGTGACCGATGCCAACTTCGATTGCTCGGCGACTGGTTTCTCCCTCCAAGCGATGGACTCGAGCCACGTCGCCCTCGTCGCCCTCCTCCTCCGATCCGAGGGTTTCGAGCACTATCGCTGCGATCGGAACATCTCCATGGGGATGAACCTCAACAACATGTCCAAGATGCTTAAATGCGCTGGAAACGATGATATCATCACCATCAAGGGCGACGATGGCAGCGACACCGTCACCTTTATGTTCGAGAGCCCTAGTAAGTTGGTTTTCTTGTCAGACTTTGTGTTTTCCTTGCTGCGCTTTAGTCAGTTAATGACCTAGATACTCTAAACATGGTTTCTGAACAGATCAAGATAAGATTTCTGATTTCGAGATGAAGCTTATGGACATTGACAGCGAGCATCTGGGAATTCCCGAGGCGGAGTACCACGCAATCGTGAAGATGCCATCCTCAGAATTCTCGAGGATTTGTAAGGATCTCAGCAGCATCGGAGACACGGGTAAACCCTTGCTGAAACTACACAAGTAATTGACAGATTTGAATGTGTTGCTAATTTGTGCTTCTGATGAGTATTTTGGTTGGCTGTATCAGTTGTTATTTCAGTTACAAAGGAAGGAGTGAAATTCTCCACCAGAGGAGACATTGGTACTGCTAACATTGTCTGCAGGCAGAATAAGACTGTTGATAAGGTATACTTTCATGTACCTACAAGCTTAGGCTTCGTTTGGGGGGACTTATTTTCACCGGTCAAGCGGTTACAACCGCATGAAGTCAAGCGGTTACGACCGCATGCACCGGACCTTAATTACGGATCTTAATTAAGGTCTGATTCATGCGGTTGTAACCGCTTGACCGGTGAAAATAAGTCCCCCCAAACAGAACCTTAGTTAGGATAGGAACACAGTTTGTAACTTTTTGAATCAATACTTAGCGGTGTCTTCTATTTGACTATTTCCTAATGTTGATAATTTAATGCATTATTTCCCTTAATAATATTGTTTGGTATTTAAATTAAATTTGTAGCAAGCAGCAACCTGGATGAAACACTATCTCAATAACATTTAATTTTGCATAGATTTGTAATCACTCTCCTAATTCAAAAATCTTGTGCTTAGTTTGGTGCTACTTTTTTGCTCCTCTGAGTTTAGACAAAAATGTCACTTTCATAGAATTCATGTTGGTCAAGAAAATGCTTTTGGCCACCACCAATAAAAGAAAAATAATTTTGCACATAAAAGTGGTTGAAGTTCCTTAGGTGAGGTCGGGCGTTTAGGAATGATAGTTCATAACCACTGCGTTCACGGTTGCCACCGCCATAGAATGTATGTTTGGCATGGCAACGGTCATGACTGCCACCATGATAAGAAAACTAGTTTTGAACGCAAAAGTGAATGGAGTTTTTTAGGTGAGGTCGGGTTTTAACGAACAACGGTTCATAACCATCACGTTTACAGCTACTACTTCCGTGCCAAATGGAGACTTAGACTCCGTTTGGGGGGACTTATTTTCACAGGTCAAGTGGTTACGACCGCATGAATCGGACCACAATTGTGGTCCGATTCATGCGGTCGTAACCGCTTGACTAGTGAAAATAAGCTCCCCCAAACGGAGCCTTAGACTCTATTTGGGATAGTTTGAGTGCTTTTACTATTGGCGGTCTCAAACAATGGTAGCAAATGGGGTGGTGACATTTCAATTTTTTGTTTGCCAAAGTCTATTTTTGATGTCTGGTATTCGCCATCCCTATCTCAGGACATATTTAGATGACTGGTGGTGTTATGGTCCAAAATACTGTTTTGGAAAAATGCTGTTCTTTAACTTAGCTATCCAAACACTTATTTTTCTTTTAAATAAAGACTTTGCTAAAGGTTTAAGTTTTTTTTACTTTTTAGATCAAAAAATTCTGTCATGTACTTATCTCTTATTTTGAATGGTTTGTATTATCTTTGTATGTGAGATTAGTTGTAAAGATTTTATACCACTAGGTTAAGATTGATTTGACTACAAACTGTTTCATGCTGTCAGCCTACTCTAGTACTTACAATATTATGAATTATTATATAGGGTTGTTTACCGGGACCTCCCCTTGAAGTTTGTATAATTACAGCCTGCACCCCTCTAACTTTTGAAATTACATTTACCCCCCTTCAATGTTTACATTTCATAACATCCATGCACAAAAATACCTCTCCTAAAGATTTACTCCAAGGGGTACTTTTGTGCGTGAATGTTATGAAATGTAAACATTGAGGGAGGTTTTTGTAATTTCAAAAGCTAGAGGGGTGCAAGCTGTAATTATACAAACTTCAAGGGGAGGTCCCAGTAATTAACCCTTATTATACATCATTTATGTTATCACTTATTCTTGAATAACATTACCATGTGTATGATAATGAAATGACCTTTTGAATATAACATTACCATGTATGATAATGAAATGAGCTTTTGAATAGCTAGTAGTAATACATAAATGTTCTTGAAGAAATTTAGGCTCAGTTTGGCATGAACCGTCATTCGTGAATGCCCGACCTCACCTAAGAAACTAGTTTTCTTTTCGTGATGACGGTCATTAATGTTGTCAAGCCAGACATAGATTCTATATCAATGGTGTTTTTGTCCAAACTCACCTGAGCAAAAATCTCGTGACAAATGGAGCCTTAATTTCTAGTTTTGTAACTGTACATAAGTTTTATAATTTCAGATCAATATCTAGCCATCGAATGTAGATTATAAATGCTAATTTTCATTTGTTATTCAAATAATCTGTCTAATTTATGTTGTCTTTTACTAGGATTTAAGTTTCTTGATTAGGTGTATGGCTTACAGGCTTTTACCATGCAGCAGATTATAAATTTTCTTTTGTGTATTTTACATGACTTTCCCATGTTTGTATCCATATAACTTGATGCAATCAATGCAGATTATGTGCTTTAATTGATTTAAGATATTAAATTATAGGTATCAAACAGTACTGCGAATTGTAAAAGTTATTTT
The DNA here is from genome assembly GCA_039513925.1 of Platanthera zijinensis. Classification (NCBI taxonomy): domain Eukaryota; kingdom Viridiplantae; phylum Streptophyta; class Magnoliopsida; order Asparagales; family Orchidaceae; genus Platanthera; species Platanthera zijinensis. The sequence continues at coordinate 18,290,990 of CM077093.1, read as the reverse complement.
TATTATATATTTTCCACATAATATATTGGGTTAGATTTAGTAAGTTGTTTTCATTTTAACCATACTAACCTCTTCTTACATAATACTTTTGATGCATTTAAACATTTTAACCTTTTAGTCTCAACTTTGGACATTATATTCTTATTTATGCCATTTTCTTGAATAATTACAACACCAACAACACTCAAGCCTTTATCCCACTATAGTAGGGTCGGCTATATGGATTCTTTGTCGTCATTGTGCCCTATCTTGATCACCCAACTTAATAACGAAGTCACCCATCCTTCTTGCACTGTTAAGTTTAAGCTTCATACACTCCATCTTTGCCCTGCTCAATCTAAAACCCTTCTTTTCTAAAGTGTCTCGCCAAGATTCAAGTTTTGCGTTTACACCCTCACGCGTCTCATCAATCAAAACGACATCATTTGCAATAATTAACACCAAGGCATTGCTTGTTGGATATGTTCGTTGAGCTCATCTAAGATAAGGGTAAAGAGATAAGGGCTTAAAGCTAAACCTTGATGTATGCTAACATTGATAGGAAAATCCTGTGTTAATTCTCTAGATGTCCTCACCCTTGTCACTGAATTTGTATACATATCTTTGATTATGTCAATGTATGATACATTTACGTCTTTCTTTTCTAAGACTCCATAAGATCTCTCTTGGAACTCTATCATAAGCTTTCTCAAGGTCGATAAATAGCATATGCAAATCTTGTTTTCTTTCTCGGTAGTTGTCAATGAGTCTCCTCAATAGATGTATAGTTTCCATGGGCGACCACCCTGGCAGGAATCCAAATTGATTCTCCGAGATGTTAATCTCCCGTATTATTCTTCTTTCTACTCGTTCCCATAATTTCATGGTATGACCAATCAATTTAATTCCTTTGTAATTAACACAATTTTGTATATTTTCTTTGTTCTTATACAAATGTACCAAGATACTTTCTCTCCATTGATTTGACATCTTTTTTGACTTCAGTATCTTATTGAAAAAACATATAAGCCACAAAATTTCTTCATTCCCTAGACATTTTCATACTTCCATGGGTATATCTTCTGGCCCTACTGTCTTTTCATTTTTCTTGAATAATTGATCCAAGATATTTAAATATTCATGCCTGGTATCTCTTTATGTTATAATAGATGGATTGGTAATTGTTAATTTTGACACTTAAAATTGCATAATGCGTGCCTTGTCGTTGTTTTACTAATTTTAAGTCTCTAATTCAGAGGAAATGAGAGACGGAATCACAGATTTTATCGCTCTATTTTGAGTTAACATCTTATATTTGACTTGAAACTTTATATATGGTGAAGTATGATGAATGAGTTTTGAGTCATTTTAAAGCCCATCCATCAAACCTAAAATCAATTGTTTTAGGTGTAGGGGGTCTAGTATTTATATTTGTTTTAGGTGTAGGGGGTCTAGTATTTATATTTGTTTTAGGTGTAGGGGGTCTAGTATTTATATTAAATGCACAAGCTGACATGTGTTGTTGGGCCCTCAGTAAAGAAGTCAAACAATTATATTAGGTTAGAACATAAATACTAACCCTACCATAAATTTGCTTTAGGTGGAATTGCTGCATGAGTTCTTTATTCACAAACAATTATATTAGGTTAGAACAATAAAAATTTTCAATTTGATATTGTGATAAAATCTTATGTTTGAACATATTTCATGTGCCTAATAACCGTTTTTATCTGCATCAAATATTTTGTGCTTGATGTCTTCCAACCATACTAAAATACTTTCGCTTGTTTTTATTTGAACAGCCAGAGGAAGCTACAATAATTGAGATGAATGAACCTGTAAGCTTAACCTTTGCTCTGAGGTACCTGAATTCTTTCACCAAGGCCACTCCACTCTCCGAGTCGGTCACCGTCAGCCTCTCGTCTGAGCTGCCGGTGGTGGTCGAGTACAAGATTGCCGACATGGGTTACATTAGATATTACTTGGCCCCCAAGATTGAAGATGACGAAGAAGAAATGAAGTCCTGATCTCTCTTTCCACTCCCCACCCCCTCTTCTAAGATTATCTGTTACCCGTTTTAGTAATATCTAGATGGAATGAATTATGTATGCTTTGGTTTGAGCCTTTGATGAGTTATTTGTTCCTTTTTTTGTGGATATTTAAAGTCTTATGTTAACCTAGATACTTATTTTACATTCATTTGTCGTGCATGCTGAATGTTGTCGTGCCTCTTCCCTTGTTACTCACCAAAACAGATTTCCCAGGCAATAAAGTCCATTAGATTTTGGTGTTTTTTTAAATGTTCTAGAGCGAAATTTTCTGAGCAATAGCTAGTCTTATTATTTTTTGAATGGAGGTATTTTAAGCAGGTTTATGCATATCATCCTCGCAGAATTGTTTCACGTCTTTGCGGGAAATCTGCGGTCTCAAAGAGGCTCTTTTGGCCTGAATCTCTCTCTTTGGATGGTAGATCTTCTCTACTGGTTGTACAGCAAGCCCACCTGAATATGGAATATTGTTCACCAATCACCAGGCATTAGATGAGCAGATGTTGGTGCTATCAAGAAATATCTTCGTAGTCCATTGTATATTTGTATATGAGGGATCTTGATTTTCTTCTTAGGAATTGAGATTCCTTGCTGCTACTCACTCTCACTCTCTCACTCAATAAAAAAATTGTGGTTGGCGCTACTGTTCAAGTTGCTGTTTGAGATCATTCTGCAACTTACTCTAGCACATAATCCCACTCAGGTTGCTGCCTTGTTTTTTAAAGGAAAATTTCAAGTGCATTTTTTAATTTAAGCATATGTAATTTTATGGTTGAAGGAATGTTTTTGTTCAAAAAAAAAGAATGTATATAAGTCCAATTAACTTTAAAAAGGTCTTAGCAATCTAATATTTGTCTGTTTTCAGCTGATTAAAAAAATTATTTCATTTGAAGAAAGAATGGTTGGTTGGCCCATAGAAATAATTATCCAGGAGCTCAAACTATATCTAAAGCACAGTAGAATAATTTCTTAATACTATTCATATTTACTATGGATTTCCCACTTCTATTATGGATTGCTCACTCTATCATTAGTTCGCTTATTTTGTCAATTGTAGATATATTGAGACAGTGACTGTCATCATGGTGCGACCTTTGCTGTCTGAATATGAATATAGTAGAGACCGCACGGGGAAGGGTGTGGTTGGGGTGGGGGCCATTGTCTCATTTTACCTATCAAACATAATGTTCCTAGATATGAAGATATTGTTTTTTTCTTTTCTTATTTTCTTATAAATTTGGTGGATGAAAGTGAACCACTATTGTTCATTTACTTATAGTTGATTCTTGGGGAAAAATTTGACTAACAAATTCACATATTGGGGAAATTTTAGCTTTAAGATTCTATTTGGGACGATTGATGTTGATGAAAAAGTTGTTGATATCATAGAATTGTCAAGAAAATAGTTATTAGAAAGCTGCAAGTTGTTTGGAAAGTCTGTGTTTAAGTGCTGATGGAATTGAAATGTTTCATTTAGGCTCTATTTGTTTGGGCGTTTCACTGCTTCGTTTTGGGCAAACGTTGCCGGAAGGAGGGTAAACAAATGAACCTCCGGCGGCGTTTGCTCAGTTTCCACCCGCCCGCCCGCCTTGAGAAACGCCCCAAAAAGCTCTGTTTGGAGCAGCCACCTCCCCCCTCCGGTTCAAACACTCCGTTTTCACCCGCCGGATCGACCCGCTACCGCCGAACCAAATGGAGCCTTAAATTGTTTGGTTGAACAACTATTTGGAAGCTGTTTTTTTTTTCATATCAAAAACATTACAAATGTAATGTGAACATTACAAATGTAAATGTTACATTCACAATGCATTAGCTTCTCCATCAATTTCTTTTCATCTGGGCGATGAAAGAGCTGGGACTAATCAAACACTTCAATATGACACGTAGAGCTTGTAAATAAGACCCTTGAAAATGTACCGTTTATTGCATATTTAAGAACAATAGTTTTTTTACTCCAATAAATATAAATACTGAAGCAGATAAGTAGTTGCAAGATGAATTGAATTTCACAAACATTGGGGCGTAGCCCGGCGGTTTTAACTCAGCAGCCTCTAGGTCAAAACTAGAGCTCCATTCTGAGCGGCGCGTCTGCCCCCTCGATCCCGATCCCTCGCTCCTCCTGTTCTTCGCCGAAGGAGAGGAATCCCGCAGCTCTGCCACAGGCGCCGTCGTCGATCGATCTGTGAGGAGCTTCCCGTTCGATAGCCCAGATCTGCGGCAGACCTCGCCGTCGACCTATCTGCTTGCTTGCTGTTCGATAGCCCAGTTTCTTCTTCGATTTTCAACGCCTGTCCGTCGACCTTTCTGTAAGCATAATCTATCTTCTATATACGATCTTCATTTCCTGCTTCTTTATTCATGTGTGATCAAAGTTTCATATTGATTTTTAGGGTTATTTTTATCAAACACCGAGCTTGTTTGCTGTTAAAATTCATGCGATTTTCGACCCCAGTCAACTTGTTTTCTGTTGGATTATATGATGTTTTCATTTGGGATGTTTATAGTATCCAGTGATTTGAATTTCTTGGTTTGAGGCTTTCTGAATTTTATTTGTACTGATTAGAATTGTGACAGGATTTTGTAATAGTTTTCATTTGGAACGGTGTAATGATATTGAGATGTTTGTAGTTTATTTCAAGATTTTCAGTTGGAATCAATTTTAGACTCAATACAGTGCATGCTTGTTTCGTTGTACTTTGCATTACAAAAATATAGATGTATATTGGGATGTTTATAGTTTGCTTTAAGATTTTTCAGTTGGAATCAATTTCTCCCTCATTACGGTGCATGATTAGTTTTGTTGTAGTTTGTATTACAGAAATATAAAACTACATTTCAATTGAGATGTTTCTAGTTTGCTTGAAGATTTCTGGATTTTTCTTTTACTGATTTGTGTAGAATGTTGATAAGTGTAGAGTGTTTTGGATTCGTTTGTTGAATTATTGTCAATTTCTTGATAGATGGGAAAAGCAAAGGAATGAGGGGTATCAGAAACATGTGAATTAAACGATGTAATGATATTTTGAGGGTTATTGTAACAGGGCTTGGCCGGCGGTGGGCTGCCGAAAGCTCTGTATCAGGAACTAATGCTAAGGGGAAGATGAACAATGAGCAAGAAAGAGAAATACTTCATTCATAATCATAATAATCTACTACTGTTACAGAGCTATATATAGAGCAGTCCCAAAAGAGCCATTATAGGCATAATACAATATAGCCGTTACAGCTGATGTGGCATACAGTACATGTAGCGGACTGATTCCACTACATTTCTCCCCCTCTCGGGCGGCAGTGATCGACTGTTTGTCCGGTAAAAGAGTTGATCGGCTGAGTGGTGAAAATCCTAGCATTGCGTTTGTTGCGAGGGTGTTTGAGGTGAGCGGGCCAGCTGAGAGGCGGAGACGCCTTCCATGGTGCTGCAGTGGAGGAGCGAAGACGGTGAGATCCCCATCACTGCGGCAGTGGTGACAAGTCTGGCGATGCAGTGGACGGTTCCAATTTTCTTGAATATTGTTGTGTCGTGGGGAGGCGTTCCGGGTCCGGAGATGTCTGTGAAGATGATGCTGGAGCTGGTGGCATTGGGGCATCGGGATCTGAAATACACGGCAAGCGGGAGTTAGGAGGATTGGAGTCTGGAGGGTGTGTAGTACATACTTGTGGATCTATCGAATCCAGGCGTTCCCATGAGCTGTCGGCTGGGTTCAGGCCCTTCCATTGCACAAGTACCTGCTTAACTGGTTTATTTTGAATCAAAATAGTGCGTTCTGCAAGTATAGAAAGAGGTTCGTGTATAGGAGATGAGGTAGTAGTAAATCGGGGTAGTGGAGTAATTGGGAAGTTGGCGTTAGCGTGATAAGGTCGTAATTGAGAAATGTTAAATACTGTGTGTAAGCGTGACGACGGGGGAAGCTGTAGTTTGTACGCAGATTCGCCAATTCGTTCTAAAATCTTAAAGGGTCCGTAGTAACGGGGACTTAATCGTGTGCAGGAATGACGATGCAAACTGAGCTGCCGTTGTGGATGAAGCTTCAACAATACTAAGTCATCGACCGCAAGATGTAGATCCGTTCTCCACCGATCAGCCTGTACTTTAAACTGTTGTTGAGCTTTATGTAAATTTTGTTTTAAATGTGATAATAATTGGGTGCGTGTGGTGAGATCGGCTTGGACAACCTAGTTGGTACTGTTGCCGGAAAAACAGGGGATGAAGCATGGAGGTGGCCGTCCGAACATGGCTTCGAAGGGAGTCATGTTCACGGAAGTGTGAAATGTCGTGTTATAATGGTATTCCGCCCAGCTGAGCATGTCAGACCAAGATTTTGGGTGTGCATGAGCGAAAACCCGTAAATATTGGTTTAGGCAGCGATTAACTCGTTCGGTTTGGCCATCAAACTGAGGATGATATGCCGAACTATATGAGAGTGCGGTGCCGTTTTGGGTAAATAATTCGCGCCAGAAATCACTAAGGAATATCGTGTCGCGGTCAGATACAATTGTCTTTGGCATGCCATGTATCTTACTGCAATGTTCCCCAAAAATGCGAGCTACAATGGGGTCGTTTTAAGTTGACGGTAGGAGGGTGAAGTGTGCACCTTTGGATAATCGGTTGACGATAACCAGAATGTTGATTTAGACATAGGTAAATGTGTAATAAAGTCCAATGTTAAATCCACCCAGATTTTTGATGGTACGGGCAACGGTTGTAATAACCCCAAAGGTGCAGTATTTAGAGATTTACATTTTGGCAAATATCGCAGGTCTGGACGAAAGTAGTAACTTCCTTTGACATGTTATGCCAATAAAAATAAGTTGCAAGTCTTTTATAAGTTGCGAAAACGCCGGAGTGTCCGCTAGATTTTAAATTATGGGCTTCAACTAACAATAGAGTGCGAATTTGATAGTCTGGGATATAGAGCCTATTTTTATAGAATATATTGGTACCATGTTGACGCCACTCTGGGCGAAGCGAAGGTTGAGAGTGCAAAATTTCAAGTATGCCGGAAGCTAAATTATCGGTTTTATAATAGTCTTGGAGTTGAGAGAGTAGTGGGTTTGTGGGATAGGAACATAATGTGAGTAAAGAGGAAGAGTCTTCTGTAGGTTCATCTCGGCGGGATAGAGAATCAGCGGCGATATTAAGGGGTCCTGGTTTATATTCGATTGTAAAATTATAGCCCATCATTTTATAGAGGAATTTTTGTTGTTCCGGGGTTGTGATTAATTGGTCGGAGAGGTGGTGAAGTGTTTTGTGATCCGTACGTATTGTGAAGGGAGAGCCTAGCAAGCATTGGCGCCATTTGGAAACTGCGAGAGAGATGGCCAAGAGTTCACGATTGTAGGTAGATAAGGAACACTCTCGTGTGGTTAACTTTTTTTACTAAAATAGGCGATTGGTTGGGATTGTTGGAGTAAGACAGCGCCGACCCCAAATCCGGATGCATCCATCTCGATAGTAAAGGGAAGGGAGAAATTTGGTAGGGCGAGGACCGGGCAGAAGATAAGAGAGTTTTGAGATGCTCAAAAACTGTTGTTGATTCGAGTCCATTGAAACTTATCTTTTGCAAGTAATTCAGTTAGAGGTGCGGAGATAGACACGAAATTATGGATAAAGCGCCTATAATACCATGCGAAGCCTAAGAATGCCCGTAATTGACGTAGACTTGATGGTATCGGCCAAGTTTGAATAGCGGTGATCTTATCGGCGTTGGGTTGAAGGCCTGCTGGCGAAATAGTATGCTCCAGAAAATCGATAGACGAAACCGCAAAAACACATTTAGATAGCTTAAGAAACAGATGAGCTGCTTGGAGAATGGTGAAAACCCGTCGTAAATGACGTAGATGAGAAAACATATCTGCACTATAGATAAGGATATCATCGAAGAAAATAACAACAATTTTTCTTAAGTGAGCCGCAAATAATTGATTCATAAGTGATTGAAACATAGTGGGGGCATTTGTGAGTCCAAATGGCATTACGAGAAATTCGAATAGACCGTGACGTGTGCGGAAGGCTGTTTTGTGTATGTCATATACGTGCATGCGTATTTGATGATAGCCGGAGTATAGATCCAGCTTAGTGTATATTTGTGCACCGTGTAATTCATCTATTAGTTCGTCAATGGTCGGCATCGGGAATGAATCCTTAACTGTGATTGAGTTTAAAGAACGGTAATCGATACAAAAATGCCACGTTTCGTCTTTTTTTTACTAATAAAACTGGTGATGAAAAGGTGGAATGACTGGGTCGGATGAGACCGCCCTGGAGTAATTCGGTGATCAGGCGCTCGAGTTCATTTTTTTGGACGTGCGGGTAGCAATACTAGTGTACTTTAGCGATTTTGGAGGGATCTTGTAATGGGATACGATGATCACATGGGCGAGCTGGAGGTAATCCATGAGGTGTTTCAAAAAGATCAGCAGATTCTGTTAATAATGGTTGGACCGAGGGTGTAGGGGTCAAATAAGCTGGGTAGGAAACTTCTTCAGTGGCGTGTGTTGGTGGGGTCATGAAGCAAAAAATCGATGACATTTTGAGATGTTAATTGTGATAGCTGGGCGGGTGACAGGTTGGAAGGGGTAAAAGTAGTGATACCCTGCAGATGGATTGTTTTATTATCATATGAAAAGGACATTGATTTTTGCTTGTAATTTGTGGTGAGTTGCCCAGGGTTTCTAACCAATCATATCCAAGTATAACATCGGCTCCTATAAAGTCTAAGACATGTAAGTCTATGGTGAAAGTAAAGGAGTGAATTGTGACCGGCACCTGTCGGCAAATGCCGGAACATGATCAACTAACGCCATTCCCAACATGAACAGAAAAAGATTATATCACGGTTATTGGAAGGTGAAGGTGTGATGCTGTACGAGTGTAGATAAAATTGTGGGTGCTACCACAATCTAATAAAATCTGAACAAAAATTGCCTTAATAGATCCCTGAAAACGAAGTGATTTTGGGGAAGCCGAATTTAAAAGGGTGTTTGAAGTAATAGTGGCGACCGTGGGTGGTGAGTCGATAGTCGTATCATCAGTTGATGGGTCAGGTTCTAAATCTGATTGTGAGTCACCATCATCATCCTTGTGGTCGCCATCATCATCCAAAGTGAGTAAGGTAGCCTTGCCTTTACATTTGTGGCCCGGTGTTGAGCGTTCGTCGCATGTGTAACAGTCCTTTATCGTGGCGGATTTGTAACTCCGCAGGGGAAAGACGACGATGATATGGTTTGGAGTGTGTTGCTGGTGTGGGTGGTGTGAGGGTCGAAGATTGGTATACACGGGAGGAGGTTTGCTTAGTGAATCGATGATGTTCTAAAGCTTGTTCTTCAAATAAACGAGCAATGTAACAAGAATCCGTGAAAGTATGTGGTCGGTGTGCTCTAACCGCGTTACGAATGTGTGGGGCTTCAGTCCGGAGATTAATGCTTTATTACGAAAATCATCGGTTAAGTGTGGAATTTTGAAAGAAAGTTCTTCAAAAGTCGTTTGGTAAGCTGCGACTGTGGACACTTGCGTTAATTTTGTGAGTTGTCCGATTGGTTCGTCAAAGTTAGTTGGACCAAAACGAAGTAGTAGTGTGCGTTGAAATTCGGGCCAAGTAAGATTATGATTATCTCGTGCAAGCGCTTGATACCAGCGGGAAGCCGGACGATCGAGTTGCATAGAGGCTACTAAGAGGTAATCGACGGGTAAGATATTGTTAAATTCGAAGTGCTTTTTTGTAGTAAAGAACCAATCAGAAGGATTACCATCACTATAACGTGGAGGAACGGAATATAAGCGAGCACGGGGGCATGGGTTATCAGGAATGTTACCGACCGGATGACGTCCTAGTGGATCAGGGCGCATTACGTGCTGCGGTTGCATAGCCGGCTGTGGTGGAGGACCGGGCTGGTGGTGCGGCGGGAGACCGGGTGGGTGGTCTGGCGGAATTGCTGGTCCGGCCTGTGGGTGCTGGGGAATGGTCGTTGAGTTGCAAGAACCAAGGTGTAATGGCACCGGTGAACCCAGATACGGTAAGGACGAGGGCTCGGCAGTATGGAGATCTGGATGAATCGGGGACAGCGGGTTGTCCAACAGGCGAGTGGTCGGGTTGTGAATCACATTGCTTAGCAAATCCCGGAACTCGCGAAATTCTTTGTAGAAGTCCCGATTACCCTCGGTCTGGCGAAGCTGCTGTTCAACGATTCGTCCATTTCTTGTTGGAGATCCTGACTAAGAACCTGAAACTCAGAGCGTAATTCCGATCGGGTGGCCTCATTGTTGTCCATGTAGACCTCTTGACGCCGATCGATCTCTCGCAAGAGCTTTTCCTCCAGATCTTGGGTACCCATTTGCATCTACTGCGAGTGAGAATGGTGGACGACGGCATATGCAAGGGAAGACATCAACGAGAGCACCAATGTAACAGGGCTTAGCCGGCGGTGGGCTGCCGGAAGCTTTGTATCAGGACCTTATGCTAAGGGGAAGATGAACAGTGAGTAAGAAAGAGAATACTTCATTCATAATCATAATAATCTACTACTATTACAGAGCTATATATAGAGCAGTCCCAAAAGAGCCGTTATAGGCATAATACAATATAGCCGTTACAGGTGATGTGGCATACTGATGGCGATCGACGACACGCGCACGTCTACTCCCGCAGGAGGCGGTGATCGGCTACCCGGCTGGGCGATCCGAGTCCGCGGATGCGTCCGGAGGATCGTTCCGAGCAAATTTGATATATTAGTTTTTATATTTTTGATGTATTTCGCCCCCGATCAGACCGAACATTTATAGCCATCCGATTGGGAGCCCTAGTTTTCTTCAGTTTTCTCCTATTTATATGCATGTTGGTATTCGGTTTAGGGGATTGGAGTTGCTGAGCAAGCAACCCTCCGGTGCATTTGTGGAACTCGTGCAGCTCTCGGAAACGGCGCTACCTGCGGCTTCTCTTCCTCCCGTCCGGTAAGATCCCACCCCGTAGCCCCCTCCCCTCCTCCATCCAGATCCCGCAGCCCCTTCCCTCCTCCATCCAGATCCCGCAGCCCCTCCCCTTCCTCCGTCCAGTCATAACAACCCTCCCAGCAGCCCTTCCCTCCTTCGTCCAGGCCTAGCAGCTCAACTCGACATCCATCCCCCTCCTCCATCCAGATCCACACCCCACCTCTGTCCAGATCCAGCAACCATCCTCCTTCCTGCAGCCCGACCAACCTTTTCCCTTCTCCCAGTCCAGTCCAGCAGCACACCGACCCTGTCCCGACAGCCCGACCCAACCACCAGCCCTCTCTCTTTCCCCGTCCAGTTCCAGTAACCCCACCCGAGCTTCCCCTTTCCACCCGGATCCGCAAACAGTCCTCCACCTCTGAATCGAGCCGCCATATGCATAAGTTAATCATGGTATGATGTGTTATTCCCTTATTTGGATGTTTGGTGCTAAACTGTTGTTGTGGTTGTGCAACCCACATATGCTTTCGTATTAGTTCTTATTTGACTGTTTGGATCCTTGTCGGCGCATTTAATTGAATCGCACCTTGCGCGTTGGCATGTTATAATTTGCTCTATCGATAAATTTGTTGCTCGTAATTGTGGTTTTCGTGCTCGTAGCCTTTTCTTAAATTCTTATTACTTGCTAGTTGATCTACTTTGGGCCGCTCTCATGTTTTACACGTGCACGATACATTGGTCTCATACTTCACTGGTTCGCATTTTAGAGTCTTTTATTTTAGCCGGTCTACCACTGCATCACATACAGTACATGTAGCAGACTGATTCCGCTACAGTTATGCATCAAAGAATCAAGTTGGGGACCTTGGGGAATAAGCTGAATATACATTTCAGCTGCAGCGGAACTATGATTTTTCCTAACCCAATCACTAAATAAAAATTAATTATAAATGAATTTTTTCCTATATTCTGATTACATAAACTCTAATCAAAGCATATTATAGTTCAAAAAGAATTTGAAACAATCCTCACTGTTTAGAAAAATAATATTAGTGGTATTAAACATTGCTCAAATGATCAATATTGATATGAACTTGCAAGAAGAAGAAGAAGAAGAAGAAGAAGAAGAGAGGAAATAGAGATACTAGAGAGAAAGAGAAGACTAGGGTTAGGGTTGAGGGAGAGAAGAGAAAGAAACCTGATATGTCTTCCATAATCCTCCCCAAGGCAGCCCCGGGCTATAAATACCCGGGGAAAGGAGGGGGCCGGCCGGCCCCCCAAATGGGGCTGAACCGGAGTGGTTCAGCCCCCTCTTCTGGCTGATTTAATGAATGGGGGCTGAACCGGATGGTTCAGCCCCGTTGTCTTGCGCGCGCTCCTTGATCCGCCGCGAGTATTTATGTCCCGAGAACCCAAGCGGGTGTGGGGGCATAACATTCCCCTCCCCATCAAGCACCAGCTTGTCCTCAAGGTGGAAGTCCGGAAACCGCTCGCGGAACTCCAACAAGTCAACCCATGAGTTGTGCACGGTGTCCAGCTGCTTCCATTTGACGAGTACCGCTGGTCGATATTCCGTGCCCGACTTCTTCCATTTGGTTAGCAAAATGGTCTCCGGTGACGGCCGCAACTCACCCATGTTGATCGCCTCGGGAAGGAAAGGGCTGGCCTGAACGGAAGCCCCGAGCTTTCTCTTCAAAACAGAGACATGGAATGCGGAATGGCCCGTAGTAACGTGGGGCGAGTTTATGATTCATCCTACGAGAGACTGACAGCTGGCGGTAAGGTTGGAGCTTGAAGAAAACCTCATCGCCCACTGCGAACTCTCGCTCTGTACGGTGTTTGTCGGCCTGTGCCTTCATGCGGTCCTGAGCGACCCGCAGCTTGCCCCGAAGCAAGGCTAAAGTGCGATCCCTGTCCTGAAGTGTCCGTTCCACGGCTGGAAGAGCGGTGCTGGAAGGCTCATAAGAACTCAAAGTAGGGGGAGGGCGGCCGTAGACCACCTCGAAGGGGGTGATCTTGCTGGCTGTGTGGAAGGACGTGTTGTAAAAGTACTCCGCCCAATGCAACCAACGGGTCCACGTGCGCGGCTCGTCCATCACAAAACACCGTAAGTAGGTCTCCACCCCCCTGTTGAGGACCTCTGTCTGTCCATCCGTCTGGGGATGGTGGGCGGTGCTCATGCGTAGCGTCGTGCCCTGGAGCCGAAAGAGCTCCCTCCAAAAACTGCTGATAAAGACCGGATCCCTGTCGGAAATGATGGAGCGTGGAAGGCCATGGAGGCGCACAATCTCCCGTGCAAATAACTCTGCAACTGTCTCCCCCGTGTACGGATGGTTCAATGGTAGGAAATGACCATACTTGGAAAGCTTGTCGACCACCACCAGTATGACGGACTTGCCTTGGGACTTGGGCAACCCGTCAATGAAATCCATGGAAATGGTGTCCCAATCCTGGTGCGGGATCTCGAGCGGTGTAAGAAGCCCCGCCGGTGATGTAGTCTCGTACTTCTACCGCTGGCAAATTTCACACTCTCGCACAAATTGCTGGACATCGCGACGCATCCCCTTCCAGAAGACATTTGCTCGGAGCCGCTGAAGTGTTCGTAGAATCCTTGCATGGCCGCCTGTGGGCGAGGCGTGAAACTCCTGCATCATCGTCGTCCGCCATGGCGACGCGGAGGGAATGACTACTCTGCCCTGAAAGTACAGCCGCTGGCCCTGAAGATGGTAGCCCGGCTCCGTAGCCTGACCCTGCTGTAGTGTCTCTACAATGGTGCGTAACTCGGGGTCCTGGAGGACCGCTGCCTGTATCTCATCCAAGGTGGTGATCACCGGCCCCGACACATGAGAGAGAGAGCTCTCAGGTAGGCGGGAGAGTGCGTCGGCGACCACATTCTCTTTGCCCTGCTTGTACACAATCTCGTAATCATACCCCATCAGCTTGGTCAACCACTTCTGCTGCAGTGGAGACGCCAAGCGCTGCTCCAGGAAGTGTTTCAAGCTCTGGTGATCCGTACGAACCTGGAAGTGCTGGCCCAGAAGATAGGGTCGCCACATCTCGACCGCATGTATAATTGCCAACATCTCCTTTTCGTACGTTGAAAGCCCCAACGTCCGTGGAGCCAAGGCCTTGCTGAAATAAGCGAGCGAACGGCCCTCCTGCATCAAGACTGCCCCGAGGCCGACGCCCGAGGCATCAGTCTCCACCACAAACTCCTTGGTAAAATCCGGCAGCGCCAACACCGGTGTAGTGGTCATGGCCTGCTTTAAAGCCTGGAAGGCCTCGTCCGCCTCGATGCTCCACTGGAACGCATCCTTCTGCAACAGCTGTGTCAGAGGTCGAGAAATCTTGTCGTAGTCCTTTACAAAATGGCGGTAGTACCCCGTCAGCCCGAGGAATCCACGCAAGGCTCGCACCGTCGTGGGCTGGGGCCACGACACCATACTCGCAATCTTCTGTGGGTCCGCCTGGACCCCACGGGCGGACACAAGGTGCCCCAGATACTCGACCTGACTCTGGCCGAAAGAGCACTTGGACTTTTTGGCGAATAACTTGTGCTCCCGCAGTATGGTGAGGACATGTCGCACGTGCTCCAAATGGTCGTCCCAAGTCCTGCTATAAATTAGTATATCATCAAAAATTACCAGGACATACCAGCGAAGAAGTGGGCGAAAGATCTCGTTCATCACAGCCTGGAAGGTGGAGGGAGCGTTGGCCAACCCGAACGACATCACCAAGAACTCGTAGTGACCGTCGTGGGTGCGGAACGCCGTTTTGTGGACATCCTCCTTCATCCGAATTTGATGATAACCGGACCGGAGGTCCAGTTTGGTGAACAGGCTCGCTCCATGCAGCTCATCCAGCAACTCCTCAATCATAGGAATGGGAAACTTGTCCTTGATGGTGGAGCTATTCAGCCCCCGGTAATCGACGCAGAATCGCCAGGAGCCGTCCTTCTTCTTGACCAAGATGATCGGAGAAGAGAATGCGCTGGTGCTTGGCCGAATAATGCCTGTCGCTAGCATCTCGCATACGCTACGCTCGATCTCTGCCTTCTGAACGTACGGGTAGCGGTAGGGACGGATATTGGTAGGGTACGTCCCTGTCTTCAGCTGTACCTTGTTATCCCGGAAACGCGATGGAAGAAGAGTGTGCGGCTCCTGAAAGACGTCCTTGTACTGAGCTAAAAGAAGTTGTATCGGATCCGACGCCACCTGCGTGTCGGTCTCCTCTGCCGCCACCCCGAGTATCATGGCCATCATACTACCCTGCTCCTCCAGTCTCTGCAGGCTCCGTAGGGAGATCTCCTTGAGAGGGGAGGATCGGATACCGTGCACACAGTAATCCGTCCCCTGCTGTGTGAACTCCAGTGTCATGCGGTCCCAGTCCGTGGTCACCCGCCTCAGTTGGCGGAGCCACTGTACCCCCAGCACCATATCAGATCCTTTAATCGGAAGGAGGTAGACGTCGGTCGGCACACATATCCTGTAAGATGTATCTCCACGCCCTTCAGTGCCCATTCGCACCGCAGTTTGCTGCCATCCGCGACCATCACCTGGAACGCCGCGTTCCTGTCAACTGGGTGTCCTGTCTTCAGCTCCACCTCAGGGTTGATGAAATTGTGGGTGCTCCCACTATCAATGAGAATGGTGACCCTTTCCTTGCCAATCCTGCCCTTGATCCGCATAGTGGTGGGTGCCACACATCCCTCCATGGCCTGAATCGAAACGCCAAACTCAGCCAGATCCAACTCCTCCTCGGCCTCGAGGCTCGGGTGGTCCTCCTCGTCCTCCTCCCGCAGCATGAAGACCTGCACCTTTTGGCATCGATGCCCCGGTGCGTATTTCTCGTCGCAGTTAAAACACAATCCTTTCTCCTTCCTGGCCTGCAGCTCAGGCCAAGTAAGCCGCGTCACTGTCGGCCGGGCTGCCGGTGCCTGCTCCCTTCTGCCCGTTGCAGGGACGGGTTGAGCCCTTGGTGGGGCTCGATTTCTCTGGCGGTTGAAGCGCTCCTCCTGTATGCGGGCCAGACTGATGGCATGGCTTAGACTGCGAGGCATATACGCATGGACCTCATCCCTCAAATGGTCCCGCAGGCCGGATATGAAACAACTGAGGAGCGTCTTCTCCTCCCAATTAACCCGATTTGCAAGCTTCTCGAAATCCGCTCGGTACTCCATCACTGTGTCCTTCTGACGGAGTTTCTGTAGCGTAGCCTCCACATCCTCGTACTCCAATGACCCAAAACGTGTCACGAACCCTTCCATAAAATTCGTCCATGTTGCGTATCCGTAGGCCCGTATGAACCACTGAGCCCACTGATATGCGTCCTCTTCCAGATGGAAATAGGCCAGCTGCACCCACTGATCATTCGGTATCTCCTGATAAGTGAAAAATAACTCCGCCTTTTGCACCCATTCCAAGGCATCCCCGCCGCGGAACTTGGGGAAATTCATGCGAGTTCTCTTCTGGGGCATGTAGGGCCGTTGTTGCATATCCCTATGTCTCCCGTTGAACTCCGGTCCGTGCTGTGGTCGGCCGAAAGGGTCATGGAAATTCGCTCCCCCTTGGCCGCCGCCCCATTGCTGTCCCCCGCCTTGAAATCCCTGACGGCGTGGCTGCTCGGCCCATGTCTCGCCGTTCCCAAACCTCATCGGCCCCCCCATGTGCTGCGTCGTCGGTAGAAGGCCCGTTCTCCCTCCGAAATTGGCGTCAACAGCCCCCGGTGGTCTCAAGGGAGCCGCTGGAGCCTCCCGGGTCCTCCATAGGTCAGCCGCGGCCCCTTCCTGGGCGGCGGACGGTCCGCCTGCCCCGCTCCCGGCCTGCACGCCCGGATGCGGCGTTTGCTGGCCGGTCCAGGCCGCAGGGTGGCGGACGGTGTAGGCGCCCCCTGGACGGCTCCCGCCGGTCCTGTCGGCCACTGTCGACCAGCCCGGGTAGGTGTGCGGCGCCCCGATCCAAGCGGGGGCCGATCCGGCGCCCGCTGGTTCCGTGCGGCCCGGATCGGTCCCGATTCCGTCGGGACAGAAATGTCCCGACCCCGTACTTCCTTCGTTGCCAGTCGGTCGAGCATTTTGTGGCGCCTCGGCTTTAGAATCGCTGCCTTGAACCGCCTTGCCCTTCAACGATTGCATCAACAGCGCCTTGATCTCCTCCATACGTCCATCCATGCGTTCCTCCATGTTTTTTGTGGACGTGTTCAAGCGGGCTTCCATGGCCGTCACCGAATCCGCCAACCCTACGTAGTTCTCCTCTAGGGTAGCCAATCGTGCGGTCTCCGCCTCCGAGCGTGTCACCATGGTCGCAGGAAGGATGCTCTGATACCAAATGATATGAACTTGCAAGAAGAAGAAGAAGAAGAGAGGAAATAGAGATACTAGAGAGAAAGAGAAGACTAGGGTTAGGGTTGAGGGAGAGAAGAGAAAGAAACCTGATATGTCTTCCATAATCCTCCCCAAGGCAGCCCCGGGCTATAAATACCCGGGGAAAGGAGGGGGCCGGCCGGCCCCCCCAAATGGGGCTGAACCGGAGTGGTTCAGCCCCCTCTTCTGGCTGATTTAATGAATGGGGGCTGAACCGGATGGTTCAGCCCCGTTGTCTTGCGCGCGCTCCTTGATCCTCCGCGAGTATTTATGCGGTTCAGCCCCGTTGTCTTGCGCGCGCTCCTTGATCCGCCGCGAGTTTTTATGTCCCGAGAACCCAAGCGGGTGTGGGGGCATAACACATTCATAAGTGTGACTAAATTTTACGCCGGCCGTCTACCTAACACAACCCTCACCATTTTTCATCCGGGCTTGGGGCCGGCATAGGCTGGTTTAAACATTGCACAAATATGAGAACTTGCAATAGTGAGGTTTTCAAATGAACTTACATGTCAACAAGCAACTTTCCGTAGATGCATATGCTAAAAACACCTAATAATTTTATTATTAGTAATTTTGTCCACAGTACCTTTCTTAATACATGTTATGAAACAATAATTTGCCATTCATCCTCCATTTTGTTTGTCAAACAGCTCTTTATGATATTTATAGTAGAAAACATTCTTTCCGCGCTAACGGTTGCAATCAGTGGTAGCAGACTAACAATATTTTTTAGTTGCAATTAATTATGAATTAAACATCATAAGCAATACTACACCGTATGAAATACTGCACCGTATGAAATACTGCACCGTATGAAATACTGCACCGTATGAAATACTACACCATATAAAATACAACACCATATAACATGAACTTTAAGTAATCTAAAGTAATTGTCTCAAACAAAATCATAGCAGGAACTTAAATATACGGCCAAACTTCTTTTCTTTATCTGGAAAAGGGACAAAATATGGTAACATCATCTTGAAAATTTTATATGCTCTTTCACATAATGTTTGTAGAATTCTACAAGGTTAATCTCCAGCTCCTTCCCACATGTTTCTACTTTTTCATTGTAATCCAATAGCTACTGAAGTCCAAGATTATAACTTCACTAAAGCTCTTTTATAAACATGAATTTCCTCTTAAAAACCATAAATATACACCACGAGCAATTAGGCTTATAGATTCATAGCTCACCAAAAATTGAAAGAATAGGAAGAACTGAAGAAGCAAGGCTCAATTAGTTGCAGCCTGCAAGCGAACAAGAATCTGAATGGCCGAATGGAGGTCGGCCTCGTCGTATGTGAACCAGCTGTTGCCTGCAGCGAACCTATGAAGGTCTGAAATTTGAATGAAATGGAAGTATGGAATCAATGGATTTATCATTTATGGATGTCTTCCTCGCCTCCTTTCACGAAACTCCTCATGTTGACTTGCCATGAACACAAATCGTCATCGCCATTGTTATTAGGGCAGAACCTCAAACGAGACTATGGCCCCATATTCTGGGTGTGCCTTGGGGGAATATTTCCGCGATAATGGAATGTACGCGTTAATTATTTATGATGATCCGAGCAACAGGCGGTGGTATATCGACAAATGTCATTATTGTTACGTTGACCACTAGGCTGTGAGGATTTCTTAGGGGATATTTTTTATTTGCATTCATGTCTCTTAGAAAAAGTTGCTAAATGATTGGACCAGACAGGTGCAGGCATACTTCACTTTCTTAGGATGGAGAAAGGTAAATGCTCAATCCATCGTTCTCCTACTCTTCATAGGCAAAAGTGTCCTGCTCGGTAGAGTATAAGACGATCGTTGAGTTGTGTACCGATGGTTGGGAAAGGAAGTGGTATTGCATAGGGTTAGCTTTCCATAGGATCCCTCCCTGGGTAGTTCTAAAAGGCAGCGAAAGCAAGTGTTAGTTTAGAAGTTGAAAATAGAACTTGATGAAACATATGCAGTAGCTTTTTCGTTTTTGATAGTTGTAGCTTCTGGCGCAAAAACTTTCTACATGTTTGCTAATTAATGCTCGTACGTCCAGTCGATCTCCTTGAGCTACGAATTGTGGGATTTTGAGATGCTAGTTTCAGGTAGCGGATCTTATGGGCTTGGGCAAAATCAGGGTAGAAGGTAAGGAGTGCTGGTGAAATGTTTGACGAAAGCACACCCCATCCTCACCTTAATGATGAAAGACCGGGCGAGATTGAGCTATTGAAAGAATACGACCTGCCGTTGAAGAAGAAATTCAAATAGAAAGATGCATACAAGAAGCTGTGATTCCTGTTGTCGAGTCCTCACGATATGGTTGACCGGGAATGAGAACAAAATCCGCGAAGTGGTCAGCTCGTGGCCAATCCAAGTGTCATTATTCATTGGTGAAGTGACTCCCTCTCCAAGCACCAAGTAGCGGCACAAAGGGCCTTTCAGATTGGCAGTGCACTCATGCATCATATAATGCTCTAGTACTCAGTTCACATGTAGGTGGGTCGAAAAGTATCTCAAGCGATGCTGGCACATGTAGGTGGGCTGAAAAGTATCTCAAGCGATGCTAGCAGAACAACATGGATTAGACTCTAAGGCCGAGTAGGCTCAAAGGGATGCGGTGGGGGAGGCTCGCAGAAGGGCTCAATGAGTGGATCAAGGTATGGATCAACGTATTTGTAGGGTTCGTAGTAAGGTGTCAAGTCCTCAATATTAAATACAAGATGTATACCCATATTTTTCAAAATGTCACGCTCATAGGAGTTTGGCTTGATTCTTTTTACAACTGTGTAAGGGCTCATTTGCTTCACATATAATTTCTTGGCATGCTCCTTTGGGAGCCTCTTAGCAGGGATTGTTTCGATTACTTGCATAAAATTCTATGTCGTAGTTTGAGTACTTTTATTTAACATCATTCAGTTTCTCATGAAATTTAGAAACTGGATTACCTTGGCTCAATACTCCGTCAATACCAATGTCAGATGTGTCTCATGCAACCTTAAAAGGCTGACTGAAATCAAGGAGTCTTAATACTGTGGTGTTTGTCAACTTATATTTAATCTCCTCAAAAGCCCTAGTGGCTTCCTTAATCCTTGTGTAAGAATCTCATAAAAGAGGTGATAATCGTGCTAAATCTCATATGGACGGTGACAACTCCTTGAAAACTACGGGCCTCATGAATAGTTGTGGGTATGGGCTAATCGTGAATGAACTTTACCTTCTTAGGGTCAACGAATACTCCTGAGGTAGACACAATAAATCCCAGAAAATGAACTGACTCGGACATGAATGAGCACTTCTTCAAATTCATGAATGATTTCTCCTTGTGGAGATTATCGAAGATAAGTCTCAGGTGAGTAAGGTGGTCTGAGTGGGTGCGACTATAGACCAGGATGTCTTCCAAGTAAACGACAAAAAGCATGCCCCTGTAGGGCCAATGGACCTAAGTTATGATCCACGTAAACGTAGTCGAGCCATTAAAGAGCCCAAAGGCGTGACTAACGACTCATCACTCATGTAGACTATTCTTGCTCATTAATGTGGTCTTCCACTCGTCTTCTTTCCGGATTTGAATTTGGTGGTACCCACTGCGAAGATCGATTTTTAAAAAAATCTGGGCACTGGCCATCGTATCAAGGAGGTCATCGAGTCAAGGTATAGGGAAGCAATACTTCATCGTGATCTTGTTGATAGATCACGCGACTATCAATGCACATGCTCCAAATAATGTCCTTTTTGGGAGTAAGAAGGCGGTGGCTACCCAAGGACTCAAAATCTCACGATTGAGCTACTTTCTAAGTTATTTGCCGATCTACCTCTTGAGCTCATTGTGTTCATCAAGATTCTGTGATAATGAGGGAGATTTGGCAGTGAAGCTATATGGGCATGCTTGATTCCGTGTTGAATATCCCGCAATGAAGACAATTCATCAGGAAGCTCGTCGGGCATGATGTTAGAAAATTCATCTAGGGTGCGGCGGACATTAGGGTGAGGCATATGAACGTCGATAGGGCCCTCATCTGTCTTGGTGGATGTCACTACATAAGTTATGCCTGATTCAACTCTATCTCCCAATAACTCGTTCTGCCTGAAGATGTGCAGAGGTCTCGAGGAGCTCGTGATTATTGAAGGCTCAACCAGACCCTTGAATTTCTCATTGGGTTGGGTGGGGATAGTGTATTCTTACGGTTTTTGTCATAAAATACACATGTTCGGCCGACCGAAACATGTGACATCGTGATCATAGAGTCGGGGTCCCCCAAGCAACACTTAAGCGACATTCATCTGGATAACATTGCACCACACACGATCCTCAAAGGAGGCAAGACTAATTAGCTCACATCGCAGCTAGGTCACTTTGAGCGCAGTTTATCGACCCATGTAACTCAATAAATTTTAGGGTGTGGTTCGACCTTTACCTGCGTCCATTCAAGACCCTTTTGGGCCATGTTCACACAACTCCTGCTATTTATAACTAACTTGTCGGGGCTTCCTGCGATTGGGAAATGTGTAAAAAATAGCGGTGCAACGTCAATCCTCGTTCGCATGCAGGGTGCACAAGAGGTGCCTGATCACGCCCATCTCAAGTGAGCAGATTCCGCGTAGGGAACTGTGCCGCCATGTGGCCTCTGCTAGAACATCTGTGGGCTATCGCACTCAAGGTTATTGATATTTTATATATTGGATTTGAATATTGAAATATCCTTATACATAATTGTATATACATATTACATAATCATAAAAAATGATATTTTGATATATTAACAACTTAACATTTATTGAGATTTTAAATCTACCAAATTATTATAAACGTTTATGTTACACAAATAATAACGGTATGACATGGAATAAATTCAGAAGAAACAAGAAGTCAGGAAGTCGACGACGATTGAAGATAAGAAACCACATGTACAAAATTCAAAGGCCAAGAAGAGTCGACTTCGACGATGTACTTGCTTATGGAAGGATGCCAGGGAAGCATGAAGAGTGTCGAGAGCTGGGGCATAAACTAACTTAGACATCAAAACAATTTCGTTTTGGTGTCTATTAAACGAGATACGTTTTATAAAATTAATTAAAAAAATATACTGATATACCACTAGGATATGTCAGCCACTATATCGGTTGATAGCTGATATATCAGTTGATAGTAGATATATCTGTTGATAGCTGATATATTCCAAAAATATAATTTGAAAAAAATATTATAAACATGTTTTTTGTCTATGAAACCCTTATGTCAGTCGATATCCACAACACCGGTAGGATTATATGCCTCTTAGCTTAGGGGTGTCGGGGGAGACTGCTTTTCCTTCTGTATTCGTTGGGGTACAAGAAGGCACAACAGTAGAAGTCGGGGGCGGGGCAGGCCTCCTAAAGGCGAGCTGTCAGGCCATGTAGCGAGCTGTGTCGGACCTGATGAGCGAAGATACTAATCATGCTCTAACGCAAGATGGAAATATGATCCACTATTTTTAGGTGGTGTGGAATCAGATCCCTACGAATATTCGATCACATGGTCCAAAAATGGGACGCAGTGGGCACACACACTTCTCAACTACGCCACTCCTCGCCATAAGCTCGTCGAATCAAGTCATGTACTCGGCCACAAAAAGAGTACCCCGACGCATGACATACATTTACTCAAGAAGATGGTCCCTACATGAGGCAGGAAGGTATTTGTCCTTTAACCGCTGTTTTATGTCAGCCCATCAGGTGATTTGGTAATAACTGTCTATGTCTATCGACCTCCCTAAGCTCGTCTAGAAGATCTTTGTTTGCCCATGCAACTTCATCTTGACGAATCTAACACATCGTTGGTCACTCATATCGTATCAGTCTAAATAATGGTCCATGTCAGATAACCAATCATTAAAGGCCTTCGGGTCCAAACGACCATCAAAGGAGAGTGTCGCTGCATATGCGTTTGGTAATATCATCCTCGGGAGGTGGTTCGCTTCTGCGACGCTCCTGGTACGCATTGTAGCAATTCTCCTGATTGCAGTCATGAAAGCAAGTCGTGGACCCCGATCTCTACTACCTAGCTCGTAATATTCATTCTAATCATAATCACGGCGAGCGAGATGAGGACCACGATCTATCTGACCATGCAGTGGTGAGCAGGACCCGTCATGGTGAGGTGATGTCCAACGTACGTAGGACTATGATGAAACTCAATGGTGTGTTCGAGGTTCTACCTCATGGGAGGGGCGGGATACTGACGAGGAGTATCTCTATTATGCCGCTTAGGAGGGGTGGGGGCGCCTCGAGGATGTTGTCCGGAGGGAGAATATTGGCGTCTCCATCAGGGAGATCACCTTGGCGTGTCGGGGTATCCCTCTGGTGCACACCCTCGATTGATAAGACATGTTGTACCATAACTCGGCCTGGAGTTGGGTTATTCCGTGGCGAAACAATGCAGATGTCTCAAGGCAACAATTTTAGGACCTTGGTTAGGCCATCCGTTTGAGGATGGTATGCCCCACTGAAGTGTGACCGAGTCCTATGTTGCCTTAACAATTTGCATCAGAATGAGCTCATAAATACTAGATCGCTATCGCTCACAATGAAGCATGGAAACCCGTGCAGTCTGACCACCTCTCGTATGAAGATGTGCACACTTCAACATGTAGTTGATCGCGACGAAGAGACAATCAAAGTCATGCGATTGAAGCATCCGAGTGATAAAGAAGTCTATGGCGATGTCCTCCCAAACAACATCCAGAATCAGCATGGGTTGCAGAAGGCTTGCTAGGCGAGATTCTGATTTGTTGTTTTGTGGCAAATTAAACATTGGTGCCAACAGTTGGACGATACTTATCATCCTGCACCAGTAAAGAGTCATCGTTAGATGATGGTAAGTGTGGTACGCGCCTAAGTGGACGCTTGTGAAATAATATGGGGTTCGAAGGTGAGGAGCTGAAAACTACCAACACTCGTAATTGTGTAGTAGCTCTCCAATGAGATAGAATGGAGGGTGGAGGATGGATCTTGTAGCAGGTCTGTAATCTTAGTTATTAAAGGCTCAAGACGCAAATGGGTCTTGAATCCTAGGCTCAAGGCACAAGCGTGCGCCTGATGAGGGAAAGAACCACATCCATTTTAAATAATCAACATCAAACATTAGTTCATCTTCTTGATCAGATTCTTCATATATTTTGCTCATTAATCATTCATTATTATCATTTATCTTTTTAAAAAATGAATCAATGTGGCAACTTGCATCATGTCTAATTCTTAACGCTCAATGATGTTTAACAGGCACTACATCACACAAAGTTTATTTTCCTACATAATTATTGTTTTTTTTAAAATATATGTCAGAAATCTCACCCAAACGCTGCTTTTATGCTCCAAATGGGTAAAAAAGGCTCATGAAGGCGCAACCTCTGAGCTTGGTGAGCCTTGAGCCTCAGACTCACATTTAACTACAGTCTGCAATGATAGAATCCTTTTTTGGGTTACATTGTACTTATGTATGTATTCTTCGTTGTCGAGCTAACGTGGGTGAGAGATGGCTAGGAGCGTGCCTTGTGGTCCTTGATAGGGTAACAGTTGCATTGTTGGAAGACCTTGGCTTATTCTTGGTTGAGGAACTATAACCAAGTAGTATGTGATGGGAATTGGCGATGCGGACCTGCGATGGAGCGCGAGTTTTGGGTCCTTTCGGGGCCTATTGGTCACCTGGCATGTATGGTTTCTCTGATCCGATTTCTCGGATTCGTCCGAATCGACGTTTCGATATTTTCATGTATTTGTTTTATTTTTTTAGTGATATTAGACAACCATCGTGTACGGTCAATCATTGTTGTGCAAGATGGTTTTCCTAAGTCATGTTTTATTATTATAAATAAGAGGATTGGGGCAATCGTTATCATGGCCATTGTAGATTTTGGAGAAGTTCATTTCCAGAATCCTGCGACAGACACATGTTGAAAACATTATATCTGGTCTACTGATCCTAGGTGATGACTTTTAGGTGATTCTCCACATCACAAGGGTATTCCCCCATCCATAACCTTCCATCTTACCCCCTCCCAAGCCCCATCCGCCCCCCTCTAGCCCCTCTAAAACAGCAGCTTTCACATCAACTGCCGCCCACCCTGCTACCCGCTCCAAACTGCCCTGCCACAGCCAAAACCGCCCTGTTTTCTGCTCCCCTACAGCTGCCCAACACCCTTGCTGTCGCCTACCTTTCAGGAGCCCGCAACCCCCCTGTTACAGCCAAAACCGCCTAGTTTCCTGCTCCCCTACAGTTGGCCAGCATCCTTGCTGCCGCCTTCCTTTCAGGAGTCCGCAACAACCCCCTGTTACAGCTGCAACCTCCTGTTTCCTTCACCTGGAAGCCGCAGTCACTCCCCAATTCCCCCTCCACTCAGATCCAGCATCCGCCCATTTCCAGCCCCATCTCCGCCACTGAACTCCTCCTTGGAATGTCTCTAGTGCGCCACACATTCTTGGATCTCCCCTCCCACGGCAGCCCCCCGTATTTTATGAATATTTATTTGTTGTATGAATCTATGTTTTCTATATTGAAATATGGTGTTGTGATTTTAGTTTTGTGTGGATAAGTAGCATTGTGGAATTTTGTTCTAGATGTATTTGTGATCTGCATGAGAGAATCATTCTCCGCGCGTTTTGCTTTGGCCCTCCACAAGGAGAAAAACCTAAGCCCGCTTGCCTAAAGAATTGTTTTGTGTTGCTTAAAATATATGTGTGTGTTTTAATCATTTATTGATATATTTAGATTTTGCCGTCGGTTCTTGCAAGTGTATTCATATAGTGTTCATGTCTGTAATAAAGTTATCTTCTGCATTTCACCTAGGATTGCATGTTAGTTGTACACCCACATAGCCTACCCACAATTGTTGTGTCAGCGTTGGAGATCTTTTGATTCAAGAGATGAAGATATTTCTGATAATCGGTCTTGATGGGGACCTAATAGAAAGGGGCACCAGTACAAGTGCTGCATTGCTAGAACAAGGACACTCAACTCGCTATCATAGGCCTTGTCTAATAGAAAGGGGCACCAGTACAAGTGCTGCATTGCTAGAACAAGGACACTCAACTCGCTATCATAGGCCAACAAGGCACGTTAAAAATGGGGCGGCTATTGGTTGTGTGCTACAAGGCATACCAAATGGGGCTTCACCAACTGGCCAACAAGCCATACCAAATCGTTATATTCTGTAGGCATAATAGTTTAAAATAATAATCATCCAACTAATAGCTCATAATTAGATATCTGGAAGCTGCGTTCTGAAACGTCATGTTTGTTATGAAGCAGGATTAGATAGAAAGGCGCTTAGGCAATGGGATTATGGACCCTGCTCGAGGGATTTCTGCTCATCGCAAATTCGCTCGCAATACTGAATGAGGATCGATTTCTGGGCCCACGGGGATGGAGCTTCACTGAACCCCCAGGGCAAGGAGGAAGGGGGAGAGCAAACTCACTCAAGGGGCAGCTCATTGGGCTCATCTATGCTACCCAGTATCTCAGAGTTCCTCTCATCCTTTGCAACCTTATTGTGGTTTTTGTAAAACTTGTTTCAGGCTGATATATATATATATATATAGGGCATATAATATATATATATATATATTATATATTATATATATAGACAACTTTAAATATAAATTATGATATGGTTGCCATTGAGGTTAAACAGTTGAGTTTCACTAATATGCCTCTAATTTGATTATTGAAGGTATTTTCTCTCTTTTTTTAAGCAAGTTGTGAATTTATGATAATGTGATGGAATATATAACCTGGATCCGGGACTTCAAGTGGAGGAGTTTCATTTTATGGTCTAGATTCATTCTCTCACTAGATCTAATGGTGTAATTTTTTTTTAAATTAATGTAAAATAAAATAGGATGAGATTAGTGAACATGTCGGATCAACCAGATATAGGCTCCGTCTGGGGGGACTTATTTTCGCCGGTCAGCGGTTACGACCGCATGAACCGGATCTTTTTTAAGGTCAGATTCATGCGGTCGTAACCGCTTGATCGATAAAAATAAGTCCCTCCAAACGGAGCCATAGTCTGGACGGTTAGGTGGATATTAACCCAAAGACTGAAATAGAGAGGATCCTTATTCAGAAATGATTTCTGGGCCCATGCGGATGGTGATGATTTTGTGCAGGGCTTTATAGTTTAGTTTTACAATCTCTCAGTTAATCATTTTTTTTGTGTGGAAAAAAAATAAATTGAATTAAATACACACTATTTTTAGTAGAAATATCATATGAGTCAATTTTATACGACCTTGTCATCCAATATGATGGAACCGAATAATTCCGTTCTGTGCAAGAAATTGAAGCATCTCCATAATAAGTTGTTGAAGGTGGTCCCGGCTTTATTTGTTGGATGAGTTTGGTCAAAAGCTCCCTTATCATAGAATGTGTGTTTGAAAAGAAAGGTTACGACAGCTACCAAAAAAAATAGACTAGTTTTGAGTATAAAATGCATGAATTTTTTTAGGTGAGGTCGGACGTTCACAAATGATGGAATATGAGGAGATTTTGAAGTTTAGGGTGTGATTGTGATCTAGTCGGAGTGTATTTGAAGTTGGATTGAAGGGGGGGCTGGTTTGGCTTAGTGCTTGTTACCTAACCACGGGCGATATGGCCACCGGCCTTCGCAGTGCCACCTCCATTCTTTTGTGTTATGATTGTGTTGAAGGGTAAGCAGATACAGATACTCCTGGCATTGAGATCCATTTCTTCTTTATTAGAGGGATCAAATGATTACTACACGAATTCGGCACATTCACTTGTTGCATATGAGTGGGAGGGGGATGCCATGTATTCTATAGAAAATACATACAGTACACGTCTTGCTTCTCTTCATCCTCCTATTTTTGACCTACTTTTCTACTTTGCTTCTCTTCTTCATCTTCCTCCTTTTTTGACAGCTCTTCGTCGTCGTATTTTTCTACTTCTTTGTGTTGCTGCTCATCTTCTTCTTCTTCCACCTTTTTCGACAGCTCTTCTTCGTCGAACTTTTGTACTTCTTTTTCTTGCTTTTCTTCTTCTTTCCCCCTTTTCAGCTGCTATTCTTCGACCTACTTCTCTACTTTCCCTGACATCCATCTTCTATAAATTTTTTAGTTGGGTTGGCTTCTTCGGGTTTTGTTCGCTGATTCTCAGTGCAGGTTTGAGGTGATGATGCTTTCTCATTTGTTATTAAACCGATTTCGCCGTCGTATTTTAGTTAAATCGTGGTTTTGCGATTGACTTCATTTCATCTTCATCTCACGGTTCTTCACGAAATTGAAAATTCCAACAATCAACGCGGTTCTTGGAAGAGCTGGGGTGAGTGGGTGGGTGCCCACAGGAGGGTTTTCTTCCTGCTGGTTTTTAAAAATTTCCAGCTGATTCAATAATGGATCAGCAGGCATAGTGAATTTGGCGCGCCCAGGTGAAATACTCGTGCTTGAGCGAAAATATGCAAGCCGAGGCAAAAAGTGCGCACGGACAAAAAAATCAGCGTCTATTCAAAACAAGTGTCCTCGAGAAAAAAATGTGTTCTACGGCGAAAAACGCGCACTGACCTAAATTATTTAATTGTTATATAGATTGACAAAAATTTAATTTAGTTCAAAATTTTTTCATAAAACTCATTAAAAATTTCAATTCAAATGTTCGTTTAGAATTAGAACTTAAATTTCATTTCTAAAATCTCAATTTTGTCCAAACTAACGACCCTTGTAGCTTTGTATAATGTTCGTGCTTTTTTTTGACGAATTTTGCATGAATGCTGAAATTTGGCTCAAAACGTATAAAAACTAAACAAATAATTTAAAAGCTTGTATATCAGATAAAAAAATAAATAAAAATTGAAGCATGTGCCATTGTGCATTTGTGCCCCCTCATTTGATAGCCACCCTTTCTTTCTCCACGTACCCCATAAGATAGGGAGAAGGGAATTAGATGGTAAAAATCTCACCATTTTTGGAGAGATATTTTTGTACAATGCCCGAATTATACCCAGGAAATAACTGCACGGCCGTCTCCATAAATTTTCCGAATTCAATGGCGGTCGCCCAAATCCCAAACCCTCAAACAACATATATATTTTACCTCCTCCCCGGCCCCTTTCCCTGATCCTCCATTCCTTATCCCTCCCCTTCCCCGCCACCGCCGTCACCGCCGCCGCCGCCGCCACCGCCGGGTACAATAATATATGGCTTCTCGTATCCCGCTCCTCCTCCTCATCTTCTCCCTCTCCCTCCTCTTCCACTCCGCTCTCGGTACGTGATTAAACACCTCAAACAAATAATTCTTAATTAATTTACTATTAATTGCTTAAAAGGAGATTATGAATTTGAACAAACGAATCAGGCGGGGTTGTATGCTGTGAGGAGTTGTCGCCGGAGTTGTGCGCGTTCGCCATATCCGCCTCGGGGAACCGCTGCGTGGCGGAGAGCTACCGGAGCGAAGGAGAGAGGAAAACAGCGTACCAATGCCGTGCGTCGGAGGTCACCGTGGACGGGATGGTGGATTGGGTGGAGAGCGACCGCTGCGTGGCTGCGTGCGGCGCCGACCGCAGGATGGTCGGAATCTCCTCCGACGCCCTCCTCGACCCCGGCTTCATGGAGAAGCTCTGCTCGCCGGAATGATACGGCAACTGCCCTAACATCATAGATCTCTACTTCAACCTCGCCGCAGGTGAAGGTGGGCTTCCATACACATTGGTGATTGGCCTAGTTTTTGTTTTTTGGAAGAAAAACTTTACTTTATGTGCAAATCAATTACTCTTTTGAAAAATTTGTCAAAATAATTATGTGCGGATTGACCTTTTACAAATTCACAAGTATTTATGATTTTTAGATTTATTTATACTAAATCTAATTTGCACATATTTAAATTTGATTTGTGCATAACAACGCCCTTTAATAAAATCTAATTTTTCTATGCTTTAGATTATTTAAATCAATTGGATATTTAGGTCGTTTATATTGGCAGCCCGTATATCGATATTTACAGCCCAATTATAATGGCAGTCAAGTAAATCGTTATTGACAACCCAATGGTTAATGACAGCCCAAAAAAATGGGTTTTAAAAGTCATTTTTAGAAAAAGTGTTCAACATGAAAGTTGTAGATCTCGATGAGATCTACAACTTTTATGTTAAACATTTTTTCTAAAAATGTCATATAGTAGGTCTATTTTCAAAAGGCGCGGAACTCGAGCGGAACTATGCGAGTTCCGCGCCTTTTGAAAATAGCCATACTATATGATATTTTTTAAAAAAGTGTTTAACATGAAAGTTGTAGATCTCGTCGAGATCTAACACTTTCATGCTGAACACTTTTTTTAAAAATGTCATATAGTAGGCTTATTTTCAAAAGTCGCAGAACCAGTATTTTGGGCTGCTATTAGCGGCCATATTACATGTGTTTTTCATTATTTTAGGGGCTGCCAATATCGATATACGGGCTGCCAATATAAATGCCCTATATTTATTCTCTTTATGCATCATTAAAAAACAAATGCTTCCAATTCAATATCTACTCAATGAGTGAAAATTATTTCATTACTTTTGAATTAGCAATTAGCTGAAGTGAAGATAAAGATTTTTTTTAAAAAAAAATGAAAATATGATTTTGTTTACTTTTAGGTGGTTGTTAACCGCAAACCAGCTATTTGTTAGTCGCATCCCAAAATCTTATTACTTTTCGCGCCTTTTCGAAATACGTCTTATACATGCAATTTCAGGAAAAGTGCTCAACACGAAAGTTGTAGATCTCGTCGAGATCTACAACTTTCGTGTTGAGCACTTTTCCTGAAATTGCATGTGCAAGACGTGCTTTGTAAATATGCTCAGATTTTACGTCTTTCAGAAATACGCCTTGTACATGCAATTTCAGAAAAAGTGTTCAACACGAAAGTTGTAAATCTCGTCGAGATCTACAACTTTCGTGTTGAACACTTTTCCTGAAATTGCATGTACAAGACGTATTTCGAAAAGACGCGAAAAATTAGCTGATTTTGGGGTGCGACTAGCCAATAACGGGTTGCGATTAACAATCACCTACTTTTAAACTATTATTGTTATTATTCTTTAGAAAGTACTCTAAATGAGAATTCATATTACCGAGATATTAAGGCACCGTTTGGGACTTATTTTCACCGGTCAAGCGGTTGAGACCGCATGAACTAGACCTTAATTAATTCTCGGTTCATGCGATCGCAACCGCTTGACCGGTGAAAATAAGTCCCCCCAAACGAAGCTTAAGTTTTAATTAAAATATAAATTATATATTGACTTGTGATGATGCTTTTAAATACTTAAAGATGATTATCTATGGAATTATTATTATTGAAAAATCAAATTAGGGGAAAAAAACTTACCTATTAAAACTGCTGTATACATAGATTAATATGGATCTCTATGCATCTTATTTTAACACGCATTTTAATAAAAATTTATGCTTTACATTAAATTTTACGTGCAAATCAGTTTTAAATATGTACAAATCGAGGAATTATCAAAACAGCTATATGCACATTGGCATTTTAGGGGTTCACAAGTTTATATAATTTTTTAATTTAATTTGCACTTAACCTCATTTACACATATTCCTAGCTAATTGATCAGGTGTTGTTCTGTCTCACCTCTGTGAGACTCGTCGTACAAATCCTATCCGCGCAATGGCCGAGCTCCACAGCTCCGGCAATGCTGCCGTTGTTCCGGCCGCCGGCATCCCCACCTCTGCCAAATCCACCATCACAGCCGCCGGCCCGAGCATCGCTGCTTCCTCCTCCGACGCCGTCAATTCCGGTTCCACCGTTCCAGCCCCGTATGTGGACCCCGCCGCCGGTCGGCCGGCTTCCTTCTCCTATGAAGACTCTGCCACCCCGGTTGGCTCTGTCTCGGCCGCCGCCCCGAGCGACATCTCGGAGTATTCGATCGACAGTGCTTTTGATGTACTAGACGCTGATCCAGTTCCGGTGCCGGCGCAGTCTCCGGCGTCTACGGAGGAAGACGACCCTGATTACTGATATATGTAAATAAATTATTAACATCGTTGACTCATCATATGTTGTGTTGTGAGCTAACTGTTTGGGAGGGAGGGATTAGCGCCACATGCTTCTATTTTTTTTCGCGATCAATGTTAAAAGCTAAAGCATCAAAATACGGTCTCATTAGCAAATCATTAGTTTATGTTAGCAGCCCCCGATATTTGTATCAAGGGGTACAACTCGGGTTGGTTCGGATCGGTTCCGCCTAAAATCAAGAACCGATTCATGTTGATTCAAAAAGGTCAGTTCAGTTCCGGTTCTATTCTCGATTCTACTCATGCTTCATAATTATTTTGCATATACTCATCCATTCAACTCATCCATGCAATGCATGCTCAATGAATAAATCTTGCTCAAAATATGCATTAGAGGTAATTTACGATGAACCTGGAGGAACAAAAAACAACACGTAAATCTTGACATCCGGTAGAATAGTCCATGCGTTCAAAGAAAAGAAAGGAGTGCAACGGTCTGGGAATGGCGTGGCCGGGTGTTGTTGGTTCGAGGACTTTGTTGTGACTCCGATGAAAGATTCCAGCTCTGAGGTAGAAATGGGATTGATAAATGCTAACTATCTATCGCGGTTTCTGGCATCAGAAACAACTGAGAGAGAGACAGAGAGATTGGATCAAGCAGCTCAGCATCAAGAGCTAATTAAAGAAGTTGGAGGAGAAGAGGAAGCGCGGAGTTGAGTGGAATTTGACGCCGTCTCAATGTCGCTAGGATTCGAAATCGATTGACTGTAAAAAAATTTACTAGGGAGATGAGAAAGGTCACAGGAAAACTCTCAATCACAATCAATTCAAGTAGAAATCAATAACAATAGAAGCACAAGAGTCTCAAACTGAGAGTTTTCAACAACTTTTTTACAAGGCGAGTTATACATTGCGAGACATGATTCATAATTACTAGATGGAAACTGAAAATGCAAGCAAGAGAAACCGCGTGGTCTGCAACTGTAACCGAACAAGCCGCTGACCACAAGCCCAGTCTGCTGAAACCGTCAAGTCGCCAAACTGCAACCAAGCCGTGCGGACTGCCTGTTATTGAATGCTGATGAACTGAAAACAGAACCCGTTGATAGACCGGGCGAACTGCTCGACTTAACCGCAACCCGGAGGAAGTGACTTCAAGCCGCCTAGCCGCGACCTGCTGTATACCACTGACTGTAAACCGCGAACTGTTCCACACCAAGCTTCCCAACTAGTTCTCTAGTCACCTGGTGCTAGCTGCACAGCCTGCACAGACAAGTCAAATTTACTTAGTCGCGTCGGTTAGAAAATCTTATCCGCAAGATCAAAACAAGAGCTGAGTTCTCACTGTTGTCATTCGTATATGACGAGTCAGGGACCCCTATTTATAGGAGGCAAGAGGAGTGCTGTCACCGCCCATATTGATAGGATAACAGACCATCATCTTGCCACTAGCACAACCTATCCGCACAAATGCGGATACCAGAGTCAGGTCGCGCGAACAGCAACAATCTGCGTGGACTTGAACAAACCGACCATGCATCCTGAACCATATCCGCGCTAGAGAAGGTCTGTTAAACTCTGAACCCAGACCGCGCAATACAACGATCTCCACGAACTAGGCAACAAACCGGACTTGTCATAACACCATGACCAAGTCCATATAACCAGCGAACTCTGCCACAAACTGTAGGAATAAGCTCCAACGAATTGATTGGTTAGTTTCCGCAGACTGTGTTAATCGCCCGCCCCTTCGTGAGCCATAGAACCTGACAGTTCCAAGCGAATTGTGTGGCCTCAAAGTCCAGATCGACACAGCCGCTGTTAGACGCTGCTAACCGCTCGGTTACTTCCTAGGGTGCTCGTTGAACCAGACCACGGGAGAGAAGAGAAGAAGCCAAAGTTCGACTAACCGCCACCTTCTACCCGCCAGACCGCTGACGGTCTTTGTGGTCTGTGCGGTCTGCCATATCAAACTGCCCACTCCACTTCACTTACACTTCAACAAATTCAACACTCCCCCTTGAAGTGATCAGAAGTAGAAAACCAGCCTGAGCAAACCCCGTAACTGTGTGAACGATCTCTTCGACAATGGCTTCGTAAAGATATCCACAACGTTATCCTGAATCTGCACAAATTCAACCATCAAACATCCCTCCAGCACCTTCTCTCGAACGAAGTGATGCTCGATCTTTATGTGCTTCGTCCGCGCATGACAAACTAGATTATTGACCAGTTTGAGAGCACTCTCAATATCATCGCGAAGCAGAGTAGGACCCCACACATCCTCATGGATGTCCTCCACTAATTTCCTAAGCCAGATGGATTCCTGAGCTATTAAGGCTGAAGCCTTGTACTCCGCTTCTGTAGCGAAGACGTACACTGAATCCTGCTTCTTACTGCACCACGAGATAGATGCTGATCCCGTGAAGAATGCATAGCCAGATATCGACTTCCGATCATCTGTATCTCATTCATAATCAGCATCCGTATAACCATGCAGACTGAAGCCCATGCCTCTCTTATAAAAGAGACTCATTTCTGAGGTGGACTTGACGTACTTCAGGATACCTTTAGCCTCCTCCATATGAGCCTTCCGCGTCTCCCCCATATCCCGACTTACTCAGCCCACATCATAAGCAATATCCGACCCGGTAATCGTCAAATATATGAGACTCCCCATGAGAGTCCAAAATACCAAGGGATCAGTAAGAACCCTTCCATCATCACGCCAAAATTTTAGACCGACCTCCAGAGGAGTAGAGCTGCACTTTTCTTCCTGCATGCTGAATCGCTTAACGATTCTCTCCACATAACCCTTTTGGGAAATGAGCACACCGCTCTTCTGCCTCTCAACCTCGAGTCCAAGGAAATGATGGAGCTCCCCAAAATCTTTCATCTCAAACCGGATAGCTAGCTCAGTCATGAGCCTAGATACTTCTTCCTCTAAATTCCTAGTGACGATCATATCGTCAGTAGACAGTAACACCAAGACCTGTAGCTCCCCCTCTTCTTAACAAACAGACTTGAATCTGAGTCTGAAGTAAAGTATCCGTAGAACTGGAGGTATTATGCGATCTTCCCATACTATGCCTGAGGCGGCTACTTCAGACCATAGAGGGACTTCTTCAGCTTACAGACGTGTCCTGGATGTTCTTCAAGAAATATAACCTGGTGGTTGCATTACAAAGATGTCTTTATCAATCTCGCCGTAAAGAAAAACATTCTTTACATCGAGTTGTCAAATCCTCCACCCTTGGCAAGCCGCCAAAGAAATCACCACCCAAATTGAAGACATCTTGGACGTCGGACTGAACATCTCTTCATAATCTTCCTTGTACTGCTGCAAGAACCCCGAGGTATAAGGTAAGCCTTGTACCGCTCAATACTACCGTCAGCCTTTTTATTTAGCTTCTAAACTCACTTGCATGTCACAGGAGTGATGCCTTCAATTTTGGACACAAGATCTGAAGTCTCGTTCTTACTGAGGGCAGTCATCTCCTCATCCATATCATCTTCCCATTCCTTGATGCTAATGACATTTTTAAAGCATGACGGCTCCCGCTCATCCAAGAGACCTGCAAAGAAACATGAGACAAAACTCACTATGTTCCTGTCCTTATATCGAGCTGGTGAAATAATAGTCCTTTTGGACCTCCGCAGGACTTGATCCTAATCTACCACTTCAGCTGCTTTTTTAACCTAGCTCTTCTCTAGGGCACACATGGAGCATCGCTCCCCCTGCTTCCAAATTCAGAAGCTTCCGCCCTAGAGCTAGATGAAACCGGAGCACCTGGTGACACATACAACTCCACCAGAAGATCTCGAGCAGTTTCAACTTGCCCACCATCAGACCCGCTCTCCTATAACTCCATAGATGAGCTACTCTGGTATGACATCAATTCATCAAATACCACATCCCGGGAGATAACAAACTTCCGTGTCTCTAGATCCATGCATTTCCAGCCATTCTTCCTCTTATCATACTCGATGAAGACTAGCTTATGTACTTTCGCATCTAACTTCATTCTGAGAGCATCTGAAATATGCACGTAGCAGGTTGACATAAACATCCAAAGATGTTCCACACTAGGTTTCTCCTTAAACATCAGCTCATGTAGAGACTTCATGTTGTTTGGACTGAGGGGCATCTAGTTGATGGCATACGCCGCACAGGCCATTCTCTCAGCCCAGAAGGCCCTGGGAATGCCTTTGGCGTGAAGCCAACACTTGTAAGTCTCTTTTAAATAATGGATCTTTTGCTCTGCAACTCCGTTCTATTGTGGAGTACCCGCACAAGTAAATTCCCTTCAGATTCCAAGCTTTTTACAGAAGTTGGAGAACTCGTTTGAGTTGAACTCTCCTCCATTGTAAGTTCTCAAATTCTTGATCTGCAGACCGAGCCGGCCCTCCACGAGCTTCTTGAACTCCACGAACTTCCCAAATGTATCTGACTTCTCCTTCATAAAGTATACCCAAGTATACCTCGAAAAGTTATCAACCAGAACTAGCATATACATGCTACCGTTAATACTGGGGGTGACAGTGGGTCCTGTCAGATCACCATAGATGCAATCCAACATTGCTTTGCATCTGGTTTATGATTTGTCAAATAGAAGGCGATAAGCCTTACCATACTGATATCCTGCATAGACATGACCATCTCCAAAAGATGAAAGACTAGGCAGGACATGCACCAGGTCCCTCGTCGTCATAGCCTTCAGCTTATTCATCCCAACATGCCCCGACCTCTTATGCCAGATAATAATGATGTCATTCGCCCTCATCTTCTCATCATAAGAGTTTGTTGCCAACACGAACAAGTCCTCTACCCTCCTTCCAACATGAATAACGTTAGCTTTCACAACTGACACATTTCAGAAAAATTTCACTTATGTCGAGCCGAACAGAATGGGATACTTAACGTCTACAATGTTGGTCATTAAGAAGAGGTTTTTCTTCATGCCCTACACGTGATAAACACTCCTCAATATGAGTGTCCCTCGATCATGGCCTAAAGAAACCGTCTCATCCTTCTCTACAACATGCACAACATCATCATGCATAATAATAACATCATTAACTTTATACTCCTATAATGAAGAGAATTTTGACTCGCCCCCGGTGAGGTTCTAACCATATCTCGAGTCCACGATCCAGTTTTTATGATAGTTGATGGAGGTAAGCACACGAACATAAGTGCCCATCATGAACGCACTCCC
Source organism: Platanthera zijinensis (assembly GCA_039513925.1). NCBI lineage: Eukaryota > Viridiplantae > Streptophyta > Magnoliopsida > Asparagales > Orchidaceae > Platanthera > Platanthera zijinensis. The sequence goes on along the minus strand of CM077093.1, from coordinate 18,253,460 downwards.
TCATCCTCCTTGCTCAGCTCTGGATTCAGCCTCTCCCTTCCCTGCAGCATTCCCCAATTGAAGATTGACTCTACAATCCTTCTGAATATGACCAAGCTTGTTGCACTTGTAGCACTGAGGTCCTCCTCTCTTCTTCATATCATCCTGCTTATGATCCTTGTTCCTCTCCTGCTGTAATGAAAAAGAGGGACCATCGCTAACAGGTGACTTCTTCTTCCTGTCTCATCTCTTCTTCTTGTCAGAGAAGAGAACCTCGCCATCTCCTCCTAAGATCGAAACTCCAGCCATCTGTCACGCCAAGCTCTCCTGAGAAGCTAACATGTTTTCCAGCTCGAGCAAAGATGACTGATTGACTCAGCCTTGCACAAAAGTTATGAAGACAATGTACTCCTTCTGCAGCCTATGGATGATATGCATCTTCAGCTTCGCCTATGAGATAGGCTCTTTTGGGTCTAATGTCAATATCTCAACACAGAGTTTCATCTTCAAAAAGAAGGATGATATTGACAGATCACCATGAGTGGCCTTTGACAACTTATTTTTCAAGAAATGTGGCTGAGCTACGTTCTTCTTGTTAAATAGGTCATCCAAGGCCATCGGGATTTCAACAGCTAACTGACATTCGATGATGTGGTCAAATAGCTCCGATGAAATAGCCCGCTTAAGAGTGAACTCGGCCTTTGCATTCGTCCTCCTCCAAGCTTTCATCGCCTCAATATTCCCGACAGCAGCTACCACCTCTTGTCTGTCATCTCCACCGACGAACTCCCAAAGGTCCTCACCCAAAAGATAGCTCTCCATGCAAGACCGCCACTTCTTGAAGTTGGTTTGTGTAGATAGCTAATTCCCAAGACCCCTTGCATGACCGATTTCCATTGCGCAAAACTTATTTACTTGAACTTCCAAGGAATAGCACACCTCCGAGGTTGATGAACTGTTAACTCCTCAACACAACCTCCCTCTGATATCATGTAACAAATTTCACTAGGAAGTTGAGAAAGGTCATAAGAACACTCAACCACAACCAAGTCAAGTAGATATTAACAACAATAGAAGCACAAGAGTCTCAAATTTGGAATTATCAACAACTTTTTTACAAGACGAGGTATACATTGTAAGACATGATTCACAATACACCGGATGGAAACTGAAAATACAAGCAAGAAAAACCGCGCGGTCTGCAATTGTAATCGTACAAGCTGTTGACCGCAAGCCCTGCCCGCCGAAACTGTCAAGTCGCTAAACTGCAACCAAGTCGGGTGGACTGCTTGTTATTGAATGTTGATGAACTGAAAACAAAACCCGCTGATAGACTGGACAAATTGCTCAACTTAATCGCAACCCGGAGGAAGCGACTTCAAGCCGCCTAGCTGTGACCTGTTGTATAGTACTTACTGTAAACTGTGAACTGTTCCATACTAAACTTCTCAACTAGTTGCTTAGTCGTCTGGTGCTAGCCGCACATCGTCCACAGACAAAGTCAACTTCACTTAGTCGCACCGGTTAGAAAATCTTAACCGCAGGATCAAAACACGAGCTGAGTTCTTACTATTTTCATTCGTATATGACGAGTCGGGGACCCCTATTTATAAGCGGCAAGAGGAGTGCCGTCACCGTCCATAATGACAGGATATCCGCCCGTCAACCCGCAACTAGTACAACCTATTCGTATAATGCGGATACCAGAGTTAGACCGTGCAAACTCCAACAACTTGCGTGGACTTGAACAAACCGGCCATACATCCAGAACCATATCTGTGCCAGAGAAGGTCTGCCGGACTCTGAACCCAGACCGCATAATACAACGGTCTCCTTGAACTAGGCAACAGACCGGACTTGTCATAACACCATGACCAAGTCCACACAACCAGCAAACTCTCGGACAAACCGCGTGAATAGGCTCCAGCGAACTGATCGGTTAGTCTCCCCAGACCGCGCTAACCGCCTGCACCTTCGTGAGCCAAAGAACTTGACAGCTCCAAGCGGACTGTGCGGTCTTACAATCCAGACCGCAACATCCACGGTTAGACACTGCTAACCGCCCGGTTACCTCCCAGGGTGCTTGCTGAACGAGACCGCGAGAGAGAAGAGAAGAAATCGAATTCCAGCTAACTGCCACCTTCTAAACGCCAGACCACTGACGGTCTCTGTGGTCTGCCATATCAGACCGCCACACAACTTTACTTACACTTCAACAAATTCAACATTGACGGAATCCAATATAAATTTATTTGCAGCATTCAAGCACGGAAGAGAGGGCACAAACATCTACATGGAAATAAGAAGCACGGAACGAAGGTATTCACCGAGGCGGCTTTTGTGATATTCCATTTGCCGAAGGAATGATTCTAAGAACTACCCATAAAAAAACTTGATCCCCCAAAAAATCAGGCCTTGCAAAATCTCGCAGAAGACCAATGGTAAAGCATGCTACATTGACCTTCTCGTTAGGGTTGAGTCAATCACATGTGTATCCTCCCTTGTGTCAATCGCAAGTCTTTCTTCCAGAGATATATTTCATAATACTGCATCCTCTACTCGTCAAATGGAACAATATAAAGAAGTCAAAACAATTTATGACCATTCTTGTTGCGAAAACTAACTAATGTCATGACCATTCTTGTTGCGAAAACTAGAGTAGAAATATCAAAGGGAATCGGAAACTTCAAGATGGGCTACATCTAATAGCAGTAGGAGTCCCTTTTTCGGTAGATTAAGAATAAATGGAGTTACATAAAATGGACGGATTTTTAAATTTCAGAATGATCCACAAATCTAGAACGACAAGGAGTTAGTTTTTAACTTCTTATAACACCCCCCCAAGTCGAGATCAGCGCCAACATCGTCTTTAAATTAGGATTCAAGGCATATAATTAATAATTCTCTTCCAACAATGAACACACTTAACATCAAATCTGTGTTGGTTGCAACCTTGTAGGTGGAGAGGCACATGATTGATCTACGCTATGCTTCATTAGTTGTCGGACCTAAAACTTAGGCTCCGGTTGACACGGTAGTGGCGGTTGTAAACACATGGATTAAATTGTCATTCGTTAAAGATCACCTAACAAACATCATCCGTTTGAACATAAAGGTGGACGAAGTTTCTTAGGTAGACGTTAACGAATGATAATTTAACCCCTCATGTTCATAACCGCCACCGTCGTATCAAAGGAAGCCTTAGGCTCCGTTTGGGGGGACTTATTTTCACCGGTCAAGCGGTCATGACCGCATGAACCGGACCTTAATTAAGTCCCGATTCATGCGGTCATGACCGCTTGACCGGTGAAAATAAATCCTCCCAAACGGAGCCTTATTCTCAACAAGCTTCTTCAGATGTTGCATATATGGCTTCTAACTTGTGTATTGTTAGGTCTGATCAAATCTAAAAGTAACTATGGATTAAATATTTAGATTCAAAAAATACATTTATTTCATGAAAAAGTTGGGCTATGGTTGGATTATTAGAAAACTTGTGTTGTCATAAATTTTTTTTTTAAGAATGAGAATTGAAATATTAACTTCATATTAATTAATTAAATAAGCACGTGATATCCCAGTTTATATGAATGTATGTCTCTCTCTTTTTTTTAATATATTTGTAATTATGCTGCCAGCTGGATGATATAATTAATGAGTTTGAATAATAAATGAGATTTGAAATATTTTGCATTGATTAAAGGCTGCAGCTTAACTATTTAGGATGAGATGGAATCAAACAACTCACATAATACGCAAACATTGTATTTCAATCCCCAAATTTTCATTCTATATTTTTTATTTCAGTCCCTATTGTGGGTCACTTGAGTTCCTAGCAGACCGGTCTAAATTGGACCGTCTTAGCTTCTGAGCGGTCAAGCACGAAAGCAGTTTCAGAGAAAAAAAAACAGTAGACAAGAAGGTTTTTTACGTGGAAAATCCCGGAAAGATGTGACAAACCACACGGTTGGGGCTGTGCCGACCAAACTTCACTATTTGTTGTTTTTGTACAATACTTTTTTGAGAATGCGAAGACCGCTGCTCGTTACAACTTGAGAGAAGAGAGAAAAGTGCGCGTTCAGAGGGTTTTATGCCACTGTTCACAAAGACAATGCTTGTGGTTGACAAGCGGACGCCGAGTGTTGAGAGCGCTACGCGCATAAGGTTCGTTGGAGGAAGCTTGACAGCAGGGGAGGTCTTCGAGCGGTCTTCAACGTGCTTGAAAATCTTCTAGGTCGTCCTCGAATGCGATGAAGATTCCTGGCGGAGCTCTCAAGCACGCAAGAGGAGAAGCGGAGGAAGAGAGAGTGAAAATGAAGGAGTGACTGAAAAAATTTTGAAAGTGGAAAATGAGACACCAGACGCAGGAACACTCAACCACACAAAACTCAAGCAAGCCAAAAACAACCAGAAGAGCAAAAGTTTTGTGCTAATCAATAATATCTTTACTCAACGAGGAATAAATGGCGAGACATGATTGTCAATGTATCCGATGGAGCAAGAAAATTACAAGCTGAAAAACAAACCGCGCGGCCTCAAGAATTAACCACCGGCTCTGCTGCTAACCGCTAAAGGAGTCTGCTGAAGCCGCCTGGTTGCAAGACCGCAACAAGCCGCGCAGACTACCCGTTATTCCAGTGCTGCTGAAGAACTCTAGCCGCTAAACTGCAGGCCGTCTGACCACGACTGCTGCCACCGAACTAAACAAGCCGCCGAGAGGCGACAGCTTATTTGAACAGGAAAGAAGTTGCAGAAGAGAAACCGCTTAGTCGCAAGCCGCGACCTGCTGAAAACCGCTGGTTGTTACCTGCAGAGTCCGCACTCAGTTAAAACCAAATTCCTGGCTCTTCAGCTCTATCCGCACAACCTGCACAGTCCAAACCGGTCAAACTTTTTCAAACCGTGTGGATAGAAAACCCTAACTACAGCAACTTTTCGCGAGCTGACTTACTGTTCACTCGGTACTATTTGATGTGACAGGGGGGTCCTATTTATAGGCGCGAAGAGGAATGTGATCACCGCCCTAGACAATAGGAAAACCGCCCTATCCAGAGCAAACACCAAGTGTATCCGCAAGGGCTGCGGATATACACCACTCCACTGCGACTTGGCCAAGAGCAAGTCCGCCAAGGTAAAATATCAAGGCCAAAAACAAGCCTCTTACAAGCCGTCAAGCCTTGCCAGACAAGGCCACCTAACTGGCGGACATAGCGAGTACCACTTCAGTCCACCCACAAGCGAACTAAGCTCCAAACCGAAGAAAACCCTCGCAGCTAGGTCGCACATGACCGACTACTGCTGAGCTAGGCGAATGAAGAAACCAACCCGCACAGGCCACACGACCTCCGAACTAAGCCGACCTAGACTTGGTCTAAATACAGACCAAGTCCACACCACCAGACATCCCTGGTGCGAACACAACACCAGCGGATACATCACCAGTCCGCTCAAGACCGGCGACCTCCAGAGCCAGCTGCTCAACCCAGCATCTGAGCGGATAATCATCCTATCCACCTGAAACATCCTGGGAAACAAGCCGCAGAACACTGGCCGACCTAGCAAGTCGCCAACTCTGTCCGCTCAGCCTGCCCGATCTGTTCACCGAAAGCGTCGAGACTAACCGCACAGTCCGCCCGAACAGCCCGCCGAGCCTGCCACTTTCACTTCAACAATTTCAACAGAGACTCGAGTCCTATCTATAAGCCCGGGGGTGGTTACGCGGCTATCCCTGCACCCACTATAAGAAAACAAGTTTTTAGTGACAAAAAATTTGATCACTAATTATTGTGGATTGGTCACTAATTATAATGATAGTTAATGACCAAATTTATTATGTCACAAGGTGGTTGTAAAAAAACCGTCACTAAATATATTTAGTGACAAAATCAATTTTCGTCACTAAATGTATATTTTTAGCGACAAAATAAATTTTCGCAGCTATTATTTTTAGTAACCAAACCACCATAATTACTATTTGCAGGCCGATTTGTATAGTTTTATCCGTGTATATTTTAATAATTTAATTATGCGCAGATCAATATAATTTCGGCTATTTGCACCCACTGCACTCATTATAGGCTATTGTGATGGTGGTTACGCGCACGGGTGGTTACTCGTACATTGGACGGAGGAGATCGTGTGGGGATGATCGCACGGCGGGGGATTGATGAGGCCTGACTCGGCGGCCGAGCGGAGGCAGGCAGGGAAGAGGCCGCCCTTGCGTCGGGAGGCCGAGCGGGGGCCGTCCCTGCAGAGGCTACCCGTGCGTCGGGCAGGGGCCGGCCTCCCAGAGGCCGGTCAGATGGAGGTCGGTTGGGCGGAGATCGCCTGTGCGTCGGGCAGCCGGGCAGCCGGGCAGTCGTCGGCCTCACGAAGCCTGGTCTGGCGGTGATCGCCCGTGCATTGAGCGACCGAGCAGGGGTCAGCCTCACTTAAGCCGGCCAAGTGGAGGACGCCGGTGCATCTAGTGGTGGGGAGTTGCCAGTGGAAAAAGAAGCCCGTCAAGCTTGTGAAAGACAACATTCAGTTAAAAATTGGATGATAAATTTGAAGTAGGACTGATTTCATAAAGTACTAGGAGTTTAGAAATCAAGTTTAGCTCAAAAAAAATATTAAGACTAATTTCATAAAGTAGGACTGATTTTGACACTTTTTTTAAATAGCCTCATTTTATCACTCCATCTCTCCGTTGTAGAGTATTTCCTCTCTGCGAAATCGACATGCCCAAGCTCCCTTTCCTCTAGAAGAAAACTTCCTCCAGGATAGCGGGGTTAGAGCTGCGAGTGGTTCGGTTTGAGTCGGTTTGGACCCAAACTGAAGCCGAACGATATGTCTCGGTGTTTGGTTTGTCTAAATCGACCCGAATCGAACCCGGTCGGTTCGGTTCATAGTCAGTTCGAATTTTATTCGATTTTTTGCGGTTCGGTGTCGGTTTTTTCCGACAACACTATAGAGAAATAGTTTGCAAGCTTGTTCGGTATAGTTTCTACAATAAGATCATGTGATATTATGTGATATATATACATGAAGATATAAAAATGTTTTTGTGTGATCAAAATTTGTGATGATTAAAATTAACGTCTATTAAATTTGTGAAGATAATGTTACCAGAAGACTGCTCCCTTGAAGAAATTTGTGAAGATATGATATATACACAGGTTCGGTGTTCACCATTGAAGACTGCTGACTTGAAGAATTTGTGATGATCAAAATTAATGTCTATTAAACAGTACTATCTTCACATTTACGAGCAAAATTGTTTATTGGTATAATTCAAGAACAAGAAAATTCAGAAAATGATTAAGATATTTGAATGAGGTCACATTTGAAGATAATGTTATCAGAAAAGTTGGTGTACAGTAAGCCCCAATAGAGTACAATTTTTGAGCCTTTTTCATTCAATCATCAATTAGCTAATTCACTATAGATAAACATGTTGTAGCCCGTAAGTGGGATTATTTCATTTATTTAGGAAGGGTCTCGTGACTCTGAATGAGTAATAAAATTTAAGTAGTCTTGAACTTGACTTGAACTCAAGTTCATATAGGTCTTTTACATCCTTTATAATTATTATAAAATAGAACTTAATATATACATAATTTATAATTATTTTAATATCAATTACTAATATCGGTTCGATCGGTTTTTACAACCTTAAAACAGGCCCGAACCGATACAGCTTCGGTTTTCAAAAGCTCCATATCGAACCAACAACGAGCCGGGCGGCTCGGTTTCAAAATCGGTGTGGTTCGGTCGATTTTGCCGGTTTTCAGTTTTCGCTCCTCACCCCTAAGCGGGGTCCAAAATCATCTGATGAACTTCTCCATCCACGACGGCAGCTTCAAAACCACCTCCATCATTAGCAACATCCTTCTCGGTGAAACCATCTAAGGCTTAGTTTGGCGAGGCCGACATGCGCCGGTCGCGCACACATTACCGCCCCGTTGTGAAATGCTGGGTTTGGAAATCCCGCGATCAGGCGGTGGACCTCCGCCCCACCACACAAAAATGCGGGATTTCTTCGGAAATCAACCGTGCCGTGGGAACCACGGTGGCGGTCCAGCAGCGCGGTGATTTCCGTGGAAGCCCCACCACCCTATCATTCTGCCAAACTACGCCTAAATAAACGGCGAAGTCCGCTCCTCCGCAAAACCATTTCCTCAAGGCTAATTGTTTTCACAAATTGTGCTATTTTTAAATAAAAGTTGTTTAATTTTTTTTACTACTATAACCATGGTTTTAAAAACCGGACCGGACCGGCCGGTTCAACCGGTCGGACCGCCGACCGGTCCCTCCGGCGGTCTGGTCAGATCCCTAAAACCGGGCTCGCCGAAAACCGGCTCAGAACCGGTTAACCGGGCGGTTGGACCGGTTAACCGGAAACCGGGCCGGTTTCAGATAACCGGACGGTTCAAATTTGGGGCCCTTTTCACCGTCCGATATTAATTTGACGGTTCAGATTCTTTTTTGATTTAGGTTTAACACTCGAAACTTAAGACCAGACCCTTACTCTGGATATTCCTCTTCCTCAGTCGATCCCGATCTTCCTCTTCCTCACGCCGATCTCGATCTTCCTCTTCCTGACGCCGATCCCGAAAAGCAACTTCAAAGGCATCATTGCGGCCAACTGCATTCCGGCATCACGGCGGCATCGCGGCCTCGCAGCATCGCAGCATTGCGACATCGCGGCACTCCGCCATCGCGGCATCGCCATCGCCATCGCCATCGCGCTCTCTCCCTGGTTTCCCGGCGCTCAAATTGTGTGATTCTTCCTCTGATCAACTGCAGTGAGGTGAAGTGAAGACTTGAATGACAGAGGATTTTCCGATTAGTTGCAGGGGAAAAACTAAAGGATCTGTTGTGGTAAAGTTTGTTTGAGCGCTTGAGAATTTTTTCTTTTTTTCCTCTGCCATTGTTCAAAAAGTTTTGATATTTTTAGGATATGGGAATTTTTTGATGCGATTTATGAGTTACCGTGAGTTCCAACATATCAGTTCTTCTTTTCATTTTGTTTCAACGCTCATACTGCATTCTTGCTGGATTTATCAATCTTCTTTCGAATTCACCATCTTGATATTGGTAATTTGATTTATTAGCAGTATTAGACTACTAGTACTTCAAATTTAAACCATTTTCAGCTTATCATGTATCCACTTAATAAATTTCTAGGTTATTTGCTTGCTAGCATTTGTCTCTCCATTGATATAGTAAATATGTTTCCTTAGTTAAGATTGATGAATTCATTAAAATTTTTTTGTTTTTTTTAAATTATTATGTTGTTCTGTATTGAAAGAACAGTTTGAATTTGACAAGAAAAGTACATCCCATGAATAACTATGCCTTTTAAATTTTGAAAAAGTTAGTTGTTCTGATACTGGATTAGGTAACTCTGATTCTTGTTGTAGTTCATAAGCTTGTGAACATGTTTATTAGCTGACCTGACTTTTCATTTTCTAATTATCTTTCCTTCAATTTCTTTGGGGATAAAATATTGATCACCTCTGCATGTTTCACTTTATGATGTATCGAAGTTTGAAACAGGCTTATGGTGAACATATATAATATATTGTGTATTTCATGCTGTCTATATCTATAAAAAAAATTAGTTTTCAATTTGATCTATGAACAATATGTTTACCTCTTTTCTTATTAGTACTTTTCAATTTGCAATGTTATCTCCATTGATGAAAAGACACGCATTCGGAAAAAAATTCAATTAGATATTCGTGAAGAGAGCTCTCAGGTAGCTTACTAACTATATCACTTTATATCCATGCACTTTAAATTTTAGGGGTGCTTTGAGCTATTAGTCAAGTAGTGGCTAAGCAAAGCATGTAGTCTCTGTGATGATGTGATGATTATTTGTAGGACTGCTCCGTAGTATTGGCCGGTAGAGGGTCAAGCGGAGTGGATAGATTTTTAATTATTTTTAGCTTCCATTATTTTTTAGCTTGCTCCGTAGTGATGATGTGATGATTATTTGTGTATTTTTTAGCTTGCAATATTTCTTAGCACGATGTGTGATTTGCAGAGAATGGAAACTCCATCAGAGCCATCTAACCTTTCTTTGCAATCAGTTCGTGAAAAAAATGATCCCGCTTGGAATCATTTTACACTAATTCAGAGTTCTGATGAGAAAAAAAATAAAGCACTATAAATATTAGTTATTTTTGTCTAAACGGTCCAACCCCGATTCAACAACGGTTCAACCGATCCAACCGGTTGAACCATGAACCTCTCCTAAGACCGATTCCATCTCCGGTTCGGTTATTAAAACGTTGACTATAACAATGATATCATAAAAGGAGGGATATTTATAGGGAAAAATATCAAAATTGTATTGTTTTAATCTAAAGCATTTAATGGAAAAAGTTAGGGAGGACTGATTTCATGTTTTAAGTAAAATAGAAGGGCCTAATAAAGCTTATAGAAAAATGTATGGAGCTTGAAATGTAAAAAATATTTAAAATTTGGTAGATAGTTTTCATATAATTAATATAAATTAAAACATAATATAAAGTCAGTTTAGTAAGTGCGAGTCATTAGTATTATAGTAATGAGATTGAAAACTGCCCCTGGGTTTGAAGTTGAACGATTCAAACAGAGACTTAGGCTTCAATTGAGGGGAACTTATTTTCACCGATCAAGCGATCACTGTTGTAAAATCAGATATAAAAGACACAACTATAAAATTCACAGATAAACAAGAACACAGAAAAATCACCACATAATTTATATATTGAACATATAAATCCAAATACAGTAGAAAAATAGGAAAAAAATGGTCGTCCAGCGAATACACCGTGGATGTTCCGGACACGCACGATCCGGGGCGAAACCTGAATCTGGACTGCAATCTGCCTCGTGGATGCACAAGGTTCACCGAACCTTCAACGTCGAAGTCCGACGTTCAACCGCACCTCCACCGGAGAGCAACAACGCCACTGGAGAACAACGCCACCACCGGAGAGAAACCACCGTCGAGCTAACTGCACCCATGTATGCCGTCGACACCACACATCTCCACTCCAAAGAACGTCCACTGCAGCGCCGGCGACAAACTACACCAAGCCGGGCGGCAACACCCTCTCTCAACGTCGGCGGATATCTCCTCCTAAGCTGGCAACAACACTCAAGGTTGGTCACTCCGAGTGCACGAGCGAGAGAGAGAGAGAAAGGAGAGAGAGAGGGGGGAAGAGACCTCTCACAGGCGGCTTGTAACGCCCCAAAATCTCATTTATGAGTGGGCTGTGTAGGCAGAGCAACACGGCCTGAGACACAGGCGTGTCCAAAACCGTGTCCTGCTCTGCTTGAGGCAACACGGCCAGGGACACGGGCGTGTCCAAGGCCGTGTCCTACTTTGTGTGCTCGAGTGTGGCGCAGGGCGATCTTGAGTGTGGCGCAGGGCGGTCTCTAGTGGGGCACACGACCTGTGACACGGGCGTGTCTAGGCCCGTGTCCTATGAGTTCGACAAAAATGCACTCGACGAAATGAACTCGATGATCCTCGAGAGGCAAGCCATGTTGGGCACACAGCCTGTGACACAGGCGTGTCAAGGGCCGTGTCCGTATCTGTGTTTGGCCAGGTCTGATGAACACGGGCTGGACACGGGCGTGTTCGAAGCCGTGTCTGGTACACGGCCTGTGACACGGGCGTGTCACAGGGCCGTGTCCTGGTTGGGTCAAGTCAGTTTCTTTGCCGCTTAAGGCACACGGCCTGTGACACGGGCGTGTCACAAGCCGTGTTCAGCACAAAAAAGTAATTTCAGGGCGATTCGTGACCGTTCATTTTCTTCAATTAGGATCCAACGGTCCAGGGCTATCTCTGTTGTATTAAGTCCGGGAGTTGAGGGATAAACTCTCATTTCTCTCAAGCTTTTCTCTTTCTAAAGAGTTAGAGAGTGGGGACAACAGGGAAGGAGGAGGAGGAATCCGGCTGCCGGTGGATCTTCAGAGTCTTGAATCGCGAGCCGAGTCCAGATCCGTGGAGGCAAGGCCATTGCGGTGCTTTTCATCAGACTAGTTTTCCTTGGCTCCAAAGAGATCGTCAAGGGTAACGATCTTCCTTCTTGGACATGTGAAGTTCTTCTTTTGGCATGCACATGAATTTCTCCCACCAAAAGGTGGAATAATGAGGGATTTCCCTTGGGTTGATTCTTAAAATCCCCAATAAGTCTTGTATATAGATCCGGAAATGTGTAGTACGGAATAAACATGCTGTGTGAAGCTCATCTGGACAGGTTGGTCTGGATTGGTGATGTTTCATTTTGCATTTCGTTGAATACTCCACGTATAAACGTGTATATTGTGGAGTCGATGAGTTGTGCTTGTGAAGGGCAGTAATAGGAAGTACTGGAGTGGAATTTCAGGAAAAGACCCTCGTGATTCTTGTGTTGTATGTTATGAAAGATCAATTGTTGGAACACCCTATTACTATTTGGACTAGGATAACTATATTTCTATAGGGATTGTATGCTGTGACCTCCATGTTGTTATAAAGGTCACATAGGCTAGTTAGAGTAGTCTTCAGCTCGACGCATAGTCGATCTCAGCTCGACGCAGAGTCGACCTCTGCTCGACGCAGAGTCGATCTCAGCTCGACGCAGAGTCGACCTCAGCTCGACGTGGAGTCGACCTCAGCTCGACGTTCCGTCGATCCCAGTTCTGCTTACAGAAAACACTCTCTGGCCGACGTGTGTCGTGCTCAGATCGACGTTTTTCTATGAGCTCGACGCCTTCCAGTCTTCCGTCGGTTTTGGATAGGAATTCAAATTCCTTCTGACAGACAATTAATGCTGAAGAATTATTGGCCGTTACAGCATATCTGGTGCATGGCTCAAGGAATTTTCTAAGGAATGTCTGCCTGTCATTTCCTTTGAGGCATGGACAGTTAAGGAAAGCAATTAATGCTGACTTCCAACGGCTATCAAAGTAAAAGGAAGAAGAAGACTCCTATATACAATTCTTTTTCATTCATTCCAATAACAAGAAGAGGATACAGAGAATATACAGAACAAGAAGAGAACAACAATACAAGTCTTCTCATCTTTTTCTCTGTGAAGAAAAATTGTTTTTGAAAGACTCTCTCACAGAAAATCTGATTGCTTCAGACACCTCCATCCAACTCTCTTGGATCATCCTTTGCTGGAGCAAATCAGATCTTTGAAGACCTGTCACCCTTGTGCAGAGCTCTCCTTCCTGAACCTCATCTTGATCTCAGGGGGAGCTTTGACAACAACTTCAGATCCACTTCTGCTTCTCTTTGCTTGTTGAATAGAGAAGACAACATCATTTCTTTTTCCTTTTCTTTCTGTACAGGGTTTTAACTCCCTTCAAAAGTTATTTTTGGTTTTGCTGAAACCTGGTCAAAATCAGCTTCTGTTGGTTTGTGAGAACCTGATCAAAAACTCTCTGGTGCTCAAGACACCTGATCAACTCATCTTGAAGTGGATTCCTATCAAGGGTGATAGAAGAGTGGATGTACCCAGATTTGGGGAACCACTATAGATCCTTATGTCATCTGGATTGCTTGTCTCTTTTTGTGTTTTGCTTTGTGCTGTGAATTTATTTTTACTCTGATTATTTGCTATAGCACCTTACACTAAGTAAAGTAAAATTTTCTCTGCAAGTTTTTATTTGGAAAATTATTTTAAATAACTCTATTCACCCCCCCTCTAGAGTTAGGAGTGATCTTATCCTGCACTTTCAATTGGTATCAGAGCCAGGTTGATCATTCATACAGGCTAACACCTGGATCAAAAGATCTCTGATAAGATCATTTCTCTCAAAGGGTTATTTTTCTTAGTTTTACTTATCTTTTAAAACTCATGGCACAAAACAAGGACTTTGCTAGCACCAGACCTCCTATGTGCAATCTATCTAAGTTTGCACTATGGAAGGCAAGGATTAGACTTTATATGAACTCTTTTGATGAAGACATCTTTAATTCTGCATTGACAGATTGTCCAAGACCTCCCACAGGAACAAGTACATCAGCTGTTCCTCCTCCTTCAGGGACTGATGCTGACATAAAGAAGTGGAAGGCAGCAGATGCTAAAGCCATGAACATCTTGGCTCAAACCATGTCAGATGACATTTTCCAGAAGGTAGCAGATTGCAATACTGCCAAGGAGATCTGGGAAAAACTCTCAGAAATTGTATCAGGTTCTGCAGATGAAATAAAGGATAGGAGATCCTACCTCATCACACAGTATGAGAACTTCAAAAAGGCAGAGTCTGAGTCAGTTGCTGACATGTACAACAGACTGAGCCTAATCATAAGTGAACTTAGATCACTAGAGAAGGACATATCTCTTACTGAGATAAATGACAAGATACTGACTTGTTTCCCTAGCTCTTGGGACTCAAGAATATGGTCAATTAAAGATGGAAGAAATGTCTGTGAGTTATCCACAGAAGCTCTTCTAGGAAAGCTCAAGAGCTATGAGCAATTCATTAAGAAGAGAGAAGAAGAGCAGAAGACATCCACACCAACAGAGAAGGCTGAGAAAACCATTGCCTTCAAAGCACAGGAAGAAGAACCTAAAGAAAAGGTGTTGGGAAATGAAGAGCTTATGAGCCTACTGGTCAAAAGGTTCAATAAGCTAAATAAAAGGAACTTCAGAAGATGGTCATCCAAAGACAAAGACAAGCCAAGGTATGACAGATCCAATAATAAAGATATTATCTGCTTTGGCTGCAGGAAACCAGGACACATCTTCCCAAACTGTCCAGAAAATCAAGACAAGGACAGAAGGGACAAGAAGGAAAGAAAGGATAAAAAGAAGGATAAGGAGTCAAGGAAATACCATGACAAGCCTTCCTCCAGCAACAGCAAGTACACCAGAAAAGGATTTGTGGCTGAATCCTGGAGTGAATCTGATGAGTCTGATTCATCATCCAGTTCTAGTGATGATGAGGATGATGCAGAAGAAAAGGGATTCTGTATGATGGCCATCAGTGCATCTCAAAAGAACACTGATTCAGAGCCTGATGCTGACTACCCATCTGATCAGGAACTTACTGAGGATCAGGTAATAGATTCTTTTAACTTTACTTCTGATGATTTCAAATCTGAGTTTAAATCTATGTGCATTGACTTAATTGAGTCTCAAAAGCTGATTAAAACTCTAAATGAACAATTAATTGAATGCAAATCCATTAACTCAGATAATCTTAGACTCTTAGAAGAGTTGAAGCAGTGTGGGGAGGAGATAGCTTCACTGAAAAGTGAGCTATCTAAGGCCAAACAATTTAAAGAAACCCTTAATGGGAGAAGTATCAAATTGATGGACATCACAAGTACAGTGAACTCAAGATTGAATGGTTCACTGGGCTTGGGTGCTTCATCCAGCCAACCCACAGTGCTGACAACTCCAATCAAATTTACCAGTGAGAAAGGTAAAGGAGTCTTGATAGTGGCCAGGAAGAATGCTGACTTAACCCAGGAAACTGGACAAAAAACGTCGAACGAAGCTCGATGGACGTCGACCAGAGCTCGACGTAATCGCAAGAAAACGTCGAACTCAGGTCAACGCCCTCTACCCTCTGAACAAAGCAAGACCTTGCCGTCGAACGAAGCTCGACGCACTCACTTGAGTCCGTCGACCGAAGCTCGACGTGCGTCGAGCCGAGTTCAGAGCAAAACCCAGTTCTCAAGGGTTAATTCAAATTTCAATTCTAGCTCCACATCTCATTACTTTAACCCTTATGCTGAATGGATCATACCTCCTAGGAGATATCATCCTGTAGGCTATAAGAGTCAACCTGAGATGTCCTTCATTTCAGAATTTAAGGGATATCAACCTAGGCCCAAGATTAACTGGGTCAAAAACAAATAAGCTGTTTTTGTGCAGGTAAAGACCTATCCAAGTGAGAACCATCAATGGTATCTGGATAGTGGGTGCTCAAAGCACATGACAGGAGACAAGGACAACCTCACTTCCTTCAAAACCAAGCTTGGACCCAAAGTAATTTTTGGAGACTCAAGCTTTGGAACTACAAAGGATATGGGACAGTCCAAATTGGCTTAGTCACTTTCAAAAAGGTGGCATATGTTGAAGGACTCAAACACAACCTGATAAGTATCAGTCAATTGTGTGATGAAGGATACCAAGTAACCTTTAACAAAGCCATATGCAAAGTCCAGTCAGTGGACAACACAACTGTGTTGACAGGTAACAGAAGAGGTAACATTTACTTAGTAGATTTTCATTCACCTGTAGTAGATATTTGCCTGTTTAACTCCATTTCAAAACCAAACATCTTGTGGCATAAAAGATTAGGACATGTGAACCTTAGAACCATTGCTAAGTTATCCCAAGACAACCTTGTTAGAGGACTACCTTCTGGTCCCTACAAGAAGGAAGGACTTTGCAAGGCCTGTCAATTAGGCAAGCAAACTAAAAACAGTTTCAAGTCACTTAATAAGAGTGACTCACCTAGAATCTTGTACTTATTGCACATGGACCTTTTTGGACCAATTAATGTACAAAGCCTAGGAGGGAAATCTTATGCTTTAGTAATTGTAGATGACTTCTCAAGATTCACTTGGGTGTTCTTTCTGAGGAAAAAGTCTGATAACTTCAAGATTTTGACAGATTTTCTCAAAGGCATACAGATTGAGTTCAATACTCACATTGCCCTGATCAGAAGTGATCATGGGACAGAGTTTGATTCTCTTCTTATGCTAGAGTTCTGCCAGAATGAAGGTATCAGGCATACTTTCTCAGCTCCTAGAACTCCTCAACAAAATGGGGTAGTTGAAAGGAAAAACAGAACCCTTATTGAATCTGCCACAACATTGTTGACAGATGCTCACCTTCCTCTAACCTTTTGGGCAGAGGCTGTGAACACCTCCAACTATGTTCTGAATAGAAGCCTGATACATAAGCTAAAGGGTAAGACTCCCTATGAGTTACTCAAAGGGAAGAAACCTAAAGTGAATTATTTCAAAATTTTTGGTTGCATTTGTTTCATTCACAATAATGACAAGAAATACCTAGCTAAATTTGAAGCCAAAGCTGATGAAGGAGTGTTTCTGGGATACTCCATGACTAGCAAGGCTTATAGGGTTTTTAACAAGTGCACAAATAAAATTGAAGAATCCATGCATGTTACATTTGATGAAACTAACATGTTTTATAAGGAGAAGGAGACTTCTACCATAAGCAATTTGCAGGAACATTCAATTTCAGAAAATCTGAAGCAGCTTACCATCACAGACAAAGGGTCATCACCTTCACCAATTCAACAAGTCACTGAACTTAGTGACAATGAAGAGGAATTTCAAGTTCTGGAAAGTTCAAAGGGCCAACAGAGTGAAGAACCAGTTGTTGTTCCACAAGAGGAAACAACAACACAGGTTGGTGCTTCATCAACAACCCTTGTTGATCTAGCCACAACAAGAGATCACCCAATCTCACAAGTAATTGGAGATATCTCAGTGGGTGTGCAAATAAGGAATCAAGTTAATCAAAATATTATGCACACCTGCTTCCTTTCTCAAATTGAGCCTCAAACCATACAAGATGCAGAGCGAGATCCAAACTGGATCATTGCAATGCAAGAAGAGTTGAATCAATTTGAGAGAAATAAAGTTTGGGAATTAGTACCAAGACCAAGGAACTAGCAAATTGTTGGAACCAAATGGGTATTCAGGAACAAATTGGATGATCAAGGAATAATTGTGAGAAACAAGGCAAGACTTGTTGCACAAGGATATTGCCAAGAAGAAGGAATTGATTATGACCAAACCTTTGCACCAGTTGCAAGGTTGGAGGCCATAAGAATCTTCCTTGCATATGCAGCTCACAAGAGATTCAAGGTATATCAGATGGATGTCAAGAGTGCATTCCTCAATGGAGACATCAAGGAAGAAGTCTATGTAAAGCAACCTCCAGGTTTTATCTCTCCAACTTTTCCTGATCATGTATTTAAACTGCATAAAGCTTTATATGGTCTCAAGCAAGCTCCTAGAGCATGGTATGAGACCTTAGCTTGTTTTTTGTTGGAAAATGATTTTAAAAGGGGTAGTGTAGACCAAACTCTTTTTGTTAGAACCCATAGGTCCCATACCCTACTAGTACAAGTTTATGTAGACGACATCATATTTGGATCTACTGATTCAAACTTATGCAAAAAGTTCTCACAACTTATGCACTCAAAGTTTGAAATGAGTAGCATGGGTGAGCTTGCTTTCTTTCTTGGATTGCAAGTTAAACAACATGTGGATGGCATTTTCATTTCTCAAACCAAGTATGCAAGAGAACTGGTTAAGAAATTTGGAATGTCTGAAGCATCCTCCATGAAAACACCTATGCCTACAAATGCTGTTTTAGATGCTGATGAATCTGGAAAACCAGTTGATCAGACAAACTATAGAGCAATCATTGGCTCATTACTTTATCTAACAGCTACTAGACCAGATATAATGTTTGCCACATGCATTTGTGCTAGATTTCAAGTAAGCCCTAGAGAGTCCCACCTCACATTAGTTAAGAGGATTCTTAGGTATGTAAAAAGTTGTCCTAATCTAGGTCTCTGGTATCCACATGACTCAGGATTTGATCTAACTGGATTTTCAGATTCTGATTATGCTGGATGTAGAGTAGACAGGAAAAGCACCAGTGGAACTTGTCAATTTCTTGGTGATAGACTTGTCTCCTGGTTTTGTAAGAAACAAACCTCTGCGTCCACATCAACTGCTGAAGCTGAATACATGGCTGTAGGTAGTTGTTGCTCACAGATTTTGTGGATTCAAAACCAGCTCCTAGACTATGGGTACAACTTAGAGATGTCTAAAATCTTTTGTGATAATACCAGTGCAATATCTATTGCTCAAAATCCAGTTCTCCATAGTAGGACTAAGCACATAGAAATCAGACATCACTTCTTAAGGGATAATGTAGAAAAGAAGAAAATTGCACTAGAATACATTTCCACTGAACTACAGAGAGGAGATATCTTCACCAAACCCTTGGATGAAAAGAAGCACCTCTTTTTCCTCAATCAGTTGGGAATGCTAGATGGAGACAGCATAAATTAAAACTCCAAGATTTTGAAACCCATACTTAACAGGAATAGGAAAAATTTCATTTTAAAATTCCTCTGTCTGAGTGGTTGTTCTGAGCTCTGAACTAAGCTCGACGCTGCGTCGAACGGAGATCGACGGTCCGTCGCCCTCAAAAGCGTCGAACGTCGAACTCAGCTTCTAGCGTCGAACTGAGTTCACAGCTCCCTGGCTTCTTGAGTTTCTCTCTCCCCGGTCGACGTCTTCGTTCAACGTCGACCTGAGCTCGACGTATAGCTTCAGCCAAAGCGTCGAACGTCGACCTAAGCTGGACGCTGTTGAGTCTTTTCAGTTCCTCTAGAGCCCAAGAGCGTCGAACTGAGCTCGACGTTCTTTCCTTTTCTGCGTCGAACCCTAAGTATAAAATCATTTTTTCTCCGTCGTTCGCAGTTGCGCTTTCATATTTCTCTGCTCAAGCTTTCTCCCTCCAAATACTATACTTTTGATCTTGTAAGGTATTCTTTCTTTTGCAGGACAATGACAATTACAGCAGGAGCTCTGGCGGCTATGAAGTTCGACTCTGGTTTCGACATTGATTTCGATTCTTTTGATGGATCTCCACAACATCTTCTGGATATACTGATTCTTTTCAAGGAGCAGCAACTAGTCCACTTTATGTCTACCAGGATACCCCTTCCAGAATCAGAAATTAAGGAATGGTGTCTTACAGCAATCGTTTCAGATAACAACATCTTGACTGGGAAGATTTCAGGAAATGAGGTAGCCATCTCACCTCAGGTTATTACAGAAGCCTTCAACTTTGCTGTTGGAGATGATGACATAGAACTATCAGTGGAAGAATATACCTTGATGCTGGATAGGATGGGGCACGCTGCTGGTAACCCCTCCAAACTCCTTAAAATTAACCTAGCAATTGAGTACAGGTTATTAGCAGATATAACTGGAAAGGTGATCTGTGCAAAAAGAACTGCACATGATGCAATAACAAGGCATCAGTTTTGCCTCATGGCTGCCCTAATGGATAAGAAACATCCCAACTGGGGATTAATTGTGTTTGATATGCTTAAGAAAAAGTTGGATAAAAACTCTGTCCATTTTGGAAGAGTTCTTGGGTTGATTCTCAACCACTGCTGCCCCCAATTGCTGGTGTCCTCAAAGAAGCACATAAATGCTTCCAAGAGGCTCACATGTGCTTTAATTGGCAAATGGGACAGGAGAATTGTGAATCCCAGGGCAGCAGCAGCCATGAAATCCTCTGCAGACACCAGGACTATAGAGGTCACTTCCCCTCAGTCCACTGGTCCAGAAGAAGGAATTATGCCATCTCTCTCCCTCACCCTTCCATCCACCTTCATCCCCTCAACCACAATTATCTCATCCTCTCTAACTCTCCCCTCCTCCATATCTACCATTGCCTCCTCCCTTCCTCCTCAAACTACTTTCCTTCCAATAAACTTGGATTCCACCCCTCATGAGGATCTCTTCTCTTTTGACATGCATGAAGACTCATTCATGGATGCTTCTACCTCCTCTCCTCATGACTTCCTCCATCCATCTACTTTTTCAGACTTACTCTTCTCCTCCATTCAGGAACAAGTTACACCTCCTCTGTCTGCTCCTCTCTCAACATCTTCTACATTCTCAGCCTCTGCTACTCCCTCTACCTCTACTCAAGTTCCCCTTGAGCAAGTAGCCCTCCTGCCCTTAGCCAATCAACTTTTTGATCTTCTGTCTCCTAGGCTCTCCTCCCTTTTGGATGCCAAGCTGGCTCCTCTCCTTCTTTCATTGAGAGCTCTTTCTACCTCTGTCTCCTCCCTTTCCTCTCAGTTGGCATGCCCTTCTTCTGGGGGCCTAGAGTCAGCTGCCACTGATTCTAGGCAGGGGGAGATGTCAGCAGAAGAAGAGCTGCCTCCTTCTTCAGTTCAGATTGCTCAGACTCCTTCAGAGACAGTATCAGTTGCTGAGACAGTATCAGTTGTTTGTTCAGAAACAGTGTCTGCTGCAGAAGATCAAATGGTATCTGAGGCCTCTCCTCCAGTTTCAGAGCAGCAAATCAGCAGTGCCTTAGACATTCAGTCTTTGGCAGCTTCTCTTCAGAGCTTCTCTCCTCCAGCTTCAATACAAGAAGACCTACCCATGGCTCCTGAGGCTCCTCCTCAAACAGAAGAACAGCTTCAAGAAGATATGTCCAGGGCTATTGTCCCCTTTCAGAAGGTCTTGACTTCTGATATAGCAGTGGTAGCAGTGGCTCCTGCTAGTGTTGGATTTGATTTGGTAGTTTCTGTTGAGACTTCAGGTGAAGTGCCCTCTCCTGCAGTGGTTGCTTCCTCCTCCCCACTGACAGCAGAGCTTCCTTTAGTCTCCTCCTCAGCAGCTCCAGCCTCCATCAGCTTTCCCCTCTCCAAAAGAAAATATATAGATCCATATGAAGAATCACAAAGTTCTGAAGATGAGTTTGCCACAGATTCTGATGACTCCTCTGCAACTATTGCAAGGAAGAGGAAAGCCAGATCAAAAGCCATGAAAAGAGTACCTCCTGCCAGAGCTACAGATCATGACATCCCCTATTACATCAAATATAATTGTGAAATCACAGAGCCTTGGATGCAGTACTCTCAGAATCAGAGAAAAGCAATGAAGAGGAAGAGAAAATTCAATGAAGGTCCATCTAAACCAGTTCATCAGCCTCCACCTCCACCTCCTCCTGATGCAGGTGCAGGTGCTAGTCTTTCTTCAAAACCAGCCCCTTCAGCTCTTCATGGAAAAACCTATCAAGCCAGAAGACATCAAGGAGGTAGCCAGCAAAGGGGAGGTCAACAAAGAGGAAATTATAAAGGCAGGCAGTCCAGGGGAAGAACCTTTGATCCAACCTCTGGCCCCTATCCCTATAGGCCTAGAGTTGACCTCACCCCAAGAACTTCTCAAGAATCATCATCTAACAAATTTGAACCAGCTGTTCCCTTTGAAGATCCTACCAAGACTCCTGCTTACTGGAAAGCAAGGATGACAGAAATGGCTGCCTTAAATGAGATCAGCAAAGCCAGAGAAAGAGGACTGGACACATCTCATATCAGTACTATGTCAGAACAAAGAAGAGAGGAATTGGAAAAGTATGGCTCAAGGAAATTTTTTGATTCAGACAGATACATGGAACTCCACCCTGCAGCTGTACCACCCAATGCTAGAGATCAAAAATCTTTAGGTGCAGCTGATGACTTCAGATCTAAAAAGGAAGCTTCCAATCCAAACAGAGAAATCATTTTCAAAAAGAGTGATCAAGACAAAGCATCAAAGGACAAGTAAAGTAAGGTATTCTGACACTTTCTATATTCTGGACTCAGGACATTCAAACAATTCTGCTGCTATATAGTGTTTTATATATGCTGCATATTATTCTGTCATGTCTGGTTGTATTATTTTGTGTTGTATCTGCTTTATTTCTTTTCTTTGATTCCCTAAAATTCATGTAAATAGTAATCCTAATCCAAATAGGGGGAGATTGTTGGAACACCCTATTACTATTTGGACTAGGATGACTATATTTCTATAGGGATTGTATGCTGTGACCTCCATGTTGTTATAAAGGTCACATAGGCTAGTTAGAGTAGTCTTCAGCTCGACGCATAGTCGATCTCAGCTCGACGCAGAGTCGACCTCTGCTCGACGCAGAGTCGATCTCAGCTCGACGCAGAGTCGACCTCAGCTCGACGTGGAGTCGACCTCAGCTCGACGTTCCGTCGATCCCAGTTCTGCTTACAGAAAACACTCTCTGGCCGACGTGTGTCGTGCTCAGATCGACGTTTTTCTGTGAGCTCGACGCCTTCCAGTCTTCCGTCGGTTTTGGATAGGAATTCAAATTCCTTCTGACAGACAATTAATGCTGAAGAATTATTGGCCGTTACAGCATATCTGGTGCATGGCTCAAGGAATTTTCTAAGGAATGTCTGCCTGTCATTTCCTTTGAGGCATGGACAGTTAAGGAAAGCAATTAATGCTGACTTCCAACGGCTATCAAAGTAAAAGGAAGAAGAAGACTCCTATATACAATTCTTTTTCATTCATTCCAATAACAAGAAGAGGATACAGAGAATATACAGAACAAGAAAAGAACAACAATACAAGTCTTCTCATCTTTTTCTCTGTGAAGAAAAATTGTTTTTGAAAGACTCTCTCACAGAAAATCTGATTGCTTCAGACACCTCCATCCAACTCTCTTGGATCATCCTTTGCTGGAGCAAATCAGATCTTTGAAGACCTGTCACCCTTGTGCAGAGCTCTCCTTCCTGAACCTCATCTTGATCTCAGGGGGAGCTTTGACAACAACTTCAGATCCACTTCTGCTTCTCTTTGCTTGTTGAATAGAGAAGACAACATCATTTCTTTTTCCTTTTCTTTCTGTACAGGGTTTTAACTCCCTTCAAAAGTTACTTTTGGTTTTGCTGAAACCTGGTCAAAATCAGCTTCTGTTGGTTTGTGAGAACCTGATCAAAAACTCTCTGGTGCTCAAGACACCTGATCAACTCATCTTGAAGTAGATTCCTATCAAGGGTGATAGAAGAGTGGATGTACCCAGATTTGGGGAACCACTATAGATCCTTGTGTCATCTGGATTGCTTGTCTCTTTTTGTGTTTTGCTTTGTGCTGTGAATTTATTTTTACTCTGATTATTTGCTATAGCACCTTACACTAAGTAAAGTAAAATTTTCTCTGCAAGTTTTTATTTGGAAAATTATTTTAAATAACTCTATTCACCCCCCCTCTAGAGTTAGGAGTGATCTTATCCTGCACTTTCATCAATTTTCTGGCACTGCAGGATGCTGCGGGGTTTGTGTTAAGTTTGGGTGCAGAAGGAGAGTTTCTGCGAAACCAGCCAAGCGACTGCGAGGAACGCTGACACTAGCTCCCCTTTTGGATTGTGAAATCAGTCTTTGATGGACACTGTGACTATTGTGAGCTGCGAGCTCTTGAAGGCTTCGTGCCGAACGGATAAGGGGAAAGCTGGCCCGCGTATTTTTGGACGATTTGAGCAACGAGTTTGGCTGAACCGGATCGCGTTATGTCTGACCGACTCATAGACCTAAGTTATTGGTCTCGTTGGAGCGCATAATGAGAGTCTTAGGCCTGCATGCCATTAAGACTAAAATGCTCAATACCGTTGGGTTTCGGACCTTGAACAGTGGTGTTGACTCTAGTTTTCCAGTACACCAAGAATGTGCCCTGAGTGCACGGAGCGTCGGGCCTTGTGGCTGGCGTTTGTGATATATTGATTGTGCGTGAGAGCATATCATGTGATATATCTGCTTGTGAAATGTTATGGCTGCAGGGAAGGAATACCACTGCCCCGGGAAAGGGGTAGGATCGTTATAAATTTTTCAGCTGAATGCTGACCGTTGCCTTGTTTGCCACCATCTTGGTGGGCTGTCCTTGTGCAGGTGCTGAAGAGCCGAGCGAGAAATAGAGGGCTAAAGCCCATGCTGCTGTTGTTGTTGGCCCTCAAAGGCTGAGCAAAGAACATTATTATTTTCATGTGTGGCCGGCCTGCACGCCGATGTTTGTAATCCACACTTATGAAGTTTAACTGTAAGGCCTTAAGGCCAAACCTTTGTGTATTTGATGTACATTTTTTTGAGGTTATATATAAATGTGGTTGTTTATATATATAGTGGACATTTGTGACTGTTGAGTTTAATATTAACTTTAAAAAGCTTCCACTAACATGCTTTGAGTTAGGATGCAAATATATTTTGGTATTAACCTGTAACCTCGCCGCCTGTTTGTGGCATATGGTGTGGGGCCTCGGCCGGACCTTATATTATATGTTATTTAACGGATGAGATCGTTACACTGCTCTACCATGATCTCTAATATGCGGGCTCTTCCTTTCAAACAGGTTTAGGCGGTTCTTCACATATAACTCACGGTGCGGTAATTCTAAAATTTTCGCAGTTAGAGGGTGAGTTATATTCACATGTATATGAAAAAGGAAATCAAATATTCCCTTTACCTCAATCACAAGTCAAATCCCTCAAATAAAGAAAATTAGATTTTCCTTCTTTATTTTTGGATTTAGGTGGCAATGTTTTGCGAAATGATTCCAAAACTAGATCCAGGCTAAATCAGATCTGAATCAAACACACAATCACAAACTTTGTTCGGAATCCAGAGTCACCACTTGCACGAAGCAATCCCTGCACAAAGCACCAACTGCACATGACATCACTGCACGTAGCATGATCTGCACGAAACATCAGTCTACATGAAGCACCACCTCAAGTCTGAGGTGTCAGCCGACCTACTTCATTCGACTCATCCCTGCTCGGGCTCAACCTCTGAATGTCGACGCAACTAGATTTCTGAATCTGACTCGCCTAGTCTGACTACCAAAAGGGCGATCCCCTGCACCGCCTCGACCATCAACTTTATCTGCCGCAAAAATTATGGGCACACCACCTCGCATCGTGGTCCCTATCAGCCGGTAAAGACTACCGCATTGCATACTCGCATGAGCACGGTGCGCCCTCGTGTTACCGTCAGAACTCCACCTCTCGCCGCAAAACTGTATGCTTTAGAGTCTAATCTGTCCAGCAATATCAAATTCATGCGTAGCTTGGGTACCAGATGTACCCCCTCAAGCCTATGCACTGCTCCGTCATGCGTCCTGATGTCCCCCGTCCCTGTCCTCATTACCTCACATGCTGAGTCATCACCCAGAAAGAATGACCCAGTCATCGCCTCCAGTGAACTGTACATCCCTACATCTGAGCAAATGTGCTGCGAAGCACCAGAATCAAATATCCAGCTATCTGAACATATGGACTCTCAGTGATGAGAAGAGAAACATCACTATCATCTGTCATTGCTACCGCCGCCTTGCCAGCACATTGGACATCCTCAGAAATTTGCGTACGCTGCAGACAATGTCTCCTGATATGGTCACTCTGCATGCAAGGTAGCACGTCACTACCTTCCTCGATGTGGATTTGACTCGTGCACTTCCAGATCCCTTCTCGAACTGCCTCCCTCGTCGTCCTCTTACTGCCAAAGCATGATCACCCTCAAGAGCGGGGTCCGACAGTATCTGACTGGACAATAATGCAGATGTGATATGCTCCACGTCAACTGTATTTTTCTCATACAACAGAGTAATTTGAATGTGCTTATACGATGCCGGGTGCGATGTAAGAAGTAATAAAACTTTATCTTCTTCCCGCACCTTCACACCAATTACATGCAGTTGGCTGAGAAATCCATTGAACGCGTTGAAGTGTTCCTGGAGGTTACCACCTTTCTGCATCTTCAGGTCGTACAATCTCTGCTTCAGTAACAGCCTCGTGGTCAACAACTTGCTCATGTAGAGTCCCTACAACTTCTCTCACAGTGTGACAACAGACTCTTTAATACTGATGTTGAACGACACCTTGTCGTCGACCCACATCCTGATAGAGCTTGTTGCGCGCTCATCCATCTTCGGCCACTCAGAATCCTTCATTGGAGCGGGCAAAGAATCACGCCCCCGTAGCATTTGGATCAACCCCTTCTCAACCAGCATATCCTTGACCCAAATCTGCTATAGACAAAAGTTCTCGCTATCGTCAAAATTCTCTACCGAATTTCTGGAAAATACCGTGTTCTTCGCTATCATAGCTGTCTACAGTGGCTCTAGGTAATCTGATTAATTCACGGATCAAATCTGAAAAGATAGGGAGCAGACTGATGTCGTCATCTACTGTTGACCCAAATCAAAAACCGGAACGTCTAATCAATCATGTACTCGCACCTTTGCTTTGATACCACTTGTTGTAGAATCAAGTACAAACGACACATCTATCAAATTCGCAGGCATGAACACAGAAAAACCACCACATAATTTATATATTGAAAATATAAATGCTCTGTTTGGCACGGCGGTGGTGGTCGTAAACACATGAGTTAAATCGTCATTCGTTAAGAATCACTTAACGAACATCATCTCGTTTGAACATAAAAATGGATAAAGTTTCTTAGGTGGACGTTAACGACCACCATCATGCCAAACGGAGCCTAAAAGGACATTAAAAAGTATTTTCTCCTTGTGTTTCCTACCGCTATTTTTCAGCCACAAGACTCACAAGAGTGAAGAGTCCTAAAAATCATTAACAACAAAATAAACAGCTTTCTGATTGCCAGTGAAAAGAAGAGAATGATCAATAACTAAACATTTGATTTCTGTAACTCTTAAGAGCTCAATTCTCTCCGTTTCTTTCTCTGTAACAACGCCAGAATCAGCCAAAATAATTCAAAATTTTATTAAAATTGGACACGCGTGCATCAGAAGGGCGAAATTTAATTGAGAAAAAACTAAATATTTCCAAGGATAGAAAGGATTTATTAATCGGTTCTGGACGAAACACTGATGGTGGAGTATATATAGTAGGAATTAAAAGCTCAATATTTCAGAAACTTACACAAGAAGCAGAGTAACCTGAAAGAGTGCATTTTTGAATGTGAATGTTGCAGGACGAGAGGAAGAAGATGAAGATTTGTAAGGAGATGGCATGAGGAGATATCCAAAAGCATCGCATGATCCAACCCCTTCCATTGCCGGATCGATTTGTGCCGTTGGGATGATCAATGCGATCCCTTTGGATGCTTCCTCGTGCCACAATGCTCTGTCTCTCTCTCTCTCTCTGTTTCTGTCTCTGTCTCCCCCATTCTTCTTCTTCTCTCCCTCTCTATACACGGTGTCTTTATACACAAGAAGGAAAAAACAAACAAGCAGTTCAAAAGCAGCAACAGCCAAGCAAAGCTTTTTATACAGTCTAGTAAAGGAGAGAAGAGGGCAGGGCACTAAGAGTCTGTTTGGCGCAGCTCTGACGGCTGGAAAATCTCTATTCCAGTCGTCAAAGCTGCTTTAAATGTGTTTGAGACAGCTTTTTATGAAGAGCTTTTCAAAAATTTGGAACTTTTTTGCAGCTTTTCAGAAATCTCCTCCCCCTCAGCTTCAACTCCCGCAAAATAACATTCTCTCTCACAGGTTTTGAAAATCTAGTGGTTTCTTCAGTTGGAACATGCTCAGAGGCCGGACGGCCTTCCTCCGGCGATTCTGAGCCCCGGACGGTCTTCCTCCGGAGATTCCGAGCCCCCGACGTCTTTCCTCCGGCGATTCCGAGCGCACTTCTGCACAGAACACCCAAACACTCTGCAGCTAAAACTGTTCCCCAGAGATCTATTTTAAAACAGCTCTATCCGGACAACAGCTTTTCAATCTGTCAGAGCTGTCCCAAACAGAGCCTAAACTCTCATGATAGATTTCGTGCTCCATTTTGAAAAGCGAAATTTTTTAGGCACACGCGGGCATATGGAGGATGGTGCCTGCGATGCATTGGGAGCTGTCCGATCAACAAAAACTTCTGACTATTTTTAAATATTTTTTCTCCCTTTAATGCTGATGGTCAGATCTCAAATCCAACGCCTAAAAATATATTGCGCCTACCTCTAAGCACCTGCGGGTACCTAAAAATTACTCAAATGCATGAGATTCTCTTTATTCTGTAATAAAGGTATTTAATTTTTTCTTAAGAGAGAATTCATTATTTTAATTGTTTATAACTATTTATATTTGTGTAGATCATCGTTTAATAAATAATCTATATAATAATTCGATTTATATATTAAAGACGATGCTTGTATATATAAATTATTAGATCAGAGCATAGATGGATATGAAGGCCAAGAAAAGGACAAACATTTAGGTACGGATAAGACAGGGTTCTCATCCTACAATTCAGGATCTTACGGTGGAGATTTTTTGCAAAAATATTAGAGTAATACAGTCGTATTGAATTACAAAAGTATTTTTGATCAACCAGACTTAAAAAATGATGCTTGCAAAAAGCCGAGGTCTTATAACGTAATCTTTGCAGTGCACTACACGCATGAACATTTTTTTCCAATAAAGCACAAAGTGTCTGATTGATTGGAAATTGACCTTTTTGATTATCATTTAATCCGTTCTCCTAGTACCATTGAGGCAACAATAAGTGTCACGGGTCACCCCGTTTTTTTTCGGTCCAGAGAATCGAATCATCTTGACTCGGAGTTGGATCGGAGGCGTAAACAGTCAATGAAAAACAACAGCAATGACACGAGACCTTTTTTTATCTTGAAAATCCCAAAAATGGTGAAAAATCACATAACTGGATTTGTGCCGGTCCAAAATCCACTATGTAGATTTGAGTTTACGAGTATTGAAAGTCTCATCAGAGGATGATAGCTCACTTCTCCGTTACAAGCTTTAAATACAAGAAGATCGGGAAATAATCTAAGCTCAGAGAGCTTTGACGAGAATGTCCACCGGAGTGCTCCTCTGTGCCTTCTTTTAAGCGGGAAATTGACCAAGTCCCCGAAGCTTGGAAGAGAGCGACTTTCTGGAGAAAAAGAATAAGTCTTTGAAGTTTTGGAGAGCGTGAACCTGGGAGGCGAGTGTCCAAGAAAGTATTCCTCCGGTATTTTCTCTTGCGCTCATGGGTGCATCCACGTGAGCGCTAAGCATTGGCGTTGACCGTTGAACTTTGAGCGCTAAGTGGCATAGAGAGGGAGCAGAGCAAATTCCAAGCGGAAGAGCGATCTAAGTCTCCCGTCCTCGCCGGAAAACCTCAGAGCTCTCTTTAGCTATTGAGTGACTTATCTTCAAATATGGGCATGGGGGCCCCTTTATAGTTTTCTGCAGGTTCATTCTGGTAATTGCGCCCGGACGGATTTTAAGGTGCCGAATGACGTCGCTCCGTTCCGGTCACCTGGATCGCTCATTTTCATGAAATGACGGAAGCGCCCCCCAGGTGGCTCGGGCGTCCCAGGTTGGTTGCCTGGCGGTGGCGGCGGCCGCCAACGCGTCCGTGCGACGTGCGGGGCGCGCACGCCCAAGGGTCGTGCGCTAGCGCTCGTGCAGGGGCACGTCGTGCCTTCCCCCGCACGTTACGGGGGGGGGGGGGGGGGGGGGGGGGGGGGGGGGGGGGGGGGGGGGGGCTCGTGCTTGGGCCAGTTGCACTTGCACGTGCTATTTGTGCGGATGCTTGGACTTTTACAGCTCGGTTCGGGAAAACTTATGGGGAAACCCAACAACAAGTAAATCACCGATCGTCAAAAGCAGGAAGGAAGGACCTAGTAGGGAGATAATGTAGGCGCGTGTAATTACGCACCATGATTTGTCGTTCAGGATTAATTTTACCCGTACGATTCGCAATCCTACTGTGAAAATCTGTGCGAAAATATGATCATATTTTTGAATTTCAAATACGGTCGCATTTTTGCTACGTATATGGTCAGGTGTTTACCCACACAATGCGTCACACATGCGTAAAATTTGCTCCTACATCAGACCGCTACCCCGATCCCCTCAAGCCCTTTCGCGATCTGCTTCTCGCCACTCGCATGTGTCTCCACATGCTCCTCCTCTCCGATCGATGCCTATCCTCTCTCGTTGATGCAACTCCTAGATCTTTGGTTGTTGCATCTTCTAGATCTCTGGTTGCCGCTTCTTTTTTCTGGCCACATTGACGTTGACGTTATGGCCTGCATCAAAACCGATCTAAATCTCAGAGCTATAGTTTTGTAGCAGATTAACATCACACTCGTTGCACATTAGTGCGGGCCTCCAACGTTACACGTAAATGCTCACACACATCCCAAAGGGGACATAGCTCAAAGTGCTTTGAAATGTGTGCATGCATCCACGCGGGTCGTTGGATTCCTGCACTTTACGATAAAGTGCATCTGCCTCTTTTCCTCCTGGTAACATAAGCCTTGGAATTTGGGAATTTCAGAAGATTCTGTTATTTCATTCCAATTGTAACGATCCTAGCTAATCCAACGGGACAACGTCACGGCTCAGCTCTAGACGATGTTGTTAGACCGCAACTCAAGCGCCCCAACTCTTCTCCATCCACTGGCGGGTTGTTGGTGGCCACAACCTCCCTTCGATATGCGAAACTCAATTGTCAAACACACACTACGGGAACTTCTCAGAAGGTCACTCATCCCAGTACTACTCCAGCCCGAGAATGCTAAACTATGAAGTTTTTCCACTTCTAGTCACCAGCTAAGCTGTTACAAAAAACGCAATTTTTTGTAACGGTCTCCCCAGCACATAACTCGCAAGGAAGGCCGTCGGCATCCCCAACATCCAGTTCGAAAGGGTTCAGCTTCAACAGGTCTACAGACCGTACACACCAACCCCCCTCTCCAAGCTCACTGACGGTGTACAACCCAGTGTCCGCCGAAGGGGCCCAAGCAAGCAGGTGGGCTGGGCCCCAGCGCCCTCTCAAGCGGGCCAGACCTCGCTCGCCTCTCCTAGGCGGGTCGGGCTCCAACCGCCTCTCTCGGGCGAGCCAGCCTCCGCTCGCCTCTCCTAGGCGAGCCGGCCCCAGCCGCCTCCCCTAGGTGAGCCGGCCCCAGCCGCCTCTCTCAGGCGAGCCAGCCTCCACTCGCCTCTCCTAGGCGAGCCGGCCCCAGCCGCCTCTCTCAGGCGGATCGGCTGCTGCCCACCTCCCCCCAAATGACGGGAGGTGACCCGGCAAGAGGTGCATATAACCAGCCAGAACAGCGGGGTTTGGCTGTTGGCAGGCCAATCCGAGGGGCTCTTCAGTAAATTCAGACCACCAGAGGCGGGTTATTCGCAGACCATCCGAGGTAATCTATAAATAGGACCCAAGGGGTACTTCAGAAGGCGCGCTTACTAGTTCTCAAGTCTTATAGCGCTTTCTGAGGTACCTTAGCCCGGCAATTGGTTAAGGAGGGGAAGCGCTCTAAGATCTTCCGGGTGTGTGGTGGGACCTCCGTGCCGGGCCCTTGGTCTTGTCCCTTGTTCTTCTCCCCCTTGTCATTTTTCTTGCAGGAGCGAAGTAAGTGCGAGATCACCCCTTCCCCAAGGGTCGAACTCCACAGAGGCCGGTTTCCGGTTTCAACATTTTGGTGCGGTGAGCATGGAGCGTGGTTAGCAAGGAAAACCTTCTGCAGGCTCGATGACTGGAGAAGAAGGACAAGGATCAGGCAGGGGCAGCTCGCCACCCCCTCCCCCACCCCCAGCGGCGAGCGTGCCGGCGGAGCTTAGGGAGGAGATCCTTGGGCTCGTCAGGACCGCCCTCGGCATGCGAGCTGAGAGTGCGACACCGGCAGTTCCGGTGGTCGCCGCTCCCACACTCGGCGACGACGCGCCACTCAGGCGACCAGGGAAGGAACCCGCCGAGAGAGGCGAGCGCGAGTTCCAGGGGCGAGTTCTGTTCCCCGGCTCGGCCGCAGAGTACCATTTCGGCGAGATGGCGGGGAGAGAGTTCCCCCCTCGCCCCGCTGAGGGAGGAAGCCCCTTCAGCGAGTTCGTTTCCTCCGCCCCAGTTCCAGAGGGGTTTCGTGAGCCGGAGATGACCTACTACTCCGGGAAGGGAGACCCCGTCCACCACATCCAGTGGTTTGAGTACATGGTCTCTATTCGACAAATGTCAGACGGCTTCAAGTGCCGACTCTTCGCCATCACCCTCCGAGAGAAGGAGAGAGAATGGTTCCACCAGCTCCCGACCGGATCCATTTACTGCTTCGAGGACCTGCGTCGGGGGTTCATGTTGAGGTTCACCACTTCCAAAAAGAGGAAGAAGGAGGTGGAGTCCTTGTTTCGCGTCAAGCAGAGGGTGGGAGAGACCCTGGGAAGCTATCTGGACAGATTCCAAGAGGAGTTGTCCCAAGTGCAGGAGATGCCGGGGAACACCATGATGGTGGCCTTCACCCTGGGTCTCCAATACGGGTTCTTTGCAATGGAACTCAAGAGGTCGCCTCCTGTGTCTTTTGAGGCACTCCTGGAGAGGGCAGCTAGGGAGGCCGATATGGAGGCGGCGCATCCGGAGTTTGCCCGAAGGTTGGCCAGGTGGGCCGTGGAGGAAGAGAGGCCAAGGGGTGGCCGAGGGCAGGAAGAGAGAAGGGCTGAGCCCCGGCAGAGGGAACAGCCGCCGCCGCAGCAGCATCAGCAGCAGCCCAGGCAGGGGAGACATGAGCCGAACTTCCGGCTGGGGTGGAGACCCGAGTGGCAGGAGCCCGGGGCAAGGAGAGAGTTCCGCGGAGGGGACTACCGTCAAGGAGGATAGGGTCAGTTTTACCCTCCAGGCGGGATGCAGGGCCAGAGTCCGGCCCTTCCCGACCAGGAGCAGGCTATGGCCATAGCACTGGGGGAGAGGAGAAGAGCGGTACGGAGAAGGAGAAGGGATGTGAGGGTGGAGTTGCCATACTGCGACTTCCATCAAGAGGAGGGGCACGTCACGGCCACGTGCCCAGAGTTCCTCGAGATGAGAGGCAACCGGGAGCAGCAACAACAATAGCGTCCGGAAGTGCGGATTGAGGAGATACGGCCTCGGGCGGAGGAGGTTCGGTGCGAAGACCGGGTGGATGTGGGCTCCCGAGGAAGGATCAGAGCGATCCACGGGGGGGGGGGGGGGGGGGGGGCTGGGATCGAGGCTTCCTACAAGTCGAGCCTCCACACGATGTACCGCAGGAGCGTTGGCTCCACGTCCCAGTCCCCGCCCCCGGATGAGAAAATCACTTTCTCCAGGGAGGATATGCCGAGTCACGAGGACCCCTTCTGCGATGCGCTGGTCATCCAGACAGCCATCGAGGACTTCACCGTCCCCCGGATCCTCGTCGACAACGGGAGCTCGGTCAACGTCATCTTCAAGAAGGCGTTCGATGCGATGAAAGTAGAGGCCAGGAGGGTGTTAGCCTCGGATGGACCCCTGTTCGGCTTCTCAGGGGAGAGGAAGGAGGTCGAGGGAGGAGTGGGACTCCATGTCGTTCTGGGGGGGGGGGGGGGCAGTCCCGCAACTGCAAGTTCGTCATCGTGGATGCCCCCAGCAGCTACAGCGCCATCTTCGGGAGGCCTCTCATCAACGCCTTCCGCTGCGTCCCCTCATCCTTCCACTAGTGCTTAAAATTTAACGTCGAGGGGGTCCAGGTCCGGGTCCGCGGAGATCCCAAAGAAGCAAGAGAGTGCTATGTCACGGCGGTGAACTCCATCTCTTGGCTGGAGGGAGCCGAGGAGATGGGGCGGAGGCTGAAGGAGGTGGAGCCAGAAGCTGGCGGGGATGAGATGGAGATGGAGGAGAGCCGCGCCCAGGCGAAGGTCGCGGAGGAGATTCAAGAGCCGGCCGAGGCGATGGCCGTGGCAGAAGCTGAGGAGGAGGTCCTCGCCTTCGATGAGGGGGAGGCTGAGGAGTGGGAGGCACAGTCCCGCCTGGAGGCGGCAGAGGAGGTGGCAGAGATGGAGGTTCTAACCACCAGAGGCAGGGTGGAGAAGATCCGCATCAGCGGAGGATTGACCCCGGAGGCTCAAGGCAGGGTGCTGGAGTGCGTCCAGAAGAATGTGGACATCTTCGCATGGAGTGCCGCGGAGATGCCCGGGATCGACTCCAACATCGCCTGCCACCGCCTCAACCTAGACCCGGAGGCTCCCCCCATCCGACAAAAGAAGAGGCCTGTTGCGGACAAGCTCACCGAGCCCATCATGGAGGAGGTAGCAAAGCTCCTCAAGGCCGGCTTTGTATCCGAGATCCAATACCCCGGCTGGGTCTCCAATGTTGTAATGGTTAAAAAAGGAGACGGCCGGTGGAGGATGTGTATCGATTTTTCTCTTCTTAATAAATCATGTCCTAAAGATTGTTACCCCTTGCCTCGGATCGACGCGCTGGTTGACTCAGCCGTCGGTTTCCCTTTGATGAGTTTTCTGGATGCCTTTTCAGGTTATCACCAAATCAGGATGCACCCTCCCGACGTCAAAGACGTCTCATTCATCACAGGGGAGGGGTGCTATTGTTATAAAATGATGCCCTTCGGGCTGAAAAATACAGGGGAAACCTACCAGAGGATGATGAACAAGGTCTTTCAAGAGCAAAAGGGAAGGAACCTGGAGGTGTACGTAGACGATCTCATGGTCAAGAGTCCGGATCTCGACTCCCATCTCCGGGACCTAGAAGAGACCTTTGCCACTCTCCGCGGGTGCAAAATGAGGCTGAACCCCCTCAAATGCACCTTCGGGTCAGGCAGAGGTAAATTCCTGGGGCATCTACTCACCCCTGCCGGCGTAGAGCCCAACCCCGACAAGGTGAGGGCAATCATGGAGTTGGAGTCTCCGCGGAATGCGAAGGAAGTACAGCGATTGACTGGAAGGCTGGCAGGGCTGAGCAGGTTCCTCTCCCAGGCCGGGGAGAAATGCTCTCCGTTCTTTAAAAGCTTGAGAAGAGGCCAGAAATTTGAGTGGACCTCGGAGTGCGAGGAGGCATTCTAGACCCTAAAGAAGCAGTTGACTCAGGCCCCCCTGCTCCAAGGGCCGAAGGAGGGAGAGGACTTATTCTTGTACTTAGGGGCTGGGGCCAAGGCCCTGAGCTCCGTTTTAGTTCGGGAAGAAGGGAAGCGACAACTCCCGGTTTACTACGTAAGTCGGGTCTTGAGGAAGGCCGAGCTTCGGTACCCCATCCTGGAGAAGCTGGCCTTCGCTCTCATCATCTCGGCCCGGAGGCTCCGGCCCTATTTCCAGGCACACTCGATCCGAGTGGTGACTGACCACCCTCTCCGCAACATCTTTGAGGGGGTGGAGCATTCCGGCAGGTTGGCCAAGTGGTCGGTGGAGCTGAGCGAGTTCGACATCTCCTTCGTACCTCGCCTCTCGATCAAGGCCCAAGCCATGGCCGATTTCCTGGCTGACTATGTGGTCGAGGTGGCAGAGGAGGAACTCACTCGCCCGGTTCCTTGTAAGGTCATGGTGGATGGTGCGTCGGGGAGACACTCCCTGGGGGCTGGGGTCATCTTAGAAAGCCCCCAGGGGACGAGGATCGAGCAAACAGTGGTGGTGCATTTTTCCATCACCAACAATCAGGCCGAGTATGAGGCCGTGATTGCGGGTCTACGCCTGGCCAGGGAACTGGGGGTGCTTGATGTGGAGGTCCTCACTGACTCCCTGGTGGTGGCCTCCCAGATCAACGGGGAATTCGAGGCAAGGGAACCCACCCTGCAACGTTACTTGGCGAAGGTAAAGGGAGTCATCGGCACCTTCCAGGCTTTCTCCATCCGGCACGTGCCTCGAGAGGATAACGAGCAGGTGGATCAGCTGGCAAAGCATGGACCCCGGGCAGGGGGTACCATCACAGACCTCTTTTGCCCATCCATCGAGGAGGGGGAACTGATGGAGGTGGAACAGCACCCCTCCTGGATGGATCCATTCGTAACTTTCCTGACCATCGGGGAGTATCCCAAGGGGATGGACGGAAAGAAGCTCAAGTTCAAATCAGCATACTACCTCATGCGAGATGGCCAGTTATACCGGAAGACCCTCTCAGGGATGCTGGCGCGTTGTGTGGGCGAGAGGGAGGTCCCGAAGATTTTAGAAGAGGTCCACTCCGGGGAGTGTGGGAGTCACTCCGGAAGTCGAACCTTAGAAGGTCGGATCGTCAGGCAGGGATATTTCTGGCCGACTCTGGGTCTCGACGCGGCAAAATTCACAAAGGAATGTCATAAGTGCCAGCTATTCGCTCCCCTCCAACTACAACCGACCCAACGCCTCAGGAGTATCACCGCTCCCTGGCCATTCGCCATCTGGGGAATGGACTTGGTCGGGCCCTTTCCCCAAGCTAGCGGCCAGAGGAGGTTCCTGCTCGTGATGATTGATTACTTCTCCAAGTGGCTGGAAGTCAAGGCGCTGGCCAAGGTGACCTCCCAGGTCGTCAGGAACTTTGTGTGGGGGGAGATCATCTATCGTCATGGGTTGCCCCAGGTCATCGTCACGGACAATGACCCTCAATTTGCCAGTGCCGAGTTCACCAGCTTCTGCGAGCAGCTCGGGATCGATCTCAGGTTCGCCTCAGTTCATCACCCCTGAAGCAATAGGCAGGTGGAAGCGGCAAACAAGATTATCGTGAACCTCCTCAAGAAAAAGGTGGAGAACTTGAGAGGAAGCTGGGTGGAGCAACTCCCCTCGGTTCTCTAGGCCCTCCGAACCACACCCAACACAACAACAGGGGAGATGCCTTTCAAGCTCTCCCACGGGTGCGAGGCAGTACTTCCGGTGGAATTCGAAGTCCGGACACCTCGGGTGGTCGAGGCCGGAGAGCACAAAGAGGAATGGAGAGCCAATAATGAAGAGGAGCTGTGGCTCTCTCTCGACATGGTCGAGGAGCTGCGGGACCTTTCAGCCATGAGGCAGGAGGAGATAAAGAGAAGAATGGCCAAGTACTTCGACAAGCACGTCAGAGTCAAACAGTTTGCTGAAGGAGACTTGGTCTTGAGGAAGGTGGACGCGGCAGGGAGATCAGCCGCGGTGGGAAAACTCCACCCCAATTGGGAAGGACCATTCATTGTGCAGGAGGCATTGAAGTCGGGGGGGTATCGCCTCCGGAATGTGGAGGGCGAGACCCTAAGTCTCACTTGGAGTGGAGACGACTTGAAACGTTTTTTCCCTAAAATCATGTAAACCGTGTTCAATCCCTAATGGAATTTCTTGCGATAAACTTGTTCCCCCCCCCCCCCCGCGCGATGAGAGATGAATGTCAGTGCCTCAGACCCCGAGCAGATCCCGCTGCCAGGCTCTCACCAAGCTGGCAGGGCTGGATGTCACTCGGAGGAGTCTGCCTCAGACCCCGAGTAGATCCTGCCGCCAGGCTCTCACCGAGCTGGCAGGGCTGGATGTCACTCAGAGGAGTCTGCCTCAGACCCCGAATAGATCCCGCCGCCAGGCTCTCACCGAGCTGGCAGGGCTGGATGTCACTCGGAGGAGTCTGCCTCAGACCCCGAGCAGATCCCGCTGACAAGCTCTCACCAAGCTGGCAGGGCTGGATGTCACTCGGAGGAGTCTGCCTCAGACCCCGAGCAGATCCCGCTCCCAGGCTCTCACCAAGCTGGCAGGGCTGGATGTCACTCGGAGGAGTCTGCCTCAGACCCCGAGCAGATCCCGCTGCCAGGCTCTCACCAAGCTGGCAGGGCTGGATGTCACTCGGAGGAGTCTGCCTCAGACCCCGAGCAGATCCCGCTGCCAGGCTCTCACCAAGCTGGCAGGGCTGGATGTCACTCGGAGGAGTCTGCCTCAGACCCCGAGCAGATCCCGCTGCCAGGCTCTCACCAAGCTGGCAGGGCTGGATGTCACTCGGAGGAGTCTGCCTCAGACCCCGAGCAGATCCCGCTGCCAGGCTCTCACCAAGCTGGCAGGGCTGGATGTCACTCGGAGGAGTCTGCCTCAGACCCCGAGCAGATCCCGCTGCCAGGCTCCCACCAAGCTGGCAGGGCTGGATGTCACTCGGAGGGGTCTGCCTCAGACCCCGGGCGGGGTCTGGCTGGCAACTTCCCGCCGAGCAACCAGGGATTAGATACCATCCCCAAAGAATGCCCGGGCGAGTCGGCAGGCCAAGAAGGTTGGTTCCGGCGCATAAAGGGACGAGCCTTAAGCGCAACGCGCGAAGGAAGGGGTTAGGCTCTCGCGGCGCAAGAGTTTGAGCGAGCGGACCGGCCAAGATGCCCAGGCGAGTCGGCAAGCCAAGAAGGCCGGCCCCGGTGCATAGAGGGGCGAGTGTAACGCCCCCTGTTTTTCTGTATTTATTTAATTCTCCTTGGGCGTTACGTGGATGCATTTTTCCGGCTCGTGTCGTTGTTAGAGTATCTCGTTAGACGTTCTTAGAGGTTATAGCCTGTTGTCTGATTTCCCCAGCTAGCCGGCGTCTGTTTTGGAGGCCCGGCTGAGCCTCTTAGGGAAATCCTTGTGCTTTGACTTCGGGTGAGGTTAGCCCGAGTGTGTGGTCGTCAGAGGTTATATCTGACTTCGTCATTGTGTTCGTAGCCCGAGTGTTTAGCTACGGTGCGGATGTGGTCGAAATTCGTGAACGTCACGTTTCGCGTCGTTTCGTCGGGCGCTAGTTAGCGGGTCGTTTTTTTTATATAAAAACATATGTTTGCGCTTCACGTTTGGTCGGATCGGTGATTTGAGCGTGTCGATACGTATTTGCGCACATGCTCATGCGTGGACGCCGTTTAATAAGGTTCGTGTGCGTGTCGAGTTTATGCATTAATTCATGTGTTTAGTAATGGACGGATTAATTAGTGTATTAGTTTAGGATATAAATTTGATTTAAATTTTTGGAATAAGATTTATTAGGGGGGGGGGGGGCTGCCTTTGTGCAAGTTATTTAAGTGTTAGGTGTTAGTTAATTAATTGGTTGAATAGTATGAGTTATAATATGAGTATATATATAGTTTATTAGTTAGAAATTTCATTAGGCGTTAGTAAATGAGTTATTAGTTATTAAGTATCTTATATAATATATATATATATATATATAGGATTAGTGTTAGGGTAAAAGCATAGGTCTTCTTTTTCCCCCATCAAGCCGAACCCGCAGGTTTTCCCCCTCTCCTGTGCGAAACAGGCCGAGCCAAGCGGCGTGTGAAACTGGCGGGCTGGAGGCGCTCCGACCGCCCATCTCCGGCCCTAAACTCCCTCGAAATCTTCCTCTGAGGCCGGATCCGAACTCCTCTCGCCGCGATCTTCGTTCCGAGGTAACTTATTTGGGATTTCACCGTAGTTTTTTTTCGTGCTTGGATGTGTGTTTTCTTGTTGGTTTTGTCCCCCATTGTGATGAGATGTTTCCTCTAGGAATTTGGAAGCTTTGCGTGCTTTTGGGCGTCCGCTATAGCGCCGTTGTGCTGGCGAAATTTTTCGGTGTAGTAGCGAGGCAAGTGCTCCTTTCGCCCTTGCCATTTTGATCCCTTAATTTCTCTCATTTTCGTACTTTAAATTTCAGATTTTTGGTGAT
Organism: Platanthera zijinensis; assembly: GCA_039513925.1. NCBI lineage: Eukaryota > Viridiplantae > Streptophyta > Magnoliopsida > Asparagales > Orchidaceae > Platanthera > Platanthera zijinensis. The sequence continues at coordinate 18,213,647 of CM077093.1, read as the reverse complement.
GCTATCCTCCTAACCGAACCCTACCCGAAAACCCTAACCAAACCTACCCGAAAATCTCTTGGGAAATCGTTTATTTTTTTCCTTGTTCTCTTGTTGTAATCGCTCTCGTTAGGAACTCGTTGTGATAGGTTTAGTGGGTAGGATTTATGCAAATAAATTGTGGAAATTATGTTATAAATTAAGGATTTAGGATTAGTTGGGGATTTGGATCGTTATCCAAATCTCTCGCTAATTTTTTTGTTTGGTGTCGTTGTATTTTGGGTGTAGGTGAGCACGCACGACCTATGGTCGTGCGTCTGAGATCGTGCGCCCTGGTGTTGGTGCTCGTTCGATAGCTTTCGTGTCGAGTGGGAGTACTCACTCGTTGTGGCGTTGCGAAATTGCAACAATGTTTTCCCCAGCTTTGCTTTCGTTTCCGAGTGAATGTCTCGTGATCAAAGGTCCTTGTCGGCTGTTGTTTTCCGAAGGCCGAATCGTGGGTTGTGGTTAGTAGTGGTGGTGGAAGGCTTTTAATAGGGGTTGTGTTGTGTGACTTAGCCGTGACCACACTTTTTACCTTGACCCGAGTAGTTTCTGGGCAAGTGAGTGAGGGGTCCGCAGTGCTTTCACATGTCAACCCTTGAGCATTTTTGTCTTGGAAATAGTGGTCGGGGGTTGAGTACGCCTCCAATCCGGTTCCAAGTTTCTTTTTTTGCTACTGCCATAACTCACAAATTAGGATGTTAGGTGTTTCTTCCTTAGTTGTTGCAGCACATTTTTTTTTTTGGGCATGTTCGCCTTGTTGACTCTGCAGGTTTTTAGCAGGGTAGTTGCTGTTTTCTCGCACCTGGTGCAGGTTTGCTTTTACCTTGCCTTGAGCAGGGTTTGCTTCAGTTTTAGTTGTCTTTTCTTACATTCCCTTGTTTTCTTGTTTTACTGCACTTTCTTGTTAGCACTTGTATTCTTTTCCTTGCTGAGATATTCTGCCTTCTGAATGCCTCAGGTTCTGGATAGTAGCCAGTAGGTGGCTAGTGCTGTGGTGCTGTTGGAGATCTCTCAGCCTTTGGAGACCCTCCTGTTCTTCTAGTGAGGTAGTTTTACTGCATTTTCTACAGACATACATACTTGCCAGTGGGTTCGTGTCAGCTGTTGGCGCCCCTGGTAGTTTTACCTTTTTGTACTGGATATGTTTTTCTTCTTACTGCTACCCTTTTTGGGAGATAGTCTATTTGCTCTGGGAATGTTTTATGCTAGGTTGATAGTTACTTTAAAACCTATAATAATTACTATATGTATTACATGATCAGCATGTTTTTTATAAAAAGCTCAAACATTATTTTCCAAAAGCGTAAAAAGATCGTTTTCTTATAAGTACTATAAATTGAGATCTAGGGTCTTGCATAGCGTAAGTTGTCCTCTTAGGACACTTATGCGCTCATTTAAGGATGTCAACATAAATGAAGTATTTTTCCGCTACGTATAAAAATAGTTTTTGAACCGTGGACTATCTGATCCACTGAGCCGAGGGATACGGCTAATTAATTGAACCAGTTTTATAATCATTCTAACTTATGATTTGAAGGTTTAGAGTGTTGCCTGAGCGTCGGCAGTTATCCCCTGCTCGACGTGGCATCACAGCTCGTAGTTTTCTCTTGCTCTGATTTATTTATATGGTGAGAAAAATGCGGGTTGTGACAGTTGGTATCAGAGGGAGGTTGCTCGACAAGTTGGTCGGGCAACCTTTCCTTGTTTGTATTAGATGTTTAGAGTCATATCATACACACACCGACATGTCATCAGCACGTCTTGGCTGAAGCACGAACACTGCACTACACTCATAGCATAACATGAAGTATACGGGGCATATTATGTAATATGAAATGCATAATATGTGTTTGTATATGGATCCACCATAGGGGCAACATGCGAGGGTTATGTATTATGGGGTGCATAACCTCACCGCATGGATGCGACTAGCACGTTTTCCTTTTCGTTGCATGAGAATGTTATGTATTATGGGATGCATAACATTTTCATGTGTACGCCGCCATGACATGCATTAGGGCCTTTTTAGAATGCATAGCATAATCATGCATAGCATAACATTGCATAAACACAACGCGCCAAGCTAAAGGCTTGCAGGATGACATGTGTACACGCATAATTTTTGAGTCAAAAAGAATATAAATTCATGCATTCCCGATCTAGGCACAAGAGTTAGAGTGATGGTGGTGAACCGTCTTAGGCTAAGCATAACATTACTTTTGTATTTAATAAAATAAAATCCCAGAGCAAGTATAGCAGTAGAAGATCATATTTATGTATGTATTGTCTGTACCTTTTGTCTAATCCGAGGAGTTTAACTAAGTTCTAATCATTTGTTCTGTTTTAATTTTCCTTATAGTATGCCGCCGAAGCGTAGAGTGACGAGGTCGACTCCCCAGTCTGAGGGTGAGTCCTCCGGTGCTCAAAGTGATGCGATGGTGGAAAGTCTGAGGCAGAGCAACGAGGCCTTATCAAGGCAGGTGGTGGAGTTGCGGGCCCAGATGCAGTCCTTTTTATCCGGAGCGGCGGGTCAGACTCCGGGAGTTCAGGACCCCGCCGTGGGTACAGCTGTTCCTGCCCCTCCTGCTCCTCTCGTGCCTCCAGTGGTGGTGCCCCCCGGGATGGCTTTCATCTCCCAGTTCCAGAGGCTGAGCCCTCCCACTTACGATGGGAAGGAAGATTTCATGGTGTTGGACGACTGGCTGATCACTATGGAGGAGATGCTTCACTATTCAGGTATCTCAGATGATCAGAAGGTGATGTTGGGCGTTTATCAGCTGAAGGGTTTGGCGAAGACCTGGTGGTTAAGAGAGAAGGAAGGCATGGTCGGAGGATGTTCCTGGAATTCTTTCAAGGAGATGCTGATGAGGAAGTTTCTACCGGTAGTGGAGCGAGACAGGTTGATGAACAACTTTCTCCATCTGAAACAGCGTCAGCTCACCGTCAACGAGTACGAGATTGAGTTTAGCAAGCTCAGTCGATTTGCTCCGAGTTTGGTGGCTACCGAGGAGGACAGAGCAAAGCGTTTTCTGGGTGGCCTCAGGAGCGATGTCCAGCAGCTTGCGGTTGCTCACGGCGCAGTTACTTATGCGGGAGTAGTGGAAGCTGCTCTGAAGGTGGAGGCGATAGAGACTGCGAAGAACAGAGGCCAGTCAGTGCGGAATGAAAAGAGGAAGGCTGCTGAAGAGAAGAACTCCCTGGTACTTGGTGCTGCTGCTGGGAAGAAGAGCAATATGGTCTGTAGTTTCTGTGGCCAGTTGGGCCATACTGTGGAGAGGTGTTACAAGAGGGCAAAGGCTCAAAAGAAGGAACATGTGCATGCTATTCAGGGTGCTCCTAGGAGGGATGTTCCTTGCCCTATTTGCAAGCGACCCGGACATGATGCTGCTCAGTGCTGGTCCAAGGATCGAGCCTGCTTTCAGTGTGGTCAGAAGGGCCATATAAAGGCGAGATGTCCTCAGGTTCAGTCCGCTCTTCATGCAGTCCCACTTCGGGCGTTACCTCCGCCTCAGCCGGTGGACAAGGGTAAAGGGAAGCTTAATGTGGTATCTTCAGCGGAGGCTGAGACTTCGACGCAGGTCATTTCAGGTAAACCTTCTCGTTTGTCTCTTCAATTCGGTAGAAGTTTTGGGTGTTGCTATTGTGTGGTTTTCTTAGATTGCTTGTGCAAAATATATATATTTTTTTTTTGTGTATAGGGAGTTTTAAGGTAAGGAACCGCTGGGCGCGCGTTCTTTTTGACTCAGGTGCTACCCACTCCTTTGTGGCTAGGGCCTTTGTCGAGCGGTGCCAGTGGGATCTTGATCGTGTTGGTAATGCCTTTTGCGTCAAATTCCCCTCGGGCGATTCCGTGATATCGGATCAGGGCGTTCTGGACTGTCCTATTTTGTTGGGGGATTTTCTGGCCAAGGCAGATCTGAAGGTTATAGACTTGGAGGATTTCGACGTCATCCTGGGTATGGACTGGTTGTCCCGATATGATGCAGTGATCCAGTGCAGGGGAAAGCGCTTGGATTTCAGGAAGGACAGCGGTCAGCCTGGGAGTATTTACGGCGATTCACGTCAGGGCTCTCCGGCGATTTCTGCGGTATGTGCTCAGAGGTTATTTCGTGCTGACTGTTTTGCTTGCTTAGTCTCGGTGCTGGGGACTGTTAGCAGTGTGCAGCTTTTGGATGAGATTCCTGTTGCGCGGGAGTTTTCCGACGTGTTTCCTAGCAATCTTCCCGGTCTTCCTCCAGACAGAGATGTTGAGTTCGTGATCGATTTGGAGCCCGGTACGCGTCCCATTGCCAAGGCGCCGTATCGGATGGCCCCGCGAGAGCTGGAGGAGCTTCGTACCCAGCTAGATGAGTTATTGGCGAAGGGCTTCATAAGGCCGAGCTCGTCGCCCTGGGGTGCTCCGGTTCTCTTTGTAAAGAAGAAGGATGGTTCGATGCGCCTTTGTATCGACTATAGAGAGTTGAACAAAGTCACCATCAAGAGCAGGTATCCACTGCCCAGAATCGACGACTTATTCGATCAGTTGCGTGGGAGTGCAGTATTCTCCAAGATAGACCTTCGATCGGGCTATCATCAGCTCAGGATTCGGGAGTCGGACATTCCACGGACGGCTTTCCGATCGAGGCATGGGCATTTCGAATTCCTGGTCATGTCGTTTGGGCTGACCAATGCGCCTTCAGCATTCATGGACATGATGAACCGGGTGTTCAAGGACTTTCTGGACAAGTTTGTCGTCGTATTCATTGACGACGTGCTGATTTACTCTCGGAATGCTGCGGAGCATGATCAGCACTTGCGGTTGGTGTTATCCGCATTGAGGGATCATCAGTTGTACGCCAAGCTGAGCAAATGTGAGTTCTGGTTGCCTCAGGTTTCCTTCCTGGGTCATGTAGTGAACAAGGATGGTATTTCAGTGGATCCGGAGAAGATTTCTGCAGTGATGGATTGGCATAGACCGAGCACACCCAAGGAGATCAGGAGCTTCTTGGGGTTGGCCGGCTATTATAGAAGGTTCGTAGAGGGCTTTTCTACCTTGGCAGCGCCCTTGACTAAGCTGACGCAGAAGCATGCAGCGTTTATTTGGAGTGATAAGTGTGAGGAGGCTTTTCTAGAGCTGAAGAGCAGGTTATGTTCTGCCCCTGTGTTGACATTGCCTGCGGAGGGCAAGGATTACGATGTTTATGTGGATGCCTCGCATGTCGGGCTCGGTGGCGTGTTGATGCAGGAGGGGAAGGTGATCGCGTATGGGTCACGGCAGTTGAAGACTCACGAGCGAAATTACCCTACGCACGACCTCGAGTTCGCAGCGGTGATTTTTGCCTTGAAGTTGTGGAGACACCTACTCTATGGAGCTCAGTGCAAGATTTTCACAGATCACAAGAGCCTGAAGTACGTGTTTACACAAAAGGAGCTGAATCTGCGTCAGCGGCGGTGGCTAGAGTATGTGGCTGATTTCGACGTTGAGATCCAATATCATCCGGGCAAGGCCAATGTGGTGGCCGACGCCTTGAGCCGGAAGACGGGGAAGATCTTCAACCTCACCGCAGACTGTTTGGTGGAGGAGTTCTTATTGATGGATATCTCCGCAGGATGCTGTGATTTGCAGAGCCGTTTGTCAGTGACAGAACCGTCTTGGATTTCACTCACCAGGCTGCACCAGAAGGAGGATCCGGACTTGCTACACCTGTACCTCAGAGCTGAGAGAGGGGAGTTGCCAGATTTCTCTATCGATGACTCGGGTACTTTGAAGTACCGCGGCAGGTTTTGCATTCCTGCGGTTGGAGACATCAGGGTAATGGTATGCAAGGAGGCTCATGGATCTAGTGTTGCCTACCACCCAGGATCTACCAAGATGTATCATGATCTGAAGCAGATCGCCTGGTGGTATGGTATGAAGGGGGATATAGCCCGGTACGTTTCCGAGTGTTATACTTGCAAGCGGGTGAAGGCCGACCATGGGAGGCCGGGTGGCAAGTTGGCACCTTTGGAGATCCCGACTTGGAAGTGGGAAAGTATCTCGATGGATTTCATTACGGGCTTGCCGAGATCTCCAAGAGGGTTTGATTCAGTTTGGGTGATCGTGGACCGACTGACGAAGTGTGCGCACTTCGTGCCTTATAAGATCGATTACCCGATGAAGAAAATAGCGGAGTTATATTTGGATGAGGTCGTCAGATTGCACGGCGTGCCAGTTAGCATCATTTCGGATCGAGACTCGCGTTTTACATCTCGCTTCTGGAGGAGTTTGCAAGAGGGTCTGGGGACAGATTTGAGGTATTCTACTGCTTACCACCCGCAGACCAACGGGCAGACTGAGCGTGTGAACCAGATTGTGGAGGATATGATCCGGTGCTACATCCTAGACCACGGTGGAGCGTGGGATGAGCGCTTGCGGCTCATGGAGTTTGCCTACAACAACAGTTACCAAGAGAGCCTGCAGATGGCCCCCTTCGAGGCGTTGTATGGGAGGCGCTGCAGAACTCCACTGTTTTGGACCGAGGCTGGTGAGAGACCTTTGTTGGGTCCTGATGCACTTGAAGAAATGGAGGTTTCCGTGAAGCTCATTCGAGAGAAACTTCGGGTGGCTCAAGAGAGGTATGAAAAGAACGCCAATCGGCGTAGGTCCGATTTGGAGTTTTCGGTGGAGGATTTGGTCTTCTTGAAGGTGTCTCCGATGGTAGGAGTGAAGAGGTTCGGCAAGAACCATAAGCTGGATCCGAGGTATGTGGGCCCATTCAGGATTTTGGAGCGTATTGGTGTGGCAGCGTACATGCTGGATTTGCCAGCAACCTTCCCAGGCGTGCACAATGTGTTCCATGTTAGTCAGCTGCGGAAGTGTGTGCGGAGTAGTAGGCAAGTGTTGGATGCGGTGCCTCAGTTAAAGCCGAATCTGACCTTCGTGGAAGAGCCGGTCCGCATTCTGGATGCGCAGGATAGAGTGTTGCGGCGGAAGACCATACCCATGGTTAAAGTCTTGTGGAGGAACCAGGAGGTGGAAAGTTCCACTTGGGAGTTGGAGTCGGCAATGAGGGAGGCTCACCCTCATCTCTTCCCATGATTTGTGTCAGGTATGTTTTGCCTTCTCCTCTTTAGCTCTTGTTAGTTTATTCCTGTTTCTTCCCTGTTAGGAGCTTGTGCGTAAAGTTTCGGGGCGAAACTTTCTTTTAGGAGGGGTGACTGTAACGCCCCCTGTTTTTCTGTATTTATTTAATTCTCCTTGGGCGTTACGTGGATGCATTTTTCCGGCTCGTGTCGTTGTTAGAGTATCTCGTTAGACGTTCTTAGAGGTTATAGCCTGTTGTCTGATTTCCCCAGCTAGCCGGCGTCTGTTTTGGAGGCCCGGCTGAGCCTCTTAGGGAAATCCTTGTGCTTTGACTTCGGGTGAGGTTAGCCCGAGTGTGTGGTCGTCAGAGGTTATATCTGACTTCGTCATTGTGTTCGTAGCCCGAGTGTTTAGCTACGGTGCGGATGTGGTCGAAATTCGTGAACGTCACGTTTCGCGTCGTTTCGTCGGGCGCTAGTTAGCGGGTCGTTTTTTTTATATAAAAACATATGTTTGCGCTTCACGTTTGGTCGGATCGGTGATTTGAGCGTGTCGATACGTATTTGCGCACATGCTCATGCGTGGACGCCGTTTAATAAGGTTCGTGTGCGTGTCGAGTTTATGCATTAATTCATGTGTTTAGTAATGGACGGATTAATTAGTGTATTAGTTTAGGATATAAATTTGATTTAAATTTTTGGAATAAGATTTATTAGGGGGGGGCTGCCTTTGTGCAAGTTATTTAAGTGTTAGGTGTTAGTTAATTAATTGGTTGAATAGTATGAGTTATAATATGAGTATATATATAGTTTATTAGTTAGAAATTTCATTAGGCGTTAGTAAATGAGTTATTAGTTATTAAGTATCTTATATAATATATATATATATATATAGGATTAGTGTTAGGGTTAAAAGCATAGGTCTTCTTTTTCCCCCATCAAGCCGAACCCGCAGGTTTTCCCCCTCTCCTGTGCGAAACAGGCCGAGCCAAGCGGCGTGTGAAACCGGCGGGCTGGAGGCGCTCCGACCGCCCATCTCCGGCCCTAAACTCCCTCGAAATCTTCCTCTGAGGCCGGATCCGAACTCCTCTCGCCGCGATCTTCGTTCCGAGGTAACTTATTTGGGATTTCACCGTAGTTTTTTTTCGTGCTTGGATGTGTGTTTTCTTGTTGGTTTTGTCCCCCATTGTGATGAGATGTTTCCTCTAGGAATTTGGAAGCTTTGCGTGCTTTTGGGCGTCCGCTATAGCGCCGTTGTGCTGACGAAATTTTTCGGTGTAGTAGCGAGGCAAGTGCTCCTTTCGCCCTTGCCATTTTGATCCCTTAATTTCTCTCATTTTCGTACTTTAAATTTCAGATTTTTGGTGATGCTATCCTCCTAACCGAACCCTACCCGAAAACCCTAACCAAACCTACCCGAAAATCTCTTGGGAAATCGTTTATTTTTTTCCTTGTTCTCTTGTTGTAATCGCTCTCGTTAGGAACTCGTTGTGATAGGTTTAGTGGGTAGGATTTATGCAAATAAATTGTGGAAATTATGTTATAAATTAAGGATTTAGGATTAGTTGGGGATTTGGATCGTTGTCCAAATCTCTCGCTAATTTTTTTGTTTGGTGTCGTTGTATTTTGGGTGTAGGTGAGCACGCACGACCTATGGTCGTGCGTCTGAGATCGTGCGCCCTGGTGTTGGTGCTCGTTCGATAGCTTTCGTGTCGAGTGGGAGTACTCACTCGTTGTGGCGTTGCGAAATTGCAACAATGTTTTCCCCAGCTTTGCTTTCGTTTCCGAGTGAATGTCTCGTGATCAAAGGTCCTTGTCGGCTGTTGTTTTCCGAAGGCCGAATCGTGGGTTGTGGTTAGTAGTGGTGGTGGAAGGCTTTTAATAGGGGTTGTGTTGTGTGACTTAGCCGTGACCGCACTTTTTACCTTGACCCGAGTAGTTTCTGGGCAAGTGAGTGAGGGGTCCGCAGTGCTTTCACATGTCAACCCTTGAGCATTTTTGTCTTGGAAATAGTGGTCGGGGGTTGAGTACGCCTCCAATCCGGTTCCAAGTTTCTTTTTTTGCTACTGCCATAACTCACAAATTAGGATGTTAGGTGTTTCTTCCTTAGTTGTTGCAGCACATTTTTTTTTTGGGCATGTTCGCCTTGTTGACTCTGCAGGTTTTTAGCAGGGTAGTTGCTGTTTTCTCGCACCTGATGCAGGTTTGCTTTTACCTTGCCTTGAGCAGGGTTTGCTTCAGTTTTAGTTGTCTTTTCTTACATTCCCTTGTTTTCTTGTTTTACTGCACTTTCTTGTTAGCACTTGTATTCTTTTCCTTGCTGAGGTATTCTGCCTTCTGAATGCCTCAGGTTCTGGATAGTAGCCAGTAGGTGGCTAGTGCTGTGGTGCTGTTGGAGATCTCTCAGCCTTTGGAGACCCTCCTGTTCTTCTAGTGAGGTAGTTTTACTGCATTTTCTACAGACATACATACTTGCCAGTGGGTTCGTGTCAGCTGTTGGCGCCCCTGGTAGTTTTACCTTTTTGTACTGGATATGCTTTTCTTCTTACTGCTACCCTTTTTGGGAGATAGTCTATTTGCTCTGGGAATGTTTTATGCTAGGTTGATAGTTACTTTAAAACCTATAATAATTACTATATGTATTACATGATCAGCATGTTTTTTATAAAAAGCTCAAACATTACTTTCCAAAAGCGTAAAAAGATCGTTTTCTTATAAGTACTATAAATTGAGATCTAGGGTCTTGCATAGCGTAAGTTGTCCTCTTAGGACACTTATGCGCTCATTTAAGGATGTCAACATAAATGAAGTATTTTTCCGCTACGTATAAAAATAGTTTTTGAACCGTGGACTATCTGATCCACTGAGCCGAGGGATACGGCTAATTAATTGAACCAGTTTTATAATCATTCTAACTTATGATTTGAAGGTTTAGAGTGTTGCCTGAGCGTCGGCAGTTATCCCCTGCTCGACGTGGCATCACAGCTCGTAGTTTTCTCTTGCTCTGATTTATTTATATGGTGAGAAAAATGCGGGTTGTGACAGCGAGCCCTAAGCACGGCGTGCGAGTGGAGAGGTTAGACTCTCACGTCACCAGAAATCGGGTGAGCGGGCCGGTCAGGATAACCCTATGAGGCCGCAACGCCGGCCCCAACCTACAGTTTGGCGAGTCCCAGGGTGATAAAGAGGCAAAGGCTCGGAAGCGCCAAGACCCCCCCCCCCCCCCGAGAGGCCAGCCCGCGTGAAGTCTTTACGCGCGGAAGCCGGGCCCCCGTCCACTCCATGATATGGTCAAAATGGCGAGCCCGAGCGGAAGGCGCGAGTCGCCTACTCGCATCGCGGCTAGCTAACGTGTCTCTCGAACCTAGATCTAAGTCCCGAACCTCAAACGGGCGGGCGGCCTCACTCGCTCGCAGCAACAAAAATCAGGATTAATTAACAAGACGATGCACAATAGCGATTGCGAGACAGGAAAGAATGGACAATCAAGAAAGTAAATACGGTGAATATATTATCAAATAAAATCTTTTACAAAAGTATGGCTGCGGCCCGCGGCGCGATTACACAAAAATAAATACAAAATACATGTCAAAAAAAAGAGAAGGGAGAGGCCTCAAGGCGGCGAGCCCCTCATATGCGGTAATACTCGTTCCTCCTAGGTACCGGGAGGAACAGCTCCGGTACCACGTCGGTCACCCGCAAACCGGAACATTCGTCCTTGAGGAGCCTGGCCCGCTGCAGCGTCCGGAAGAGGTACGTCGCCGCGTCGGCCCCGTTCTGTTGCATCAGAGTCGCCAGATCGTGCTCGCTGTGATGAACGAGCTGGCAGCCGCTCGAAGATGCCGGCGGGACGGCAGCAGCAGCCTCGAGCGCACCCACCCGCGCCTGCAGGGCCTAGTTCTCCAGCTGGAGGGCGGCATTCTCGGCGCCAAGTCGGTTGGCGGTCGCCGCATCCTGTAGAGAAATTTGTTAGAACGAGTCGCGGAATAGAAACGGGTGCGAGTCAGATGGCTTACCGCGCCCCCCTGATATTGCGCGAGAGCGGCATCAGCTGTTTCGAGCCGCTTTCGCAGGTCGTCCGCCTCCTCCTGGGCGAGCTTGCGGGCCTCCTCCTTCTCGTCGATCAGCTTGTTGAGCGAAGGGACGTCCCTGTCCAGCCGGAGGCATCGCCGGCCGACCATGTGGGCCAAGGCGAGGCTTTGAAATTGCGCCCGCGCGCTCTCATAGATGAGCACCCGCGTGGCCTCCTCGCCGTAGGTGGAGGCATCCTCCCGCCCGTATACGCCGAAGGAGAGGTTAAAGGCGTCCCTGGAGGCGGTGTCCTGTTCCATCCAACTAGGCAGCAACGAGGACACCGAGACGCGGTTGGCCTCCTTGTCCCACTGAAGCAACGGGACACCGAATCTGTCCGTGGGTCCCTCGCCATAGCCGAAGTTGGGATGCCCTCGGGGAACCGGCTCCTCGGCGGGCCGAGTCGCCACGGGCGGCTGCGACGACCCAGCCTCCCCGCCAGCGGATTCAGCGGTCGAAGGTACCGCAGGGGCGGGGCCAGAGGATGGTTGATCTGTGGGGGCCTTGCCCTTGTCGTCGGCCGGAGGAGCCTGACCGCCCGCTTTCTTCGGCTTCTTGGAGAGGGGAGGGCCCTGAGTCGGCTCACCTCCGGGTCGCTTCTGGACGGCGGGAGCCGAGAGCTCGCGGTGAGCTAAGGCCGCCGCTTCAGCCCGGCCAAGCTCACTCAAGGCGGACCGCGCGCTCTCATAAGGCGGGCGGAGAGGGACGTCGCGCTCGCCTGCAGAAACGAGAGTTAGAAAAATCCGAAGTGCGACTCAAGCAGAGGTGAGCGAGCCGCTTACCTTCCCCGGGCGGGACAGGGACGAGGTCATCTAGATTCCGGCGGAGGAATGCGACCTCGAAGTTCTTCCCGGCAAAGAACTCATACAGTTTCGCCTCATGGCCCCCCAGACTTGGGGGCCGATAGCTCGCCTCGCCGAGTTGAACCGGCGAGAAAGGAATGTTGCTAAAGTCTCCCTTGACAAAGACAAACTTCTTGAGCCAGTTGTGGCTCTTGTTGACCGTCTCCCGCACCTTGGCATGCATGCTCGCGAAGCATGCGGTCCCATCCTTGTTCGCGCGGAAGGAGAACAGCTTGCGGAAGACCGCAAGGCTGAACTCAATCCTCTCCTCGCGAAGATAGCAGGCGAACCCGACGACGACGGCGATAGAGTTCGGGGTCAGCTGCCCCGGAACAACCCCGTAATACTTAAAGACCTGGCGGACTTCCGGCCAGAGGGGTAGCCGGAGTCCCGCCTCAAAGTGGGCCGTCGGGAGAGCCATCTCATCACCCGAGAGCTCGTTTATCCTTTCTTCCATCCCGGGTCGCCTCGCCACAAAACCCGGCGGGATGAAGTTGCCGACGGCGTCCAAGAACTCCTTCTCCGAGATAACGGCGGGAGGGAAGTTGTGGTCGGCGAAGATCCAGGCGCACTTGCCCCTCCCGTCCGCTTCGCCGCTGCCGCCCGTCATTTTGCGGAACTGGTAGGTGAGCCGAGCGAGAGAGAAGAGAAAGGAGAGGGTTCTCGCAGGGTAAAGCTTGAAGGGCTCTTGAGTACGGTAGGTGAAATAATAAATAAGGGCCTATTTATAGGGCCGAAAAAAGAGCGGGAAAAATCAGAAAAGGCGGGAAAGCGAGCTGACAGCAGGGCCAACCCCGACGCTTCGATTCCCGAGCCCCGTCCGGGTCCGCGTCGAATCGCCGGTCGGCCGCGAGAGTCTCCCGGCCGCGAGGGCCCCCTCCCGCACAGAACAGATTCCGAGAGGAATGCCTAGTCGAGGGGCGGCGAGCGAACCACCCGCCTCTCCTAGGCGGGTCGGCCCTCACCCACCTCTCCTAGGCGGGTCGGCCCCCGCCCGCCTCTCCTAGGCGGCCCGACCCTCACCCACCTCTCCTAGGAGGGTCGGCCCCCGCCCGCCTCTCCTAGGCGGGCCGGCCCTCACCCACCTCTCCTAGGCGGGTCGGCCCCTGCCCGCCTCTACTAGGCGGGCTCTCCGAAGTTGAAGCCAGGAATCCCGCGAGGAAACAATAATAATAACAACACGCGCCCGTAGCGGGCGAGAAGAACCCTGAATTATTACAGCAATTGTTCTTAAATAGTATTCGCCTCCGATAACCTGGACGGATCACACAGCGAGACGGTTCGGACCCAGCGAGCAACGGCGGGCACGGGCGGGTGAGGCAGGTGGTTCAGTACTCGATCCATTTCCACCTGCCCCGCCTCTGCGAACCGGTTCGAGGCGGCACGCGAGAGTCATGATACTCTCGAACCGCCGCAAGCTCCCGCTTGGTCTGATCGGCCTGTTTCGTAATGCTTTTTAGCCGCTCCTCTGCTCGCGTAATATGCACACCCGGAGATGTCGGCTCGCCCTCCTCAGCCGAGCCCCTTGCCCCCTCCAAAGCAGCGAGTCGCTCCTCCGCCTTGGCTCTGTCTCTCTCCATCCTCACGAAGGCCTCATTGAGCAGCAGCGAGTGTTTCTGAAACATTCGCTCCACCCGCGCCTTCATCTTCTCGCCATCGCGCGGGTCGCCCAAGAAGTTTGCAATGTTCTCCGGCTCCACGAGAGGCGAGTACCCCTCGCTCATCTCGACATCAGAAGAAACGACGCGATATCCTGCAGAAGCAAGGTCAGAAACAGATGAGCGGCGAGCGGGTTAATTTCAGGGGGGTTACCCGGCGTCTGCACGTCTCCCGCGTCGTCAGCTGGCCGAGTAGAACCCGGCCGACCTTGGAATGATTTCCCTCCCGGGGCGATGAGCGGCTTCCCCAAACCCTGGACTCTCGACGGGGGAGGAGTCGCAGGAAGGCTGCGCGCCGGGGAAAAGGGGCTGATGCCCAGGTCAATCATCTCCACGGAAGGATCCGCGAGGTTCCCGGAGCCCCCTTCCAATGCATCGTCGAGGGGCATCTCTTGCAAAGGGAATAATCAGTGGAAAACACAGGTCGCAGGGGAAAACCACGTACCCAGATTCAACCTCGGAGCCGCCAGAACCCTGGCCATCACTCGGCGGGGAACGGCGGACAATCTTTCCCTTTACCGGTTTGAACGGCGGGCCGGGTGATCTGCGCGCCAACCACGGGGCGGCCACGAGGGCCTCCTCCCGACCCTCCTCCCTAGCAGCTGCCAACCGAGCACGTATCTCCTCAGACGCAGGCATCTCCTGGTCACAAATCATGCAAGAAGCAAGAGGAGAGGGCCAGTCATCGAAGGCCCAGTGGCTTATTTATAGTAAAAAAAAAGTGGGCCCCACCAAAAGATTCCCTCCAGCTCAGCAAGCTCGTCGCCGGACACAGGGTTGGACGTTTCTTTCCGAGCTTCTGCAAAACACGCAAAGATCGGGGATTGTGTACAACCCCGTGTCCGCCGAAGGGGCCCAAGCAAGCAGGCGGGCTGGGCCCCAGCGCCCTCTCAAGCGGGCCAGACCTCGCTCGCCTCTCCTAGGCGGGCCGGGCTCCAGCCGCCTCTCTCGGGCGAGCCAGCCTCCGCTCGCCTCTCCTAGGCGAGCCGGCCCCAGCCGCCTCCCCTAGGCGAGCCGGCCCCAGCCGCCTCTCTCAGGCGAGCCAGCCTCCACTCGCCTCTCCTAGGCGAGCCGGCCCCAGCCGCCTCTCTCAGGCGGATCGGCTGCTGCCCACCTCCCCCCAAATGACGGGAGGTGACCCGGCAAGAGGTGCATATAACCAGCCAGAACAGCGGGGTTTGGCTGTTGGCAGGCCAATCCGAGGGGCTCTTCAGTAAATTCAGACCACCAGAGGCGGGTTATTCGCAGACCATCCGAGGTAATCTATAAATAGGACCCAAGGGGTACTTCAGAAGGCGCGCTTACTAGTTCTCAAGTCTTATAGCGCTTTCTGAGATACCTTAGCCCGGCAATTGGTTAAGGAGGGTGATAGTTTTACTTTCAAGACAACCTAAACACCTAGAGGGGGGGGGGGGTGAATAGGTTCTAATTTATTGTCTATAAATCTAGGCAGAATTCAATTACAATTTAAAACATCTAGCACAGCATTCACAGACAACTAAGCATCACAGATTGCACAATGTTTTAGAGTGGTTCCCCAAGGTCTGGGCACATCCACTTTCCCCCTTCACCTATCTAGCAATATGCTAGATTCGGCCAAACTTCCACTATACTCAGATCCTCAGATCCTACAGCTCAGAACCAGGATAGGTTCCTACAACTCAGGCTCAACAGCCCTACCTCAGCCTTGCCTCAAGGCCTACCACTCAGAGAATAACTTTCTCCTACACTCAGGCAAATAGCCCTACCACTCAGAGATCACCTCTCCTACACTCAGCCTTTATAACACAGGCTTACAACTCAGATCTGTGTAAACAGATCCTACAGAAATTTAGAAAAAGGTATTTTGATGTCTTGCCTTTGTTGAGAGAGAAGAGGACAAGACACTTCTTGATTAGCTGATGAAATCAACTAAATCTGAGCTTTCTTCAAAGCTTCTTGAATCTGAACTTAGCTGAGTTGATTTCCAAACAGCTTCTTGAGAAACCACTGATGGCTTCCTTCTTCTTCTTCAAGATGACTGGATCTCCCTCTATCCAACACCTCTTTTGATACTTCAGACTTCTTCTTCTTAGACCTTCTGAGGAAGATCTTCTTTTTCACTTTCTTGAATTGAAACTTCAACATGATCGTAATCCTTCTGTTTCTTCTTCTTAGATCTTCTTCTATAATTTTTTTTAGCTTAGCCCTTTTTAATTCCTTCTGAATATGTCTATTTATAGACTTTCTTCATGGTAACCGGCTGATCCGGTTTCTAACTGTTTTCTGACAGGTCTGACAGCTTTAGTTAAACGGTGGCAACCCACAGCTGTCAAGTCTTCAAACAGTTCTTGTACCTTAGCCTTGGATAGCAAAATGTCGAGACAGTCAGTTAGAAAGTGTCGAGACCAATCTGTCTATTTGTGTCGACACAAGTGACTTTGGTGTAGACACAGTCTTTGATGATGTCGACTAAGTTGCCTTTAAGTCGACACAGCTTCTTCAGAAAATAACTTGGTCTAGTCTCTGCAGTGTGTCGACACAAGTCCTGTGTGTCGATACAGTTGTTGTAGATTCAGAACTCAGCATGTGTCGACTCAGCCTTCAGGTGTCGACACAGCAATCTTCAATCCTGCTAAAATGTGTCGACTCAGTCTTCTAGTGTCGACACAAGCATAGTCGACTTCTGCCAATATGTGTCGACACAGTCTTCTGGTGTCGACACATCCACCCAGTGTCGACACAGTTGTGGTCGACTATCTTCTTCTGTGAGTCGACTATCTTTCTCTGGTCGACTATCTTTCACTAGTCGACTATCTTTCACGGTGTCGACTAACCTTCTCTGGTCGACTATCTTTCACGGTGTCGACTATCTTTCACTAGTCGACTATCTTTCACGGTGTCGACTAACCTTCTCTGGTCGACTATCTTTCACGGTGTCGACTAACCTTCTCTGGTCGACTATTTTCTCTATGTGTCGACACTGCTTCCCAGTGTCGACATAAATGTGGTCGACTATCATTCTCTGTGTCGACACTGATATTCTGAAGTGTCGACACAAATATTCTGAAGTGTCGACACAAATATTCTGAAGTGTCGACACAATTTCTTCAGGTGTCGACATGTGGACTTAGAATATCTTTCTGCATTCTTTAATACTTCTTCACCTGCACATGTCAACTCAAAACAACATCAAATACACCTTGATGTATATCATTAAGCTAAGTTGGGCTTCTTCAAATCAGGTACACATTTTTCCAATGTACCCAACAATCTCCCCCTATTTGGAGAAGTCATAACCCTATAGCCAATGATATACACTATTTATAAAAAGTATAAACTGATGATATATGACATAACAGGAATACTTAATATAAACAAAACATAAAAACAATCCATCACAGAATGAACATTATATGATGCCAAACAACATTTTGTTTATAACTTGATAATGTTTGAATACAGAGAATTACATTTAATGATTTAATCAAAACATTACAAAATACTTTGAAAGAACTAAAAAAAACTAAGACTGATCAGACTCTTTAATGACAATCCCTTTGCCAGATAGAACTTGAGCCTTCACAGGAGCTTCAGAATCTTCAGCTGGCTTCTTGCCTTTTAGATCAGCCTTCTTCTTAGCTTCTTCCTTGAGCCTTTGCCTTTCAAAATAATGAAAGGGCTTTGGAAAATATTTGCTTGGCTCCTGAGCATCTGTAGGCAGCCTACCCAGCTTGGCTTTTCTTCTAAACTGTACAATGGCCTCTTGTCTGGCTTCATACTTCTGCCATTCCATCTCATTGTACCACTTGCCTCTTTCCTGCACTTGGTCTTTGACAGCCTTCCATGCAGTGAGTATTATATTTCTGGAAGTAGGACTCCACTGCTCAAAGTCTGGCTTAAGTTCAGCCTGCTCTCTAAACCTTTTCTTAGATAGAAGAGCATCTTGCTGGTCTTTCAAAGTAGCCTCAGGCTTATCAACCTTCCCAATAACAATATTAGTAACCTCCTTTGGAGGACTATACATCCCTTGAACCTGCTGATCAATCATATCAAAATCTGGAGGGGGGTAAATGACTTGGGCAACCTCAGGTTGATTGCCTTCAAGTAGACTTGTTTGTATTCCTGACTCAGCCACCATAGCATCATCACACAATGGGGGATATCCTAATGTGGCTCGAATACTATTGGTCACCCATTTGGAGTGCTCTGAGCCTGCATGAACTAGCATCCTCTCCCCCTTTATGGCTTCTCTAGAAACATGATCTCTGAGATCTTCCTTTTGAAATCTGATTTGGCCATCCAGATAATTGACACCCTCTTTAAAAAATGGTTTTAACTTTTGAAGCTTTTCAGATATTTCTTTTTGAGAGGTAGTGATTGCAGTCTTAACAGAAGCAATAACAGCTTGAAAGTTCTTATCAAATTCTTCCATTTCTTTTGTTTTATCTGCAGGCAGGCCTGGAACAATCTTTTTCAATTCCTCTATTATCTCATGATGAGATTCAGTTAAATTATCATTCATTCTTAACTGATTTTCCAAGACATAGCTTTGCTTTAAAGCAATGTCATCCACCTTAGGGATGATAGTCTGTTGTTATTTTGCCAGATATACCACAGCATTACCACCCTTATGGAAGCAATCTGTCATTTCCTTCTTATGCATATTGACCTCAAACCTAATTGATTTTATATCTTGAGCTAAGTCAAATTGCATAGACTTGTTGTTCTCATCAACATATTTTTCAATGACTACCCTATGTTCATCCAATTTCACTTGCAAATCTACCAAGAACTTGTTATAATCAAAGGCAGAAGGAGTGTGATGTGATGTAGACTGTAGAGCCTGCTTATAGCTCTTGCTCCTTCTCTAAAAGACCATAAGTTTTCTCTTTTTAGCCACCCTGGCTTCTTCAGTCTCTGACTCAGAAGTGCTATCAATTTGAACTCTTTCTTTGGGAGGAGGAGAAACAGCTGCTTCAGTGCCATGTTGTACAGTCTCAACATGCACTGGCTCCCCCTCAATTTCTTGCTCCACTGCCAGACTATCAGTAATTATTTCATCATTTGGAAATAACTCCTCCAGAGTATATTCCTTCTGGGCTTGTTCATTTGCAGTATTCAAATTTGGAGATTGATGAATTGGAGCATCTTCTAGCACTTGCTCCCCTGGACCTGTGCAGAAATAGAAATATTAGAAATCTCTTTTGTAGGAAAATACACCAGCTCCCCCTGCACCTGTACCTGGTCATGAGTAGGTACAGTTTGTGTAGGTGAATAAACTTGCTGAGCTGGTATACTTACTTCTTCTTCTTGAACAGCAGGTATTGTGGCATCCTGAACTTATATAGATGCAGGCTGATCTTCAACCTCCAGTCTTACTTGCTCTTCTTGTGGATGCCCAGTACTGGTAGCATGACCTGGGGATTTCTCAGGGGAATCCTGCCTTTCCACTTCAGGCATCTCTTTGGTCAGCACCCTATCCCATTTTGAGAACAATCTCATGTCCATCCTTCTCATGTGATTGATTTTAGTTCCAGGTTGTTGTTGCATAACCTCAGGAATCTCCTTACTTAGATATATACTCATTATCCTAGCCAGATTTGGCTTCGTGATCCCTTCCTTAATCTTTTCAAAAATTACAGATGACCAATCCGTTGGAATTGTAAACACAATCCTGGTCATTAGGCTTAACATATAGGCAGAAATCCTATCATGTCCACCTGACTTGCACAGAATAACCTTGCCTACTACTTCTGACAGGAACTTGCCTTGTTGATTCATTCCTTTCTGATTGAACGCAGCTCCAATTTTCATGGTGGATTCCAATCCACACCATTGAAGAGCCTCCCTAGATTTAGAAGCAGGGACATCCTCTTCATTCTCAATTGTAGATAATTGCAGAATTGTTCTTATCTTACTCGGTGTAATCTCCACAGGTGACCCATGAACTGTGGATTTTATTTCATGACTTTCAGAGTTTACAGAGGCAGAGGTAAAGAACTCATGCACCTCCTTCTTCCATATCTTTGAAGGTTCGGAGACCAGAAATTCTAAACCAGAGTCGGAGAGGAGAGAGATAACCCCAAGAACATCTGGAGGGGCAGCTGCAAAGGCCTGGCGCACCAACTCATATCCTTCATTCACATTATTTTCAATCTTCGGCGCCATTGATCAGTCGAGAAAGCTTGAAAGATGAAAGAAAGAGAGAGAGAGAGAGAATGTCGACACAGGGTTTCGAAACCTTGTAAGCGTGTCGACAGAATGAGTTTTTGACCTATTTATACCTTCTGTTTAAAGAAGATCAAAAGTCGCCAAAAACAAACTATAAGTGTCGACACAGATGGATTGTGTCGACACAAGCTTCTATTGTCTCGACTACAAGTTCGTCTACTATGTGTCGACACCAATTTGCGGTTATGTCGACACTAGGGATATATAGTAGAGCATCAGAAATTCTGTGTCGACTCTTAGTATAAGTGTCGACACAAAATCTGTAGGTGTCGACACCACTATCCTGGTGAAGTCGACACTACATTCCTGGATAAGTCGACAATAAAATTCTCAAGTGTCGACACATATTTTCTGTGTCGACACAATATCTCTGACTTGTCGAAATTACTACCCTGAGTCGACACATAATTACTGAATGTGTCGACACCATCTTACTTAGCCAATTTCTGTTTGTTCATCACAACTTATAAGTACAACAAAGTACTTTATACTACTTCAATGTGTCTTAATATCACTTGAATGTCTTGTTACCACTTCAACTTTATTGTTGATGATTTTGTGATTACACTAATCAATGGTTAACATACCTAATTCAATTTTGAATTTATTGAATTTTGTCTCATCTAGGGGCTTAGTAAACACATCTGCTATTTGATAATCTGTTTTCACAAATTCCAATGAGATGTCTTCTTTTTCTACATGTTCTCTAAGAAAATGGTATTTTATTTCTATATGCTTAGTTCTACTATGAGAAACAGGATTATTAGCAATAGAAATTGCACTCTTAGAATCACACAAAAGAGGTGTTCTACTTACTTGAATACCATAATCCTTTAGCTGATGCTGCATCCATAATAGCTGTGCACAGCAGCTTCCAGCAGCAACATACTCTGACTCAGCTGTGAAATTGCCACACTAGTCTGCTTCTTACTACTCCATGATATTAGTCTTCCTCCCAGGAATTGACAAGTACCTGTAGTACTCTTTCTATCCTCTCTACATCCTGCAAAATCTGCATCTGAATAGCCTGTTAGTTGAAAATCTCTATTCCTAGGGTACCAAAGACCTAGATTAGGTGTGCCCTTAAGATATCTCAGAATCCTTTTGACTGCAGTATAATGAGATTCTTTAGGACAGGCTTGGTACCTAGCACAGACACATGTAGCATACATAATATCTGGTCTACTAGCAGTGAGATATAGTAGTGAGCCAACTATTCCTCTATACAAAGTCTCATCAACAGGTTTACCTGCATCATCTTTGCATATAGGCATACTTGTTCCTATAGGAGTTCTCATGGTGGAGGATGACTCCATACCATATTTCTTAATCAATTCTTTGGTGAACTTAGACTGGTATATGGACAAGCCATCATCAGTCTGTCTTACTTGGAGTCCCAAGAAGAATTTCAGTTCCCCCATACTGCTCATCTCAAACTTCCCTTGCATAAGTTTGGCAAACTTTTTACAAAGGTTGTTTTCAGTAGATCCAAAGATTATGTCATCAACATAGATCTGAACTAAGATGATCTTGCCTTTGGATTCCCTAAGGAATAGAGTTTTGTCAATTTTTCCTCTTGAGAATTTATTCTCAATAAGGAAAGTAGACAGGGTTTCATACCAAGCCCTTGGGGCTTGCTTTAACCCATACAAAGCTTTCCTAAGCTTATAAACAAAATCAGGTTTAAGAGGATCTACAAAACCTGATGGCTGCTCTACATATACTTCTTCTTTAAGATCACCATTCAGAAATGCTGACTTCACATCCATCTGGTATACTTTGAAGTCTTGATAGGCTGCATAGGCAAGGAATATTCTGATTGCCTCCAGCCTTGCTACTGGAGCAAAGGTTTGATCAAAGTCAATCCCTTCTTCCTTCCTGTATCCTTTTGCAACCAATCTTGCTTTATTCTTTACTATTATTCCACTTTCATCTAGCTTGTTCCTATAGATCCATTTTGTGCCAATTATGTTGTGGCCTCTTGGTTTAGGAACAAGCTCCCAGACATTGCACCTTCTGAATTGATTCAGCTCCTCTTGCATAGCATCAATCCAGTGCTGGTCTTGGATAGCTTCTTCAAACTTCTTAGGCTCCAATTGTGACAGGAACCTTGAAAGTAGAACTGTGTTTTGATTTCTGCTTCTAGTTTGTACCCCTTGTCTTGGATCACCTATTATCTGATCAGCTGGATGATCTCTTAAATGCCTTGTAGCTGGAGGAAGATTTCCTTCTGGTTGAACATCTCCAGCTCCTTCATTTAACTGATTCTCTTGATTTTCATCAGCTTCTATAGTGTCTTGTTCTCCCCCTGGACTGAAGCCTTCATTTTCCAATGCCCTATCTTCCTTTGATACTTCAGTAATGGAAAGCTTGTCCATACTTTTGCTTATACCTGTTGAGTCATTTGATCTACAAGACAACTCACAGTTGATTAATCTTGTTTCATCAAACACAACATGCACAGATTCTTCAACAACTTGAGTGGTCAAGTTGAAGACTCTATAGGCCTTACTATTTGTGCTGTACCCAACAAATATCCCATCCTGAAATTTGGCAGCAAACTTAGTCAAATATGACTTGCCATTGTTAAGTATATAATACTTGCAACCAAAGATCCTAAAGTAAGATAGATTTGGTTTTCTGCCTTTCACAATCTCATAGGGAGTCATTTTGTGGCTTTTGGTGATAGTAGCCCTATTGATTACATGACAAGCAGTGTTAACTGCCTCAGCCCAAAAATATTCTGGGAGAGAGGTGTCACTCAATAGAGTTCTACCAGCTTCAATTAATGTTCTATTCTTTCTTTCAGCAATTCCATTTTGCTGAGGTGTTCTAGGTGAGGAGAACTCTTGGAAAATCCCAAAGTCTTTACACAAGTTTGTTATGCTTTCAGATTGAAACTCAGTACCATAGTCACTTCTGATTTTGACCACTGTACTATTCAGTTCATTCTGAATTTGCTTTACAAAATTAAGTAATACACTTGGGGTTTCAGATTTTTATCTCAGAAAGAACACCCATGTAAATCTAGAATAGTCATCTACAACCACAAAAGTGTAGACCTTCCTACCTAGACTATGAACTGGCATAGGACCAAAAAGATCCATATGCAAGAGGTATAAGTACCTCACAGAATCCTTGTTTTCAAGGCTTTGAAAGGAGGATTTTGTCTGCTTTCCCTTTTGACAAGCTGAGCATATCCCTTCCTTTATACACTTAATTTGAGGTCCATTCCTCACTAGCTCTTTGCTAAAGAGTTGGCCAATTGTCTTGTAGTTTAGATGAGCCAATCTCTTGTGCCACTTAACACAATGAGAAGCATTGTCATCAGCTACAAAACAGATGGGAGAAGCCTTATTCTCACATTCAAAATTAAGACAATATACATTTCTCTTCCTATACCCAGTCAATATGATCTTTTGATCACTTGACCTCTTGATATGACATCCATCTTTAACAAATGAAATGTCATATCATAAATCACTTAGCTGGCTTATGCTTATTAGATTATGTTTCAAACCTTTTACATAAGCCACTTGAGTGATAGTAATTAGGTTAGAAGAAATGTTACCAAACCCTTTGATGACTCCTTTTTCAGATCCACCAAAGATCACTTTAGGTCCATCTTTGACAGATGAATACTCCTTCAGCAGCCCCTTTGTTCCAGTCATGTGCCTGGAACAACCACTATCATAGTACCATATAGGGGCATGGTTACTTGGATTCACCTGCAATACAGAATTACTTACCCTTAGAACCCAAGTAAGTCTTGGGTCCTTGGTTCAGGTTAGCATTAATAAAGCTATCATAACCTCTTCTAACAGGTAGACTATTATTCTTTATAACACTTGTATTATACCAGCAGTCTAATGCAAAATGGCCTCTCTTGCCACAACACCAACATTCAAACTTATTGTATCTAGATCTAGATACATCCTTGTCAGAAGAATTTCTGTTCATTGCTGGTGCGGTTGCAACTTCACCTACTGATTTCTTAAAACCATTGGGTTTATGACCATAGGTAGGCCTGCTTGCATTTACACCCTTGTTCTTCAGAACATTAGTCTTAATATGACCTTGAATGTCTTCATGATCATATTTGTTAGAAGGCACTTTCACCTTACTAAACTTTATGGGGACTGAAAGGTTTAGTGGCTGAACAGGAGCTTTGCCTTTCCTCTTGAATCTGCCAGCCCTGGAGTTACCTTTAAATCCTAATCCAGCTTTACCCTTTTGAGTGACAAATTAATCTATCAAGGGTAAGACAGATTTTGGCTTAGAGTAACTAGCCACTAAATCCCTTTCAATTCTAAGTCTGGCCTCCAGACTCTTCACTTGATCATTAGTATAATTAATTGTGCCCATCAGAATAATAGTTATATTCTTCAGCTTGGCAATTTCATTTAATTTTTGATCAATAACTTTTTCTAACTCAGTTGTAGCAAACCTTAGTTCAGCAATTTCCTGAGCCTGAGATTTAACCAGGTTCTTGCTTTTCTTAAGGGCCTGCAATAGGTCCCCATACTTGTCTATCAATTGATAGACATCTCCTTCAGATTCAGATGCATCTATATCTGTTGATGCAGATGTAGCTGATTCTTCACTTGTACAACAAACAGATGTAATAGAAGGACATTGTACCTTATTATGACCAGACTGATTCTGGCATATATCCTCTTCTGATCCTACCATCAGCCCCATACACTGCTGATCCTTTTGTTCATTGATGGAGTCTAGCAACTACAGAAACTCCTCTTCTTCAGATGCAGCATATAGTCCAATATATGCTTCAGCTTCAGATTCTGACTCTGAAGTTGACTGGTCTGTTAGACTCTTATCTTTCTTTGCAACAAAGGATTTCTCCTTCTTGCCTTTCTGATAAGTCTTCTTTTTGTCTGAAGATTCCTTTCTCTTATCAGGACAGTCAGCCACTACATGTCCAGGCCTATTGCAACAATAGCAGACAATCTTTGAAGTAGTGGCTTTGCTGGGCTTTGATCTGCTTTTCTCTTTCCTTGATGACCTTCTCTTCTGATAATAGTTATCAACTTGCTGTGATGTGGAAGTCCTAGACTTCCATTGCTTCTTTTTCAAGAACCTTTGGAATTGCCTTGTGAATGCAGCAAAGTCTGCATCTGAATCACAGCTTTCTGAACCCTTATCTGAATTCTCAGAACTACCTTCTGCAACTTCCTTAGGAGGAGATGGTGATTTCCTCCTATTCTTTCTAGTGGCTTCTGCATTGAGTGCCACAGTCTTTTCTTTATGCTCTCCTCTTGAATTCTTTTCCTCCTCCTTCCTCACCATAGGTTGCATTTCATAGGATAACAACTTTCCAAACAAGGTGGGAGGAGATATCTCTGCCAATTTAGCCACTTCTCTTATGGCACAGATCTTTGTGTCCCAATCCTTTGTTAAGGATCTCAAGAATTTGTCATTCAGTTCATAAGTACTGAAGACTCTTCCATAGGACATAAGCTCATTCACAATTCTATAGAATTTCTTATAGCACTCAGTTATGCTATCAGATTTTTCTTGTCTAAAACTTTCATACTCCTGATTGAGCATAGATTTCCTGTCCTGCCTCACTTCTTCAGATCCCTCCATGTAGACAATCAATGTGTCCCACATCTCTTTGGAGGTCTTGCAGTGAATCAGATTCTGAAATGTTGAATCATCTATGGCACTAACAATAATGTTCTGAGCTCTTTTATCCATGGTTGCCAAGATGATTTCATCCTTGGTCATTTCTGAATAACTCTTTGGAGTTTGGATATTTGCATCAAGAACTGATACCTTCATTGGAATGAAGGGGCCTTCCTGTACTGTGATGTAAATTCTTGGGTCAGATGCTTCCATAAACAGTCTGACTCTTTCTTTCCAAATTCCAAAAATTTCTTTCTTGCATATGGGTAATTTCATAGACCCTAGCTCCTTATGATTCTCACAAGAACCCATCTTTTTGAATCTTGATTCTGCCTATCAGATCTACCTCAGACAGTTAAGTCCTTTTTGAGGAACCTCCCTCTGATACCACTTGATAGTTTTACTTTCAAGACAACCTAAACACCTAGAGGGGGGGGGGTGAATAGGTTCTAATTTATTGTCTATAAATCTAGGCAGAATTCAATTACAATTTAAAACATCTAGCACAACATTCACAGAAAACTAAGCATCACAGATTGCACAATGTTTTAGAGTGGTTCCCCAAGGTCTGGGTACATCCACTTTCCCCCTTCACCTATCTAGCAATATGCTAGATTCGGCCAAACTTCCACTATACTCAGATCCTCAGATCCTACAGCTCAGAACCAGGATAGGTTCCTACATCTCAGGCTCAACAGCCCTACCTCAGCCTTGCCTCAAGGCCTACCACTCAGAGAATAACTTTCTCCTACACTCAGGCAAATAGCCCTACCACTCAGAGATCACCTCTCCTACACTCAGCCTTTATAACACAGGCTTACAACTCAGATCTGTGTAAACAGATCCTACAGAAATTTAGAAAAAGGTATTTTGATGTCTTGCCTTTGTTGAGAGAGAAGAGGACAAGACACTTCTTGATCAGCTGATGAAATCAACTGAATCTGAGCTTTCTTCAAAGCTTCTTGAATCTGAACTTAGCTGAGTTGATTTCCAAACAGCTTCTTGAGAAACTACTGATGGCTTCCTTCTTATTCTTCAAGATGACTGGATCTCCCTCTATCCAACACCTCTTTTGATACTTCAGACTTCTTCTTCTTAGACCTTCTGAGGAAGATCTTCTTTTTCACTTTCTTGAATTGAAACTTCAACAGGATCGTAATCCTTCTGTTTCTTCTTCTTAGATCTTCTTATATAATTTTTCTTAGCTTAGCCCTTTTTAATTCCTTCTGAATGTGTCTATTTATAGACTTTCTTCATGGTAATCGGCTGATCCGGTTTCTAACTGTTTTCTGACAGGTCTGACAGCTTTAGTTAAACGGTGGCAACCCACAGCTGTCAAGTCTTCAAACAGTTCTTGTACCTTAGCCTTGGACAGCAAAATGTCGAGACAGTCAGTTAGAAAGTGTCGAGACCAATCTGTCTATCTGTGTCGACACAAGTGACTTTGGTGTAGACACAGTCTTTGATGATGTCGACTAAGTTGCCTTTAAGTCGACACAGCTTCTTCAGAAAATAACTTGGTCTAGTCTCTGCAGTGTGTCGACACAAGTCCTGTGTGTCGACACAGTTGTTGTAGATTCAGAACTCAGCATGTGTCGACTCAGCCTTCAGGTGTCGACACAGCAATCTTCAATCCTGCCAAAATGTGTCGACTCAGTCTTCTGGTGTCGACACAAGCATAGTCGACTTCTGCCAATATGTGTCGACACAGTCTTCTAGTGTCGACACATCCACCCAGTGTCGACACAGTTGTGGTCGACTATCTTCTTCTGTGAGTCGACTATCTTTCTCTGGTCGACTATCTTTCACTAGTCGACTATCTTTCACGGTGTCGACTAACCTTCTCTGGTCGACTATCTTTCACGGTGTCGACTATCTTTCACTAGTCGACTATCTTTCACGGTGTCGACTAACCTTCTCTGGTCGACTATCTTTCACGGTGTCGACTAACCTTCTCTGGTCGACTATTTTCTCTATGTGTCGACACTGCTTCCCAGTGTCGACATAAATGTGGTCGACTATCATTCTCTGTGTCGACACTGATATTCTGAAGTGTCGACACAAATATTCTGAAGTGTCGACACAAATATTCTGAAGTGTCGACACAATTTCTTCAGGTGTCGACATGTGGACTTAGAATATCTTTCTGCATTCTTTAATACTTCTTCACCTGCACATGTCAACTCAAAACAACATCAAATACACCTTGATGTATATCATTGAGCTAAGTTGGGCTTCTTCAAATCAGGTACACATTTTCCAATGTACCCAACAGAGGGGAAGCACTCTAAGATCTTCCGGGTGTGTGGTGGGACCTCCGTGCCGGGCCCTTGGTCTTGTCCCTTGTTCTTCTCCCCCTTGTCATTTTTCTTGCAGGAGCGAAGTAAGTGCGAGATCACCCCTTCCCCAAGAGTCGAACTCCACAGAGGCCGGTTTCCGGTTTCAACAGACGGGTTCTTGGAGGTCGCAACCTCCCTTTGATGAGGGAAACTCAAGTTAAGCGGACAGTACAGAGACTTCCGAGTAGGTCACCCATCCCAAGATTACTGCAGCCCGAACACCCTTAACTATGAAGTACTTTCGCTTCTCAATTGATGATGAGAAGTGGAAAGTCGTTATTGCCACACCAACACGTTATTGTCACACAAGATATTAAAATCGTTACTAACACACCATACTGTCTATGATTTTTTTCTCTCTTTCTATTTGATATTTTCTCACCAATATTGATATGCCACACCAAAATTGCTATTTCAACTCAAGGGGGTGTGGTGTTCTTCCGGGGAAGCTCCCCAGCATTGGCGATCTCCTCCAATGGTGGCGAAATCACGAACTAGGAGGAGGGCGGGGTGTGCGGCTTGGACTCGCGAATGGCGGAAGGTGGAAATAGGATAAAAGCTGGTGTGCCTTTAATGGAGGTGAGGTTATGTTTATTGTGTTTTTTGAGTTAAAATTGATGTGCTAATAGACTATATTATGTGCTTATAACATCGCTCTTATAGTCTTATGAATAAGCTTTAATTCAACTAGAATTATCCGGTCTAATAAGTTTAATATATAATTAAATAGAAAACCTTTTTTTTCTCCCATTCTTTCTTAAATGTCAAATTGACAAAATTTAATTATAATTAATTCCAACACCATCACCAATAAAGGCCTCTCTCTCTCTCTCCCCTTCTTTCTTCATTTTTCGCCCATACACATAATAAAAGTACAGCTCTGAGCAGTATGGTTCTAATTTCTAACATTACATTACGTCCCTTGCAATCATTAATGACGTGCTCAAATGGCCTGATTTTTCCGTCCAGGATCCGGGATCAATAAGAAGGCATGAATGTGCGAGCCCTGCACAAAAGTGCATGCCCAAAAATGTGTGGGCTCCACGTGCAATTTCAAGTTTCTCATTGATCTCGAACGTGCATGTCGACACCAAAAATGCATGGGCCCTGTGTGCAATTCCAAGATTCTAATTGGACCCTGACAAAAAATTTTGAAAACGGATTCCGGATAGAAAAATTCCTCGCTGGAATGACCCTCAAATATTTTATGAAACATTAGCCAATATACAGCATGCCCTTGCGTGTGATACTTTGAGCAATAAAACAAATTTCTCTCAAGTGTGATCAAGGTTGTCAGGATCGCGATCCGGATCATAGGATCTTACAATCCTACGATCTAGATTTTGTAAATCGATCCTGATTTTGTAAAGCGATCCTCGATCCGACCTTACCATCTGATCCGATCCTACCTCAAAACAATCTCATCTAGGATCTCGATCCTGACAATCTTGAGTGTGATTGAGAAGGAATGAGTTACTTGATTCTCAATAGCTCCAAGCATCCCCACGAAGATGTGTGAGTGCTGCAAGGAATTGAATATTGAATTTAAATTCAATCCAATCTCGTGCCTAATCAGGAGCATGCATACCTTGTAGCGTGTGAATATCCTAAGAAAAAAAACAAGCCCAATGGTTTGACAATGAAGGGACTTGAAGGAATCGGCGGAGGAGCCCAGAACTTCGAGATTAGGATCGGCAGACACAGTGTCAACTCTGGAATTGCTGGGAGCTGCCTCATCAGAATGCTATTTCAGCAGAGAAGAAGGTTGAGCCCCAGAGTCCAAATTGCTACACTTGAACACTAGTTTTCTCTTCCTCCCACAATCCAGTGGCACATCAACAGAGCACTCGGGGTCGGTGAAAAGCCCACACAACAGTAGGTGCTTCTCCTCCACGAATAAGGAAATACGAAACAAGGGGTTCGCAACCGCATTAGGTTCGGTAAACCCCAGCACTGGCATGAATTCCCGCTCGCAACCCGTTACATGGTGACAACGTATAGGAAGAGACTTTCATAGCTTCGGCAGACCCCAGGAGTTCCTGACATATCCGTACTAGGTGTTCCCAT
The DNA here is from genome assembly GCA_039513925.1 of Platanthera zijinensis. Taxonomy (NCBI): domain Eukaryota; kingdom Viridiplantae; phylum Streptophyta; class Magnoliopsida; order Asparagales; family Orchidaceae; genus Platanthera; species Platanthera zijinensis. The sequence continues at coordinate 18,183,746 of CM077093.1, read as the reverse complement.
AACGACGATCGACTTGATCCTCAAACTCGAGCCAACACTTGTTGTTGCACGCCTCGATATGGCTGTCTCCGTCAGTGCACACCTCACACCAGTACTTCAAAAAATCTAAGGAGAACCTCCTGGGAGAAGGCAATCGGGCCCATGATACACATCATAAACTATAGGAAATTGATATGTAAATAGTAAATAGGCTAGTTATGATCTGTGAATAACCGCGTAACCACCATAATCATCATTGGGGCCTATAAATAGGACCCCAAAGTCTCCTTCATTTCCATCTAATTCTCCTCCGACTTCTCATCCTACGCGTGTGAGAGTTCCACCAGGAATCTCTTTCGCTCTTGGAAGACATTCATCCATCTTTGAGAGCCCATGCGTGAGTTTCGCTCTGCACGAACGCTTTCCATTGCAACAAGGATCCCGCGCGCATCACACTCAACGCACATCACCCTCAAGTCAACATCAAGCTCCCCGCTCCAGACTCCACTGCGAACAGCAGGAGACAAGGCACAAGCGCCAAGACGCGCAAAGCGCTCTCCCTCAACTTCCGAACACAAGCAAAAGGCCACCAAGCTTCCAGAGCATGGTGCTCCCCACCGTGGCAAAGAAAAAAACTCAGCTTCGCGAGCGGCGGCTTATCACCCTCTGAACGCATCTCTCTCCGTCCCTCCCTTCAAGTTATAACGAGGAGTAGTTTGTCGCCCCCACCCCCTCTTAAAAGCCCTGTACAACACCTGCAAGTAGTGAAAGTTTGGTCAGCAGACTGCGATCAGGAAGGAAAGGGAATTAAGCCGGAACTCACGATAGAGAAGGAAGGTCCAGACTAGATGCGAAAGTCAAAAGAAGAAGTGCATTTTTACAGGGGCTAGACGTTGGGGCTCAGCGGCGCCCCAAAATTTGGCTTAAACAGCTTTTTCAGATCTGCAATTTTTAAAAATTTGCACACACAAACAGATACAAAACATGCTAGTGTTTGAGAAAGAGTTTTTTGATCCGCTGGAGCTGTCCTAAATGGAGCATAAGTATCTGTTTCTTTCGACAGTGGCATTTTGAATTGTTGGTGTTGTGCTCTGCTCAAGGCTCTTGGTAGACTGGACCTGCTGAACCGTCTTAGCCCGCTAAGCGGTCAAGCGTGCAAACAGTCAGAGTTTCGCAGAGCTGTGTGAGAGGGATTGTATGACGTGAAAACCCACAATCGGGGTAAAAAACCACATGGTCGATTCGATGCCGATCTAACTTCCACTATTCTGAGTTTATTACAAAGTTTTTTGGGGGGAAGGCAAGGGCGACAGGCCGCTGCTCGTTACACTTGATGAGATGGGCGAGAGAACACAGAGCACGACAAGGCTCCGAACTTTTCCAATGGTCTTGCTCCTCCGCAAAAGGAGGAGCGTGCCAACTCGGGAGTCTTGACGGGCTCGACTTGGTGATGTTGAGAGAGCTTTCCGCTTACTTCTATGCTTCGCGGGCGGCCGCAGACAATGAGTACTCGTTGGGTGACTGTCACGTACTCTCCAAGTACTTGATTGAGCTTGGGGCGACTTTGTCTGTCTTGACGAACCTCGGCGGAGTTCCTTGGTGGAGATCCAACAGAGAGGAAAAGAGAGTGGAGAGAGAAAGAGGAAGTAGAGAGAGAAAGTTCAGAGTCCAGAAAAGGGATTCAAATGAAGTGAAGAAGGGGCAATTTATAGACTTTTAAAAGGGAAGACCGGTAATTTTTGCCAATAACTACCGGATAGACTGATAAGAACGTTCGAATTTTAGCATGCGTGTACAACCTATATTCGTCGAGGGTGGACCCCTCCAGATCCAGGTCAGCAGAAGTCAAGACAGCAACCAGATTCAACGTGCAAGGCGACAGAAGGCCTGGGTGAGTATGACGAGCTCCACTTTTATACTCGCCAGGTAGGCGACTAGGCCAGCTACTCGCCCAGCCAGGTGAGCTCTCCCCAGAGAAGTCGCCTAGACGCCGGGAGGTGGGTTATAAATAAGACCCACTCCCTCCCTTTGGATTTTTCTATAAATAGGACCCCAAGGGTACGAGAAGACGGACTTCAAAATCTCGTAAATATCTCGAGACCTCTTTTCTTGGACAACAACTGAGCCTTTTGATTCCTTTTTCATAGAGACTCGGTCGTGGCCTTGCGACTATCTCTCTTAGTCGCCGCGACTTAGTTACCATCTAGTCTTCCTCGTACCCTGTTCAGCCATCTTTGGTTGTGGAGGGGTTGCCTCTTCAAAGCTTCCATATACATGGTGGAACCTTCCTGCCGCAGCGCTTGGGGTCCTATTTGTTGTCCGACAGTTTCCTTGTCATAGCCCGTTAGCCGTCGAGCCCGACCGTTGAGCCAGTAACCTTAGGCTACCTTGATACAAATTTTAGAGTAGGGATTTTACCGGCTTCAACAACGCGGATAGTCATTTTTAGAGAAATGACGACCCTGCCCCTGGGTCAAAAAAAAGCCCGCATGAAAAAAGGCGACCCGACAGTTCTGGTGACTAAGGCGGCGACTTCCCTTTCCCTTCACATCGAGCACTCGACGAGGGGGGGGGGGGGGGGGCGCCCTTGACGAGCCGCTCTTTGTCTGGTCGGCCAAGGGGCGGTTGTCCCCCTCGAGGCCGATGGTAGCCAGGAGAGGGGGTGGCCTTGGCGAGGCTGGCCGAGGCCGCCTATGGCTAGGGCGGTCCGTCCCCATCGAGGCCAGCTACAACCGAGGGGGGGGGGGGTAAACTTGATGAGGCTGGTTGAGGCCTCCCTTGGATCGAACGACTAAGGGGCGGATGTACCCTCCGAGGTTAGTCGCGACCGAGGGGGGCGTCCGACCTTGGTGAGGCCGGTCAAGGTCGCCCTTGGCCATGGCCCTCGCAGGGTCGGTCGCGGCCGAGGCTGCCCATGCGACGGGCGGCAAAGGGGCGGCCAACCCTTATGGAGCTGGCCGGGGCCGAGGCTTCCTGGGCGCTGGGCGACCAAGAGACGGTCGCCCCCAATGAGGCCGGCCGAGGTCGAGGCCGCCCGAGAGCCCGACGTTCTAGGGCCGACCCTTGTGGGGCTGGCCGTGACCAAGGCTGCCCGAGTGTTCGACGATCAAGGGGCGGCCGAGGGAGCGGCCGACGCACGGAACCCCGTGTGGCGGTTGGGATCTTATGCACGAGGATTATCACGTAGATCAGGCGCACGGATCGTGCATGCGGTGGTTAAGCTGATAACTCCCCATTTTTCCAGTGGAGTGGGAGGGGACCCCAACAATTTGCATCCCAGATTTTCCTAAAAATTGGGTACGACCCCATCATTTGCCCCCCAAAGCCCTTGGAGATAAGAGCCAGAGCGAGTGGAGTGCAGGGGCTTTCATCGTTAGGCGGATTTTTGGGTTTCATAGCGGGAGCGAAAGAAGGGGCACGAGAAGAGATGGTCGCGACTGAAAAGGTATGACGGGTAGCAAGGCAGAAGGCATGCAGAAAAGAGCCGCCTAGACATAGTGTCACACACTCGTACACAAGCGGGCAGGGTGTGCATTTATGCATGTTATGCGTGCATGCTGTGAATGCGTGCATGGTGCGCACCTGCGCATGTCTTGCGTGCCTGTGCGCGTGGAGAGCGTGGTTGTGCGCTTGCGTGTGTTGTGCGCTTGCATGTGTTGTGCTTGACTTGGTGTGTCAGGTGCTTGGGTATGCAACGTCTTCGTTCCCTTATCTACGTGCACGAAATTTGACAGTGCTTCGAGTTTTCCTACACCAATTACTTATTCTCGTCATTTTAACGCGTGTCTCCATTCAGGTTCCAAGGCGTGCTGCCCAAGGTCAATCGATGTGGATGCATTCCTCGCCTATAACGGTGCAAATTGCAACTTGGAGGTGGTGATACAACATTTCCTCCAGTCTTGAGATAAGAATTCCACATGTCGAACAACAGGTGCAAAATACTTCAGTGGGGTGGATGACGTTATGCGAGTCATCGTTGAGAGCCAGGCTCAGGTTTCCACCGTACAAGGAGGTAACACATATTTTGAAGCATTATGGCGGTACCAGCATCACAATTTACCCCACTTGCCATGACGCGCATCATGGGTCTTATAATCTTCTTCCGGGATCATAATTCGAGATTCTTGATGGTTCTTTTCAGAGGCTTGTGCGAGGTGCGTGCTGACAGTGGAGGTCATATTGAATTCCATAGCAACAACAGTTGGTTGGTGTTCGAGAATCGGACAGACAGATGCCATGGGAACACAGTGTATGTATATGTTCAGCATTTTTAGGAGTGGCCGGAACTAGGAAGCGCCCTCCCTGACCAATGTCGTCGAGTGAAACATCGTGAACTCGAGTTTACGTCAATGTTGGGATTTACCAAGCCCCACAGACTGTTAAACCCACTTTTCAGCAACTTTCTATTTGTGTGGGAGAAGTGTTTGTTGATGTGCGGCCTTTCCATCGACCCAAAGCGTTCAGGTGCCGTCCCTTTGGGCCACGATCGGAAGAGAAAACTAATTTTCAAGGTTGTGGAAACTCAGTTCCTACACGTCTCCCCACTGCACAAGTAAAGGGGCATTTAGTAGGGGTGTCTCCTTGTAGCTCCAGAGTTGACGGAGCTATACCAGATGATCCGGAATTTGAGTTGTTGGGCTCCTCTGCCCCCCAGGTCCCTCATGAGGAGGCTCCTACTCCATCCTAGCTGAAGGGAAAGCACGCTTCTTCTTTCCTGGCAGTGATGAATAATGAAGTGAGTATATTATTTGGCTTTAATTCGCAATATTGCCTTTGACTTATCTTACTTCTTTGGTTGCAGATTGGAGTACAGACTCAGATTGTCTTCACTTGGAAAGATCATTACGTTGGTCTGAAAGATGAGTACCTGTCCCTCTAGGGGAAGCAGAGGATTCCCTTTCTGACTTGGGAGGGAGGCGTGATCGTGACATCTCTCGCTTTTGGCAGATTGAGTCTGGGTTGAAGGCTGAGGTGGCACAGTTGTAACGACCCGACCCATTAAGGCGCGACATCGCCGACCCACCAGGATGCACGCTCACATCTGGTGGTACAACAAAAATATTACAACGCCTGCAGGCCGTACAACCCAACACATTGTTGGCCTGTTTATCCGCACGGCGCGGTGTTGGCATTGAGTCTCAAACCCGCAACCCTTGTTAAGGAGCCTTAATACCACTCCTCATCACGAACTGAGCTGCAGCTCAGTTGGTGATGAACGCTGTTGAAGGTTGTTTATCAAGGGTTGCAGGTTTGAAACCCTGCGCCAACAACACACTGTGCTGAGAAATAGGCCATAGAGGCATTGGGGTTGTACAGGCTGCAGGCCTATATCAGTGTCAGTTGGTTCCTGGTAAAGCCTTGTAAGAGGTCGGGCCTGGGCCATTACATAAAAGTGCACTTTGTTGTAACGACCCAACCCATTAAGGCGCGGCGTCGCCAGCCCACCCGGATGCACACTCACATCCAGTGGTACAGACGAAATATTACAAGGCTTGCAGGCTGTACACCCCAACACATTGCTGGCCTATTTATCAGTACAGCGCGTGTTGGCATTGGGTCTCAAACCCGCAACTCTTGATAAGGAGCCTTAATACCACTCCTCTTCACCAACTAAGCCGCCGCCCCACCAGGATGCACACTCACTTTCGGTGGTACAACCGAAATAAGGCTCCTTATTAAGGGTATTAAGGCTCACATCCGATGGTGCAGCTCAGTTTCGGTGGTGCAACTCAGTTGGTGATGAGGATTGGTTTTAAGGCTACTTATCAAGGGTTGCGGGTTCGAGACCCAACACCACGCTGTGCTGATAAACATGCCATCAATACGTTGGGGTGTACAACCTGCAGGACTTGTAATATTTTGACTGTACCACAAGATGTGAGCGTGCATCCTTGTGGGTCAGTGATGCCGCGCCTTAATGGGTCGGGTCGTTAAAATAGTTGCGTGAGGTTCTCTAGATATAGAAAGCTTTGGTGGAAAAGACGCGACTTATGGAGAGTGCGCATGGGGATGTTTCCCTCTTAGAGTCCGAGGTAGAGCTCCTTTCCTCACAGGAGTGTCTTGCCGAGCTGAAGGCGGTTGGAGTGACGAAGTACAAAGACTCCATTGAATTCAAGCTGGATTGTTGTCAGCTTTTGTAGAAGATCCGTGAAGAAGTCTGGACGAAGGAGGTGGAGCTCAAGTTGGCTGATATGCGGGAGGTAGCATTCCACTGCGGGATGAAGAAGGCACTCAGGATGATAGCTCGCAAACGTGAGTGCGATGTTGCCGATCTTGACTTTGACAGCCTTTTTGAGGAAGAGTGTGTTGAGTTTGATGTTGATGATGAGGAGTAGACTCCTAGCTTATTGCATTTTGTACTAACATGTACATATGTTGCCTTGGTGGTGTGCTTGTACTTGTATTATGTATTCCTTTTTCATATGGTTGGCTTATGAGCTTTTGATTCCTTTTGAAGTTTGTTGATAGTTTTGTGTTTGTGCTTGTAATGTTTGTTGTGTCACTGCTTGTGAGTACTTTCAGCTTGCTTCTTCGGAGTCAGATGTTGGAGGATGAGACCCAATCGATTTCGTGACCTACTACCAGAGCGAGCGGACCCTTCTACCCGGGTAGTGAGATGTCTGTCTTACCGATCCCGGGGATGTCTCTGAAGATTGTTGTGAAGGGTGGATTTTCGAACCTGGGCAACTACAAGGAGGGCAGGTCCTAATGGTGTCGTAACCTACTGCGGAGAATAAGGGGAAACCTTTGATCGATGATAGTGGGAAATCGCAGGGACGTGGTCCTGGAGAAATGATGAAGGGCAGCCTTTAAACCGCTGACGAGCGCTAAGGGGGCAGGCCCTAACAACGCCGCGTCCTACTACGGTGGATAAAGACGTAACCTGTTGGGTACATTGGTCACAATGTACTTGATTTAAAGAAGTCTTTTCAGCTCAATGATATACACATGGTTATATTTGATGAATATTTAGTTCTTGTGAGCAGGCAAATAAAGCTAAGTACAAAAGCGTCGAGACACTAGACCAGTGTCGACACTTTTGACAAAGATGCGCTGAGTCAAAGATAAAGCTATATCGACACTCAGGTCTAGTGTCGACACACTTAAACTAGAAGGGCTGAGTCAAAGACAAAGTTATGTCGACACCCAGAACTTGGGTCGACACTATGAGACAAGGAACAACTGTGTCGACACTAAGGACAAGTGTCGACACACTTTATATAAGCAATGTCGAGACTGAAGACAACTGTGTCGACACATAGGATTTGTGTCGATACATTCTACATCAATAGTGTCAAGACAAGGTATAGGCCGTGTCGACACATTCAGAAGCATGTCAACATCACTACAAGAGTAATGTCGACACCCAGGACTGGTGTCGACACATCCAACAGTCAAGTTTCAACACTTCAAGCATAATTGTTTCCTAAGTACAGAAATCAAGTCAGAAGTACTAACAGCTGTCAGAACTTTCAGATGTCAGTTATTAAATGGATTAGCTGATTACTCTTGAAACCAGATCTAAGAAGTAATCTGCTAGAATTCAGAAGGTGGAGAGAAGCCTGAATCGTATTCAACTTTCTCCAGCCTAGATCTACTCTAATTTCAACTTCAAAAAGCTTTGAAAAGCTAAGAAGGGTCGGATCAAATCAACTACAACAAGGATCAACGGAAGCTGACTTATCAAGTTCAGTTCAAGAAGCAGTCACCCGTTTCTCTTTTTGCTGGGTGACTAATTCTGAATCTTTCTTTTCACCATCATTAATCTTGTAAGATCTACTTATAGATTTGAGTGTAGGGGAATCAATTTCTCTGAGTTGTAAGCCTGTGTTATAAAGGCTGAGATATGACAGGAGTTGCCTGAGGAAGGAGAAGTGGGTATTTCTCTGAGGTGTAGGAATTGATTGTTCTGAGTTGTAGGGCAGGGCTTGCCTGAGGTGTAGGAGTGTGGATTGACTCTGAGGTAGAGTTTGTGGGAATAACTTGAGGTGCAAGATCTTGGTGATCTGAGTGGTAAGACTTGTATAGTATGAGTTATAGGAGCAAGCTGGGCTCTGAGCTGTAAGATCTGAGGATCTGAGTAAAGAAAGAAGGAGTTTGACCGAATCTAGTTCATTGTTAAATAGGTGAAGAGGGAAAGTGGATGTACCCATCAATTGGGGAATCACTATAAATCTTGTGTACTATGCTGTGATTGCTATGTTGTGTTTGATGTGCTGTGATGATCTTTAATTACTGTTTAGTTTTCCTATTTCATCTGACTGGGGTAATAGAGATAGAAAAGTAATTTTCATTATCTAAAAGTACCCTAGAATTAAAATTGGACCTATTCACCCCCCCTCTAGGTCACTCTATCCTTGAACAAACATTTACAATTTGTATTAGAGAGAGGTTAATTGAGAAAGAATAACAACCAAGTGAGAATCCAAAGGATTATAGAGAAATATATATCATGGCTCAGAGGGAAAATAATTCCATCAAGCTCCCAGTCTGCTCCAAAGTGAATTTTGGAATTTGGAAGGAAAGAGTCAGATTATTCATGGAGCTAGTAGATCTAAGAATATACATCATAGTGGTTGAAGGACCTTTCATTCCCATGAAAGTGTCAGTTCTTGATACCAACATCAAGACACCAAAGATCTACATGGAGATGGATAAGGATGAGATAATTCTGGCATTTATGAATAAGAGGGCACATAATATAATAGTCAGTGCAATAGATGATTCCAGTTTCAGAATCTGATTCATTGCAAGACAGCTAAAGAAATGTGGCAGTCACTGATTGTCTATATGGAAGGAACAAATGAGGTTAGAGATGATAGAAAATCTCTGTTAAACCAACAGTATGAAGCCTTTAGACAAGATAAGAAATACTCAGTGGCTGATTGTTTTGAAAAGTTCTGCAGAATTGTAAATAGCTTGAGAACTTATGACATGAGATTTACTAACTATGAACTTAATGACTGTACAACCCCATATTCGCTGGGGAGGCCCGGGAGGACTAAGACCTCAGTAGCCAGGTTTGGGTCAGGCCCGGGTCAGCCCCCAGGGCTGGCCGGCAGAGTTCTCGCCCTTAAGGGGCTCCCGCCCATTGGTAAGCGAGATCGTTCGCGCCAGGACTCAAGTCTTCACGTCCAGCGGTAATGACGTAAAAACCACCAAGGGCGAGAACCCTCTCGGCGGGAGGCCTCGCTAAGGTGAGCTCAGCGAGAGCCTTCTCGTCCGGGGTTCTCGCTAGAGTAGGTTCATGTGGTGGGGCCTGGCACCCAGGAAAAAGGATTATTTTATTATTACTATTTCATTGTCCTCGGTTTAAATTACCTGTATACCCTTGGGAGGACAGCGGGATTTGGCTATTGGCAGACCTATCAGGGGTATTTTAGTACTTTCAGAACAGGAGAAGACTATAAAAAGACCCATAAGGGGCTCTTTGGAAGGCAGGCTTTCATTATTCTCCAACTCCAGTGCTTTCTGAAGAGCTCCCAGCCCAGCTATTGGTTTCGGAGGGAAAGCTCTCAGAGATCTTCCGGGTGTGAGATGAGACCTCCCAGCTGAGGCTTTGGGTCAGTCCTAGGACCGTAGCAGCTAGTCAGGGGTCGAGATTTGAGAGAAGTAGGCGTCGGCTGCACTTTGGTTCGTGAACATTCGTTGAGGTCAATTTTGGCTTCAACAGTTTTGGTGCGGTGAGCGTGGAAGCAGTCGGTGCAAGAAAATCTTGAGTCGAGTCCCATGACAGGAGGTGAAGGTGAAGGATCTGGCGCAGGAGAATCACCCACCCAGGGAGAAGAAGCGACGAGGAAGATGTTAGAGGATTTCAGGCGAGAGGTCATGCAGACGATCAGCTTGGCCTTCTCGGCAAGAAATGAGTGGGAGACGCCGCGGGCTCCTGTAGAGGCGGTCCCGCTGTTAGGCGAGAATGCCCCGGGGCAGCGCCCCGGGAAGGAAGTCCCGGTGGAGGCAGGCGAGAGGGATGTGGCTGCGCGGGAGATTTTCCCAGGCCAGCGTTCCGGGAAGGAGGTTCTGATGGATCTGGGCGAGAAGGAGGCGACAGTGCGGGAGCTCTTCCCCGGGAACGGTTTCGCAGATCGGTCCAGCCAGCCGAGGTCGCGGGACGGGCCCTCTCGCCAGGCAGGGGGCGAGACCCCTTTTAGTGAGCTCATCGTCTCGGCCCCAGTGCCGGAAGGGTTCTGGGAGCCGGATATGACCTACTACACCGGGAAGGATGACCCGGTTCAGCACGTGCAATGGTTTGAGGATGTGGTGTCGATAAGGCAGATGTCGGATGCCTTCAAGTGTAGGCTTTTTGCCATTACTCTGAAGGAAAAGGCCAGGGACTGGTTCCACCAGTTGCCGGCGAGCTCGATCTACAGTTTTGAGGACCTGCGCAGGGGTTTTCTGTTGAGGTTCTCAACTTCGAAGAAGCGAAAGAAGGAGGCTGAGTGCCTGTTTGCGGTGAGGCAGAAGCCGGAGGAGACGTTGGGTCATTACGTTGACCGGTTCCAAGAGGAGGTTCTCCTAGTCCAGGAGGTCCCGGGGTATGCACTGATGCTTGCCTTCACCCTGGGGCTGAGGCCGGGATTTTTCAGCATGGAGCTGAAGAGAGTGCCCCCTCTCTCCTTTGAGGAGCTCATGGAGAGGGCGGCAAAGGAGATAGACTTCGAGAGGGCAAACCCTGTGTTTGCGAGGAAGCTGGCCAGGTTGGCGGAGGATGATGTGAAGGAGCCGACAATAGGGAGGCAGAGAGAAGTGAGAGAGCAGAGGGAGCCAAGGGAAGACAGGAGAAGGGAAGAACCCCGAGGGCAGGGACAGCAGCATGGGGGGGCCAGGGAGTTGAACAACCGATTGGGTTGGAGTCCTCAGGAAGGTCGCCCCCAAGGCCAAGGGGGTTTTCAAGGAAGAGACAACCTCCGGGAGCCGAGGAAACTCGAGCAGGGAGGATGGAGGCAGGGACCGAGAGGTCACCCCCACCACCGTAGGAGGCCATGGAGGTGGGAAGAGGAAGAGGAAGAAGAATTCGAGGGGCAGGGAGAAGAGGAGGAGGAGAAGGAAGAGGGGGCAGGGTGGCGTTGCCTTATTGTGACTTCCATCAGGAGGAAGGTCATGCAACGTCCACCTGCCCGGAATTTCTAGAGATGAGGGAGGCCGGAGGAGCTGGAAGGCAGGATCCGCCTGCAAGGATCGTCGAGGTGCAGCACGGAGAGGCTGAGGATAGATGTGAAGATAGGGTCGATGTGGGGACCCGAGGGGGGATCAGAGTGATCCATGGGGGAGTAGGGATCGAGGCAACCCACAAGGGGAGCCTTCAAACCATGTTCCGTAGAGGGGTCGCCTCGACCTCCCTAGCTCCCCCCAGAAGAAAAGATCACCTTCTCATCCGCGGATATGCCAGACTACGAAGACCCGTTCTGCGACGCACTAGTGATCCAGACAGCGGTGGAAAACTTCACAGTCTCCCGGATACTGGTGGATAACGGGAGCTCCGTGAACGTGATCTTCAAGAAGGCCTTCGATGAAATGAGGGTGGAAGGGAAGAGGGTCCTGGCTTCCGACGGGCCGCTTTTTGGTTTTTCTGGAGAGAGGAAGGAGGTAGAAGGGGGAGTGGGCCTGCATGTGAAGCTTGGGGGCGTCTCGCGAAACTGTAGGTTCGTGATCGTAGATGCCCGAAGTAGCTATAACGCCATCTTTGGGCGTCCTCTCATCAACGCCTTTCGCTGTGTCCCCTCCTCATTTCATCAATGCCTCAAGTTCAGCAACGGAGGGGTACAGGTTAGATCAGGGGGGACCCGAAGGTGGCAAGGCAGTGCTATGTGACGGCGGTAAACACCGTGTCATGGATGGCTGAGGCGGAGGAGCTAAGGAAAGAGATGGCAGGGCAGGAAGGGGGTATAGAAGTAGAGGAGGCGAGCCCGTAGGAGGCGGAGGACTTGATGATGGAGGAGGTGGCGGAGTTGGGAGAGATGAGCCTGGGAGAGGCAGGGGAAGGAGAGCAGAGGCAAGAAGAAGGCCTGGTGGAAGCAATGGGGGTTGAAGAGGTCGGAGGAGAGGAAGTTTAGCAGGAGGAGGCAAGGGCAGGATGGGAGCGGTCGAGGCTGGAGCCGGCCGAGGAAGTAGTGGAGATGGAGGTACTCACAAGAGCAGGGCAAGTGCAGAAGGTGCGAGTCAGCGGAGGCTTAAGCCTCGAGGACCAGGCACGGATGCTAGGCTGCATCCAGAGCAACATCGACATCTTCGCGTGGAGCGCGGCAGACATGCCGGGTATCGATGCGGACGTAGCGTGTCATCGCCTGAACCTGGACCCGAGGGCTCGCCCCATGTGCCAGAAGATGAGGGCCATCGCCACCAAGCTAGAGGAGTCCATCCGAGAGGAGGTCAGAAAGCTTCTGGAGGCAGGCTTCATCTCGGAGATCCAGTATCCAGGCTGGATCTCCAATGTGGTAATGGTAAAGAAGGGGGGAGGAAAGTGGCGTATGTGTATCGATTTTTCCCTATTAAATAAATCATGCCCCAAGGATTGCTATCCCCTGCCTCGAATCGACGCGCTGGTTGATTCAGCCGTCGGTTTTTCTGTTATGAGTTTTTTGGATGCTTTTTCAGGTTACCACCAGATCCGGATGCACCCTCCCGATGTCAAGGATGTCTCCTTCATCACGAGAGAGGGATGCTTCAGCTATAAGATGATGCCCTTTGGATTGAAAAACGCAGGGGCAACATACCAACGCATGATGGATCGAGTCTTTCGAGACCAAAGGGGGAAGAACCTAGAGGTCTACGTCGATGACCTACTGGTCAAAAGCAAATGCGTGGTTTCCCATTTGCGGTACTTGGAAGAAACGTTTGCCACCCTGCGGAGGTTCAAGATGAGGTTGAACCCCTTGAAGTGTGTCTTCGGGGCCAGTCGCGGGAAGTTCCTCGGACACCTCTTGACTCCGGCAGGGGTAGAACCTAACCCGGACAAGGTGAAGGCTATATTGGACTTGGAGTCACCTCGCAGCGCCAAGGAAGTCCAGCGCCTGACGGGAAAGTTGGCCGGGCTAAGCAGGTTCCTCTCCCGGTCCGGGGATAGGTGTTCTCTTTTCTTCAAAGTGCTTCGTAGTAATCAGGTGTTCGATTGGACGAATGAATGCGAAGAGGACTTTCAGGGGCTGAAGAGACAACTCTCCCACGCTCCGCTGCTCCAAAGCCCCAAAGAAGGGGAAGACCTGACCTTGTATCTCGGGGTGGGGGTGGAAGCTGTGAGCTCTGTCTTGGTTAGGGAAGAGGGGAAGAAGCAGCTGCCCGTCTATTACGTAAGCCGAATCCTGAAAAAGGCGGAACTCCGCTACCCCATCCTGGAGAAGCTAGCTTATGCTTTGGTTGTTTCGGCAAGGAAGCTCCGTCCATACTTTCAAGCACACTCCATTAGGGTGGTCACCGACCATCCTCTTCGCAAGATCTTCGAGGGGGTAGAGCACTCGGGAAGGCTGGCAAAGTGGTCTATCGAACTAAGCGAGTTCGACATCTCGTTCGTCCCGAGGCTCTCCATCAAGGCTCAAGCCGTGACGGACTTTCTGGCAGACTATGTCACTGAGGCTGAGAATGAGGAGCCGAGGTCCCACGAGGCATGGAAGATGATGGTCGATGGGGCCTCGGGAAGGCACTCCCTGGGAGGGGGTGTAGTATTGGTGAGTCCTCAAGGGGTTACCATAGAGCAGGCGATGGTTTTCCACTTCCCTGTCACCAATAATCAGGCGGAGTATGAGGCTGTGATAGCCGGCCTTCGATTGGCAAGGGAATTGGAAATCCAGGATGTGGAGACCTTCACTGACTCGATGGTGGTAGCGTCACAGATCAGAGGGGAGTTTGAGGCTCGGGAGCCCACCCTCGTGAAGTATCTATCCAGGGTAAGGGCAATCATCGGAGGGTTCCGTTCCTTCTCCATTCAACACGTTTCCAGGGAAGAAAGCGCAGCAGCTGATCGGTTGGCAAAGTTTGGGCCTCGGGGAGGAGGGACCGTAACTGAACTTTTCCGACCAGCAATTGAAGAGGGGGAATCGATGGAGGTGGGTCGGCGATCCTCATGGGTGGACCCATTGGTGACCTTTCTTACCATAGGCAAGCTGTCAGAGGGGGTTAAGGAGGCGAAAAGCTTTAGGCGAAAGGCAGCCCACTACCTGATGATGGGAGGGGGCCTGCACCGGAAAATGTTATCAGGGCTCCTCGTGAGATGTGTGATCGAGGAGAAGGTCCCGAGAATCCTGGAAGAGGTGCATTCGGGAGAGTGCGGCAGCCACTCGGGAGGAAGGACGTTGGAGGCAAGGGTGATAAGACAAGGGTACTTCTGGAAGACCTTGAGGAAGGATACAGTCGAGTTTGCAAAGAGATGTCTGAAATGTCAAGTACACGCCCCCCTCCAGCTCTTACCCGCACAAAGGCTTCGGAGAATCACGGCCCCATGGCCCTTCGCCATTTGGGGAATGGATCTAGTTGGACCCTTTCCTCCAGCTAGCGGGCAGAGGAGGTTCCTCCTAGTCATGGTCGACTACTTCTCAAAGTGGTTGGAAATCAAGGCCCTAGCCAAGGTTACCTCCCAAGTCATCAGGAACTTCGTTTGGGGGAAATCATATGCAGGCACGGGCTACCCCAAGCGATAGTGATGGATAACGATCCTCAGTTTGACAGTGAAGAGTTCATCAGCTTCTGCGCCCAACTGGAGATTGACCTCAGGTTTGCCTCCGTCCATCACCCCCGGAGCAACGGCCAGGTGGAAGCGGCGAACAAGATCATCGTGAACTTGCTCAAGAAGAAAGTGGAGAACTTGAAGGGAAACTGGGTGGAGCAGCTCCCTTCCGTCCTGTGGGCCTTGCGAACAACTCCGAATACGGCCACAGGAGAGACCCCCTTCAAGCTCTCTCATGGGTGTGAGGCTGTCCTCCCAGTGGAGTTCGAGGTTCGGTCTCCACGGGTTGCAGCCGCGGGTGAGGGAAGTGAAGCTTGGAGGTTGGAGAACGAGGAAGGATTACGCCTCTCGTTGGATATGGTGGAAGAGCTACGGGATGTTGCTACCATCAGACAAGAAGAGATAAAAAGACGAATGGCCAGGTACTTCGATAAACACATCAGGGTTAAGCAATTCGCCGAGGGGGACCTAGTGCTGAAAAAGGTTGACGCGGCGGGAAGGTCGGCCCCTGTGGGCAAGCTCAACCCCAGTTGGGAAGGACCTTACATAATAGAGAAGGTTCTGGCTAACGGGGGTTATTATCTCCAGGATGCGGAGGGAAGGACCTTGAGTCACACCTGGAACGGTGATGACTTAAAACGTTTCTACCCTTGAAGGGGGAGAAGATGTTGTAATATGGTGAATAAATGTTATCATTTCAAAGTAGTCTTTTCAGAATGTTGACTCTCTAAAAAATGCTATCACAAGAGTAGGTCTTTTCTACCCTAAAAATGCTTTTGCTCTAACCGACTATGTCTCCCCATCTTGATGATAGAATAGGCCTGGGTGAAGGAATCTTCATCAACACCCCGAGCTCGGCTCGGCCCCAGGTAGACCCGCTGCGCAGGCTCTCATCTAGCTGGCAGGTCCGAAGGCTCGCCTGTGGGGGAGAGGTTTTGCTTGATCTTCATCAACACCCCGAGCTCGGCTCGGCCCCAGGTAGACCCGCTGCGCAGGCTCTCATCTAGCTGGCAGGTCCGAAGGCTCGCCTGTGGGGGAGAGGTTTTACTTGATCTTCATCAACACCCCGAGCTCGGCTCGGCCCCAGGTAGACCCGTTGCGCAGGCTCTCATCTAGCTGGCAGGTCCGAAGGCTCGCCTGTGGGGGAGAGGTTTTGCTTGATCTTCATCAACACCCCGAGCTCGGCTCGGCCCCAGGTAGACCCGCTGCGCAGGCTCTCATCTAGCTGGCAGGTCCGAAGGCTCGCCTGTGGGGGAGAGGTTTTGCTTGATCTTCATCAACACCCCGAGCTCGGCTCGGCCCCAGGTAGACCCGTTGCGCAGGCTCTCATCTAGCTGGCAGGTCCGAAGGCTCGCTTGTGGGGGAGAGGTTTTGCTTGATCTTCATCAACACCCTGAGCTCGGCTCGGCCCCAGGTAGACCCGCTGCGCAGGCTCTCATCTAGCTGGCAGGTCCAAAGGCTCGCCTGTGGGGGAGAGGTTTTGCTTGATCTTCATCAACACCCCGAGCTCGGCTCGGCCCCAGGTAGACCCGCTGCGCAGGCTCTCATCTAGCTGGCAGGTCCGAAGGCTCGCCTGTGGGGGAGAGGTTTTGCTTGATCTTCATCAACACCCCGAGCTCGGCTCGGCCCCAGGTAGACCCGCTGCGCAGGCTCTCATCTAGCTGGCAGGTCCGAAGGCTCGCCTGTGGGGGAGAGGTTTTGCTTGATCTTCATCAACGCCCCGAGCTCGGATCGGCCCCAGGTAGACCCACTGCGCAGGCTCTCATCTAGCTGGCAGGTCCGAAGGCTCGCCTGTGGGGGAGAGGTTTTGCTTGATCTTCATCAACACCCCGAGCTCAGCTCGGCCCCAGGTAGACCCGCTGCACAGGCTCTCATCTAGCTGGCAGGTCCGAAGGCTCGCCTGTGGGGGAGAGGTTTTGCTTGATCTTCATCAACACCCCGAGCTCGGCTCGGCCCCAGGTAGACCCGCTGCGCAGGCTCTCATCTAGCTGGCAGGTCCGTAGGCTCGCCTGTGGGGGAGAGGTTTTGCTTGATCTTCATCAACACCCCGAGCTCGGCTCGGCCCCAGGTAGACCCGCTGCGCAGGCTCTCATCTAGCTGGCAGGTCTGAAGGCTCGCCTGTGGGGGGTGGGTTGGGTCCTTGACTCGTGGTCCTTGGGTCTTGACTTGTGGTTACCCAGTGTTACAACAAGCCCGGCTCAGTCCCCGGTAGACTCGCTGCACAAGCTCTCATCTAGCTGGCAGGTCCGAAGGCTCGCCGGTGGGACGTAGGTCCAGTTTGTGGGAAGGTATCTTGTCATGACCCTGACCCAGATCAGGGACAGTCCTAAAGGTCTCAGCCCGCAGAGGTCTCGGCCAGTCAGGATCTCGGCCAATAGGGGTTTCGGCCAAAAGGTCTCGGCTGGGGGGATCTCGCTGAAGGAGGCCCCCGGCAGACCTGGGCGTGACGATCTAGTCGATGGTGCAAGGCTTAAGCCTAGTCAATCTCTAGGGAAGGTGACCCTACAGAGGCTAAGGGTCGGCGGAAGCTCGCGCGGAAGCCGCTGACTCTCTAACCTATTGTTCGAACAAACACCGGCGGTGAAAAACGAAACATTGCATTATGCTAAATAGTTACAGAGGTTTGGAGCTTCTCGTTCATTACAAAAATGTATCAAAAGAAAAAAAAAGAACACTTCAAGGGGACGCACTGTAATCCCCGCTGGTACTCTCGCCCGAGTCCTCGCCGGAGTCCGCGCCCGAGCTCGCCCAAGACGTCTCGCCGGCAGCAGAGGAGGACTTCTGGGTATCCGAAGGAGAAGAGTCAGGCGCGCCGGGAGGCTTCGGGATGGGATCGAATAGCCAAGGGAGGAGTTGGCGGGCGTCGATGGTTACGCCGTCCTCCCGAAGCAGCTTCGCGTCTCGCAACGTCTCGACCGTCATTCTGACGGTAGCCTGGGCGTTCGCCTAGAGCAGCTTGTCGATGTCATACACCGAGAAGTGTCGACTCTTTAATCTCTCATCAAGCGTCGGAGGCGGGTCTTTCGCCGCTTCCGCACGCCGGAGTTGGTCCCTTAGAATGACATTCTCGCAACGTGCGTCAGCCAACTCCGCGCGGAGCGCCATGGCCTGGGTGGAATCCTGTGGAGAAGATATCAATTCAGTAAATATGGCGCAAGCGAGACTTCGAGTAGCGAGAGCAAGGGTCCAGGAAGATCCCGCTTACCTCGACCGCGGGGAGTAGGGACAGCGCTTGTTGAGCATCCGCCAACTCTTGCCGAGCACCCGCGAGATCTGTCTCCAAAGAGCGTGCTATGGCCACCGCTTCTTCCCTCGCCTTGTACATGTCGGCGAAGTTCTTGTCGATGTTGATGCTTCGACGCGCGCACATATGCGTGAGCTCGAACCCGCAAAGCAGGGCCCGAGTAGCATCGAAAGCCAAGAGCCGGGTGGGCGTCTGGTCGAAGACACTAGCGCCCTCTCGGCTATAGAGGCCATAGCCCAGCGAGAAGGCCTCGCCAGTAAACTCATCCCGCTCCGACCAGCTGGGGAGGAGCGTTGAAACTGCAACCCTGTTGGATTCGGTATCCCATTGGAGCAGAGGCTTCCCTTCCGCGTCAACGTGCTTCACGCCGAGGCCATAATTTCTGTGCCCTTTCGGCACCTCCCTGGGCAGGGTCCGGGCGGAGGTCTCGGCGACGAATCCCCCTCCTCCCGCCATGTCGGCTGCCGGAGGGTTCTCGGCAGTAGCCTCGGTGCGCCTCCGGGTGGAAGCACCCATCTCGCTGGCCATTTGGAGCAGCCCTTCGAAGGACTTGCCCAAGGCGGGATGTCGGGCAGGCGAGACGGCCAAGTTCTTGCCCTTGTCCGCAGCAGATGGCTTTGGCCTCTTCAGCAATCGCGAGGCGGGAGCGGCGCCTTTTCGCTTCTTAGCTTCAGACCCCGAAGGCTGAACGGGCTCTTCCCAGCAGGCGCGAGTGCTGGCCTCCGCGAGAGCGAGAGAACCTCTCGCAGCCCGATCCTCGACACCTGGGGCCACAGCAAAAGGTTGGCGTAGAGGGACCTCCCTCTCTCCTGCAAAGATGGCGCTGTTCAACACAGGAAGATCCTAACGAAAGATCAAATCTAAGGCAGGACCATACCTTCGCCCGGGTTCACGGGGGGAAGGGAGTCGACATCTTGGCGGAGGAAGAGAACGTCAAACTCCTTTGTTCCGAAGAACTCCAGGAGTGCGCTCTCGCGCGATCCCAGAACGGGCGGCTTGTAAGCAGCATTCTCATACTGGACGGGTCAGAGCGGGACGTTGTCGAAGTCCCCGGTGACGTAGACAAACTTCTCGCCCCAATGGTGGTGTTTATTGGCAAGGCCGGTGGTCTTGAGCAGCTGCCCGGAGAAGAAGACCACGCCGCCCTTGGCGCGGAAGTTGAACAACTTGCGGAAGATCGGCAGACTAAACTCGATCCTCTCGGATCGCATGTAGCAGATGAATGCCACGAGGATCGCGACAGAGTTCGGGTTCAGCTGGGCGGGAACCACCCCATAGTATCGGAGGGCTTGCCGAATCTCCGGCCAGAGGGGCAGGCGGAAGCCCACCTCGAAATGTTCGAGGGGGATGGCGAGCTCTCCCGCTTTCGGGGTATTCACCTTGTCGTGATTACCCGGGTTCCGCGTCGAGAAGCCAGTGGGAATGAAGTGGTTGACGATTAGGTTGTATTCGTCCAAGGTAAGCGTCCAGGAGGGGAAGATATGCTTGCGGAATGCTTCCGCGCAATGAGCGCGACCCTCGTTCTCGCCCGACATCTTGAGTTTGGGGGTAATAGCGAGAACAATTGAGAGGAAGAGGCAGAAGCAAGTGGGCAAAAGCGAGGAAGGGGGTTGAGGTTCCGGATTAGAGAAATAAATGCGGTTAGTAGACTTCCCTATTTATAGGGAACCGTGGTCGTTACGTCTCCGTCCGATGGAAAGAGAAAATGACGGCGGGGTACAGCTGTCACGATCGGGGCCGGCGACGCCTTGGTTTTTCCCCCGCGGGATGACGGCAGTCGACGATCATCTCTAGTTTTGGCGC
The DNA here is from genome assembly GCA_039513925.1 of Platanthera zijinensis. NCBI lineage: Eukaryota > Viridiplantae > Streptophyta > Magnoliopsida > Asparagales > Orchidaceae > Platanthera > Platanthera zijinensis. Next base: position 18,164,064 of record CM077093.1, on the reverse strand, counting down.
AAGCCACTTGGTTTTGGCGCAAGCATCCTAATTTCAACATATTCTTAAAATTCACAGCATAATGAAAGAAGCGGATAATAATTTGCTCTCGCCGCCGAGAGCTGAATAAAGTTAACAACAATTATCACAAAGGCACAAAGGTACATGGCGGAAGGGAAGGCTAACGAGGGAGAAGGGGCGAGACCTAGATGAACTAATACGGTTCCCAGCGCCATCGCCCTCGCTCCCGCCGCCTGGTTCTCGGAGGCACCAACGGATTGAAGTAAGATGACAGGGTGGTACACCCTAGGTTGATCCGCCTAGCATGATCCCGGATCTGCGCGATGCATCTCCCTGGCGAAGACTCGGCAGTAGGCCCTCCCGGTCGATCAATCTCGCCCAAGAAGAAATCATGCTCCAGGGCCTCCAGCCTTTGTTCCACGGATTCGCGGAACGCTCTCGCCGCGGCAGCATGGGCGCGGTCTCGCCGGATGAGCTTGGCCAGAATGGCTGAGATCTTCCTCCTCCGCTCCTTCGCGTTCCCGGCGCCGTTCAAGGTTTCTTCTATCTCGCCGAGCGAAGGAGGAAAGGAATCTTCTTCTTCTTCGTCTTCTTCTTCTTCTTCTTCTTCTTCTTCTCTCTCCTCGTTGGCTTCCGACCGAGAGCTGGGATCCCCTGCGAAAAGTGCGCCCAAGGTTTCTGATTAAGACATAACGACCAGCCGACAAGAATGTCTCGCATACCCGCAGTCTGGCGAGAGCCATTGATTGGCGTCGGGTGAGAAGGCCCGACCCCTCCGTCTGTTCCATAAAGGAGGTGGAGAGGCTTTCCACGCCCTGGGCGGAAGGGCTCGCGCTCAATAGTCCCAGCCTGGCCAGAAGCAGGGAGAGAGTTGTCATCTCTCAAGGGAGGATCAGCCTCCTTAGTAACGGAAGGGTCAAAGGCCAACCCTCTCGCCTGTAGGGCGGGATCTGCCGCGGAAGGAAACATCTCGCCGGTTCTCGCTTCATCCCCCCGGATGACAAGACCCGGGACGGCGGAAGCTGGCTCTGCGAGAAGATAGCTCAGACAAGGAAAAGTACGGTTGAAATATTGAGAAGTGACGGAAAAGATACCTATCACCCGGGTCTCGGTTGGAGGAATTGTCTCCGAGACCCTCGTTCGATCCTCAGGAGGGAGGGCTGACGAATCCGGGGGAATCGGGGAGGACCCGGCGACGTCGTTTGGAGCGGATTCCTGCGAAAGGTCACGTTAACTATCAGGCCTATGGCGTAATCAGCTCGGTAAGCATGGTCGGAAGGAATACCTTTTGAGGGGAGGGGTCCCCCGCGGGAATGGGAGTAGGAGAAGGTGAATTCCTATTCTCGTGAGCAAGGTCTCGCCGGACCACCTTCGCTTTCCTCTTCCCCTTTCTCTTCTTCGGCTCAGAGGGGCCGGTGTCTGAAGATTTCCTCGATAGCCAGGGCGCTACCGCAGCACTATTCGCTAAGGCTCGCGCTTGAGCCGCGAGTAACCGATCTTGAAGGTCCTGCGGAAGTGGCTTGCCAGCACGCTTAGCAGACATCTTGGTATCGCGCATAGAATCCCGGGCGAGAGCTCAGTGAAGAAACAACGGTTTGGAGGCAAGACTTATGGTCATCCGTCGGCGTGTATTTATAGCAGCAGTAGGGCCTGCCAAAAGATTCTCTTGGCTGACGGGCACGTGCCCAGCGAATATTTTGGGGTTGGACTTGTCTTGTCGAGCGCAGGGCTAGCTCGAAAAGAGCGGGGATTGTGTACAACCCCATATTCGCTGGGGAGGCCCGGGAGGACTAAGACCTCAGTAGCCAGGTTTGGGTCAGGCCCGGGTCAGCCCCCAGGGCTGGCCGGCAAAGTTCTCACCCTTAAGGGGCTCCCGCCCATTGGTAGGCGAGATCGTTCGCGCCAGGACTAAAGTCTTCACGTCCAGCGGTAATGACGTAAAAACCACCAAGGGCGAAAACCCTCTCGGCGGGAGGCCTCGCCAAGGTGAGCTCAGCGAGAGCCTTCTCGCCCGGGGTTCTCGCCAGAGTAGGTTCATGTGGTGGGGCCTGGCACCCAGGAAAAAGGATTATTTTATTATTACTATTTCATTGTCCTCGGTTTAAATTACCTGTATACCCCTGGGAGGACAGCGGGATTTGGCTATTGGCAGACCCATCAGGGGTATTTTAGTACTTTCAGAATAGGAGAAGACTATAAAAAGACCCATAAGGGGCTCTTTGGAAGGCAGGCTTTCATTATTCTCCAACTCCAGTGCTTTCTGAAGAGCTCCCATCCCAGCTATTGGTTTTGGAGGGGAAGCTCTCAGAGATCTTCCGGGTGTGAGGTGAGACCTCCCAACTGAGGCTTTGGGTCAGTCCTAGGACTGTAGCAGCTAGTCAGGGTCGAGATTTGAGAGAAGTAGGCGTCGGCTGCACTTTAGTTCGTGAACATTCGTTGAGGTCAATTTTGTCTTCAACAATGACAAGTTCTTGAGGTCCCCGAACAAGGAATGAGACATCAAGATCTGTTCCATAAGAGAAATAAGGAACTTAGCCAACATAGACCCACAGGCTCTATTTAGTAACCTGTTGTCCCATGAGTTACAGCTCAATCTCAAGAAGTCTGAAGAAGATTCAGCTAGAGCACACAGTAGAGAAAAGACCTTGGGCCTAAAGGATGAGTCATCCAGGAAAGTTAGAAAGAATTCAACGTACACTCTCAGAAAGACTGAAAACAACTTCTGAGTGTTCAGAATCATCCTCATCAGAAGAAGACCTGACTGAGGAGGAACTGTCTCTCTTCTCTAGACAGTTCAAGAAGATGTTGAGGAGAAAAATGCAAAGCAGCTGGAAGGGACCAGTTAGAGACTCTTCTCTCAAGAAGACCAATCATCTAGATAAGCCCAGGAAAAAGAAATCTGGGGACAGGTTTGGTTCTTCACAGAACAAATATATTAAGACTAATATTGTGTGTTATTGTTGCAATAGGAAGGGGCATGTCATGGCTAATTGCCCAACAAAAAGAAAGGAGAAAAAGTCAGAGAACTGGAAGGATGGACAACACAAGAAGGCTGACAAAAGCCTCTTAGCAAAGAGATAGTCTACACTGTCTGACAGTGAATCTGATTCATCAGAATCAGAAGAGGAGGAGGCTCTCATGGTCCTGATGGCTATTGAGGAGACCCAATCAGGAGAAGGAGATCAGGATTGTTCAGATCCTATAAAGGTAAAATCAATCTCTCACAGTTTAGCATCAGATTCTTTTTCTGCATCAAAAAATGAATCATGTTCGCACTCCTCTAATAATAGAGAACATGATTCAGACATTGAAGCTGATTTTAACTCCCTTGTCAATAGATATGGGAAGTTACTAAAGGCCTTGATTGCAAGCAAATAGCTTGCTAAGGATCAAGCTAGAAAATTAGAATCTCTTAGGGGAGTATCTTTTTAGTTAGAAAGGGTCAACATAAAGTTGGACCTTCAAAAACTGAAGCTTATAGAACTAACCAATAAGATAGATTGCCAGGCAGAGGTAATAGTAGAATAGGTCAAGATTATCAAGGACCTGGAAGCAAAGCTCACCCAGGAAAGACAGATCCTGACTCAATTCTCAAAACCCAAGTCAGTGTTATCTATCATAGACACCTTCTCTACACCATTTAGAAGTGGTGTAGGGTATGTCAAGAACAAAAAGATCAAAAAGAAATCTGTACCTAAGGGTAAAGCCTTAATGGGTCTATTTATGCAACCCTCCAAGTATCTGCCTTTTAACAGATGTTTGAGATCATGTGTTTCTGAACACATGATGCCTGAGTGCTCTACCAGCAAGGTCAATAAAGAGCCTTGCTGGAAGGGACAGACATCTAATGACAATAAATGCCAAATACCTCCATAGAGGGTGATCAATCCAAGAAGCCAATGAATTCTTGGAGCTGATCCCAGTACACCACACTTAAATTAGAAAGGTAAGGGTGTGAATTTTGCACCACTACCTTGGGAGTTGGATGACAATTCTGTGTTGCACAAAAGAACAACTTCAAATGTGCAACCAAAGAAAAGATACAACCGATTTGAGTGTTGGTGCTGTGGAAAAGTTGGACATTTTGCCCTAGATTGTTGGTACAATACAACAACACCTTCATATAAGACTCAACCAGTTTTATTTAGAAAGTATGCTGTATTTCACACAGCAAAGCCTAACAGGAACCAAGGCCCCAAAATTATTTGGGTGCCTAAGGTGAAATAATTCTGTGTTTGCAGGTGGAACCAAGTACCATAGAAAGGCCAGCATGGTACTTGAATAGTGACTGTTCCAGGCACATGACTGGAACAAAGAGTTTGCTAAGAGATTACACTCTAGTTAGGAATGAACCAAAAGTAATCTTTGGAGGGTCAGAGAAAGGACTCACCAAGGGATATGGTAACATTTCTAATGGCCTAGTTACCATCACAAAAGTGGCTTATGTGGAAGGATTGAATCATAATCTAATTAACATAAGTCAGCTTTGTGATATAGGTTATGAAATTGTTTTCCACAATGACAAGTGTCTGATAAGGAATTCAAGTGATCAAGAGATCATCTTGTCAGACACTAGGAGTGGGAACATTTATTTTCTAAATTTCTTAAGTGTAAATGAAAAATCACATGTATGCCTAGTAGATAGTGAGAAAGACTCATAATGTGCGCAATGACACAAGAGGCTGGCTCACTTAAACTATAAAGTTATGAGCAAGCTATTCTCTATGAACTTAATTAGCAACAATCCCCAGCTAAAATGCTTCAAAGAAGACTTATGTCCTGTATGTCAAAAATGCAAACAGACAAAAGACTCATTTAAGAGCATTCAGTCCAAAGACACTGAGAGGTGTCTCTACTTACTTCATATGGATCTATTTGGTCCTATGCATGTTCTTAGTTTGGGTTGGAAGTCTTATACCTATGTGATTGTGAATGATCACTCTAGGTTTGCTTGGGTATTATTCCTAAGGAGAAAGTCTGAAACACTAGACATCCTTGCTGATTTTGTCAGACAAGTTTAGAATGAGATAAGATGTTCTGTGACCAAGCTTGGAAGTGACCATGGTACATAATTTCAATCTGAAAAGATGAAAAATTTCTGTAAGGAACTAGGGATCTTTCAAGAGTTCTCCACTCCAAGAACACCACATCAAAATGGAGTTACTGAGAGGAAGAATAGAACTCTCATTGAGACAGCTAGAACAATGCTAAGTGATACATCTGTCACGACCCACATTTTCCCCGAGGTTAAGAAGTATCAGAGTAAGGGAAAAACACGCGTTGTGATGCCGCGTCGAGCAGGGGATGCACTTTTTTGTAACGGCCCGACCCTTTAGACCAAGCGCCGCCGGCCTACCAACAGCCCTTTAGACCACTGGTAGTAAGCCTAAACATCAAGGCCTGCAGGCCCATTGAACCCCAACCAAATCTCCACGCCTGTTTATCAGCAGCGGTAGGTTGTTGCCACGGGGTCTCGAACCCACAACCTTGATAAGAGAGTCTTAATACCATGGATGTTAATCCTCGGCGGCGAAGGGTCGTCGTGCCGCCGTAATTCGCCGCTTCGGTGGCACCCGAAAATTTATATTCTCTGTTTTATTCTGCTGATGTGGCGGCCGGTGGCCGGTGGCGCTAGGCCGCCGGGCCGCCCCCGGAAGGAATCTCGACCCCCGATGTGCCGGACGGGGGTGGTTCCATGTTAGAGTGCCACCAAAGATGCGGGGCGGCGTAACATCGCCGAGAGTAGAGCAGTCACGCCACCCCGCTCTCGAGATGTAGAAATCCAGCGGTGGCCGACGACGCTGGGCCGTCGGACCACCGCCCAGAGGTTCTTCGGCCCCTGGTGAATCGACTAGGGGGCGCTGGTAGCTGGAAGCTGCTGGCTGGCGGTGGCAGAGACCGCCACCTTCTCCACCGACGAGGAGCGACAATTGTCGTCCAGTCTCCACGATGAGATGGAACGACCATGATCATATGGATTCCTGCCCCTGCGTCAGCATCAGCTCCCCCCACAACGGATTAGTTCCAGATACGTTGTGGGGATAGAAGGGAAATTTTCGTGTTCGACTCCATCTCAGCCGCAATACTTGATTAAAAATTGCAAATAGTAGACCAATTTTGATATCAGGAACTTTGAGATTTTTTTGAGAAAATTCTAGGCTCCTAGAAAAAAAGTTTTAAACATGAAAGTTGTTTCTCTTGATGAGGTCAATCTCCAATTTTTTTTTTTGGTAATTTTAGGGGTTAATTTGGTTTTTTTAAAACCTAAATAAGAATTATTTAGCCAAATTATAGAGCCGAAAATGCTCAGAAAATTTTGGAAAAATGTCTAGACTCATTTTAGGCCATCTTTAATGTTGTATTAAAATTTGGAGATTTTGGGATAAAATCGAAATTTTCCAAATTCTTTGAGCCTAAGGTCGCATTTTAAAATCAATGCATTTAAATCTTTCGAAAAAATAGAATTGGTGTGTGCGATCATGTTTTAATTTGAAGATTGAGTTCAAATAAATTATTGATCAGAGTTTTCTTGGCGAGATTTCAAGCTCAGAGTATTTTGAGGATTTTGACGAGCGCTGCATTTGTATAAAAACTCTAGGGTATTTTAAAGATGGAGAGTATGATATTCGAGTTGATCGATGTCCAACCTCGTCTCGGGTGAAGATTTTTCACATGTTTGGAAATGATTTTCGAGGTTGAAATTCGAGAAATGACGTGCTCTCTAAAAAGATGCTTGGATTGGATCCGACACGAGCAAATAAGTTAATAATTATTCTTAAATGAATAATAAAGATGCAACTCATAATAAGCTTCCCTAATCTGATTAAGCCATAATTAGAAGGTGCAACTGAATAATTATCAGAGCTTAATAATATGTATAACTCAAAAGAAATTTCCTAAAAACAAAGATGGAACTGAACTTACCTCCTGAGAACTGAGATAGAACTGAACCCTCGTGATTGGAGTGATTGAACTACTATCCTTTTTTTCTTATTTATTTATTTCATTCTTGCACTGGTCTAGTTGCTTCATTTATTTCAGTTTAGTACTTCCTTTCCAGTACTTCAGTCTCGCACTGATCATGCTTATTTCTTTCAGTTCAGTTCAATTCTTTTAAATTTTAATCTAGTCTCGTACTGGTCTAGTTTTTTTTTCAGAACTTACTTTCAGTTCTTTTTATTTTGTACATTCTAGTTTCGTACTGGTCATGTTTCAATTCAACATTTCAATTCAGCAGCTTATATTCTCAGCAGCTTTAATTACCACACTTATATTTCCTGTAATTTACTGTTTTAGCATTTTAATCACGAGTCCTGCTCTAACGAGCAGTTGAGCCTTAGTTGGGGATAACAGGTAGGCCTGTAAGCCAAAACCAATCGAACCGCAAAATCAAATCGAACCAAACCATACAGTTTGGTTCGATTTCAGTAGGCCGTGGTTCGGTTATGGTTTTAATTTTAAAAAACCATACGGTTCGGTTCGGTTTATGGTTTTGTGTGGCAAACCGAACTGAGTCGAACCAAACCGAACCATTGTGTATGAAAACATTTAATTTATTAATTAAATTTCATTAAACCATATAGTTAATCATACAACAGTTAATTACATTTCATATTTTCATTAAACCATACGGTAAAGTGTTAAACCATACGCTTCATGGTTTTGATTTTTGCGGCAAACAGTTAATTATATTTCATTAATGATTAAACTCATAGGTGAACCCAAATCACTCGGGCGTGATTTTTTGCGAATTTCATCTGGCGATATAGAACTCATTTTTGTTGGCTGCTTCTCCATCGCGAGTCGCGATTTGCCCTACCCCGCTAACTGCGCGCCTCTCTTCCACTGTTCCGAGTACCGCACACCATTCTTAATTCTTCTCTACCTTGTCGTTTTGATCTCAGATACCGAGTGGAGTGTTTCGTTCAGAAATTAGGGCAGAGGCGCAAGGAGATTGAGTGATAGGAATTGTGTTCAAACATCACTTTCATGTTGGGTGGTTGAGCCTCATTCATTGCACCATCCCTGATCTCTATCTATAAATCTTTAGGCTTTATCACATTATTTAAACCACCAAAACTGAAACGAACCATTCAGTTTGGTTTGGTTTCAATGTTTGAGCGGTTCGGTTCGGTTCCAAATTTTTGGAACCATATAGAGATGGTTCGGTTTGCGGTTTTGCTTACAAACCGAACCGTTACAGCCCTACTAACGGGAGTTGAGTCTTTCCTCCAGAGTTAGCCCCAAATAAAGTGCTTTCATGTTTTTTGTTCAAAGTTGAGCATAATACCGCTTACCCAAATTATTTAAAGCATAGTAGGGCAGGTCGCCCCAGACCCATTACGTGCCATCATTTTTATTTTAAAAAATTGAATGCTTGTAAATTGCTTGTGGTAAATTGTGGCAGGTCAGTCAATTCCGCAGACCGTTCATACCAGTGCGGGAAGGTCGACGACTCATGACAACATAAAGATGTATACCACTAGTGACCAGTCGTTATTTATCTCCCAGTTGGATTTCCTCCACTGATTGGCCTAAATTCAGAATCGTCGAATGTCGTTCATATCCAAGAGTACACATAGTTGTACGTTAGGGCCTGGGTAGTGCGGTATGACCTGTAAAACTCGGGTTTTTCTAGATCTTGAGCCTCTGGAAGCTACCGCGCGATGATAGGTAGCTATCGCCCGATGATACCCTTGTTTCGTTGAATCCAGGCATTGAGAGCGCTGAGTAGCTAGGCGTTGAGTGGTACCGCACAGCGATAGGATTCTACCGCGTGGCGATAGCTCGTGAAGCGTTGAGTGAAAATCATTGAGTGGCTATCGCGCGACGGTAAGCTAACGCTGACGATAATATTTTTCTTCCCAACGGGACCGACGGCTCGGGAACCTACCGCAGTGCGGTAGGTAGTTACCGCTTGGCGGTAGCAGACGAGAGCAGTTCCGTTGTTTGGCATTTTAGCTGTCCGTTTTCTCTTAGGATTTGATCCTATGGCCTAGGATGCTCCGCCCAAAGGGCATATAAAGGGTTGAAACATTCTAAACCTTCATTCTCTTCTCTTTTGAAGTGTGAGTTAGGGTTTGAGAGCAAGAGTTTGGAGGAGGAAGAAAAAGGTCTTTCTCCGCCTTTGACAAAGCTTCGGGGCTCCGATCGTTGACCCGAGGCTAGATCTGTAGAGTGGACTTGAAGATGCACGTTTTCATCCGTGCAAATCAAGTTTTCCATGGCAAGGAAGAGGATTCGTAAGGTAATGACACTTCTCCACTCGGTCTTTAGGATGCATTCATGACATCCATTTTTATTCTTTATTTCTTTCAAGCTTTAGGCACCAGATCTCTCAAATGAGAGGAGTTTGGGTTTCCATGGTTCAAGCGGAGCCACCGGGTCGATTATGTCCGTCCCCGACATGATATTGCACTAGAAATTCGCTCCGGTAGTGGATTAGGTGATACGCTCGAAATAGGTATACGTAAACTACGCAAGTGCACGTGCCGGATCATGTAATAAAATGATGAATAAAGATCGTTCCCACGGAGAGGTGATTAATCTAAGGCTCACAAGTACTAGCTAGTCCTTTTCTTTAAATCCAAGTGAGTTGGTTTAAGTGAGTTTAAAGACAAATAAAATTCTAAAATGAAATTGCTAAAACTTTCTAAAATTACTTTTTATCAAATTTTGGGAAAACGGTCTTGTATTTTGATTTCCTAAGTCTATAATGATAGATCAAAAGAAGAAATTTATGAGAAATCTAGATGCGCTTTCCTGCAACGATTTTACGGTAGAGATCTGCATCTCTCGATATCGAAAATTACTATACCCCTTATTCCCTTGTCATCTCTAACTCAGGAGAACAAAGAATATGATTGATAATATAAATCAAAGTCGTTAACGGAAAGGTGAAATCTCTTTCTCCTGTTTCCGCTATATCAAGTTGATGATACACTTACGTCTCTCCTCTCTCAAATCTCGAAGCACAGTAAAACGAGCCGAAAACTTTGATTAAAAATTTACGTGACTCCTCTCTCGAATCTCGCCACATAGTAAAATATGTTTCGTTCAAACACTCACAATTCTCCTCTCTCGAATCTCGAAATGAAGCATCAAATGAAACAATAATCCAAAAGTTCTACCACAAGATCATCAACTAAATAAAGAAATCAAAATAATCTTCTCATAAATTAAATAAACACAAATATCTTATCACATAGAACAAAGTACTTTCAAAATACAAAACCTAGGAGATTTAGTTCATGATTTGTGAAGAGAAATACAAGATTGGATAGATCTTACAAAACATGATGCTTATAGTTCACAAATGTTGTAGAAAACTCCACTCAAACGCATGCAAGATCCCTCTTTGATGCAGATCCGGTGCGGTTCCTCCTCCTTCTCTCCCAAAACCTAGATCTTCTTTCTTGAAATTTGAATATGATGAATAATAATTCTTTTTCTCTCTTACACCCCCTCTTTATACTCCTCCAATCCAAAAGAAATATTTTTATTGTTGAAAAGTTGCCACTTATGAACTTGTAACTGCCAAAAATATGGAGGAATTTGGAATTCAAATTTTGAATTTCCGTAATTTGTTATAACAAATTTTCTGAACTGTAGAAATTTGTTATAACAAATTTCTTGCTGTCCAGAAAATAAAAACTGCATCAAACAGTCCCAAAACTATTGCAACAATGCTGTAACATCTTCTTGGATTTCCCGTGTACTTAACCCGTGCCGCATCGAGGTGAATACTTCAGATTTTCTATGATAAAAATATATTGAAATGACATTAATACCCTTAATTTTAAAAGATGTCAACATATTTAAATACAATACCTTTTTATACAAATTTGTTAAATCCTTTAATCAAAATAATAGTATTTAAAGCAAAAGATAACTTCTTTTTGAGAAGTTATCATACCTCCACACTTAAACATTTGCTAGTCCATAGCAAAGATGAATCACTGCAAGCTCTTTGAGTGCGCAATTATCTAACAACATAATTAATTCGAGTTTCTTTACCCTTTGCATTTTGAATCAAGACCGCACAAGAGATTTAAATTGGTATAAACGTCAACCTTTAAAAATTTCAACTATGCATAGATTCCTTAGTGTGATACAAGTAAAAGCTCCATAATAATTTCCTAGTGGCGTGTGTGTTCATCCTTAAACTCACCTATTCCCATTCAAACTAACTCATTAATCCTCTCATAAGAAGGAAAAGATAACAATATGCTAAGTCTTTGAATTGACCTCCACAAGGGTTTAGTGTTAAAAGAAAATCATAAGGACTTGAAATTTGATCGGCTGTGGCTTGATTTTGAATTCGTAGTTTCCATTTTTGATTGGGTAAAAGTATTCTCATAGCCATAATTCTGAATAACTTAACCTACTATGGGGTTTATAATCACAATCATACACATTTTTTTTTATAAGTCCATAGTTAGGATCATTCCAAGCAGGTGCAAACACACTTAGACCGCATATCACTATGACTTTTATCTTTTTGTTTTGTTATAATCATAGTTGGGATCATTCCAAGTGTTGGTGCACATACCTAGGCCACATATCACTATGACACACCTTTTTTTTGAAAACACCCATAGTTGGAAAGACTATCAAGAAGTACTAGTGAAAATATAGGAGAATTACACATGGTGATCAAGAATCAAAATATGAAGGCACTAACTCAAAAGACAATGGAGAATGTAATTAAATGTAGAAGGTGGCCTTAATCATTGTATCAATGAACTATCCAAACCTACTGTCTTAGCCATCATCATTGACCCAGTTCTTATTTATCTTTCCCTTTATGTTCGAAATGTAATAGAATTTTTTGTATGGTGCAAGTGAATTTAAGGATTAGTGTGCATGATGGAAATACCAAATGGAGCTATACAAATCTTACTAACTTCAAAAGCAAACCTTTGAAATTTCTAAGTTTAACGAATCTACCAATTCAAATAAATTATGTAAATATAAAATTTTGCTAAAGGTAAGACTACATAGATTAATCATCAATATATATAATTCGCCACTCAAAAGGTGAAGGTTACTTCGCATCACCCCCACACCTACACCTTTGCTAGTCTCTAGCATAGATTTACCATAAACATTGCATATCAAGTTTCACAATTTGGGTAAGGCAAAAAATTAGAATTCAAAGTAAAATTGATCAAAATAAATGTAATTGAAATAAAGTACTCCCCTGAAATTTTTAGTACAATGCATCAATCATTATCAACCTGAGTGCCACCTGCCGTATGCCATGGTGGAGGGAGTAACTCAAAACTTGGGGCACCCAAAATAATCTGCAAGAAGGAAAACTAGTGCGGGAGAAGAGTAATCTTCAAGGGTGGATTAGTACCAACATAGCAATGACATTCATATACTCCCACAAAGTTTTGTACTATTTTAAAACTTGCAGATATGATCAAAATATTGCACACTGTGCTCATGAAAAATAACATATAACGGGTCATCACAACACAAGATTAATTTGAAGTTGAACAATATATATGGGTGGAAATGTAAAAATAATCATCTGATAATCAAACAGTTCTTAAATCAAAACAACCACGCAGTCCAAGCATCATAGTAGTAAATAGTCTATAGCCATAGTGGCCTCCCAGCATTGTTTTAGATTAATACAGACATAATTAGGTTCTGATAAAATAAGTGGGGGGAGTTAAAATAAGTGCAAAGAGGTGCTAGAGTAGTCATTCGTCATCGTCGTCATCATCCTCACGATCAGCATCTTTCTCCGCATCCACGATGGTAGGATCCAGTACCCTCAATCCATCAATTCCTAGTAGATACCCCTCTTCGTCGAACTGGCCCCCGAGATTATAGGAAGGTTCCACAATTAGAATCTTGAGTTTATGCATAATCAACACCCGCTACTGCATAATCTTGATTTACCTCCCAAAAAACGCCTAATTTATTAAAGGACTAACAAAAACGGATAGAAAAATTAAAACACAATATGCAAAAAATGAAAGATAACTACTGAGTTTATTGTCTTCCCAACACGACTTATTCAGAAATTTTAAAATTCTAAATTATGGGACGATGAAAAGAAAAATGAACAGGTAACCGTTCTAATATCCGTGTCGGTAGCGGGTATCGATACAACGATAAAACAGTCACCCCTCTACCTAAATAATAATACATGCACCTCATAGGTAGAAGGAACAAAAAGTAAGAAGAGGAGGAATGCTCCTCACTATTCTCACCATAAAATATACCTTTGCCTAGCAAGGTATCATCATCAACGGGAAGGCAGTATGGAGAGAAGAAAATGAATGGGGCTTCCACTATGGAGGAGGAATCAACCTTCTCACATAAGTGGATACCCATCACATCAACTTGAGGATAATGTTTAATATCCTCCTGAAGCATTTGTGATACATCAACTCGCTTTGGCTCAGATAATGAAAGGTGATTAAGAAATAAAATAAAAGAAAGACATAAATGATTTCTAATCATAGGAGTGATCCCGGTTTCACTCCCAGTAGGTTCTAAAAATTGATCGATGTCGGTCTCATAATCATCATAACAAGGGGGACCCTAGAACTCAAGGGTCTCGGTGGTGAGTTGAACCTCCTCATCTAATGATGAAGTGTAAACCTCCTCATTAGAAAGGATATCCTCTTCATCCCACCGTGATGCGTCATCATGCTCCAAAGAATCATTCCCTCCATCGGAGAGATCAATATCTTTGTCCCACTTTGGCATAACCTCGGGTTCTGGATCCACACCCTGCGCACAATCTTCGACTGGATCGATAAACATAGGCGTAGAAATGTTTTGCAAAGAAGATTGAGGAACATCATTAATATTTAATTTAGAAAATGTATGTTCAGGTTCCTTTGCGGGTGGATCAAAACTAGACGATGAATATGGATGGGGAGATGATGCATCAATATCAATATATGAGCCCACAATTATAAGGGGCTTATCCGTAATAGTCTCACGCAAAAATGGCGGTACTGTAACAGTAGATATGGTCTAGATGCCCGATTCGTAATTTTTCTCCCTCTCTCTTTTATAAGCGACGCAATCCTTCAAAATATGGTCCATAAAATGACAAAATAAATATTTCCTAACATTACTACTCGACAACCAAGGAGTCGGGTCATAAGGTCGAGGAACCATTTGACATGGGGACATAAAATTATAATGATTTGTCGCACAATATTGGGGACCTAAATATTCTTTATGTTTTGCGAGCCACGAATGATACCCAGCAGTTCCCATATAACACGCATAAGTAGTATGACTAAATGAACCACACCACTCACATCTCATATGTGTATATATTTTATTTTATTTGAAACGGATGCGGGTAGAATAAAATTAACTTTTTTTTGCAAAAACAAACTACACAAGAAAATTACTTCAAAAATGGATAACCTGCTTTATGAACTTTAAAATAAATTATGCTGAAAAAAAACTAAAAAAAAAATAAGGACATACACTACAAATAAAAATGAGAATAAAATAAAAACTTGATATCTAAAGGGTGCTGTTATTAGCAAACCCTATTTGGTTTCTAGCAAACCATTACTATTAGCAAACCCTTATTTTTCAAAATGGCTATTTGAAAACCATTTTGTTACTAGCAAACCAACATAATTTTAAAAAAAAAAAAATTAAAATTTTGTTTAAAATATTCATTCTTTCAAAATAACTCAGTACATATAATGACATTATAAATGATTTCAAAAGCATTCATTCAACCACTTATGTTAGCATTAGAAATGAGTCAAAATGCCGCAAAATTTTATTTAGTATGTCCAAAACTCTTTTTTCTGTGTCAAAATCTTTAAACAAAATATTATCCGTTTAGAAATATATTTGATTTCCAATTCCTATAAGGATGTGTTGTGCTATATATACGAGTTAAGTGCATATAAGAATATACGCGACTTTTTGAACTGCGTTTTATACGTGCATTTTCATAGGAAGTGTTCAACATGAAAGTTGTAGATCTCGACGAGATCTACAACTTTCATGTTGAACGCTTTTTGATTTGAAACAATTTAGACCTCCGATTTGGCCCCTGAAAAAAGTCATGCCGAACATATGCACGGACGCGTGACTTTTTTCGGGGGACAAATAGATGGCTTAAACTGCTTCAAATCAAAAAGTGTTCAACATGAAAGTTGTAGATCTCGATGAGATCTACAACTTTTATTTTGAACACTTTTTGATTTGAAGCAGTTTAGACCCTCGATTTGGGCTCCGAAAAAAGCCACGCAGAAAAACTTGTACGGACGACTCGTTCCGTGAGTGTCTCATTTCGGGTCAAAATTGGAGGCCTAAACAGCTTCAAATCAAAAAATGATCAACATGAAAGTTGTAGATCACATCGAGATCTACAACTTTCATGTTGATCACTTTTTCAAATGAGAAACATTTGAGACTCAAAATTCAAAAATGAAAAAAATGCAAAAAAATAAGATTGGTTTGCTAGTAGTATTTTTTGGGAAGAGATAAAAAAGCAAAAAATGGCTGAATCCGTTTTTTTCTGGTTTGCTAGTAACCAAAGTGGGTTTGCTAATAACAGCACCCTATCTAAATACTCAGGATTTACTAATATTGTAAGATAAAAACAATAAATTAATTGCACCTCCCCGATAATGGCGCCAAAAGCTTGATACGCCCGAAATAGGTATACGTAAACTACGCAAGTGCACGTGCCGGATCAAGTAATAAAATGATGAATAAAGATCGTTCCCACGAAGAGGCGATTAATCTAAGGCTCACAAGTACTAGCTAGTCTCCCTCTCACCTCCACTTTTGTAACAAGGAGCGGCATGTCGCCCTTGATTCTCCTAACATTTTGTAACCTCCAACAACTTAGTGGATTTCGACTGGCACAGAACCAGTCACGTGATTTTTCACCCGGTTGAAGGGTTTTCCACGTTAAAACTCCTGGTGTACATTTCCCTTTTTCCAACTGACTGTGTGCGTGCTCGACCGCTCCGCGAGCTAAGGCGGTCCAAGTTAGTCCGGATCGACCAGAGCGCCGAGTTTGGCCGCAATAGTTTGACGCCGTCTGTGGGAAACATTCCCACCATCCTTCGCAGAACATGTTCATCATCCCTACCACCGCGATGGCAAAGAGAAGTGCCCGCACTGCCGAAGGATCCGCACTTGGCGGACACACTGAACCAGCACGATCTCACTCTCTGGTAGACGTGCCACTGACCGCTGAAGCAGCTTTCGCCCCCGTCACCGCCTTGGAAGGGCGTGTCCGCCAAATGGAAGAGCAGCAGGCAGAGATGCTCGCACTACTTCGGAACCTGGGAGCACCTCCAGCTCCACCAAGGTCACCTCCGCCAGCTAACAATCCTCCACCACTTAATCCAGCAAGGATCCAGGAAGCCCTTGCGGGGAAAGAAGAACTTGAAGACTACTCTGATGCCGCTAGTTCGACTCATCACCCTCCAAGGGGAGCAAGGGCGGATCACCCCCGTCACAATCTAGTTAACGATGCTCGCATCCACCCTCTCCTCACTCGCGAAGAAATCAGGGAGGTCATTGCTGAAGAATACTGCCAAGCCGCGAGGAGAGATTTTCACCCTCATTGGCCGCTTTGCCAAGGCTCCCCCTTGGCCCCACAAATCCTCGACCATCCGATCCCGCAAGGATTCAAACTCCCAAGCATCAAAACATTCGATGGAACCGATGATCCGCTCGAACATGTCAATCATTTTACCACTATCATGAGGATTTTCAACGCCCCTGATCCACTGATATGTCAAGTATTCCCAACCACCCTCAAAGGGAAAGCTCAAACGTGGTTTCACTCTTTAAGAGCAGGTACCATTAACAGCTTCGCCGAACTGACCAGAAAGTTCTCTGACCAATTCATCGCCAATCGAAGGATCGTTCGCGATCCATCACATCTCTCTGGAATCCGTCAAAATGAAGGGGGGACCCTCAAAGATTTCTTCCGACGATTTACTACAGAAGCCCGCCAAATCCCAGGAGTTGACCCTGAGCTCCTACGGGGAGTATTCCTGGGAGGTCTCCGTCCTAGTGGTTTCTACTCAGCACTTATGAGAGAAACCGTCCCCAGCTATCCAGATCTTGTACACAGAGTCGAAGCACAGATAGCCACAGACGAAGCCATTGAAGCTCATTGACGATAGTTCGATGGAATACAGAAAAGAAAGAGGGACAAAGAGCCGACCCCTCAACTCCAGGAAGGAAGATTCCCCGAAGAACGTCGGAATGGACAACGCCGACGTGACCTCCAGAGAGATCCACCTAGAGATTACACCCCTCTCAACACTTCTCGCACCAATGTGTTATATGCCATCCAGAATGAACCGGCGTTGCAACAACCAAGGCAACCACCTCACAATCATAAGAACGATCAGTCCAAGTATTGCGAATACCATCGGACGACCGGGCACACCACTGAAGATTGTGCTCGCCTGAAAGAGGAGATCGAGCATCTAGTTCGTCTAGGACTGCTTGGAAGATTTTTGTAGGGAAGGGTGCAGGAACAGCAGGATCCGCCTAGACATCCCAGGGACCAGCAGAATGTCCCACTTGCAGGAGGAGGAGGAAGGCAAGTGGTAGGGAACATCGAGACCATTGCCGGATCACCTGTTCTGACTACACAGATACTATCAGTGCACACGGGAAAGGAAACCCATGAAGATAAGAGGAGCAAGCAAGACACCACCATATCATTTGGAGATGAAGATCTCATCGGCATCCGAACTCCATATCAAGATCCACTAGTAATCAGTGCTGGCATCGGAGACCCCTGTTACAACGTCAAACGAATCCTTGTCGATAATGGTAGTTCAGTCGACGTTCTTTTCTCCACCACCCTCCAAAATATGAACATATCCCGGCAGCAGCTGACTCCAGCAGCTGGCCCAGTTTACAGTTTTGATAACCATCCAATCCAAGTCATCGGAACAGTCACCCTACCAGTCACGTTAGGAGAATTTCCAAAACAAATCACACATGAAGTCCAGTTCGTGGTAGTAGAATCAAGCTCAACATACAATGCTATCTTTGGAAGACCAGTTCAGACCACCTTCAAAGCCATCCCATCTATTCCCCATCTAGCTATGAAGTTCCCTACTCCCGGAGGGATTGGAGTAGTACGTGGAAATCAGGAAGCCGCTAAGAACTGCTATTCTAAACAAGCACAGCCCACCAAGCCTACCACACCGAATATCGATGACTTCGACCTCAAAGATGAAGTAGTTCTGCAACGGGGGGCACCCATCAAAGGCCTGATTGAGGTCCCCCTCTCTCCGACAATACCAGATCACACCGTTCAGCTCGGGTCCCTCTTACCACAGCAAGAGAGGGAGGAATTAGCAGCCAACCTTCGGGAAAATAAGGATATCTTCGCCTGGTCACCAGAAGATATGCCTGGAATCGACCCTCAGGTCATCCAACACTCCCTTAACATTAACCCCGCATGCAAGCCCGTCATCCAAAAGAAGAGGAATTTTGCCCCCGAGAGACTCCAAGCAATAGAAGAAGAAGTTGAGAAGCTCCTCCGCGCCCATTTCATTCGAGAGGTTGGCTACCCCACATGGGTGGCTAATGTTGTCCTGGTAAAGAAATCCTCCGGGAAGTGGAGGATGTGTGTGGACTACACCAACCTTAACCAGGCCTGCCCTAAAGACAGTTTTCCACTTCCCAGGATAGACCAGCTAGTTGATTCAACTGCCGGACATCAACTTCTCAGCTTCATGGATGCCTACTCAGGATATAATCAGATCCGGATGGACCCAACCGATGAGGAACACACAGCTTTTCGAACCGACAAGGGGATCTATTGCTATAAAGTGATGCCATTCGGACTTAAGAACGCATGAGCTACTTATCAACGGCTCATGAACAAAGTCTTTAAGGAGCTCATCGGCAGATCCATGGAAGTGTACGTAGATGATATGCTGGTCAAGAGCGTTCGTCATGAAGACCATTTGGAAGATTTGGAGAAATGTTTCAGAATCCTTAAACAGTATGGAATGAGGCTTAACCCTAGCAAGTGCGCCTTCGGGGTCACTTCGGGGAAGTTCCTGGGTTTCATGGTTACCCAACGTGGAATAGAGGCCAATCCAGAGAAGATTAAGGCTCTCGAAGAAATGTCTCCGCCCAGATCACTCAAAGACGTACAACGGTTGAATGGAAGAATCACAGCACTATCCCGATTCCTAGCTCGGACGGGAGACAAGTACCTCCCCTTCTTCAAGATCCTCCGAGGAGCTCGAAACACAGGATTTCAATGGACTGACGAGTGCTAGTCGGCCTTCGAATCCTTAAAGCAATATCTTGCCTCCCTCCCGCTTCTATCCAAGCCAGCTCCCGGAGAGATTCTCTTTCTATACCTCGCCAACACGCCAGCTGCAATAAGTTCAGTTCTTATTAAAGATAAAGGAGGAGTTCAGCGCCCCATTTACTACCTCAGTAAAATCCTTTCTGATACAGAGACCCGGTACCCGACTGCAGACAAAATGGCCTTAGCACTTGTCTTCTCCGCCAGAAAACTCTGCCCCTACTTCCAAGCACACGCCATTAAAGTCTTGACCCAGTTGCCACTCTGAGCCATTCTCCAGAAATCTGAAGCATCCAACTGACTGGTCAAGTGAGCCGTCGAGTTAGGCGAGTTCGACATCCACTTTCTCCCACGCCCCGTCATCAAGTCTCAAGTCTTGGCAGACTTCATCGTAGAAAACACTTTACCGACGGAAGCAGAGGCTGCACCAGCGGAGGCCGTACAAGCATGGACACTATATGTGTACGGGGCTTCAGGAGTTGAAGGCACGGGAGCAGGCCTGCTCCTTATTAGTCCAGAGCTCGTTACCCTGGAATATGGACTCCGGTTGAAGTTCCCTGCTACAAACAATGCTGTAGAATACGAAGCCCTCATCGCAGGACTCAAGCTCGCCATCAGCTGCCAGGTCAAGCGGCTGACCGTTTACTCTGATTCACAACTTGTCATCTCGCAGGTAGAAGGATAATTCGAAGCGAAGAACGAGCAGCTTGCCCAGTACCTGCAACTTGTCAAGTACCTTCTGATCCAAATCCCGCAATTTCAAATTTTACATATCCCAAGAGAGCAGAATAGCAAGGCAGATGCCCTGTCAAAGTTAGCCACATCTTCAACGCGGTACCATACAAGAAGGCACCAAATAGAAGAAATAGCCTTCCCTAGCATTCATGGCCCATGGGAAGTGGCAGAAATCAATAAAGCAGAGGAGTTCTGGACCGCCCCGCTAATCGCCTACTTGAAAAACCAGCAGCTACCCGAAGATCACAAGGAAGCTCGCCGCCTAAGAATGAGAGCAGCCGCTTTCACTTTGATGGACAGAGAATTATACAAGCGGTCCTTCGCAGGACATTACCTGAAGTGCCTATCAGAAGAAGACGCCGAATATGCGCTCCGCGAAGTCCACAGAGAGGTATGCGACGAGCACCTTGAAGGGAAAGCCTTAGCCAGAAAAATCCTATGTCAATGATTTTATTGGCCAACTATGAAGAAGGAGGCAACGGAGTTCGTCCAAAAATGTAGAAGTTGTCAAGTGCACGCCAACGTTCCCCGACAGCCTCCAGTGGCCCTCACATCACTGCAAGGAGCTTGGTCATATGCACAGTGGGGAATAGATCTCCTCGGGCCTCTACCACTAGCCTCTGGTAAGAGGAAATTCATTAGTATGGCAATTGATTACTTCACCAAGTGGGTTGAAGCAGAACCACTGGCCAAGATAACCGAAGAGAATGCGAAACAATTCGTCTGGAAGAACATCGTGTGCCGCTTCGGCATACCGGCAATCATCATCACTGACAACGGCACCCAATTCACCAGAAAGTCCTTTACCAAGTTGTGCAAGGAATTAAAGATAGAGTTGCGGCACACAGTAGTATCACACCCGCAAATTAATGGACAAATTGAGGTGACTAACCGTACTATTCTGAAGGGGCTGAAAACACGACTAGAAGATGCTGGGGGGCAATGGGTCGACGCTCTCCCCAACGTGCTATGGGCATATCGTACAACAGAAAATACGCCTATAGGAGAAACACCATATAATCTCTGCTATGGAACAGAAGCCATTATCCCGGTCGACATCGACATCCTTAGTTCCCGGGTATCCAACTTTGATCGCCAAGCAAATGACGAAGCACTCCGTGATAACCTCGACTTGGTCTTCGAAGTGCACGAAGAAGCTGCTCTCCGCGCCGCCACCTACCAACAACGCACGGCCCGCTACTACAATCGCCGGATGAAGCCCCGCTCAATCAACGTGGGAGACTTAGTCCTTCGCACCTTGGAAGCCGCCGGAAAAGGAGCACAAGACGACAAGCTATCTCCAACGTGGGAAGGCCCGTTCGTTGTCACAGCTATGGTAAACCAGGCATGTAAAAGTTGCGGAGCGCCGAAGGAAAGACTCTTACCCGTACATGGAATGCGCAGAACCTACGACGCGTTTATCAGTAATGCATTATGATTTTCTTTATGCAGTAACTTTTTGATTCAAAACTATGTGATTCATATAAGTCGCGAGCCTGATCTCGTGCAAACTATTATTTATTCAAAGTATCGCATTTTGCTTTCTACAAATATTGTGTATTCGAACAGGATCTATGGTCTCCCTAACTTACGCAACCTGGGAAGGGCCTGACCCCTTCTCCAGCAAAGCCGTGGACGAGCTCCACACAACCAAGCCGCGAGCCAGCCCCGCGCACAAAGTCGTGGACCAGCTCCACACAACCAAGCCGCGAGCCAGCCTCGCGCACAAAGCCGTGGACCAGCTCCACGCAACTAAGCCGCGAGCCATCCTCGCGCACAAAGCCGTGGACCAGCTCCACGCAACCAAGCCGCGAGCCAGCCTCGCGCACAAAGCCGTGGACCTGCTCCACGCAACCAAGCTGCGAGCCAGCCTTGCGCACAAAGCCGTGGACCAGCTCCATGTTGGATTTCTCTATGAGGATGGCACAACACTTGTGCACGCAGCGGAAGTAATAAAAATCAAGAACAATTCAAAGAGATTGGGATCGGGTCATGAATGTTGAATCAAGAAGTTAACAAACAACTAGGTAAAAGTTACTTTTCCGGTGTTGAGTCAAAACTCAACAGAGATGCTCCAAGCTTTGAGTCCTTGTTGGTGGCGAGTCTTACGTAGAATAACGTCTACGTCTCTGCAAAAATCCACACGAGCAGGAGAACACCGAGCTTCGTCGCACGAAGGGTCGGGAAGGAGATCAACCGCACCTTGCACTTCCACGGACTGCTAGGTCCGCGCCAGGAATAGCAACACCGACGATTGTTGCCGGAGAGGAGGAGGTCGGCGGAGCGAACGATCGGCGGAAGCGGAACTCTTCCGTCGGCGGAACACTTCCGTCGGCGGAATCGACGGAACTCTTCCGTCAGGTCGGGGAAATTCTTCGCGTGTTCCGCTCAAAACCTAAGTGTCTATTTATACCCAAAGCATAAATAAACCTAGGTAAAATCGCTATCCGCAGACCACAACAAAATAGGGTCTCTGGGAAAAATTTAACGGGAATCAGCATTCATCGAGAACCGAACATTTCGATTCTCGACGAATCTCGACGATCGTCGAGTATCGTCAAATTCGACGGGAATCAGCATTCGTCGAGAATCGAACATTTCGATTCTCGACAAATCTCGACGATCGTCGAGTATCGACGATCGATACTCTACGATTCTCGACGATCGAGACTCGACGATTCTCAACGAATCTCGACGATTCTTCCTTGGCAACATTTGTCGGACCCCATTCTCTATGGTGATTGGTAACCTTTAGCAACACAGTCAATCTTCCAACTTCTCCACATGCTTTTATGTGCGACCCTGCAGGCTCATATCGCGTTGGTAGTGAGATTACATGTTTGACCACTTCTAGATCACCATGGTAACTCAAATAGTCTCCCACTTGATCTTGAAAGTATCAAACCAAAAATCTCACAAACAATGAGCGGCATCAAGTAATACATCATTGCTACCCAAGCAATAAGAGTTCATAACTCATAAGCCTTATGAACAATGTCCCACCGTTGTCTTTGTCCCTTTATCCCTTACATCCGGAAAGAACTAGAGGCATGGACCGTGTCACCCTCATAATAGCTCAATCCAAGTTTCTTGATCTAGAACGGACTTCTAGAGAATGGTGAGTCCAATATCACATATTGACTCAACCAAGCATGGCCATGCATTTCTCAGTCCAGTTCCATCAAGGGGCCCATGGATGCAACTCCTGTCATATAGGAGGACAAATCCCATATATGCTCACACACAAACACCCAAATGATTCGTAACGTGCCCAACAACCACCCTTATCATCAACCTTTCTCAAGGAAGACTTTAGATGGCATCAAAGCACGCTCTTCCTCACTTGATGAATGTTGTGACTTCAGGTCAAAGGACTACAACACCATTATCAATTGAGAACTACTCGTGACACGTTTAGATAACAATCCACAGAGTAGTCTCAGGTTGGGTCTGTCCAGTACAACTTGTTCATTAACAAATACCCACGTGATGACTTGATATCACAATATCATGACCTATGAGAACTGGTCATCAGTCAACACACATGCTAGTCTTAATGTATCATCATCACCCTTAGTTTCTATGATGATACTACGACCAGGGACCTTTTAAGAATGAAGCTTCAAATAAATCATAGGCTCTCACATTCAATTCACGTACTTGATTTCCTATGGAAGCAAACATTCTAAGGGTATTTATTATGTTAACATTTAACTATCGCATAGAGAAACCATAATAAAAGAACATGCCATTAATGGTAAAAGAAAAATCTAGGTACATAATTCATCATATGAATAAACAATAAACAACCAACAAAATATATGTTTACATGCAACCCACAAGACTCTCACTAGAGTTGATCATTTAGGTATCGTATACCCATTAATCTAGTATGACCATCATTTTTTCTCTACACGAGAGGCTTTGTCAGTGGATCCGCAATATTCTCCTCAGTCGACACTCTTCAAATGTTCACATCTCCTCGTTCGACAATCTCACGAATAAGATGGAACCGCTGAAGTATGTGTTTAGAGCGCTGATGAGATCTAGGTTCCTTAGATTGTGCAATTGCACTATTATTATCACAGTAGAGAACTACGGGATCAACAATGCTAGGAGCTACATCAAGCTCGCCGATGAATTTCCTAATCCATACAGTCTCCTTCGCTGCGTTAGCTGCAGCGATATACTCGGCCTCTGTTGTAGAATCAGTAACTGTCTCTTGCTTGGAACAAAACTCTCACTATTTTATTTGAAATAATAGCCCTCACTATCAATTCGGAGAGTTCATGTGAGCTACTCTCTTAGTGGACAAGATCCGTATTTCACCAACACAATGAGTCAGCTTTGACTTTTCTCTCATGATGTGGTTATATAGATAGGCAACACTTGCCAATTGCATCCTCATGCAATTCTTGTATGGTTGGTGAATAACTCCTTATTCGCATCCATCATATGGTGCATGCCAACCCTATGTCTCTAGGCACTCAACCTTTGAGGTCACCTAGTTAAGTTATACCCGATGTCGACAGTGGGATATCACAATTATCCGCTCGCACCCTTACCAAGATAGATTAATGCACCTTGCTTTGGCAAGCCCACACTTCATCGATCGAGGCAGGAAGAGTGTCATCCATCGGAAGGCATCTGAAGACTTAATATTTGATGAAGGGATTTTTGATAATAGGTTAACAATTAACCATGATCAACATTTGATCAATGTGCACATCCACAGAAAAACATTTCTAAAATCCACATGCATCCCTTATGTGCAAAACATGACACTATCAACATTTGATAGAAGGAAGGGCTAAATCTGAACATCCGGACTCTTCCAAATCTTCAGATTTACATGCATTGGACAAAGGCAAAGGCAACTCGACTTAAAGCAGTAGACAAGCTCATCTCTCATTGTTGGATTCCAAATACAAAACAATACATGGGTTCATTAACCACTCGAGGGACGGTTACTGCTAAGGAGACAACAATTCCTAACAATTAGAAATTACCACGAAATCCCAGACGTTCCTGGCGGGGTTCCAAGGGGCAAAGTCCCTAACTTGTAGGTTATGAGCCCACCGATATCCCTTGGAAAACCATCAACAATTAATGATCCAGGATTAAATCTAGACATTTAGAACACTTCTAAATCCCTAGGTTTACATGCACTGGAATAACCTAACTTCCAAAACAACAATCATGGCCGCAACCTCCCTCTGATACCACTGTTGGGTTTCTCTATGAGGATGGCACAACACTTGTGCACGCAGCGGAAGTAATAAAAATCAAGAACAACCCAAAGAGATTGGGATCGGGCCATGAATGTTGAATCAAGAAGTTAACAAACAACTAGGTAAAAGTTACCTTTCCGGTGTTGAGTCAAAACTCAACAGAGATGCTCTAAGCTTTGAGTCCTTGTCGGTGGCGAGTTCTACGTAGAATAACGTCTACGTCTCTACAGAAATCCACACGAGCAGGAGAACACCGAGCTTCGTCGCACGAAGGGTCGGGAAGGAGATCAACCGCACCTTGCACTTCCATGGACTGATAGGTCCGCACCAGGAATAACAACACCGGCGACTGTCGCCGGAGAGGAGGAGGTCGGCGGAGCGAACGATCGGCGGAAGCGGAACTCTTGCGTCGGCGGAACACTTCCGTCGGCGGAACTCTTCCGTCGGGTCGGGGAAATTCTTTGTGTGTTCCGCTCAAAACCTAAGTGTCTATTTATACCCAAAGCATAAATAAACCTAGGTAAAATCGCTATCCGCAGACCACAGCAAAATAGGGTCTCTGGGAAAAATTCGATGGGAATCAGCATTCGTCGATAATCAAACATTTCGATTCTCGACGAATCTCGACGATCGTCGAGTATCGTCAAATTCGACGGGAATCAGCATTCGTCGAGAATCGAACATTTCGATTCTTGACGAATCTCGACGATCGTCGAGTATCGGCGATCGATACTCGACGATTCTCGACAATCGAGACTCGACGATTCTCAACGAATCTCGACGATTCTCGACGAATCTCAACAATTCTTCATTGGAAACATTTGCCGGACCCCATTCTCTATGGTGATTGGTAACCTTTACAAACACAGTCAATCTTCCAACTTCTCCATATGCTTTTATGTGCGACCCTGCAGGCTCATATCGCGTTGGCAGTGAGATTACATGTTTGACCACTTCTAGATCACCATGGTAACTCCAACACTCCACGCAACCAAGCCGCGAGCCAGCCTCGCGCACAAAGCCGTGGACTAGCTCCACGCAACTAAGCCGCGGGCCAGCCTCGCGCACAAAGCTGCGGACCAGCTCCACGCAACCAAGCCGCGATCCAGCCTCGCGCACAAAGCCGTGGACCAGCTCCACGCAACCAAGCCGCGAGCCAGCCTCGCGCACAAAGCAGTGGACCAGCTCCACGCAACCAAGCCGCGATCCAGCCTCACGCACAAAACCGTGGACCCACTCCACGCAATTAAGCCACGAGCCTGACTCGTACACCCTCGCAAGGGTCTACTCCCTCTCTATTTTTGCAGCTAGGCCGCAAAATCGAAGACGGCTCGGACAAGCTCCCAAAGATTCGGGGAGAGCTCTACAAACGCCCTCCTACGTTGTGACCTTGTGGCAAAAAAAATCTATGCAAAACATATGGCAATGGCATGAACATGAAACTGTCATATAAAGAAGGTAAAAGACAACAAATCTGAGCCCCAGGGACGACAATCTCAAAGGCTACATCAAAAGCAAAAAACAACAAATGTACTACAACTAACAACAAAAGGGCTACTACTCGTCCTCAGAGTCTGAGTCAGAATGCTCGTCCTCAGAGACATCAACAAAACTAAGGCCAGACGTGTCGCACCCCAGGCTCCTACTGACAAGGCGAAAAGCCTTCGAGACACCACGCCGCAGGGCCAGCTCTCGAACATCATCCATTTGGTGCTCCACTTCCTTGGACCAAATCTCGTCACGTAGCTCCTCGGCGATCGCACTACGGCCCCGCCTGTAGTCTGCCGATGCTAAGTACTCTGAAAGCCCGACAGCCTTGATATCTGACACATGATCACCAGATGACAGCATCTCCACCTGAGCCTTCGCCACCCGAAGCTGAGTCCCGAGTCCAGTCACCTCCTCCCGCGCCGCCTGAAGCTGTGTCTCCAAGCCTGAAGTCTCCTCCCTGGCATGCTTCAACATTTGAGTAGTCCTCTCCACCAGGGTCTTCTCCACTTCCAAGGCTGCGCGCGCATCCTCCAATTCAGATCTCATCGCCGAACCCATCTGGCGGAACCGAGCAACATCCCGGTCCTGCTTCTCCCGGAGAGCAAGGAACGCATCTTTCAAGCTGACATAATTGTCATTCCAGGTCACCGCAATCTGGGCTTGAGTCTCTATCTGCATAAAGCAAAACCCCAAGTTAGTATTAAAAAATATAATACAGAATAAAGAAAAGGTTCACCAATCAATGTTCTTGCCGCCTCACTCATAGCCCACAAAGAGGCAGACATCCGTGGAGCCACCACCTCCGCGATCGGAGAAGCGGGTATCTGTACCTCAGAGGAAGTCTCAGGACGAGTGTCAGAAGGAATCACCGCCACCGTCACGTCATGATCACCAGAGGGAGCCATGATAGCCTTCCTCTTTCGACCCCCTCCCTGAGGGGCGTCAACTGCCTGGGTCGCGCCTAAAGAAATACCACACCGCTGGGTCACACCTGAAGAAAATCGCACCGCAGCAAATGCTTCTCCTCCACGAAAGCAAAGATGTTATATAACTGATTGGCTGGCTCGAGGGGGTTCGAAAACCCAAGAATAGGGGAAAACTCTCGCTCCTTCCCCTTCACCCGGCGATAGCGATCGGCCAACGTATCCCAAGCCTCAGGAATGCCCCAGGAATTCTTGATGTACCCAAATAAAGTGTTCCCATGAAGACGGTCTGCACTGGCCTCAAACTCTAGCCAACTCTTGTTGCTACGAACCTCCACCCGTTCGCCGCCGTCCGTGCTCACATCGCACCAATCACGGAACAGGTCCAAAGTAAGTCGTCCCCCATGCTCGCGGAAGAAAACAATCAAGCCCATGAGTCGAGAAACCCCAACAGGGGTGAACTGTGAGATAGGTACCGCACAAAATCTGAGAATCTCGATTACCTCCTCGTATGGCGGAAAACGGAAACCAGATCGCAGAGAAATCTCGCAAATCGTCAGCAAACCTCGAGGAGGATTTTGAACTCGCTCCTCGGCACGAGGAATCCTCACTTCCAGATCCACCGGCAGGCCGTATTTCTTCCTCCACAAATCAATGCCATCCTCAGTCAACGAGGAGCGCAAGCGCATCGGACCAGAAGAGCGCTTCGAGGCCTACAAAACCAAAGAATAAAAGGGGAAGGTCAATTAGCAAAAAACAAAATGCCAGGGCCTAAGCGCGGCCATCATGTTAAACAAGTAGGTACGAAAAGGCCCATAACGACACTTCCAGGAGCGCAAGGCGAGCAAGAGCCCGCACGCACAACACGCGCACACGGGTTGCATACACGCACCCGCGCAGACCCGCGCGCAGGGTCGCGCACGCGCACACTCGCGCGTGATGTCACGCACCCGCGCCTGCGCGCGCAAGGACCCGTGCGCAGGGTCGCGCGCGCGCGCGCCCGCGCGCAGGGTCGCACACTCGCACCCGCGAGCGAGGTTGCACGCGCGCACCCGCGCGCTGGGACGCGGGCGCGCTCCCGCGCGAGCACGCTGGGTTGGGCTTGCCCCCTCGCGCGTAGGGCTGCGCAAGCATACCCCCGCGCTCGCTTGCATGCTTCCGGGTGCGCCTTTACACTCGCCCGCCGTTGCGTCGGCGCGCCTTCGCACCGCCAAGCGCGCGGACCTCCTCGCGATTGGATTCACCGACACCTTGCCCGAAGCCCCCGTCGCCGCTCCTTCAATTTGATGTAACACCACCATTGTCAATCGTATAAGTACGAGCATACCTTCGAGGCACCATTCTTCGCCTTCTCGGCCTTCTCTCCGGAGGAAGATATGGCAGCGGGGAAGAAGATGATTAAAAATCCTAAGTTGTCTCTCACACGGCTAACCAACAACAAAGGATTTGGGAGGCAGTTGATAGGGAATGGATCAATTTTATAGCTTTAGGGGTGCACATAGCAATCCCCAAAATGAAATCATGGGGTTGACTAGTCAACCCCATGATTCCCTTCATGATGGGAGAAGTGGAGGGCCCACTTTTTCTCATCTTTTATCTCCTCCATCCAATTCCCCATCTTTCTCTCCCACCAAAAATGAGATCCACAAAAAGGGGAAAGTGGGGAGAGAAAACACTGCCGCCGCAACCGACCGTCGCCGACCGCCGCCGGCCGGCCGCCGCCGACCGCCGCCGGCCGGCCGCCGCCGGCCGCCTCCACCTGTCGACCGCCACCAGCCGGCCGCTCCCGCTAACAACCGCCAGCCGGTGGCTCGCCGCCCGAACATCCACCATCCGATCATGGCGCGCTACCACGACCGTCCGATCAAGGGGAAACCACCCACTAACCCACTACGTTAGTGGTGGGGCCCACCATGATCTCCCCTGGAGCCTATAAAAGGACCCCAGGGGCTCTTCATTTCTCACATTTTTTTCCTCCGCAGCTTCTTCTTCCTTGCGCCAGAGCTCTGCACGTTTTCTGCCGTAGAGAATTCTCCAGCCACCGCGAAGCTCCGCCGAGGTGAAAACGACTAAGTCCCCAAACCTGAAGAAGAAGAAGTCTTACAAGACATCCTTGCGTGGAACGCCGCACCAGCTTGCAAGCTCTGAAGACTCACGCGGATTCCACCGTTCAAGCCCTCTCCACGGCGCAGTCTGTTGCTCGTGGGAAGAGCTAGTCTCCCTCTCACCTCCACTTTTGTAACAAGGAGCGGCCTGTCGCACTTGATTCTCCTAACATTTTGTAACCTCCAACAACTTAGTGGATTTTGACTGGCACAGAACCGGTCACGTGGTTTTTCACCCAGTTGAAGGGTTTTCCACGTTAAAACTCCTGCTGTACATTTCCCTTTTTTCAACTGACTGTGTGCGCGCTCGACTGCTCCGCGAGCTAAGGCGGTCCAAGTTAGTCCGGATCGACCGGAGCGCCGAGTTTGGCCGCAACAAGAGCGTTGGGAATGGAGGGAGGGGCAGCTTTGACGTTGAGGGCCAAAAATGATGTTTTGGAGTGTTTGTAATGGAAAATGAAGGTTTACCAAGCAAATTTTTTTTCGAGCTTTGACGTTTTCCCAAACCGCTGATGACTAAAAACATGCCGAAACAAACAAAGCTTAAGATAAAAGACTCATAAGAACTAAACCCCGTGAGTCATTAGCCATTCAGCATATACAAAGTGAGCTTCTTCGCACGTACAAAATATAATAAATTTTTCTAGGGTCCGTAGAGAAATATTAATCCAACAACAACAAAACAATAACACTCAAGCCTTTATCTCATTATAGTGTGGTCCGCTATATGGATCATTGTCCCCCTCTATCATTTGTCAAAAATATTAACACAATTCTCATCATTTTTCATTCGGGCTTGGGACTGACATAGACTGATTTAATCGATTGAAAAAACAAGTTATGCTCAAGCATATTCGAATAAATCATGGATATCCGTGGTAAATACCTCAAATATACGTGGTAAAAACCTTGGTTAGTAGTCGCATGCATCAAATTCTGATATATACGACATTAACGATTAATCACATACCTAAATTTCTCTCTCTATATATATGGACTATGGGCCGAGCATATTCGAATATCTTAGTTATATTCCATTCTATGGTCCGATTTATATACTATAAAAATACAATGATACATTATTATTATTATTATTATTATTATTATTATTTTAATGGAAAGGGATGTTTTGGGATAAAAATCCAACAAGCGGCAGTTACTTGTCACGGCCGGGTCCAGGCAGCTCAATACAACTGTTAAATTAAAATTTATTATCTTGTAATGACTAATGACAATGTAATTATGTCTTAGCCAATTAATAATTAATCATGTATTGAATGGATTTTCTCAATTTGCATCCCATCCATCCATTTGCATTCATTACAATAATTCGTCCCATACGCATTCATTTCTATATGTACCCAAGTCGAATGTCACGGGCCGCCGGCTCCAGCCCTATATTAGTGCAACATCGGGCTTCACCCTCACTAGTAGAGAGCTATGCCCGCTCCCAGCTGAGAGCCCGCCCTTTGCAGGTGGTGCCCATCGTCGGTGGCCTACAAATAGCGGTCAACATCACTTTTTTGCTCTGTCCATATCAATTATTTAATAAATACAATATACATTATTTAATGCATGTTTATTGATAGCCTACATAAAAGGTGCACGAGTTTTACTAATTTTTTTTTTATTTTATGAATTTTTCATCGTTATTTTTACTTTTGAGATATAATGTAATTGCTTGTTTGGTATTTGAATTTTAGATTTTTTTTGGAATAGATTATAATATATGTCATATCATTTTATTAAAAATTAAGGATAATTTTCACAATTTTGCTTAATCAAAATCAACCTTTTCTTTTATATAATAAAGATATATAATTGTATTCATGCACATATAATTTTTATTAAGGATACATTTATTTGAACGGAATTGGAGACCTAAAATTAGAATTGAGAGTCATTTTCAATTAAATTTGACTTTCTATTACAATTTATGCCCGACTGTCATATGTATCATTATTGTCGTGCCTTGCCGTCTCAACGAACGGTCAAATGCAAACTCATCAAGAAAATAATGTTTTAGTGCATAGCCATAAGGAAATCAAGACTACTTCTCCAGAATGCGGAGAAGAATGTTACTTTTAAAGAAAAACACGCCTTAAATATTGTATGGAAGAATTCAAATTGCTCGAGCATGAGATGATCACACGATAAACATTAAAATTTGTTGATGTTAGGTTGCTCGAAGCATTCCGGGTGATGGTCAAAGTGAAACCTTCTCCCCGTTGCCCTTAGCTTAGGTTTATATAGACAAACCCTAGGAGTATATACGGGTAACAAATATCCTTATTTCCGAACCGACTCGTTAAACCTCAGAACCCGTTATATGTCCAAATATACATTAATAATCTCCTCTTATATTTGTGACATATAACGTTTACGTTTCAGAGTGTAGAAAGTAGAGAGTACCAAAATTTTCGACTTTACATATTTTTTAGAAGAGTTAACACAGTTAAACATAATATGAGTTTTCAATCAGAAAAATAAACATCCAAACATAAAAGTGCTACTCAGGAATATAAGTCTGAAAAATATAAGAACAATGGATCAAAACATATAACAATTCTACTCATAGAGTAGATCATCCCCATCCATGTCAAAATATACTTTTTCTCTTTCATATTCACTAATGCATGCAAGAAATTTCATGAGTTTTAGACTCCATGAATTCATGAACATATGCAGTTGCATTTAAAGTAAACTAGCTCTACCTAAATGATCTTAGTACTTGTAGCAGTAGTGAAGTAACACTGTCAGCATCTCTATCCAGTCTAACTAGGACCAGTCAAGTTATGATTTTAATAAATCACACGTTATTATCTTACATATTAAGGATCACTATGTACTTTATCATATAACTTGACATAATATCATTTGCAACATTATCAAGTGTGGAATAAAATGCTATGATCATTAATGTTAGATTAATATTTATGTTGAAGCCGAGAAATTCTCAACCTCAGAAATCGGACAAGGCAACCTGAAGTTACTGGTCGACCGGTCGGGAAGATGATCTCTGGTCAGGAAACAGGAACGAATTGCGCAAACAGGACCCCAGGTCGCTACGGCGGGAAGGTCCCACCACGTACCCAGTTGCTTAGGAGAAGCAACCCCTTCTCAACCAGATTGGCCGAGCTAGGTACGAAGGAGGCAAGCTGAGCAATAACGAGTCAAGGGCAGTGGCTGGAACTCGCGAGGGCTCAGGCCGAGAATTGCTTGTTGTCCTCACCTTCGTACCCCTGGGGTCCTATTTATAGGGAAAACCAAAGAGGGGGGGGGGTCTTACTTATGCCCCCACCCTGGCGAGTTGGCGACTTCCCCGGGGAGCTCGCCTAGAAGAGGCGAGCATCTGGCCATAGTCGCCTCCTGGCGAGTTGGCCTGGGGAGCTCGCCATACTCGCCCGAACCTTCCGCGGCCCGGGGTGCTGATCTGGATCCCCACCTTGTCTTGTTGACTTTGACTTTTGATGACCTGGCGGTGGTAGGGGCCCTCCCTCGTCGAATATGGGTTGTACACAATCCCCGCTCTTTTTGGGCGACGTAGGAGTCCGGAAAGAATCATCCAACGCTTATTCGGCGAGGATCTCTGCCGAGTATCTGGACAGCTCGCATCGTCGCCTGCTGGTAGAGTAGTCTATAAATAGGGGGGGGGCTCCGTTTTTGAGACGATCCTTGGAGCTCGCCGAAGATGTCGGACACCGAACAGCTGTTGAAGGACAGTCTCGCCGCCTTGTCGGGCCTCCTCGGTATAGCCAGGCCGAAGAGACCGCGCGAGGATGATCCCACTGCTTTGCCCCCGCCGAAGAAGAAGAAGACAAAAAAGGTCAAGCTGCCCGCCACTACGGTTGTCGGCTCGCCTCCACCGGCGCACCAGGTCGCCGCGGCGACTGACAATCCCGTGGTGTCGTCCGTCACCCAGAGGGTGTTGGACGACCTAGGGCTTGATGACCTCCCCGGGTCGACCCGGGGTAGCCCGCTGGAGAACCCGGGAGTGACCGAGGAGCTCGCGGGCGTGAAGGAGTCCGCGGCGTCGCAGGTCGAGGTCGTCACCTTGACAGGTTGCTACCTCGAACTCTTCCCTGCTGGGTTGTCGCCGCCATTTTGCTGACTTCTTTCTTTATGCAGATTCTCCTATAGCCGCGATGGCGGCACTTGATGTCGTCCCTCTCAGCTCGGCGCCCTTACTCGCCCTGGCTGCCGACAGGCCGTCCAAGATCGCCCGCACGGTCAGGATAGGCCTTAGCTCGGGGAAGGCGTCTGGGGCGTCGTTGGTGAAGGACCCCCCGCCTGGGAGTAAGGAGCTGCCGGCGAAGGCCACTCCTGCCGAGTCATCTGGGCCGGTGCGCGAGATTCCTCCGGCGAGTACGGTGGCCGGTGTTGTTGCGAGCGGCGGGAAGATACCCCCGGTGAGCACTCCATTGCCGCCGCCGCCGCCCGCGGTCGCCACTCCTGGCCAGAGGCCGAGCACCGGCTTGCCCCCTCCGCCGCCCCTGTCTGCCCTGCCGAAAGACCATTCGCGACCTCCTCCGCCTCCTGTGCCGAGGGCTCCGCATCACTCTGCGAGCTCATCTCAAGCTCCGTCGTTGGTGAAGAAGCCGGAGAGGCCGCGGCCACCCTACTTTCCTCCGCGGGTTGGAGACCCTGATTACGTCGGCCAAGGGTCTGGAGGGCGCGGGCAGGGCAGGCCTGCCGATCTTCCGAGTAGCTCTTTGGGGAGGCGAGATACCTCCGGGCGACCTCCTTCGCCGCGCCGATCCCGATCTCCTCGCCGTGGTGAGCCTCCTACTACTGAATGCCGCTCAGCTTTTTGCTCTGTCCTGACTATCCATCTTCCTGCTTTGTTAGATCGCCCGGCGACCTCTGGGGCGACTTTCCTTGACGCTATCGGGCTGTCTGGGAGCGAGTATCGTCAAGCCGCCATTCGTGCTCACATGGAGTTGGAGAGCAAGTTTGACCAGCTCGCTATCTGCGATTCTCACCGACGTATCTCGGCTCTGGAGGCGAGGATGGCCAAGGTCGAAGGGCTCCAGTCGACCTTGGAAAGCTATGAAGCTCGCTTTCACGTGGTCAAAGAGAACGACCGCCAGCTGCAACTGAACAACCACCGCCTGCAGCTGGTGCTTGACGAGCTGGCCGGCATCCGGGCGAGCATGGGGTCTGCTGGGCGCCTGGCGAGGATGGAGGAGCAGCTCAGGCTCGGCGATGATGCGACAGCGCTGGCGACGGAGCATTACCGGCGTGCGCGCGAGATCGGCTGGGCCGGGCGACATCCGCACCCTCCTGAGCGGCCGAGGGCTCCATAGTTTTTACTTTTTCGAATGTAACTCGCCTTGTGCGACTTGTACTTCTGGACATCTATTTCTAATTTGATTAATTCATGTGTGAATACTCCTGCCTCTATGTGCGCGCTGTTATTTTTTGACGTGCCGAGCTTTAGTTTACTTGATAATGTCGCAGGTTGATCTTCATCGCGCGAGCTCGCTAGATACTCGCTGAGACGGCTGACCCCCCCCCCCCCTCTCTTGGGCTTGTCATGTCTATAAATAGGAGGGGTAGGTGGGTCATAAAGCGTATTGCTGTAGCGACCTTCTTTCCTCCTGCCGAGTATCTGAACAATCAACTCGCCGCCCTTGTTGCTTTCGAATCTCGCCATCATGGTCGGTGACGATGCCAGCGCTCGCCGACAGGCCCACGCAATTAACTTCGCGGATGCGGCTTTTAAGAAGTCCACAACCACCGAAAAGGAACTGGCGACCTTCAAGGAACGCTTCCTGCCCGATGGATACTCGGCAAGACTCCCCACTCGCAGCGAGCGCCTCAATACCCATATTGAGGGTTCGCTTGTAATGTCGCTGCGTCACTTCGACGCGGGCCTGCGGCTGCCCTTCTGGCCGGAGTTCTGCGAGATCTTGCGCTACTTCGGGATTGTCCCTGCGCAGATCAATCCTAATGGTGTGGCGATCATCATGGGATTCCTCTGCTTCCTTCGGGAAGAGAGGATCGCTTTCGACCTCTCCGTCTTCCGCCGCATCTTCGTCTTTGCGGCGACCTCGGAGGGGGTCATCTTTTTCAGCAGCCATGTCTGCACCCTGGTCGGGACCGCGAACAAGGTCCATCGCTGGAGCGAGCAGCTGGCTGTCGTCCATGGCGACTTCGGCGGTGTTCTCGGCAGGCCGCATCAACCGGCCGATGTTGCCTTCCTTCCTCCCATCCTCGAAGGAGCTCGCGAGCAGCTCTTTGAATACTTTCGCGGTCGGCGTTTTGACGTCATCTTCTGGCGACTAAACGTCAACGTGCTCGAGCCAGTCCACCCTAACGAAAGTATGCCGAACTCGAAATGCGCCCTGATTACTCGCTCCCCCTTTTGCCGCTGAAGCTAACTTTGTCGCGTTTTGCAGTCTCCAACGAGCTTCCGGAGAAGCCGCTTCCTTTGGCGAAGGAAGCCGCCGCCACTCAGTCGGATTCTCGCCCTCCTGCCGACGTTGGGGAGAAGAAGGCGGTTAAGGGAAAATCGCGGGTCAACTCGCAAGGTCCCGCGAGGAAGAGGGCGAAGACCTCGTCGCCGCGATCCGTCGATTGCCGGTCGCCGACGGGCGCCCAGTCGCCCCATTTCCACCCCAACTACGGCCTCGGGCAGGGGGTGGTGGACGCCTTCGGTCGCCCGCTCGTGACCTGGTCGGCGGGGGAGAATTCGGTGTCGCTGAGCACCAACCTTCCGTCCTGGTCTACTGACTGGGAGGACAATGGGGAGGCGTTCGCCGTTCTCCACGCCATCTACGGTCGGGCCGACGCGGAGTTCGTCATGGAGCTGACCCCGACGGAGCTCGCCCATCAATCGGCCTGCGCGCTCGCGCGGTCTGCCGAGCTGGGCCATTATTCGGCGAGGAAGCTGTTGGAGACGACCGATGCCCTCAAGGTCGTCTCCAAGAAGGCCATCGACCTCGGCATGCAGTCAGTCCGCTGGAGGGACTTCGAGGTGAGCTGTCCCTGGGTGGGTTTTGTTCGATTTGTTTCGTTTGATAGATCCTGACGTCGATCATTTCGCAGGCTGCCGAGATAGAAGCGGCGAAGAAACTCTCCGAGTGCGAGGAGAAGCTCGCCGCCTCCCAGGCCGAGCTGGAGGCGGCCCAAACTCGCGCAGCGGTGATGGAGACGAGGCTGGTCGCTGCTGAAGGACGGCTGAGCTCCTCAACCCCGCTACCCGAGGACCCGGCGCGAGTGGTGAGGCAATCACGCGTCCTCTGGGAGGAGAGATCCTCTATTCGCCGCGAGATTGCGCGGGCGGCGGGGAACGTCATACTCGCGCGCCTCAGGCTCGGGGGCCAGCTCGTCGAGGGGTAGAAGCCACTCACTGTCGACGAGCTCATTCCCGAGCTGCTCGCCGAGGGGACTGTCCCGCCGCATAGCGCGTCGTCGCCGACCA
The DNA here is from genome assembly GCA_039513925.1 of Platanthera zijinensis. NCBI lineage: Eukaryota > Viridiplantae > Streptophyta > Magnoliopsida > Asparagales > Orchidaceae > Platanthera > Platanthera zijinensis. The sequence continues at coordinate 18,126,835 of CM077093.1, read as the reverse complement.
GCTCCAGTGATTCTGACAGCAGCAGCGGCAGCAGCAGCGGCAGCGGAAGCAGCAGCGGCGAGAGCGCAGAGAGTGACGACTTTGCGGATATCGGTGACGTTGGTGATGATGAATATCGGCCTGATACTGGCGACGACGAGTCCTAGTTGCTCGCCGATATTCTTTTTGTAAACCAAACTTTTGACTTCATGATTTATACAAGGTTTTGGTTTTTGCCTTTCTAACTGGATGTTACTCGCTAGGCTCATAGGCTCGGAGAGGAACGCTCGCTAGGTCGCAGGGGGATGATCCCGACATCGACCATCCGCTTGTCGGGACCTACTCGCCCCCTGCACCCGGATACTCGTGAACCTGCTGAAATAACCGTGCGGGTGGCGTGTGGGACATACTCGCATGCCCCCCGGGGCTCGCTTACTCGCGTGGTTCCAGGTCGCTCCCCCGCATGGGATCAGCTCGCCTACTCGCACGAGATCAGCTCGCCTGCTCGCGCGAGGTCTGCTCGCCTGCTCGCGCGAGACCTGCTCGCCTGCTCGCGTGTGACGAAAACTGAACCGGGCTTAGTCGTCGAACATAGCCTGCGGGCCCCTCATTCTCGTCATCGAGGAGATCGGCCGATTCCCGAGGAGAGGAGCTCGTGGAGATACCGGTCTTACGACGCTGCTCGAGGTCTTGGATCACAATCGAGGAGATCGGCCGATTACCGAGGAGAGGAGCTCGTGGGGATACCGGTCTTACGACGCTGCTCAACTCGAAGTCTTGAATTACAATCGAGGAGATCGGCCGATTCCCGAGGAGAGGAGCTCGTGGGGATACCGGTCTTACGACGCTGCCCAACTCGAAGTCTTGAATTACAATCGAGGAGATCGGCCGATTCCCGAGGAGAGGAGCTCGTGGGGATACCGGTCTTACGACGCTGCTCAACTCGAAGTCTTGAATCTCAATCGAGGAGATCAGCCGATTCCCGAGGAGAGGAGCTCGTGGGGATACCGGTCTTACGACGCTGCTCAACTCGAAGTCTTGAATCTCAATCGAGGAGATCGGCCGATTCCCGAGGAGAGGAGCTCGTGGGGATACCGGTCTTACGACGCTGCTCAACTCGAAGTCTTGAATCTCAATCGAGGAGATCGGCCGATTCCCGAGGAGAGGAGCTCGTGGGGATACCGGTCTTACGACGCTGCTCAACTCGAAGTCTTGAATCTCAATCGAGGAGATCGGCCGATTCCCGAGGAGAGGAGCTCGTGGGGATACCGGTCTTACGACGCTGCTCAACTCGAAATCTTGAATCTCAATCGAGGAGATCGGCCGATTCCCGAGGAGAGGAGCTCGTGGGGATACCGGTCTTACGACGCTGCTCAACTCGAAGTCTTGAATCTCAATCGAGGAGATCGGCCGATTCCCGAGGAGAGGAGCTCGTGGGGATACCGGTCTTACGACGCTGCTCAACTCGAAGTCTTGAATCTCAATCGAGGAGATCGGCCGATTCCCGAGGAGAGGAGCTCGTGGGGATACCGGTCTTACGACGCTGCTCAACTCGAAGTCTTGAATCAAAATCCTGCGTCCTTATATATTGGCGAGAAAGAAACTCCCCCCGAAGGGACGCTCTTGATCCTGCCGAATCGGGGGATCAGTGTCCAGACCCGTTCCTCAGAATTCCTCTAGTTTGGAAAAGAGATGCATTTGGGGAGACCTAGGCCGATATGCAAGGGGGGAGCTGATCTCGGCCATCAATGCAGAGGTTCGGTCTTACAAGAGCGCTTAAAATCCCGAAGCATCGTCCCATCGTCCGAACTAGGCTATTCAGTGAGAACGGGTTGGGGTCCCGCATCCCGATTTGACAGTGAAGGTCGCTTATAGGTACGATTAGGATGGGGGTGGTGTTCATCGAGGGGCCTTTTTGAACGCGCTCGGAATTCACACATCTCCCTTCGGGCTCGTCCACACCCTGTCCTTGGCAGGTTCTTCTTCCGGGTGTTTTACGAGGCCGGCCTCTCCTCAAGTCCGGGAGATCACGGTGCGGATCTGTTCCTCGCAGGTCCTCCAGACGGAAAAGAGATGCACTCGGGGAGACATAGGCCGACATGCAAGGGGGAGCTGATCTCGGCCGACAATACAGAGGCTCGGTCTTACAAGAGCGCTTAAAATCCCGAAGCATCGTCCCATCATCCGTACTGGGCTACATATGAGGAACAAACCGACCGTTGCCTCTCGAGGTCGACTACGAGGCGGACCATGAAAACACTCAGAAACCTTGAGGTACATTTAACACAAAAAGGATGAAATCTCGCATTCTTTGCTCATTTAAGAGTTTTTACAGAAATTGATACATGAGTTACCGCTATGGGTAAAATCTTTTCAAATCATCTCCGCTCCAGGTTCCAGGCAGCTGCTCTCTCGCTTGGTCTTGTAGGTAATAGCCTCCTGTGGTCAAGGCTTCTTGGACGATGAAAGGTCCTTCCCAGTTGGGATGGAGCTTGCCTACGGTGGCTCCCCGCCCAGCAGCGTCCACCTTCTTCATGACCAAGTCCCCTGCGAGGAAGTTCTTTAAGCGGACGTTTTTGTCGAAGTGTCTCGCCATGCGCCTCTTGGTTTCCTCCTGGCGCATGGCGGCTAAGTCCCGAAGCTCTTCCACATAATCCAGGGAGAGCCTCTGAGCCTCTTCATTCTCTAACCGCCATTCCTCGCTTCCGTCTTCGGCTGCGATGACCCTCGGACTGTGCACCTCAAATTCGACCGGGATGAGCGCCTCGGATCCGTGTGACAGCTTGAAGGGTGTTTCCCCTGTGGCTGAGTTCGGGGTGGTCCTGAGAGCCCAGAGGACGGAAGGGAGCTGCTCGGCCCAGTTCCCCTTGAGATTGGTGATCTTCTTCTTCAGCAAGTTGACGATGAGTTTGTTCGCGGCTTCTACTTGCCCGTTGCTACGAGGGTGATGTACCGAGGCGAACCGAAGGTCGGTTCCCAACTGTTTACAAAAGTCCCCCAGTTCCAGGCTGGCGAACTGCGGCCCATTGTCGGTGATGATGGCCAGAGGGATCCCGAACCTGCATGCGATCTCCCCCCAGATGAAGTTCTTGACGATTTGAGACGTGGTCCTGGCCAGAGCCTTAGCCTCGATCCACTTCGTGAAGTAGTCAACCATTACCAGGACAAACTTCCGTTGCCCGCTAGCTTGAGGGAACGGGCCGATCAAATCCATTCCCCAAATTGCGAAGGGCCACGGAGCGGTAATCGAGCGGAGTTGCTGAGCCGGCTGGAGCACGAGGGGCGCGAAGAGTTGACATTGGGAGCATTTTCTGGAGTAGGCCTCTGCGTCCTTTCGGATGGTCGGCCAGAAGTAACCGTGCCTCAGAATCCTTTGCTCCAGGGTGCGGGTCCCGGAGTGACTGCCGCACTCTCCTGAGTGAATCTCCTCGAGGACCCGGGGAATCTCGAGTTCTGACAAGCATCGGGCCAGAGGGCCTGAAATGGTTTTGCGATAAAGCTCTCCGTCCTGCAGCAAGTAGTACGCGGCCTTATACCGGAACTTTCTTTGATCTTGCCCGTCAGATGGTAGTCGGCCTGTTGCCAGGAATGTGACGAACGGATCTCTCCATGAGGCCCGCTGATCGATCTCCATCAACTCGCCTTCTTCGATGGATGGTCGGAACAACTCGATGGCGGTTCCCCCAGCCCGAGGGCCGTATTTCGCAAGATTGTCTGCCTCGGAGTTGCGTTCTCGGGGCACGTGCTCGACGTGAAAGGATCGGAACCCCCCGATCAAGCCTTTGACCTTAACCAAATATTGCTGCAAGATGGGATCTCGGACTTCGAACTCTCCCCGAATCTGAGATGCCGCCACCATGGAATCGGTAAAAGCCCTGATATCTCTGATTGCCAGTTCCTTGGTGAGTCGCAAGCCAGCCACCATGGCTTCGTACTCTGCCTGATTGTTAGTGACCGGAAAATGGATCTTGACGGCTTGCACAATTCTGGTCCCCTGAGGACTAACCAGCACCACCCCGGCCCCCACGGAGTGTTTCCCTGACGCGCCATCTACGAACATCTTCCAGGGGACTGGCCGAGAGACATCCGTGTCTGCCTCGACCTCGGTCGAGAAGTCGGCCAGGAAATCCGCCACGGCTTGTGCTTTGATCGCGACCCTTGGGGGGTAGGAGATGTCGAACTCGCTCAGCTCCACAGCCCACTTGGCGAGCCTGCCGGAGTGCTCCACTCCGTCCAAGATACTCCTCAAGGGGTGGTCGGAGACTACCTTGATAGAGTGGGCTTGGAAATATGGACGGAGTCGCCTGGCCGAAACTACCAGGGCAAAGACTAACTTCTCCAGGATGGGGTACCGCGTTTCGGCTTGCCTTAGCACCCGGCTCACGTAGTAGATTGGAAGCTGCTTCTTCCCCTCCTCTCGGACCAACACCGAGCTGACTGCTTCAGCCCCTACCCCTAGGTAGAGCAAGAGGTCCTCACCGCCCTGCGGACCCTGAAGGAGAGGAGCTCGAGTCAGCTGTTGTTTGAGCTTTACGAAGGCCTCCTCGCACTCCGGGGTCCATTCGAATTTCTGGTTCCCCCGAAGGGTTTTGAAGAAAGGGGAACACTTTTCTCCGGCCCTGGAGAGAAACCGACTAAGACCTGCTAGCCTTCCAGTCAACCTTTGAACTTCCTTGGAATCCCTCGGGGACGCCATCTCCACGATGGCTTTCACCTTGTCGGGATTAGGCTCCACCCCTAGAGGAGTAAGGAGGTGCCCTAGAAACTTCCCCCTTCCCGCGCCGAAGACACACTTGGCCGGGTTGAGCCGCATCTTGTACCTCCTCAGGGTGGCGAAGGTCTCTGTCAGATCCGCTACGTGCTCTGCGGCGCTCTTGCTCTTAACAAGCAGGTCATCCACGTAGACTTCCAGATTCCGCCCCTTTTGCTCTCTGAAGACGTGATCCATCATTCTTTGATATGTCGCGCCAGCGTTCTTGAGCCCAAAGGGCATTATCTTGTAGCTATAACACCCGTCGCTGGTGATGAAGGAAACGTCGCAACAATCGGGGGGATGCATCCGGATCTGATGGTATCCTGAAAAAGCATCAAGGAAACTCATCACAGGAAATCCGACGGCGGAATCAACCAGCGCGTCGATCTGAGGCAGGGGATAACAATCCTTCGGGCAAGCTTTATTCAACATTGAAAAGTCGATACATAACCTCCAGCCCCCTCCGGACTTCTTCACCATTACAACATTGGAGACCCAGCCTGGATACTGGATCTCCGAAACAAAACCTGCTTCCAGCAGCTTCCCTACTTCCTCTCGGATGGGTCCCGCTAGAGTGGCGGCGCTCTTCCTTTGCTTCTGACGGACGGGGGTTGTTGCTGGATCCAGGTTGAGGCGATGACAGGCAACATCAGCATCAATCCCTGACATCTCGGCGGCGCTCCATGCGAAGACGTCCGCGTTTTCCTATAGGCAGGCAGCTATCTCCACCTTCCCTTCCGGGGGCAAGGCTCCTCCGATCTTCAGCAGCTCCGGCTTTCCTCTCGGGGAGATCACCTCCACTTCCTCCAGCTCCTCGGCGGCTTGCAGGCCCTCTTCCTGCTCCATCATCCTTTCCAACCTTTCTGCGTCACTCATCCAACTGATGGTGCTGACCGCATTCAGGTAGCATTCCCTGGAGGCCCTGGGATCTCCCCTGATCCTGACTTGGACGTCGTCCCTGCAGTACTTCAGGCATTGATGGTATGACGAGGGGACGGCTTTGAAGTAGTTGATGAGGGGCCGCCCGAAGATGGCGTTGTAGCCGCTGGGTGCGTCGACGATGACGAAGCGACATCGGATCGAAGTTCCCCCGAGGGTGACCAGCAACTCAACTCCTCCTTCCACCTCTTTCTTCTCCCCGGAGAAGCCGAAAAGAGGCCCATCCGCTGCCTGAACCCGGGACGCTTCCACCTGAAGGCCGACGAAGGTTCTCTTGAAGATGACATTCACCGAACTCCCGTTATCCGCGAGGATTCGGTCGACGGTAAAGTCCTCGATTGCTGCTTGAATCACCAGGGCGTCATGGAAGGGGTTCTCGTTCCAGAGCATGTCTTCCTCCGAGAAGGTGATCTCGTTCAAGGGAGGGGGGGTCTGAGACGTCGAAGCGACGCTCCTTTTGTAGATTTGGTGGAGACTTCCCTTGCGGGAAGCTCCTAGCCCCGCCCCTCCGTTGATTACTCCGACGTGCCCGCCTCCCGGACCGGGAATGACATTCCCCCTTCCTCCTTGGTCGATCCTGTCTTCGTTCCTCCTTCTCTGCGGTGCCTGGTAGGCTACCTGCCCAACCTGGGCCTCCTGCTGCGGCTGCTCCCTCTCGGCCGCCGTTGCTTCCATCCTCCTCCTTGCTTCCCAGAACTCAGGGCAAGCCAAGGTTCCATGCCCCTCCACTCGATGGATATCGCAGTAGAGGGGAATCGCCGCTTCCTGCTGCCTTTCCTGCCTCCTCTCCTGCTGCCTCTCCTTCCGCCGGCGTTTAGCGGCTCGCTGCGTGATGGCCATGGTTTCCCTTCTTCCTCCTCCCTGCTCCCGAGGGTTGTAAGCCCTCCTTTCCTCCTGACGGATGGGCCGCCTCCACTGGGGGCGATCCCTTGGGTACTGGAATCTTCTCTCCTCGCTTCTCGCCTCTCGGTCTCCGACGGGCCTCCTATCCTCCTGCCTTCGAGGCTTCTCCCGCCTCTCCTGCCTCTCCACCTTTCTGATCTCCCTTCCCCTTTCTCTCTTCTCCTCTTTCTCCTTCGGCCTCTCCTGCTTCCTGTCGTGGCGCCCCTCCGGCGCCCTCTCCCTCTCCAGCAGTCTTCCCTTATCTTGCCCAAGCGGTCGGTCTCCATCGAGCCGTGCCAGGAACTCCTTGTTCCTCTCCTCTCCCTGGATGAACACATTGGCTCTCTCCACCATCTCCTCGAACGATTTGGGCGGCCTGTGCCCCAATTCCATGTTGAACAGACCCTGCTTCAGCCCGAACTTGAGAGCTACCATCAAGGTGAACCCGTCTACCTCTTCCACCTCCAGCACCTCCTCCTGGAATCGATCGATGTACCGGCCCAAACTCTCGTGCTGCCCCTGCACGATCTTGAAGAGGGCGGTCGCCTCCTTCTTCCTCCGTTTGGACGTCGCAAACCTTGCTAAAAGGCCCCTTCGGAGATCTGAGAAGCAGTAGACTGACCCGGCGGGCAACTGGTGGAACCAATCTCTCGCGCTACCCTTGAAGGTAATGGAGAAGAGCCGGCACTTGAGAGCATCGGACATGTTGCGAATGGAGACCACGTCCTCAAACCACTGAAGATGTCCCACCGGGTCGTCCTTGCCGGAGTAGTACGAGAGGACCGGCTCTCTGAAGTTGTCAGGGACGAGGGCTGCGAGGATCTCGTCGCAAAAGGGGCTCCTTCCTTCCTGGCGGCGGCGAGTATCCTCTCCGCTCGAGCAGTCATACTCGCTCCATCGGCGAGTATCTCCATACCTCGCCGAGAGTTCTGGTTCTCGAAACCGGATTCCCTGACTACTCGCCGGGTGATGCCGCGGCGGGATCACCGGCTCTCCATTCGCCCAAGCGGGCTCCTTCCCTGCTCGCCGAGTTGGTATCTCCTCGCCAGAGGGTGTCCGGCGGCGGGGGGAAGTCGCCGTCACCTCAGGCGGATTGGACAACCCGACGAGTATCGCCTTCTCCACTCTCCTCGCGAACTCTTCAAATGCCGCCACCGTCACATACTCGCTACCTTGCCCCGGGACTCCAGCTCCCGCCGAGTTACCTCCCAACTCGCCCCGGTCTCCACCATCGGCCATCTTCCGACCACGACTTTCTTCTTCGGTCGCGATCCACGCTCACCGCACCAAGTGTTGAAGCCGAGAAATTCTCAACCTCAGAAATCGGACAAGGCAACCTGAAGTTACTGGTCGACCGGTCGGGAAGATGATCTCTGGTCAGGAAACAGGAACGAATTGCGCAAACAGGACCCCAGGTCGCTACGGCGGGAAGGTCCCACCACGTACCCAGTTGCTTAGGAGAAGCAACCCCTTCTCAACCAGATTGGCCGAGCTAGGTACGAAGGAGGCAAGCTGAGCAATAACGAGTCAAGGGCAGTGGCTGGAACTCGCGAGGGCTCAGGCCGAGAATTGCTTGTTGTCCTCACCTTCGTACCCCTGGGGTCCTATTTATAGGGAAAACCAAAGAGGGGGGGGGGGTCTTACTTATGCCCCCACCCTGGCGAGTTGGCGACTTCCCCGGGGAGCTCGCCTAGAAGAGGCGAGCATCTGGCCATAGTCGCCTCCTGGCGAGTTGGCCTGGGGAGCTCGCCATACTCGCCCGAACCTTCCGCGGCCCGGGGTGCTGATCTGGATCCCCACCTTGTCTTGTTGACTTTGACTTTTGATGACCTGGCGGTGGTAGGGGCCCTCCCTCGTCGAATATGGGTTGTACAATTTACAATGACTTTATATTCCAAGTTGAATAATTCTCGAATCAACTTACAATAAGAAACATGTTAAGTCATCAAATGTTAAATAACTAGTATCTAATCATCTTGGGTCTTCATCAAGATATTATTTGAGATTTTCAGTCTGTTAATAATAATTGAATGTTGCAGTTATAAGTTTTTACTATCGAAATATAAATATAGAAGAAAAATTCTATATTTCTATGAATTTTAATCTCATCTCTCCCAATATTTTTTTTGTGAAAACTCTATTTAAACATTTTGCTAAAGCGTCTGCAATATTATTTTTCGACCTCACATTAATTAGAGTCATAATCCCTTGACATATGAGGAAGGTCAACCAGGCTTGTTTCATTCTTAGTTGCATTCTTTTGTCATTGAACAAAGTATTCATAGTAATCATTTTATTAGCCTGATTGTCGCAGTAAACTGCAATAAAACTCAGTTTCTGGCTCATCAGTGGAATGTACACAACCAAATCTCTTATCCACTTTGCTTCTTATCCTACTGAAGCTAGAACATAGAGTTCAAATTTCATAAAAGAGAGTGCAATGCATGATTGCCTCTTGGACTTTCAGGATACAACTGCTTCTCCTAGTGTGAAAAAAATCCACTAATGGGCTTGATATCGTTTATTTCTAAGCACCATGATGCATCAGAATATCCTTCCAAAACTGGAAGATGATCATTAAAATATATAACATACTTTTAGTGTGCTTTATGTATCTCATCAGTCTATCGAGGGCATTCCAATGGTTTTAGTCAAGATTACTAGTGAATCTACTTAACATGCCTACCATAAACACTATGTCAAGTTTAGTGCAGACCATAGCATACAGGAGATTACCAATCAATTTAGAATAGTCTATCTGTCTAACCGTAACACCTTCATTGGGCTTTAAGCGGTTATTATAGCCATTTGGCGTCTCTACTATTTTACTTTCATTGTATCCCCACGTATCCAAAATGAATTTTATATAGTATCTTTGACTTAAGGAAATCTCATTTTTCTCAAAGCTTACTTGTATGCCTAATATAAATCTCAGCTACACCTAGATCTTTAAATCTAAATTCTTTTATTAGACCTGACTTTATGTCATCTACTTCAGATTGATCAGATCCTAGAATAAGCATATCATCTACGCACAAACATATTATATTGACTTTATTTGATCTATGATGTATGTAAAAGTATTTATCAGAGAGGCTCGACATGAATCTCATGTCTTTTACACTATAGTCAAATTTCTCATGTCATAATTTTGGTGCTTGTTTTAGTCCGTATAGTGGCTTAATTAACTTACAGATCTTATTTTTATGACCTTCTATAATGAAACCTTCAGGTTGACTCATGTAGAACTCTTCGGTCAGATCTCCGTCCAAGAACGCAGCCTTAACATCCATTTGATGAACAATAAAGTTCTCAATATATACAATAGCAAGGATGATCCTAATGGTTGTTAGGTGACACACATATGAGTATACATTAAAATAGTTTACTCCACTAACTTGTGTGAAACTTTTTGCCACCAGAAGTACTTTATACTTAGCTACGCTACCATTGAGATTTAGTTTCTTTTTCAGAACTCACTTACACCCTATAATTTTTACCATTTTTGGCTTATCAACTAACATCTAGGTGTTATTCTAAAGTAAAGAGTTAATCTCTTCATCAATTGCTTCTTTTTAAAGTAATGAATCTCTTGATCTCATCGCTTTCTTATAAGTGGATGGATCGGCCTCAACGTGGTAAGTGACAAAATCAATACCGAAGGTTCTGAGAGTTCTCTCTTACACAAAATTCCCCTAGAATCTAAGCCAGAATTGTCTATAGGAACTGAATAAGAGGTGCTCAGTACTGATTCAAAATCTTCCTCAGTAATAGTTATTTGCATACCTAGGAGTGACAAGTTATTATCTTTGAGAAATTTATCTTCAAAGAACATCTCATCCCTAGATTCTATAATTATATTATTAAAAATATCTAAAAATCTATCTGCATCACTATTATTAACATAGCCTAGGTAGATACATGTGTTGGTCCTTAGTCTAATCTTAGATCTTCTTGAGTCAGAAACCCTAACATAGGCTATACAACCCTAGGTATCTTAAATCAAAGCTCATAGGGTGTAACCTCTAACTTAACATGAGGAATTTTATTCAGAATGTGATTTGTAGTTAAAATTGCTTCTCCCCCAAAAATAGTAAGCATGTCAGCAGTTAAGAGCATAGAATTCAACACTTCTATTAGTGTTATTTTTTTCCTCTCGTCTATGTCATTCGATTGGGGTGAGTAAGGAGTAGTGTTTTCTGTTATGATTCCTTGGGAGGCATGAAAATACTTGAACTCACTTGACATGTATTCTCCTCCTCTAACACTTATAAATCATTTTATCTCCACGTTTAGTTAGTTTTCTACACTAGTTTTGAAAAGATAGAACTTTTCAAATATTCCATCTTCAGTTTTAAGAAGGTAAATGTGGCAGAATCTTGAGCAATCATATATAAAAATGATTATATACTTCATACCCCCTCTGGTGACAATACTTTTAAAGTCCTAGATGTCAGAATGTATTAGCTTTAGAGGTGTTGTGCTTCTAGTAATCACACCAAAAGGTTTTCTTGTGATCTTAGTCTGAGCACACACTTTGTATTTCTCAAGTTGATTTTTAGTATCTAATGTGATCTGGTGAGTTCTAGCTACTTGGAATATTTTCTTATAGTTCACGTATCCTAGTCTCTCATGTAGTCTTAGGGCTAACTAAGTTCAATTGAACTTGTTGAACTATTTCGTTTATTAGACTTAGATGGTGCATCCTGTTTTGGACGTATACACATCCAAAATAGTGAGAATTAACTAACAGTGTTACTCTACCGCTATAGAAGTTAAAAGACATAAAAACATCACAAAGTAAACTTATAGACACTAAGTTAATAGCTAATAAGAGACTAAACTTAATATTTTTTAAAGTTCAAATCTTACCTGATGAGAGAAGCAAGGTTGTGTTCCCCATCTTCAGAATGTCAGCTTTCTCACCATTTGCAACAGTATCTTTTGGAGCAGTGAGCCCTATCATCAGATTAACATTATTGTAAACGTGACACGTTGACCCCAAATCCAAGTACCACTCAGCGCTGGCCTTTGCATTTCTAGACATGACAACAAAGTTGGATGGCTCAGCGAGACTAACCATTTTGGCCTTGTTGCCATCTTGTGGTGCTCTGATCCTCTCCTTCTTAGGTAACCTACAATCAGATGTACTATGTCCCCATTTGTTGCAGTTAAAGTACTTGCCCTTAACTTTTTGATCCTTGAATTTTACTAGGGCCTACAACCTGGGGACTGCTGAGGGAAGGTTTGGTCTTTCTAGGGTTAGGCGTGCGTTTAGAGCTAAAAATCATGTTAACCGCAACTTTTTTACTTGCTAAAAGCTTATAATATGTGTCTGGTCTTATTATCATCCGCAATGCGTATAAAATGCTTGAAGTCATTCAGACTAACATGCATCTTCTTGCGGTACATTTCAGTTTTAAAATTGTATCACGTGGAAGGTAGCTTGTAGATTATTGTGTCAGCAACCAAGCTATCCGGTAAAGAAATATTTTCACTATGCAAAGAATCTACTAAGTTTTCAAATTCTGTTACCTGAGGGAGAATGACTTTCTCCTCATCTAACCCGAAAGAGTGAAACTTGTCCACCAATGAGCTTTGGACAAATCTTTCTCCTGCCTGAAGTGCTCCTCCTGTGCCTCCCATATCTCCTTGGCAGTCGTCATCTTGATGTAAGTCTTTGCCAGATTGGAGGATAAGCAATTTAGCAAATAGTCTTGGCAGAAGTCCTCTTCAGCGATCCACTGTGCCTCATCGTCAGTCTCGACAACATCAGCACGATCAGACTGAACGGTGTAAAACACGTTCAGGTACTTCATCCCAAACTGAGTGATCAACTTCCAGTCGTTGAACTCCATTGCAGTGACTTTTCCAATTTTATCATCAGAGCCAGAGAGGAAAAGTTGTTCCCCTTCATCATTTTGAGTTCACTAAGAAACTGAGGAAATGCGACGACAAGACGAAAAAATTCATCGAGAAGGTCCTCCAAGATCTAACTGAAATCTTTGAGAAGTCTCTCTAAGACACACCGAATTTGTCGAGAGGTCTCGCTAAGAATCAACGAATGTTGAAATGGGAAACATCGAAAACTCCTGACAGCGTCTCCACGGTTCGTCGAGAAGTCCTAGAAAGTCTCTACGATTCATCGAGAGGACACGATGAACAGACTGATTTGTCAAGAACCCCCTCTACCTTTCCCGAACGCTGAGAACATAGAGAGAAGCTGCTTCTTTTCCACGAAATTGCGATTTCGACGGAAACTTCCTCCTATTCACCAGAAGAGATTCCAGGCGGCGGCGATAGAAAAGACACAGAGGCGGGAGACCTCCGTCGACAAATACGCAGCGACAAAGCAGATCTAGTGAGATATATCAAGAAGAAGACGAGATTCGACAGGGAGAGGATTTCCATTGTCCTGATCTAGACAGCGACGATAGAGTCAACAGGAGGTAACAAAGATCTACACTCCAGACAGCAACGGCTAGAGAAAATGGGAGTAGCAGCGGCGGCACTCCTACTTCTTCAACTGAATGACGGAAGGGGGTTCACAAGCTTCTTAGCGACGACGACTCCAGCGAAGAAGATGGGAAAATGAGAGGTTCTTACGGGACAAACTCACACGGGATAGACGAGGAACTATGACAACTTCGAGATTGTTAGGTTACTCGAAGCATTCCGGGTGATGGTCAAAATGGAACCTTCTCCCCGTTGCCCCTAGCTTAGGTTTATATAGACAAACCCTAGGAGTATTTATGAGTATCAAATATCCCTGTATTTGAATCAATCCGTTAAGTCTCTGAACCCGTTATATGCCTAAATATGCAAACATGTGTGATTTCATGTGTTCTCTTTACACAATATTTGGAACAATAACATGTCCAAACACCCTATAAATTTTTAACATACGACACTTTACTTTCTCATGTGTGTGATTTATATTTGTCTAGTTATTTTATTTTTTCTCTAAATTAATATTGCTTATTATATTTTACTTTAACTTCATTTTATTTATTTTATTTCATTACAAAATTATATTATATAATTAATTGAAAATTTAAATTGTTGGATGAAGGTAATGAATTTAATGATGTTGATATTATCAAGAATTAAGGTCTCACTCCAAAACCTTGGGGTAAATATAAGAGTGGTTCTTAGAAGCACAAGAACATTACATTGCCAGGCAGTGTGGGATGTATTTAGTGGTGGAATGGATCAAAATTTAAGCAAAGAGAGATTAAAAAAAGCCAATAATCGAATAACACTCCTTACCATGAAGCCCCCCGTCCTAGCAACAAAGTTGGATGGCTTAACGAGACTAACCATATTGACATGTTTGTCATCTTGTGTTGCACTGGTTCTCTCTTTTTAGGTAACCTGCAATCAGATGCACTGTGTCCCCACTTGTTGCAGTTGAAATACTTGCCCTTGAACTTTGTGATCCTTTTACAAAGGCCTGCAACCTGGGGACTACTGAGAAAAGATTTGGTCTTTCTAGGATTAGGCGCGCGTTTAGAGCTAGAAATCATGCATGTTAGCCGTAACTTTTTGGTTGCTAGTAGCTTCTAACACATATATGGTCATATTCTCATCCTCAATGCGTATAAAATGTTTGAGGTCATTCAGACCGACATGCATTTTCTTGCGGTACATTTAAATTTAAAAATTATATCACGTGGAAGGCAGCTTGTAGATTATCGTGCCAGCAACAAAGCTATCTGGTAAAGAAATAGTTTCACTGTGCAAAGAATCTACAAGGTTTTCAAATTCTGTTACATGAGGGAGAATGACTTTCTCCTCATCTAATGTGAAAGAGTGAAATTTATCCACCAAATGAGTTTTGTACAAGTCTTCCTCCTGCTTGAAGTGCACCTTCAGTGCCTCCCAGATCTCCTTGACATTCTTCATCTTGATGTAAGTCTTTGACGGGTTGGAGGATAAGCAATTCTGCAAATAGTCTTGGCAGAAGTCCTCATCAGCAATCCACTGTGCCTCATTGTCAGTCTCGACAACATCAGCACGATCAGACTGAACGGTGTAGAACACGCTCAGGTACTTCATCCCAAACTAAGTGTTCAACTTCCAGTCGTTGAACTCCATTACAGTGAACTTTTCCAATTTTATCATCGGAACCGGAGAGGAAAGGTTGTTCCCCTTCATCATTTTGAGCTCACTAGGAAACTGAGGAAATGCAACGACAAGACGAAAAAATTCGTCGAGAAGGTCCTCCAAGGTCTCACTGAAATCTTCGAGAAGTCTCGCTAAGACTCAACGAATTTGTCGAGATGGGAAACATCGAGAACTCCTGATAGCATCTCCACTGTTCGTCGAGAAGTCCTAGAAAGTCTCTACGATTCGTCCAGCGGACGCGACGAACAAATGAATTCGACGAGAACTCCCTCTACCTTTCCCGAACGCTGAGAACACAGAGAGAAGCGGCTTCTTTTCCACAAAATTGTGATTTTGACAGGAACTTCCTCCTGTTCACCAGAAGAGCTTCCAGGCGGCGACAACAGAAAAGACATAGGGGCAGGAGACCTCTGTCGGTAGATACGCAGCGACAGAGCGGATCTGGCGAGATCTATCAAGAAGAGGACAGGATTCGATAGGGAGAGGCTTTCCCTTGTCCCAATCTTGACAACGACAACGGAGTTTGGCTGTGGCAAAGATCTACACTCCAGGTAGCAAAGGCTCTAGAGAAAACGGGAGTAGCAACAACGACGCTTCTGCTTCTTCAACCGAACAGCGAATGGGGGTTCGCAAGCTTCTTAGCAGCGATGGCTCCATCGGAGAAGATGGGAAAATGAGAGGTTCTTGCGGGGCGAACTCACACGGGAGAGACGAGGAACTATGACAACTTCGTGATTTTTAGGTTGCTCGAAACATCCAGGAAGATCGCCAAAGTGGAACCTTCTCCCTGCTGCCCCTAGCTTAGGTTTATATAGACAAACTCTAGAAGTATCAGATATCCATGTATCTGAATCAACAAGTTAAGCCTCTGAACCCGTTACACAATATTTGGAACAACAACATGTCCAAACACCCCATAAAATTTTAACATACGACACTTTACTTTCTCACGTGTGTGGTTTATATTTGTGTAGTTATTTTATTTTCTCTCTTAATTAATATTGCTTATTATATTTTACTTTTACTTCATTTTATTTCATTACAAAATTATATTATATAATTAATTGAAAATTTAAACTATTGGATGAAGGTAATGAATTTGATGATGTTGATATTATCAAGAATTAAGGTCTCACTCCAAAACCATGGGGTAAAGTGAAGAGTGGTTCTTAGAAGCACGAGAACATTACATTGCCATGCGGTGTGTGATTAATTCAGTGGTGGAATTTATTTAGGGCTTAAAAGAAGCCAATAATCGAATCACACTCCCCACCGTGGAGCCCCCCCGGTCTTATGCACATTCTCATTATTCATGTGACATCACTATAATTATCTCTCCTCGGGACACATTAGAAAATAGAGCGGCAGTTAGAGTACTCCTCCGGGGAGCCTAAATATTATACTAATGATTGATGAAGAGCAGATTGTAAAATTTTGTGAAGCGGGAAGGACGCAGGAACACTAAACCAACCAAATTAAATAAACCAGTAACAAACAGAAGAACAAGAGTCACAGTTGTATTATCAATCTTCTTTACAATGCGAGACATGATTTTACAATGCACCCGATAGAGATTAACAAAAAATAGACAAGAACAACAAGTCAGCAAACTACAATCAGAGACCGCCTAGCCGCGCACTGCAAGCAGAGACCGTAAGTTGCAACTCTGACCGCTTATCCGCCAAGCCGCCTATCTACTCGAACAAAAACAGGCAAACTGCTGCTTATTGACGGCTGAGGAAATACCAATCCGCACCTTTGTCCACCTGATCGCAAGGATCAGCTAACCGCAGAAATCACTGCGAACTGCTGAACCAAGAACTACCCGTCAGACCGCCAGTGGCACACTGACTTATTAAAGTTGAGAAAAACTGACAAGGAATAAAACCGCCTTGTCGCCGAACCCGCGACCTACTGCTAACTGTCGTTGACTGCTACCAGCTATCGACACTACCTTCAGAACCAGTTTTTTTGTTGTCAAGTGCTAGCCGCACAATCTGCAAACATAGCAAAAAAATCGGTCACTTCTCCTTGTCATGCGGTTAGAAAATCTTAACCGCCGAGTTTAACCCAAGTCATAATTCTTATAGTTCTTGTTGTTTATGACGAGTTCAATACCCCTATTTATATGCGGGCAAGGGGATACCGTCACCGATCAGGGGGATAGAGTAACCGCTAGTGATGTGGCAGCTAGCAACACCAGTTCGCCCAACATGCAAACTGCCAACACCAGACTGCGTGCGGTTAACTCCACTAGTCTACACTGCTATGCGGACAACAACTTCAATCCGTATGGACTTGAGTAATCAATAAGGCAAACACATGACGTAAACCTTAACTGTGCCAATGACAATCTACCGGTCTCCGCGGTCTCTTAATCAGACCGCGCAGCCCACGGTTATCTCAAATCTAACCACATGGTTAACACTCCAGGAAGCTTGCTGAGACAGACCACAAGAAGAGAAATTGCCAAGGAACAAGCCAGTTTGCCAGAACCTAACTGTGCTACCCGTGAGGCCTCTACGGTCTGTACGATCTGCACACCTCAGACCACTCACTTCCACTTCAACAATTTCAACACTCTCCCTTGAAGTGATGCTCGATTTCAATGTGTTTTGTCCTCGCGTGACAAACTGAATTTGTAACCAGCTTGAGAGTACTCTTGTTGTTACCGCTTAGTAGAGTAGTATCTCGCACCTGTTGGAGCATGCATTCCGACTCCTTGGCTTGACAATATCATATCTCGATTGTAATTGATCATAGTGTGTTTATGGTGTGCAGATATCACAGGTATAACACTCTGATATTTTTGGATTGACGATGTACAACAAAAATTACAAAGCAAAGATATCACTGTGATAATCACATATCGCCTGGCGATAGCTTGATGACTCGACACCATATTCTTGATGCCTCGACGATTTCGGCACGTAGCGCATAACTCAACGATAACGCCATGCGATATCCAGCTACCGCGGCACGATAGATCCACGTTTCGCACACGATCTCCATCTCGACGACACAATTATTGCAAAGTGGGACACGTGGCATCAAACAGAGATATCGCAGGCTATACCTAGCTATCGTCAGACGATAGCGCAAAAACTATATAAGGGCTGAATTTCAGGAAATTGATGTTATACACCTCCAGGAGCCTTCATCATGTGCATCTCCTGTCTTATAACTCCGTGGAACCAGAAAAACTCCTTAGTGCCTAAGCAAGTTCAAGAGCAAAGAAGGGACCGATTGTGTTTTTCATCTCAAGTAATCTTTGCAAGGATTTGTCGTCTTCTTCAGCATTCAAGATCAGAGGGAGTTTTCAATTCAATTTTCTTATTCTTTTCATTCATCTGGTAAATGGTAGAGAAATCGCCGGCTTGTGAGTCGCGACTTGGCCCTTGTGTGGTTTAGTGGGAAATCGCCGCCTTATGTACATCGACTAGATCATGGAGAGATCTAGGGGGAGGCTAGTAGCTATGTCTAGGGAGAGATAGGTTTTAGCCGGTCGGTCTATGGGAGAAGGACTGGTGAATTTTAAAAAGAAGATTTTTCATGATAGCCTTTGATTTCAAGCTTTATTGAAATCTCTTGTTCATATTTTACACCACTTATTAAATAAAAGTTTATTTCATTTCTCTTATAAATTTTCAAGTACGTGTTTGTAGTGTGTTTCTAGTTGTGTAAAAAGATTACTTGATTTTTATTCATATTTTGTTAAGTAAAAAGTAAAGTGCAAAGTATTGTTTTCCCTTATTCACCCCTCCTAAGGGCGCCTCAAGATCCAATAAGAGTTGGTTATAGGAAAAAAGATGATGAAAAGTACTTGGAGATCAAGAAGAAGATAAAGAAGAAAGAGAAGAAGAAGTGGAAGAATATGTGCCTCCAAATAAACTTATATTTTCAAAAGAATATCCACAAGAGTTGGTTATATGAGAACCATCAAGAAGGGTAAGTGATCGTTCTTCTTGACATGATTTATTATCAAATATATGTTTTGTTTCCAATATAGAACTAAAAGTTATTTCAACCATTTTTTATGATAAATCTTGATTTTAAGCTATAGCTATGAATGATGAACTTAATCAATTTGAACATAATAAAATTTGGAAACATGTAGAGAGACCTTCTAATCATCCCGTTGTAGAAGTTAAGTGAATTTTCAAAAAACAAATTAGATAGTGAATCTAGAATCACTAGAAACAAAGCTAGGTTTGTAGCAAAAGGATATGCTCAAATTGAGGGGTAGATTTTGATGAAACTTTTGCACACGTAGCACGTCTTGAAGCAGTTAAATTTTTTTTTTGTTTTTGCTAGTTTCAAAAGATTTAAATTATTTCAAATGGATGTGAAAACTGCATTTTAAAACGGATATATTAAGGAAGAAGTTTATGTAGAACAACTCCCTGTATTTGTTAATGAAAATTTTTCTGATCATATTTATAAGTTAGAAAAAGTGTTTTATGGTTTAAACAAGCGTCTCGTGCATGGTATGAAAGATTAACTTTATACTTGTTAAAAAATAATTATAAAATGGGTAGTACAGATAGTACACTCTTCATTAAGCATGTTAATAATGATTTGGTAGTTTTACAAATTTATGTTGATGATTTTATATTTGAAGCCACTTATTATAAGTTATGTAATGATGTTGTATTGGTTATGAAAAATAAATTTGAAGAAACATGGTAGGAGAACTCACATATTTTATAGGCTTTTAAATTACTCAAAAACATGATGATATTTTTATTTGTCAATCAAAATATATTCATGATATTCTTAAAATATTTGGATTTGAAAACCTTAAACAAGCTAGTACTCATATGAATGTTTCATTAAAACTAAGAAAAGAGGAAATTAGAATATCTATTGATCAAACCTTATATAGAATGATGATAGGATCTTTGTTATACTTAATTGCATCTAGACCTTATATTATATTTGCACTTTGTTTATGCGCTAGATTTCAGACTAATCCTAAAAAATCATATTTAAAAGCTGTTAAACGAATCTTTCGATATCTTATTGGTACTTCTTAATTAGGTTTGTAACATTCTTATAATGATGTTTTATCTTACATTATTATTCGGATTCAAATTATGCTGGTTGTTCTTTAGATCGTAAGAGCACAAGTGACATTTGTCATTTTATAGGTTTTTCACTTATTTCATGGTCGTGTAGAAAATAAAATTATGTTGCTCTTTTCACCACTGAGGCCTAATATATTGCACTAGTTCGTTGTTGTGCACAAGCCCTATGGATGAAACAAACTTTACAAGACTTTGGGGTAAATCAACAAACCATAGAATTAAGGTGTGATAATAAAAATACAATTGATCTAACCTACAATCTAGTACATCATTCGCGGTATAAACACATCGATGTCCGAAATCACTTTCTTAGAGACCATATTTAAAAGGATAATATTAAAATCTATTTTATAGGAACCGATTCACAAATTGCTTATATTTTCACTAAACCACTTCTTGATTCATATTTTTCAACACTAAGACTAAAGTTAGGTGTCTTAAATATTTCAAAATGAAAATTTAATTCTATAAAAAAATTACTTCTAACAATAAGACTAAAATTAAACAACATTAGGACAAGTTTACCGCACATTATCATAATTAAACATAATTGTTCAACATAATTAAACATCTCAAATATATTGTCTTAACATATATAAAAGTCTCCCAGAAGTCTTAAAACTCTCAAACATTCACGGAATACAAAAAACATAAAATACTGACTATCATTTGGCAACAGCTCCAGAAAAACTACCTACAGAAACCATCAATTCATAACTCTCAATCCTCACTGGTAGGTGGTTAATCTTCACTTGAACTCTGGGCTCATTCCCGCGATCGTCTCATGCGACGAATTGAATGACGTGGAGGTTCCATCACATGACTCTCCCATTCTTTCTCTTCCGTCGGGGTTGGTTTTAGATTCAACCCTTTATCTTTGAAGTTCATGAAATTTTTCATTCCAGCCAACCTCGCCTATGTGTCAACCTTGTGCCCTACCACCATTTCGTGTTGTCCTCCACCATTTCATGCATTTCTCGAAGAGATCCTCCTCAAGGAATTAGTGTTCTAGTAGACATAGAGGCTTCACCACGAGTCGGTCTCGCTGAAGAGGAAGCTTCCCCTCGACTAGTTGGGAATCATGTTGGCACTGTCTTATAGATTGGAGGAATGCGGTCATCTACATAAAATTTTTGGTGAATCAATATATATTTTTGATAGAGAGTATGTTGTATAACACTTCCTAAGGGCAGTGCGTTAATTTTCTTCCTTAAAGGATCTTTCATTTTAAATGTATAACGGATTATGGACAACACCAAATCTGTTACATCAAACTCTGCTTTCTCCAAAATCATATATATAACTAAACTAAGTTGTGTAGTAATCTTCCTCGTGTCACCTGCTTTTAACATGACAGTATTTCTCAGGATTTCTTGAATCATATAAAAATCTGGCATAAGAATGGTTGGTGATTGAATAAAAGTCTTTATCGCGGGTCTGTGAAGGACTTGATTAAGCTTCGTCTAGTCTCGATCCTTTATGTAGTTCTCTACCATGTCCAGGACATTGTCATAGGATATTACTCTATTAGGCCAAACTCGTTCCTCAAGTCATCATGAGTTATCTCAACCACTCCTCCTTTAACACGTGATCTCACACCACCACTTAATCTAGTATAGGATCTTCCAAGTGGTTATAGAACTCTCTAATCAATACTGAGCAAAACATATATGGGCTAATTAAAGACAATATACCTACCTGAGCGAGCATATCATAGATATGAGCATCTCGTGTCAAGTCAAACTCTATAACCTTGGATATGCCTATAGCAGCCTTTTCGATCCCATGATATGATTGGTATGAAGAGTGTGGGTTGCTGGAGGTACTCTTACGAGCTCTGGAGCTATGAGCCATTTCCTGCAAGTAATCCGAGAAATAGTGTCAAAGTTCACTATCATTGGGTGGAAGTGGTTGTCGCCGGGCGATAGCGCGCCAGAAATCCTTAAACACCCAAAAAAACTTCTCAAAATGCTAATTTTTCAGTATTTTTTCATGTAATTTAACTTAAAATTACTACCTATAGGAAGATAAGTTTGGAAATAAAAACACAAATTCATGAAAATACTACTCATCATCTCCACCAACTCATACAAGCTAAACCTTGAAAAAGCATGTTAACACTTGTAGATCTAGCATATCTGTACCTTAACAACATGAACAAAATTTTCACAACTCCATTATATTATAGATCTATGAAGAACTCACCCTAACAAATAGGTTTTTCAAAGATATTTCAAAAATAATCAAATCAAGATTTTTTTTTCATGAAATCTCTTTTTGATCGAAAAGGATTTTTCAAACAAACTTCACAAATAAGATCCATACAAATTTTCAAGAGAAAACAATACAATATCTTGGATTTGAAGGTTTCGTCGGTGACACTATTTGTTTCTCATGATAGGGCTTCGGGAATTAAGGGGGAGAAATGGAATCAGGAATCAGATCTGGCTTATATATGAAATTTGATATTGCGACGGGATATCGCTATCGCTCGCGATAATGTCAAATTCATTCATAATTCTGATTTGTTGTCTCCATTTTCTTTGCATATGCTACACATACTACAGCCAAGATTTCATTGAGTTATCTTTTACAGATAAATTACAATTGGTGTTTTTCTTTTCATGTTTCAAAATACATTGTTTTTTGCTTATTTATGCCCTGCATATCTTTCATATACCATGAAATTATGAGTAGCTAATGTTTATCATTGTTTTCGCATGCCTCTAAGTATGAGTAATATGCTATATTTGATAATGGAAATGCACTAATACTTTTGGATAGAGTATGTGTATTATAAATTATTCTTTCATGAATATGATTTGTAATTACTTAAGCACTTGAATTACTCAAGTTCTTTGTTTCATTTATGATTCTCACACAATTTCTTAGATTTCATGCACATGGCTTTGAAAAAACAAAAATATGGTTGTCAAACAAGTGGATCAGAGTCCTTTATCAAATATGAAAACAAAACAAAAAAAATGAAAAAAAATGCTCGATAAAATAAATTGACAAGGCAACTCCACCAAGCACTACTCACCCTTCTGATAAGTCTTAATGAGCATTGTGAGGTTAAGCACTTTGTAAAGAATCGTAAAGTATCTTGTGCACCATGTTTGGCCATTTGAATCAAAATTTGTGTGCAATGAATCCTTTTATGATTGTCAAGTACTTTGTGTTCATTCAATGTCATGTTACTACATTTCACATTTTCATGATGTTTATTTAACATACTTATATTTTACACAATAGCAAAACTTGTACACATCATTATCTCTTGTAATATTTCTTCTCATGAGAATTGAATCGAAAATGATATTCACATTTCTATCTCACCTAAGTAATTAGATGAGATATCTCAACATGAGTTTTATAATGTTTTTGATTACATGACTTGAATTTCTCACATTGTTTGCCCTATCTCTTTTTGATAATTCTTCACTCACTTGCATATTTCACGTCTAGCATACTTGTTTTTCTTTTCAAACTCTCTTATCAAATATCGCTTATACATCTCTTTTCATGTCGGTTTATCTCTCATGCTTCTGTAACTACAACGTGATCTAAACTCCCATCTTATTTTTGTTCTCTATTCATTTACAATTCCCTAAATACATCTTATTTTGCTAATACCAAAAGGGGGAGAATACTGAAAGAAATCTATGTATAGATTTTTTTTAAGGGAGAGTTCAAATTATAGTTCAAATTACGGTTCAAATTAACACATTAACACAGAATCAACAGTAATTAAAGAGCATCCATTTAGGGGGAGTTTGTGCATTTTCATGCTCATATGTTGTTTATCATATTTTATAACCATTATTATAAATCCTTGATGATTTCTTTCTAAGTGGATTTGTTATTATCAAAATGAGGATATTGTTGGAGCATGCATTCTGACTTCTTAGTTTGACAATAACAAATCACGATTGTATTTAATCATTGTGTGTTTATGGTATGCAGATATCACAGGTATAACACTCTGATATTTTTGAATTGGTGACGTGCAGCAAAAATAACAAAGCAGAGATATAGCTGACGATATCCACCTATCGCCAGGCGATAGCTTGATGACTTGACGTCATGTTCTTGACTCGACGCCATGTTCTCGATGCCTCGATGGTTTCAGCACATAGCGCATAACTCAACGATATAGCCACACGATATTCAACTACCTCGACGCGATAGCTCCACATTCCGTACACGATCTCCATCTCGACGGCACGGTTATTACAAAGTGGGACACGTGGCAGCAAACGGAGATCGCATGCGATACCTACCTATCGTCAGGCGATAGCGCAATAACTATATAAGGGTTGGATTTCAGAAAATTGATGTTATACACCTCCAGGAGCCTTCATCATGTGCATCTTCAGCCTGATAACTCCGTGGAACCAGAAAAACTTCATAGTGCCCAAGCAAGTTCAAGAGAAAAGAAGGGACCATTTGTGCTTTTCATCTCCGACGATCTTTACAAGGATTTATCATCTTCTTCAGCGCTCAAGACCAGAGGGAGTTTTCAATTCAATTTTCTTATTCTTTCCATTCATTTTGTAAACGGTAGATAAATCGTCACCTTATGAGTGGCGACTAGGCCCTTGTGTAGTTTAGGGGGAAATCGATGCCGTGTGTGCAGCGACGAGGTCGTGGAGAGATCTAGGGTGAGACTAGTAGTTGTGTCTAGGGAGAGATATGTTTTAGCCGGCCCATCCTTAGGAGGACCAATGAATTTTAAAAAGAAGATTTTTCATCATAACCTTTGATTTCAAGATTTCTTGAAATCTCTTGTTCATGTTTTACCCCACTTATGAAATAAAAGTTCATTTCAATTTTTCTTATAAATTTCTAAGTGTTTGTGGTGTATTTCTAGTTATGTAAAAAGATTGCTTAATTTTCATTCATATTTTGCTAAGTAAAAAGTAAAGTACAAAGTATTCCTTGCACTTATTCACCTCCCCCCCTATAAGGGTACCTCAAGATCCAACATCACTTCCTCATGAATGTCCTCCACTAACCTCCGAAGCTAGATGGCCTCCTAAGCTGTCATGGTCGACGCCTTATATTTTGCTTCAGTAGTGGAGACAGACACAAGGTCCTATTTTTTGTTGCAACATAAGATAATTGTCGATTCGCACAAGAAGACGTAACCAGACATCAACTTCTGATCGTCGATATCTCTCTTATAATCAGCATCTGTGTAACCGTGCAGGTTGAAACTCGTGTCCCACTCATAAAAGAGACCAATATCTGAGTGTACTTCATATATTTTAAGATACACTTTGTCGCCGTCAGATGAGGCTTCCACAGCTCCTACATATACCGACTTACTCGACCCACATCGTAAGAAATATCTGTCCTTGTAATCGTCAGGTATATCAAACTCCCAACCAGAGCCCGAAATACCAAGGGATCAGAAATAACCCTTCCCTCATCATGTTGAAGTTTCTGACTGACCTCTAGTGGAATAGAACTGCTCTTTCCATCCCGCATACCGAATTTCTTCACGATCCGCTCTGCATACCCTTTCTGGGAGACGAACACACCACTCTTTTTCCTCTCTACTTCGAGAAAAAGGATACGGTGAAGCTCCCCAATATCTTTTATCTCGAATCGGATAGCTAGCTCTGCCCTGAGCTTAGCTACCTCCTCTTCTGAGTTACCGTGACGATAATATTGTCAACGTACAGCAACACCAAGACCATAAGCTCCCCATCTTCTTTACGGGCAGGCTTGAATCAGAATCAGAATTAGAAGCAAAGTGTTCGTAAAATTGGAGGTATTCTACAATCTTTTCATACCATGTTTGAGACTTCTATTTCAAGCTGTAGAGGGTCTTCTTGTGTTTTCAGACATGTCCTAGATGATATTCAGACATATAATTGGGTGGCTGAACCATGAAGATATTCTTGTCAATCTCTCTGTAAAGAAATGTGTTCTTCACGTCAATCTTCCAAATTTTCCAATATCGGCAAACTGCCAAGGCAATCACCACCCGAACTGAGGTCATCTTAGCCACAGGGCTAAACGTCTCCTCGTAGTCTTCTCTGTATTACTGAGAGAACCCTTGAGCTACACAGCGAGCCTTATACCGCTCGATACTGCTGTCAGCCTTCTTCTTGAGCTTATACGCCCACTTGTAGGTAACAAGAGTCATGCAATCGATCTTGGGCATAAGATCCCAAGTCTCATTCTTCCTGAGGGCAGTCATCTCCTCATCTATGACATCTTTTCATTCCTTCATAGAGACATTCGCATAGCATGATGGATCCTGCTCATCCAAAGGGCCTATAAAGAAACACGAGATAAAGCTCACCATGTTTCAGTCTATGTACCGAGCTGGTGGAATAACGGTCCTCTTTGATCTCCGCAAGGCCTATCCATTATCCTCCATACCAGCTTCTTCTTTTGCATCAACTCTTCTCCTGGGCAATCTATAAGCATCACTCTCCCTACTTCCAGAACCAGAAGCACCTTCCCCTGAGCTTGACGAAACTAGATCTCTTGGAGACACGAGAAGCTCTACCAGAAGATCATCAGTAGCTTCTTCTTTCCTTCCATACACCCTGCTCTCATGTAGTTCCAAAGAATAACTACCCTATTATGACGTCAGCTCATCAAATACTATATCCCTTGAGATGACAAATTTCTTTTTCTTAGGATCCATGCACTTTCAGTCCTTCTTCCTCTCGTCATATCCAATAAAGATAAACTTCCTTGTTTTCACATCCAACTTTGTCCTGAGAGCGTTTGGGATGTGCACGTAGTAGGTGGATCCAAACACCCAAAGGTGTGCAACGTTAGGCTTTTCCTTAAACATGGACTCATATGGAGATTTCTTGTTGTTGGGACTTAGAGACATTTGATTTATGATGTAAGCTCTGCAGGCCATTCCCTCTGCCTAAAAGGCCCTAAGAATTCCTTTGGAGTGAAGCCAACACTTGTAGGTCTCCGGCAGGTGGTGGATCTTCCTCTCTGCAACTCTATTTTGTTGTGGAGTATGTGCAAAAGAAAGCTCTCTCCGGATTCCATGATTTTTATAGAAGTTGAAAAACTCATTTGAAGTGAACTACCCTCAATTATATGTTCTAAACCTCTTTATCCGCAAATTCAGTCGCCCTTCCACGAGCTCCTTGAACTCCACAAACTTCAAGAAAATCTCTTGCTTCTCCTTCACGAAATACACCCAAGTATATATAGTGAAGTCATCCACCAAGACCAATATGTATTTGCTTCATCCATGACTGGGGATGAAAGTCGGTCTCATCAAATCACCGTGGATGCATTTCAACAGTGCCTTGCACCTAGACAGAGACTTTTCAAATGGAAGGCGATGAGCCTTTCCATACTGACACCCTGTACAGACATGACCGTCACTCGGGGATGAAAGACTAGGCAGGTCTTTTACCGGACCTCTTGCCGTCATATCCTTTAACTTGTCCATCCTAATATGTCCCAGCCTCTCGTGCCAGAAAGCGGCATTATCGTTGGACCTCATTTTCTCAACATAAGAACTTGTTGACAAAACAAACAAGTCCTTTTCCTGTCTTCTGGCATGATTCACGTCAGCTTTTACTATTAACACATTCCGAAGAAACTTCACTTCTGTCAAGTCGAACAAAACGTGATAGCTAGCGTCTACAACATTGGTCATCAAGAACAAGTTCTTTTTCATCATCGACACATGATAAACACTCCTCAAAACCAGTAGCCCCTTATCACTACCTAGAGAAGTTGTTTCCTCCTTCTCGACTGCATGCACAGTAACATAAGTAATAATGATAACATCATTACCTGTGTACACCTACAAAGAAGAGAACTTTGACTCATCTTCGGTAATGTGATGACCACACCCTGAGTCCACGATCTATTCCTCCTGGTAGTTGATGGAGGCTAAGACATAAACAGATGTTATCGTCATATCTGCTATGAAGCAGTTCCCCCATCCGCCTTCTTCTTTCCTTGATTCGGCTCCTTTATCAACAACTTAACCTAGCTGAAGATTGACTTTGCAATATTTTCTAAAGTGACTAGTCATGTTGCACTTGTAGCACCTAAGTCCTCCCTTCTTCCCTCCATCCTACTTAGAAGCCTTGCTCCTCTCCTGATGTGATCAAGTTGAAGGACCTGAAAGTATTTAATTCCAAGATAGATAAACACATAGAGGGGAATAGGTTTTTATAAGTCTTTTGAATTTTCCCTCCCCTTAGTGTGTTGTGAGTTAATTTCTATTGTGTGAGTTAGTTACTTTTAGCTTTCAAGGCACAAAACAAAAGAACACAGTAGTTTTATAGTGGTTCCCCAGATTATGGGTACGTCTACTTTCCCTTCCGCCTTTCTAACAATGAGTTAGATAAGACTCTTCTCCAAAACTCTGCTCCTTAGAGCTTACAACACAAATCCCGTAGGATCTCTTAGTCTCCTCCAAGACTTATAATTCAGGCATAAGGCCCTACCTCAGAGCAAACTGCTCCTACAGCTTAGTGGTCAGCAGATCACCTAAATCAGACTAAATCAATTGTCCTACAGCTCTGGCTATGGAGGTTAGCCCTATAAATCAGAGAGTAACACTCTCCTACCTTAGGCACAAAGGCCCTACCTCAGGCACAAAGGCCCTACCTCAGGCATACAGGCACTACACTCAGATCCATACTTGGATCCTACCTCGGCCTTTATAAATAAGGCTTACACTCAGATCTGTTAAGATTCTACAAAAGAGAAGGTGTTTTGTTGATGTAGTTGATATGAAACTAGAGAAAATTTTCTTTATGTCTGCTTCTTCCTGGATTGAGTTAACATACCTAACTTTCTTCACAGCAGTCTTCAGTATGTAGCTGCTTGTGCTGAAGAAACTCAGAAACTAAGTTCATGAACTTGCTGTTGATTTGATCTTTAAACAGCTAACTTAGAATGCAGAAACCAGATGGCTATGCTCCTTCTCCTTTATCAGATCCTTATCTAAACTTATTGTAACAGAAGAAACTAACTACAACTAAATTGAAAGAACTTTTAGATCAGCTGATTTAACTTCAAGCTTCCAGCTCGGCAACAATGACGAGGAAGAAGAAGTTCAGTCGTAACTGTTCGAAATGAGAAAACACTAAATGTTAAAGTTCCTTCAGTCCATCTTTTCCCTTATATCTTCTGTCGATTAACGGCTCCAAGAAGTAGTGGGGACCACCTGTGGTTGGTAGTTGCACCTTGCATTAACGAAAGAAGACGTACAGTAGACCTCCGACGCTATTTATCGTGTTTTGTAGCTTTCCCGCAACTAATTTGAACTCTTTTGACTTTTGTTAACTTTGAATGACGTCAGCATTTGTGAACTTAGCCAAATTCTCAGATTCAACTCCATGCGTTAAGTGCGTTGAGTGAATGACCTTCACTCAACGAATCTGAACATAGTCAAATTCACTACACCATCATGCGCTGAGTTCATTGAGTGAACTAGCTTCACTCAATGCCTCTGGACTTGGCCAATCTCTTCTGCACTGCCAGGCGTTGAGTGCATTGAAATCTTCATCACTCAATGCCCCTGGACTTAGTTGTAACTTTCTTTATCTGCTAGACATAGAGAGCGTTGAGTGAGCCTTCATCACTCAACGCTTTTGTACTTAGTCGCTTCTCTAGTCTGCCAGTTTGCTGAGGCGTTGAGTGAATTAAGTGAGCTATCATCACTCAATGCTTCTGGACTTAGACATTTTTTTTTGTCTATCTCTTTCCTTAGGCTTTGACTAATTGTTCCTCTGTCGACGCCTTCTGCTTTGGCATTGAGTAAGCTGTCCTCACTCAATGATTCTTGACTTTGCTAGAGTTCTTGACTGAATCTTCAACTGCTTGAGCTTGTCTCAATGCTGCTTGGTATATGGCATTGAGTGAACTGGCTTCACTCAACGCCTATGGACTTAGTCGATTTTTCAGCTTTCCAATACTGAGGCTTCTACAGACTCAGTTATACTCGATGCTTCTTGATATATGGCGTTAAGTGAATTGCCTTCACTCAACTCCTGTGCACTTAGCTGCAGAATTGCTTTGCAGACTGATGGGCTTTGACTGTCCATGCCTTACTCAGCGCTTTTTGGCATCTGGCGTTGAGTGAACTGGCTTCACTCAATGCTCGTGGACTTAGGCAATTTTTATCCTTTCTAGCATTCTTCATTCTTTCTTGACATCTGGTATTGAGTGAACTGGCTTTACTCAATGCCTGTGGACTTAGACAAATTTTTGTCTCTCGACTTCTCTATCTTGTGACCACCTGTCACAACCACTTAGAATACTTATCTAATCAATGTGACAAGGACCAACCTACATGCATGAACTTGAACATACATCAAATACAAATATGTGTATATCATTGACTTGTTTGACTTCTACAAATCTATGATATTGTGGGCAATGGACCCAACAATCTCTCTCTATTTGAAGAAGTCAAAACCCTCAAACAAAATTCTAAGTCAATGATATACACTAACATATGCAGCAATAACACATTAAATTGGACAACTTATAACAAGATAACAAGAGTATCAAGTTATAGGTTACAACACTTTCCTTGCCTGCAGGATGAACATTATTACTTCCCGCTCCCCCTGTTTTTTTGCTCCCTAGCTTTAATCATTTCCTTCTCCTCCCCCTTTTTGACTTCTGTGAATAGTCAGGGAGGTGTTGACCTTTGATTATTTTCTCCCCCTTTTTGAGTATTAATAATCAACTATTACAACAGCTTGCTCCTTCCCTACATGAGGTTGAATTTATCCCTGTAAGTGCTGGACTTACTCCCCCTCAACTGAAGAATCTTCTATCCTCCTTCCTGGTAGACACTTTAGTCTATTCCAGTCTGGATAACACTTGAACCACTTGAAAATTTTGATACCAATGAAGGTATACCCCTTGAAAAATCTTCATACCACTGAAGGTCTTTTCTACCTACAAGAAGTAGTATAACATGCAACAATAACAACACAAGAGCAACTGAAGCTATACTAAGTTCAACATACCTAACTCAAACTTGAAGGTGTTGAACTCTGCTTCATCTAGCGACTTTGTGAAGATGTCAGCCACTTGCTTGTCTGTAGGGACAAACTTAAGAATGATATCTTCACACTCCACGTGCTCCCTAATGAAATGATACCTAATCTCAATGTGCTTAGTCCTGCTATGAGAGATAGGATTCCTAGCAATTGAGATTGCACTAGTAGAATCACAGTACAAATGAGTTCTACTTATCTGGAGGTTATAGTCCTGGAGCTGATGCTGGATCCACAACAACTGTGCACAACAGCTACCTACTGAGATGTATTCTGACTCAGCAGTTGAGATTGCAACACTGGTATACTTCTTGCTGCTCCAAGATACTAGTATTCCTCATAAGAACTAATAGGTGCCTAAATTGCTCTTCCCGTCCTCTTTGTAGCCTACAAAATCTACATCTGAATAGCTTGTTAGTTCAAAATCCCTATTTCTAGGGTACCATAGGCCAAGATTTGGTGTGCCCTTAAGATACCTCAAAATCCTCTTAGCAGTAGAGTAATGAGATTCTTTAGGGATAGCCTGATACCTAGCACAAACACATGTAGCATACATGATGTATGGTCTACTTGCAGTAATATATAGAAGAGAGCCAATTATCCCTTTATACAAAGTTTCATCGACAGGTTTCCCTGCCTCATCTTTGCCTATATGCATACTTGAACCCATGAGAGTTTTCATGGTGGAGGCATTCTCCATACCAAACTTTTTGATCAACTCCCTGGTGAACTTAGACTAGGATATGGATAATCCATCATCGGTTTGTCTTTCTTGGGGGCCCAAGAAAAACTTAAGTTCACCCATACTGCTCATCTCAAACTTCCTTTGCATAAGTTTAACAAACTTCCTACATAGGTTGTCATCAGTAGATCTAAAGATTATGTTATCTACATATATCTGGACTAGGATGATCTTGCCCTTAGATTCCCTTAGGAATAGAGTCTTGTCTATCTTCACCCTTGAGAATTTGTTATCAATGAGGAAGCTATAAAATATCTCATATCATGCTCTAGGGGCTTGCTTCAACCCATATAGAGCTTTCTTAAGTCTATAAATAGAATTAGGTGAGTTATGAATAACAAAACCTGGAGGCTGTTCAATATAGAATTTTTCCTTCAAGTCATCATTCAGGAAGGCTGACTTCACATCCATCTTGTAGACGTTAAATCCATTGAATGTATCATATGCAAGGAAGAGTTTGATGGCTTCCAATATTACTACAGGGGCAAATGTTTGATCAAAATCAATTCCTTCTTCTTGTCTGTACCCCTTAACTACTAGTCTAGCCTTGTTCTTAATTATAATGTCATTTTCATCAAGTTTATTCTTGTAAATCCACTTGACTCCAATAGCATTATGCCATTGTAGTCTGGGAACTATCTTCCAGACCTTGCATCTCTTAAACTAGTTTAATTCCACTTGCATAGCTATAATCCAAAATTGATCTATATTGGCCTCTTCAAATATCTTGAGCTCAACCTATGACTGGAAACTTGCATACATTGCTGTATTAAGGCACTTTCTTTCACCACTCCTTGGTTTGCATCACTAATTATCTGGTGTCTTGGATGATCTCTTAAATGCATGATAGCTGGAGGCAATCTTCTTTCAGCATCAACTTTAGTAGCAGCTTCTTGCTGATCTTCATCTACTTCAAGTGTGCCTTGTAGTTCTTCTAGAATATCCACTCCATCTTGGATTGCTGGAGAAGCTTCCTTGATACTTATCTTGTCTAACATCAGCTTTGTACCTGCAGTACTAGAAGAGGAGCTTGGAAGCTCATTGTTAATCATGGTATACTCATCAAAGACTACATGTACAAACTATTCTATAACTTGGCTTTTCAAGTTGTAGATCTTATATGCCTTACTATGATTGTTGTACCCAACAAAAATCTCATCATAGGACTTGGCAACAAACTTAGTCACATAGGATTTATCATTATGAAGCATATAACACTTGCTACCAAAGATCCTAAGATAGCCCAGGTTTTGTTTTCTGCCCTTCAAGATCTCATAGGGAGTCTTCTTGTGGCTCTTGGTGATAGAGGCTCTGTTAAGGACATGACATGCTTTATTTACTGTCTCAGCCCAAAAATATTCTAGGAGAGATATATCACTTAGCAAGGTCCTTTCAGCCTCTATGAGAGTTCTATTTTTCTTCTCAACAATCCCATTTTGTTGGGATGTTCTTGGAGAAAAAAAAATTCTTGATGAATCCCTTGCTCTTCATTGAAGGCGGAGCTCCGTTACCCCATCCCTTAAAAGTTGGCATATACTCTGATCGTTTCGGCAAGAAAGCTTCGGCCGTATTTCCAAGCGCACACGATTAGGGTGGTAATCGATCATCCTCTCCGTAAGATCTTTGAAGGGGTGGAGCACTCAGGGAGGCTGGCCAAGTGGTCCATTGAGCGGAGTGAGTTCAACATCTCGTTTGCCCAAGGCTCTCGATTAAGGCGCAAGCGGTGGCGGACTTTATTGCAGACTATGTAGTCGAAGTCGGGGAAGAGGAGCTGCGGCAGCAAGGGGCGTGGAAGGTGATGGTTGATGGGGCCTTCGGAAAGCATTCCATGGGAGGAGGAGTGGTGTTGATAAGTCCCTAGGGGTATCTATAGAACAGGCGGTGGCATATCACTTTCTGGTGACCAACAATCAGGCAGAGTACGAAGCCGTGATAGCTGGTCTTCGTTTGGCAAAGGAGCTTGGGATCCGGGACGTGGAGGTCTTCACAGACTCAATGGTGGTGGCATCGCAGATTCGAGGAGAGTTTGAAGCTCGGGAACCTACCCTCATAAAGTACCTATCTAAGTTAAGGACAATCATCAGAGGCTTCCGGTCATTCTTAATCCAGCATGTTCCTCGGGAGGAGAGTGTGGCTGCCGACCGATTGGCAAAGTTTGGGCCTTGGGGAGGAGGGACCTTAACCGAACTATTCCGACCAGCGATCGAAGAAGGGGAGCTGATGGAGGTAGGCCGGCGACCCTCGTGAGTGGACCCATTGGTGACCTTCCTATCAACCGGCGAACTGACGAATGAAGTAAGGGATGCAAGGAGTTTCAAGCGTAAGGCAGCTCATTACCTGATGTTGGAAGGGGGGGTTACATCGCAAGATGTCGTCGGGACTCCATGCCCGGTGTGCAATCGAGGAAGAAGTTCCAAAGATACTTGGGGAGATACATTCAGGCGAGTGCAGCGGTCACTCGGGGTGAAGGACTCTAGAGGCAAGGGTGGTCAGGCAAGGGTACTTCTGGCAGACACTGAGGAAGGATGCGGTAGAGTTCGCGAGGAGATGTAAAAAGTGTCAGCTGAACGCCCCCCTCCAGCTCTTGCCCGCTCAAAGACTAAGGAGCATAACGTCACCATGGCCTTTCGCCATTTAGGGGATGGACTTGGTCGGGCCTTTCCCCCCGGCCAGTGGACAGAGGAGGTTCCTCTTGGTCATGATCGATTACTTCTCCAAGTGGTTGGAGATCAAGGCTCTAGCTAAGGTCACTTCTCAGGTCATCGGGATTTTTTTTGGGGAGAAATCATATGCAGGCACGGGCTACCCCGAGCGATAGTGACAGATAACGGTCCTCAGTTTGCTAGTGAGGAGTTCATCAACTTCTGCACCCAGCAGGGGATAAATCTCAGGTTTGCTTCTGTCCATCACCCCTAGAGCAATGGCCAGGTGGAAGCGGCAAATAAGATTATCGTGAACTCCCTCAAGAAGAAGGTGGAGAACCTGAGGGGGAACTGGGTCGAGCAGCTCCCTTCCATCCTGTGGGCCCTGCGAATGACCCCGAACACGGCCACCGGTGAGACCCCTTTCAAGATCTCTCATGGGTGCGAGGCTGTCCTCCCAGTAGAGTTCGAGGTTCGGTCCCCACGGGTCACGACTGCAGGCGAGGGAGATGAGGCCTAGAGATTGGGAAACAAAGAAGAGTTGCGTCTCTCACTAGACATGGCAGAGGAGCTGCGGGACGTTGCAGCCATCAGGCAGGAAGAGACCAAGCGGTGAATGGCCAAGTACTTCGATAAACATGTTAGAATCAAGCAATTTGTCGAAGGGGACCTAGTGCTGAAGAAGGTAGATGCGGCTGGGAGGTCGGCTCCAGTTGGCAAGCTCAACCCCAGCTGGGAAGGACCTTATATAGTAAAGGAGGTTCTGGCAAACGGGGGTTACTACCTCCAAGATGTAAAGGGAAGGACCTTGAGCCACACCTGGAGCGGTGACGATCTAAAGCGCTTTTACCCGTAGGGGAAAAAGGGGATTGTACGGTTGTAATCAAATAGAATCATTTCGAAACATTATAGCACCAAAATGCTATCAAGGTCTTCTTCTTGCTTTGATCTGACACCTGCTTTCTCATTTTAATGATAAAATAGGCCTTGTGTCTCAAAATCTTCATCAACACCCCGAGCTCGGCTCGGCCCCAGGTAGACCCGCTGCACAGGCTCTCATCTAGTTGGCAGGTCCGAAGGCTCGCCTGTGGGGGAGAGGTTTGGTTTGAGAAATCTTCATCAACACCCCGAGCTCGGCTCGGCCCCAGGTAGACCCGCTGCGCAGGCTCTCATCTAGCTGGCAGGTCCGAAGGCTCGCCTGTGGGGGAGAGGTTTGGTTTAAGAAATATTCATCATCACCCCGAGCTCGGCTTGGCCCCAGGTAGACCCGCTGCGCAGGCTCTCATCTAGCTGGCAGGTCCGAAGGCTTGCCTGTGGGGGAGAGGTTTGGTCTGAGAAATCTTCATCAACACCCCGAGCTCGGCTCGGCCCCAGGTAGACCCGCTGCGCAGGCTCTCATCTAGCTGGCAGGTCTGAAGGCTCGCCTGTGGGGGAGAGGTTTGGTTTGAGAAATCTTCATCAACACCCCGAGCTCGGCTCGGCCCCAGTTAGCTCGCTACGCAGGCTCTCATCTCGCTGGAAGGTCCAAAGGCTCGCCTGTGGGGGAGAGGTTTGGTTTGAGAAATGTTAATCAACACCCCGAGCTCGGCTCGGCCCCAGGTAGACCTGCTACGCAGGCTCTCATCTAGCTGGCAGGTCCGAAGGCTCGCCTGTGAGGGAGAGGTTTTGTTTGAGAAATCTTCATCAACACCCCGAGCTCGGCTCGGCCCCAGGTAGACCCGCTGCGCAGGCTCTCATCATGCTGGCAGGTCCGAAGGCTCGCCTGTGGGGGAGAGGTTTGGTTTGAGAAATCTTCATCAACACCCCGAGCTCGGCTCGGCCCCAAGTAGACCCGCTGTGCAGGCTCTTATCTAGCTGGCAGGTCCGAAGGCTCGCCTGTGGGGGAGAGGTTTGGTTTGAGAAATCTTCATCAACACCCCGAGCTCGGCTCGTCCCCAGGTAGACCCGCTGCGCAGACTCTCATCTAGCTGGCAGGTCCGAAGGCTCGCCTGTGGAGGAGAGGTTTGGTTTGAGAAATCTTCATCAGCACCCCGAGCTCGGTTAGGCCCCAGGTAGACCCGCTGCGCAGGCTCTCATCTAGCTGGCGGGTCCGAAGGCTCGCCTGTGGGGGAGAGGTTTGGTTTGAGAAATCTTCATCAACACCTCGAGCTCGGCTCGGCCCCAGGTAGACCCGCTGCGCAGACTCTCATCTAGCTGATAGGTCCGAAGGCTCACCTGTGGGGGAGAGGTTTGGTTTGAGAAATCTTCATCAACACCCTGAGCTCGGCTCGGCCCCAGGTAGACCCGCATCGCAAGCTCTCATCTAGCTGGCAGGTCCGAAGTCTCGCCTGTGGGGGAGAGGTTTGGTTTGAGAAATCTTCATCAGCACCCCGAGCTCGGCTCGGCCCCAGGTAGACCCACTGCGCAGGCTCTCATCTAGCTGGAAGGTCCGAAGGCTCGCCTATGGGGGAGAGGTTTAGTGTTTAGAAATATCTCGGCACGGATGTTCTGGGCTAGGCAAAAGGCATCCTAAGGACAGACCCAAAATGGTTTCGGTAAGGGAGGATCTCGGCCAGGAGAGGTCTCGGCCAGGAGAGGTTTTGGTCAGGGGAGGTCTCGGCCAGGAGAGGTTTCGGCCAGGGGAGGTCTCAACCAAGAAACCTTTGTTGAGGGATCTCGCCAAGCGAAGTTCCCGACGGGCCTAGGTAAGGAGACCGATCGTTCGCGCAAGGTAAGGAGGGGCGGTCTTCCCTCAGCCTATGACACTTATCGTAAATTGTTCTCGGTAGAAGGCGGGAACGACGTGTCGGAGCTTTGGGTTCTCGGCAGATTCTCACCTATCGGCTGCTAAGAGAGACTATCCTAGAGGGGGTCGGGGGACCCGGGCGAAAGCAATCCTTAACAGCATTCGTTTTTTAACAGTTAAGAGAGAAAAGGGGAGAGGGGAGCAAAATTACACTTATATTATAAACCGAAGTCTTACAAAAATTGGAGCGTCTCGCTCATTACAGAGAAGAAAAAGAAACCCCTCAAGAGGGAGCGCTATATCCGCTCGAGCTCCCACTTGAGCTCCCGCTGGGGTCCACACTTGGACATCCACTAGAGCTCCCGCCAGAGCTCTACCCTGAGGTCTCGCCAGCAGCCGTGGTAAATTTCGAGATGTCCAAGGGCGGAGAGTCGAGCGCGCCTGGGGGCATAGGGATGGGCTCGAAGAGCCAAGGGACGAGCTGGGGAGCGGTCAAGGTCTTGCCACCCTCGTCCAAGCATCCCACGGCCCGCAACGTCTCGATCATCAACTTGGTCGTTGCCTGGGCATTGACTTGCAGGAGCTTGTCGGTGTCGTACTCGAAATAGTTTCTGCTCTTCAGCCTTTCATCGAGCGTGGGAGGGGGCGGGATCGCAGCTATCGCCGTCTCCAGGCGCTTGACTTGGCCCTTCAGTATGTCATTCTCGCACTCCACCCCGACCAATCGCGCGCAAAGCACCACGACTTGCGGAGAGTCCTGCGTAAGAGCGTTCTATCAGCAGCGAGAACGGAGGTATGAATCTTATAGGCGAGAACTAAGGTTGGAAAGGGTCTCGCTTACCTCCTCCGGCGGGCACATGGGCAGCTGGCGTTGGGCGTCCTCCAGCTCGGTCTTCAGGGCCGCCACCTGAGCCACTGCCTCCTCTCTCACCTTGTACATGTCAAGGAAATTCTGGTCGATGGTGATGCTTCGGCGATCACACATGTGCGCAAGCTCGAACCTACGCATCAGGGCCCGGACGGAATCGAAAGAGAGGAGGCGAGTGGACATTTGGTCGTACAGGCCCGCAAACTCCCGGCTATAGAGGTCGTAGCCCAGCGCGAAGGCTTCGCCGGTGACCTCTTTGCCCTCCGCCTAGCTCGGGAGCAGCGTCGAGAGGGAAACTTGGTTGGCCTCCGGATCCCATTGTAGCAAAGGCTTCCCTTCGGCGTCTAGGCTCTTCACGCCCATGCCAAAGTTCCTGTGCCCCTTTGGTACAGGCCTGGGCGGAGGCTGGGCGGAGCTTGCGGCAAACACTATCTCGGTGTCCACCTCGCCACCCGTCTCGGCCGCGGCCGGAGGGTTCTCAGCAGGGACCCCACCGCTACTCCTGGGGATGTCCCTCATCTCGCTGACCGCCGCTAGGATCTCGGCGAAAGACCTGTCCGACAGAGGGGGTCAGGCGGGCGAAGGTATCTTAGACTTCCCCTTCTCGGCGGCGGATGGCTTCAGCCTCTTCACCCGTTGAGACGAGAAGCCACTGAGTTTCCGCTTCGCGGCACCAGGTGGCGGAGGCGGACCTGGCTCTTCTCGGCAAGCGTGGGCCGCAGACCTCGCGAGAGCCAACGGATCTCCCGCAGTCTGGCCTTCGGCAGTGGGCGTCTCGGGGAAGGGTTGGCGCAAGGGGATCTCCCGCTCTCCTACGAAGGCAATGAAATACACTCAGCATTGAGGGACGCGCAAACACCGAGTAAAAGAAAAAAAAAAAGCGAGATCTCACCTTCGCCAGGAGGAACGGGGGGAAGGGATTCGACGTCCCACCTATGGAAGGGGACGTCAAACTCCTTAGTCCCAAATAACTCGAGGAGCGCGCCCTCGCGAGACCCTAAGGAGGGCGGCTTGTAAGCGGCATCCTCGTATTGAACCGGTGCGAGCGGGATGTTCCCGAAGTCGCCGGAGACGAAAACGAATTTCTCGCCCCAATGATGGTGCTTGTTGGCGAGACCGATTGTTTTGAGAAGCTGCCCGGAGAAGAAGACAACTCCCCCCTTCGCGCGGAAGGTAAACAGCTTCCGGAAGATCAAGAGGTTGAACTCTATCCTTTCGGATTCGCATGTAGCAGATGAACGCTACAAGGATGGCGACCGAATTCGGGTTCAGCTGCGCGGGAATGACCCCATAGTAGCGGAGGGCGAGGCGCATCTCTGGCCAAAGAGGGGGGCGAAAGCCCACCTCGAAGTGTTCGAGGGGGATCGCGAGCTCTCCCTCTCGCGCAGTGTTCACCCTATCGTTGTTGTCTGGGTTTCTTGCGGATAAGTTGGCGGGAACGTATCGGGACGTGATCAGCTGGTACTCGTCCAAGGTCAGAAGGCACGACGGGAATCGGTGCCTCCGGAAAGCTTCCGCATAATGAGAACGTCCCTCGTTCTCGCCAGGCATTATGGCTGAAGTGTTCGAAGGCGAAATATCAAGGAAAAGGGGCGAGAGCAAGACGTTCTCGGCAGAACGCGAAAGCAAAAGAGAGAGAGAGGGAGGTTCCGGATCAAAGAAATAAATGTGGTGGGTGAATCCGCCTATTTATAGAAAGCTCGGATAAATGATGATTTTCCTGGAAAAGGGGGCGGAGGTACAATTGTCACGCCTTAAGTCAACGGCACCTCGGTTCCCCGCCCGAATTGATAGTGACTTATCGACAGCCCTAGTCCGCGCAAGGGTCAAACGGTACGGCGAAAGCGAAAGCGAAGAATGTTCTCGCTAAGCGAAACTTAAGATAACAGCGATAACAACGGTTAACCAATAAAAGCATCTCACAATATCGCAAGCGGTCCACAGTCTAAAACAATTAAGAAAAACATAATTAGAAGACATGGTACATGGCGAGAAGGGAAAGCTAGAGGTAAGGAGAGGCGAGATATCAAGAATCAATAAGGCTCCCAGCGCTAGCGTCCTCGCTCTCGCTGTCGGGTCCTCGGGGGCGCCAGCGGGTTGAAGTAGGAGGAGAGCATGGTGTACCCTAGATTGATCCGACGAGCTTGGTCTCGTATCCGCGCGAGGCACCTCCCGGGGGAAGATACCGCAGTAGGGCAGCACGGCCGCTCCACCTCGCTTAGAAAGTAGTCTCGCTCCAGGGCCTACAACCTTTGATCCACCGATCTGCGGAACTCCCTCGCCATGTAGGCCTAGGCCCACTCCTGCCGCGTAAGTTTAGAGAGGATGGCCTCGACCCTTTTCCCTCTCCTTCTTGCGCTTCCCGTGACAACCAGCATTTCTTCCATCTCGTCAGAGGAGGGGAAGGGAGAGCTGTCGCCATCCTCCTCTTGATCCCTGTCATTGTCCTTGTCCTCTTTAGCCCCCGATCGCAGGTCCGGATCTCCTGAGAAGGCAATCGGGCGGTCAGTACGAGAACCGGGTAGGGGCAGCAGTAGTGTGTGGCATACTAGAACCATGGCGAGATCCGTCGGCCGGGGGAAGGCAAGAAGGCCCGGGTTCTCCCTCGACATCCATCCCAAACAGAAGATGGAGGGGCTTCCCACGGCCCGGACGGAAGGTCTCACGCGCCGTGACCTCCGCATGGCCCGAAGTCTGGGGAGGGTCGCGCTCCCTCTCGGAACGGTCCGCCTCCGGCGTCGCAGAAGGGTCGGCAGGCGCGTCACCCACAAAAGGGTGAGGATTTATTGCTGGATCGTCATAGGGGGCAATCTCTACGACAGTCTCCTGCAAGGTAAGATCCGGGCAAGCGGAAGCAGGCGCTGCGAGAGTCCCGCCCAAGGGTTAGAATAACCAAAAGAAAAGCGGACAAAAAAGGAGGGGCTACCTGGAGGTCCTGAACCATTGGCGGGAGCTCTTTTCGGAACTTGCGGCTGGTCCTCAGGCGGGCGAGACGTCAATGGGTCTGGGGGCACCGGCGGAAGCCCAGCACCACCTTCCGGGACCACCTGCCAAGAAAGGTTCAGTGACCAATTCTTAAGAACAGTAATCCGCTAGTCGGCAAGACATACCCTCTGCATCAGAAGGGGATTGGCCGCGCGGCTTGGGGATGGAGTTGGAGAGGCCCGGTGCTCTCGCGTGGGGTCCTGAGGGGTCTTCTTCTTCTGATTCTCTTGTTGAGGCGGCGGAGGCTCAATGGTGGGTGCTCCTCTCGCCAGCCAAGGAGCCACTAGGGCGCTGCTGGCAATGGCCTGTGCTTGCGCCGCCTTTATACGTTCCTGAAGACTCTGCGAGAGTGGCTTACCAACCTATTTGGGGCGCATCGCGAGGTCGCGCGAGATCTCAGAGGAGCGATAAAAGTCAGGGGCAGATTTTCGGCCTTCTATCAACGCATATATATAGTCGTGGTATGGCCCACCAAAAGATTCTCTTTTAAAGTGACACGTGCCCAATGAATATTGCTGGGCTGGACGTGTCTTTTCGAGTGCAGGGCTAGCTCAAAAAGAGCAGGGATTGTGTACAACCCCAAATTCGCTGGGTGGGACCCAGAGGCATTAACGGTCGGGGTTGGACCAGCCCCAAGTTAGATCGGGCCTGAGGACCAGAAGAGCTCTCACGCCAGAGGAGCTTCCGCCTAGGAGCAGGCGAGATCCCGCCCATGTCCAGAAGCGGGCGAGAAAGCACAGCGCTGAGTGAGCCTCGCTCAACGCCGCGTCCAGTAGTAAGGGCGTTGAGTGAGCTCCACTCACTCAACGCCGCGTCCAGTAGCAAGGGAATTGAGTGAGCTCCACTCACTCAACGCTGCGTCCAGCAGCAAGGGCGTTGAGTGAGCTCCACTCACTCAACGCCGCGTCCAACAGCAAGGGCGCTGAGTGAGCCTCGCTCAACGCCGCGTCCAGCAGCAAGGGCGTTGAGTGAGCTCCACTCACTCAACGCCGCGTATAGCAGAAGGGCATTGAGTGAGCTCCACTCACTCAACGCCGCATCCAGCAGCAAGGGCGTTGAGTGAGCTCCACTCACTCAATGCCGCGTCCAGCAGCAAGGGCATTTAGTGAGCCCCACTCACTCAACGCCGCGTCCAGTAG
This sequence comes from Platanthera zijinensis, assembly GCA_039513925.1. NCBI lineage: Eukaryota > Viridiplantae > Streptophyta > Magnoliopsida > Asparagales > Orchidaceae > Platanthera > Platanthera zijinensis. The sequence goes on along the minus strand of CM077093.1, from coordinate 18,084,940 downwards.
TAAGGGCGTTGAGTGATCTCAACTCACTCAATGTCGCATCCAGTAGCAAGGGCATTGAGTGAGGTCCACTCACTCAACGCCGTGTCTAGTGACAACGTTAGGATTAGAGGAGCTCCCGCCTAGTAGCAGCTCCCCCTAAAGGCAGGCGAGAAGCGTTCACCTTCGGTCAGCCGAGAACTGCTCTCGGTAGAGCCAGCGAGAAGGCGAGGGCTGGCTCAGCGTGAGACTTGACACTTCCCTTTTGGCTCCCGCCCGAGGAAGGCGAGAGGTTTCTCGGCGCAGAGCTCTCGCCGAGTGGGGCCCAGGTTCAGGTTAAAATGTCTTAATTACCCCCGGGTGAAATTATCCTTATACCCTCAGGGGCTGCATTTAACACTTTTCAGACAGCGGGATTTGGCTATTGGCAGACCAGCCAGTGGTATTTCAGTAACTTCAGGTCAGCAAAAGGTTATAAATAGACCCATAAGGTCTTTTTTAGAAGGCGGACTCTCATTTTTTCTCTGAATCCACAGTGCCTTCTTAGGAGCTCCTAGCCCAGCTTTTGGCTTTGGAGGGGAAGCTCTCAGAGATCTTCCGGGTGTGAGGTGGGACGTCCCAGCTGAGGCTTTGGGTCGGTCTTTGGACCTTAGCAGCCAGTCGAGGGTCGAGGCTTGAGGGAAGTAGGTGTTGGCTGCACCCTGGTTTTTGAACTCCCGTTGAGGTCAATTTTGGCTTCAACATGAAGAACAATGGAATGTCTTTGACCTTCATATTGTAATCTTCTAGCTGATTCTTAAGCCACAGTAACTGTGTACAACAACTACCGGTAGAAATGTATTCTGACTCTGTCGTTGAGATTGCGACACAATTTTGCTTTTTGCTGCTCCATGATATAAGCCTTCTTCCTAGGAACTGACATTTCCCGGAAGTGCTTTTCCTGTCATCTTTGCTACCTACAAAGTCTGCATCTGAAAAACCAATTAGTTTACTGTCATTACTTCTTGGGTACCATAATCCAAGATTCGGTGTACCTTTAAGGTATCTCAAAATCCGCTTTGCAACAGCATAGTGAGATTCCTTACAGTTCACTTGGAATCTAGCACAGACACGTGTAGAGAACATTATGTCTGGTTTACTGGCAGTAAGGTAGAGCAAGGATCCAACTATGCTTCTGTACTTGGTTTCATCAAAAGGTTTCCCTTTCTCATCCTTGTCCAGAGACATAGTTGAGGTCATTGGAGTCCTCATAGAGGTTGCACTCTCCATTCCGAATTTCTTAATCAACTCCTTGGTGAACTTAGTCTGAGAGATGAAAATTCCATCTTCAGATTGTTTCACCTGAAGTCCTAAGAAATACTTCAGCTCTCTCATACTACTCATTTCAAACTTCCCTTGCATAAGTTTAGAAAACTTTTTGCAAAGTTTGTCGTCTGTAGAACCAAAAATAATGTCATCGGCATAAATTTGCACTGGCAAAATCTTGCCTTTAATTTCCCTAAGAAATAATATCTTATCTATCTTTCCCCTTGTGAACTTGTTCTTGAGGAGAAAGGTAGATAACGTTTCGTACCAAGCTCGAGGAGCTTGTTTCAAACCGTACAACGCTTTTGATAATAAATAAACATACTCAGGAAAATTAGGATCAACGAAACCTGGGGGCTGTTCCACGTACACCTCTTCCTTTATTTCACCATTCAGGAAGGCGAACTTCACGTCCATTTGATAGACAGTGAACCCCTTCAGTGCAACATAAGCTAGGAACATCCTGATGGCCTCCAGTCTTGCCACTAGAGCGTATGTATGGTCGAAGTCGATCCCTTCTTCTTGACGGTATCCTTTGGCGACGAGTCTAGCCTTGTTCTTGATGATTATCCCGTTCTTGTCCAACTTGTTCTTGTAGACCCATTTCGTTCTGATGACATTCTTACCTTTAGGTCCTGGAACAAGCGTCCAAACTTTACAGCGCTTGAACTGATTCAATTCTTCTTCCATGGCTAAGATCCATGATGCGTCTGAGTTTACTTCCTCAAACTTCTTTGATTCAACCTGTGAGAGAAAACTTAAATATAGATTCTTGTTAGTTGTACCTCGATGAGTTCTAACACCATACCGAGGATCTCTTATGAACGGTCCATTGGGTGATCCTTCAGATGTCTGAGCTCAAGATTCCTCGCATCTGGAACTTCTTCAGCTACTGGAGTGACTTCATCAACTTGGACAATATTTTCATCTTGATCCTCTACCTCTCCAATAGGGGTTGGAGAGGTGATCTTGACGAACTTTTCATTTTTATCTTCGGTCGATTCATCCAAGCTGGTCTCTTTAAGTCTTGTACCTGCAGCTTCAACAAGCACACTAGACGATTCGCCTTGCAGCAAGCTCGTCTCATCAAATATAACATGTATAGATTCCTCTACAACAAGAGTTTTTCTATTGAAAATCATGTATGCCTTACTATGGCTACTATATCCTACAAAAATACCTTCAAAACTTTTCTCACTAAACTTGGTAGTATGATACTTACCATTATTAAGCAGAAAGCATTTACAACCAAAAATTCTAAAATATGAAACTGTTGGTTTCCTGCCTTTTAGAAGTTCATAAGGTGTCTTATCATGATTCTTGTTTATGAGGGCTCCATTTTGCACGTGACATGCAGTGTTGACGGCTTCAGCTCAGAAGTACTCTGGTAGTGAAGCATCACTCAACATAGTTTTACAGGCCTCTTTTAACACCCCTATTCGTCGCATAGCATATAACAGTAGGTCCGGCCAGGGCCCGACGCCATATACTACGGACAGACCAGTTGGTTACGCGTTGAAACCATTCAACCAATTGCACGCCCTACACAACATCCAGCGGAAGCATTAAAGTTAAGTTGCACAATTAAGAACCCTGCCAAAAGCATGAATGTCCACTACAATAACACCCGCAGGAATGTTCCAATACACAGAAAATAGAAATGGCCTTAAGGCCTTACAAAGTTTGCTTGACATAAAAGTGTTTTCATACATCGGCTCGCAGGCCGGCCACACATGGTCACAATGAAACACTCAAAATTAGGCCTTCGAGGGCCGGCTCAGCAACTTGGGCTTTAGCCCTCTATTTTCCGCTCGGCTCCGTAGCACCTGCAAGCACAAACCACCGCCCGGTGGCAAACAAAAGCAACGGTCAGCTATGCTGACCAAATTATAACGATCCCGCCCCCAAAATCGGGGCGGCGATGCTCTTTCCCTGCACTTTATTAGTATAGGCAATTTATTAGTGTAAACACACATCATCACAGGCGTATGCTCGCACGGCCACACACCTCGTGCACACAGGGCACATTCACGGAGAACCGGCCAACGACACGTCAATTCAAGCCATAGACGTTCCCGTTCCACCACCGCCCCTTGGACGGCCAACCATATGAGCATTTTGTCTTCTTGACCTTAGTCACGACAATTTAAGCAATAGACCGCCGAAGACTCTAATCCATGTCAACGGTCCCACCAAACGACATAGATCGGGTACGGTTCCGCCTGACCCGTGCTCATATCGCAACGGCAATTTAAGCCATATGCGCAGGTCAAGACTCACCGAGTCCCGTTTCCACCACAACAATCACATAACCCGGTTATGTTCACGTTGGCTCCCCGACCATCGTGTTGGCTAAACTCGCTTTTGCCCAGTTTTCCGGGTGCACCTTGGAGTTAATCTCCAAGGCTCCCTATTGCAATCTACCACGTAGAAAACCCAAAAAACGCCCAAACACCCGGAGTTTTTCCCGGTTCATATGCAATGCAACATCACCGACCCGGCTCTACTTGTCCGGATAGGCTTTACACACAATGCCTATATCCGTTTTCGCATACGGACTCTATACAAGGGGGACTTTACATATCTACCCTAAGGAACGCTCCAACTCTTCGCTCACTCGCGAGAGAGGGCTTCCTATGCAAAGGGAAAAAGGGCTTCACATGCCCAAGGATGAGAAATCGTTACCCTTGCGTTCTTCCGCGGCGCCATGAAAAACTATGCGGTAGGAAAGCACCGCAACGGTGTCACCTCTGCGGATCTGGACTCGGATCGCGATTCGGAGCTCCGACGCTCCACCGGCGGCCGGATCTTGGTGTCCAACCTCTTCCTTGCTCTCCCCTCTCTCTAAAACCTTAGAGAGAGAAAGCCCAAAAGAAAATGGGGTATTCCACCCTAATTCCCGGCTAAAACCACCCAGGAGCAGCCCCCCACCGTCGGATCCAAAGCCAAGGAAATGAACGGCCACGATTAGGCCTCAAATTAGAAAATCTGGGCCGAACATGGGTTGCAAAACGGCCGTGTGCCTGGCCGTGTCACCCATTCGTCGTCTCGACCGACTCGAAAACCAGCACACGACATTCGATACGGCCTCCGACACGCCCGTGTCACCTGTGACACGCCCGTGTCGAGACCCGTGTCACGCCCCCCGTGTGCAATCGGCCAGCTTTCCCAACCCGAGAAGGCCACGTACTGCGACACGACACCCAACACGCCCGTGTCGCATGTGACACACCCGTGTCAGGGCCCATGTCATGGCTCGTGTTCCTGACTCAGAAAACTGCCCAAAGTGACACGCCCTTGGACACGCCCGTGTCCCAGGCCGTGTGCCTCAACTCGACGATCTCCGATCGTCAAAACGTCGACCACATGACCCGTGGCCGAACACGCCTGTGTCACGCCCGTGACACGCCCGTGTCACGCCCGTGTTACGCCCGTGACACTTGCTCCAAAATTCAGACTGGGCTTAAAACATCACCCGTCCCTCTTTTGAGTTTCGGGGTGTTACAACTCTCTCTCCCTTAAAAGAATTTTGCCCACGAAATTTACTAAAGGAAAACCATAGGAACTTAAAACTTTTAACGGTACCTGAGCGGAATAACTCCGGGTACTCCTCCAGCATAGTTTGCTCCCTTTCCCAAGAGAGCTCCTCCCGACCGCAATTATCCCACCGGACCTTAACCATCCGGATCTCCTTATTACGGAGCCTCTTGACCTCAGAGTCTTCAATACAAATGGGCTTGACCTTAGTCGTCAACCCTTCGTCCACCGGTACTTGATCCACTGCGATCACTAGCGAAGGCTCTTGCACCGCCTTCCGCAACACAGAGATGTGGAACACATCGTGTAGCCCACTCAACTCCACCGATAGCTTCAAACGGTATGCGGCTTCGCCGACTCGCTCCAGAACCTCAAAAGGTCCAAGGTATCTTGGGCTCAACTTCTTCAAGCGTCTCACCCACGAAACCCCCTTGCACGGCTTCACTTTCAAGTATACCCAATCGCCTACCGCAAACTCCACGTTCCGGTTCTTGGCATTGTAATACTTCGCCTGCCTGTCCTGAGCGATCAACAAGCGCTCCCGAATGATCCGCACCAATGAGGTAGCACTCTCCACCTCCTGCTTCTTGTACAACCTTGCCTCACCTGTTTCTAACCAAGACAACGGCGTGCGACATTTTCTACCGTATAGGGCCTCAAAGGGCGCCATTTGGATACTCGCCTGGTAGCTATTATTGTACGCGAACTCCACCAAATACAGGTGGTCCTCCCAATGCTTCCCGAAGTCTAGAACACACATGCGGAGCATGTCCTCCATCGTTCTATTGACTCTCTCGGTCTGCCCATCCGTCTGCGGATGGAAGGCTGTGCTGAACTTCAACTTTATCCCCAGCATCTGCTGCACCAACCTCAGATCATTGGACGTGAAACGCCCATCGCGATCACTCACAATGCTGCGAGGCACACCATGCAGTCTAACTATATTGTCAACATATAGCTTCGCCAACTTCTCCACCGAGTCGTCCTTCCTATGCGGAATGAAATGCGACACCTTAGTTAACCGATCTACGATCACCCAGATGGCGTCGTTCCCCTTCTGCGACCTTGGCAACCCAAGCACAAAGTCCATAGATATGTCGTCAAACTTCCACTCCAGTATAGGCAAGGACTTCAGAAATCCTCCCGGCTTTTGGCACTCCGCCTTCACCAAGGCGCACGTTTGGCACTTAGCCACAAACAACGCTACGTCTTTCTTAAGCCCCGGCCACCAAAACAGCTTCTTGAGGTCACGGTACATCTTTGTGCTCCCTGAGTGGATCGAGTACTTGGTATGATGAGCCTCGTACATCAACTCCGCCCGTAGGTTACTCCCGCTTGGGACGCACAACCGATGATCCTTCCTTAACAACCCATCTTCCACTGAAAATTGGGAATTTGACCCATCCAACGCTGCCTCCATAAGCTCCTACATGGAGTCATCTAACTCCAATGCCCGCCGAACCCGGTTAGCCAGGTCATACTGAACCTCTGTCCAGTTCAACATTGCTTTGGCGCTCGTCTGCTTGTCAACTCAGCAGATTTCAAGCTCCTCCAACTCCCGTATCAGCCATTCATCATGCACTGACAACCAGTTGGCTTGGGCGGGAGCCCTGCGACTCAACGCATCAGCAACCGCATTGCCCTTCCCGGGTACATAATGAATCTTGAAGGTGTAGTCCCCCAGGAACTCCATCCACCTCCTCTGCCTCATGTTAAGATCCTTCTGATCCAATAGGTACTTCAGGCTCTTGTGATCGGTATATATATCGACCCTTACGTTGTATAGGTAGTGCCTCCACAGCTTAAGTGCAAATATCACGGCCGCCAACTCCAAGTCGTGGACCGGATAGTTCCTTTCATGCACTTTCAGCTGACGCGATCCATAAGCTATCACGCTCCCATGCTGCAACAGCACACAACCCAAACCACTACCCGAGGCGTCACTATAAACCTCGAAGCCCTCGGTCCCACTCGGCGAACTAAGCACTGGCGCCGTGGTCAACCGTCTCTTCAGCTCCTCAAAAGCTTGCACGCACTCCTGCGTCCACAAGAATCTCTGATCTTTCCTTGTCAACTTCGTGAGAGGTAGCGATATCCGCGAGAAGTTCTCTACGAAGCGCCTGTAATATCTGGCAAGCCCGAGAAAACTACGGACTTCGGCGACAGAAGACAACGCAGGCCACTCCCGTATCGCAACGATCTTCCCCGGATCCACCGCTATACCTTCCCCACTAACAACGTGACCAAGGAATGCTACTGAGGGTACCCAGAACTCGCACTTGGAGAATTTCGCATACAGCTCATTCCTCCTCAAAGTCTCCAATACCAGATGCAAGTGCTTGAAGTGATCTTCTTCGCACTGCGAGTACACCAATATATCATCAATAAAGACGATCACAAAGCGATCCAGGAAATCTCGGAACGTCCTGTTCATCAAGTCCATAAACACTGATGGCGCATTCGTCAGTCCAAACGACATGACTGTGAACTCGAAATGCCCATACCTTGTGCTGAACGCCGTCTTCGGGATATCACATTCTCTTATCCTCAACTGATAGTACCCCGACTTCAAGTCCAACTTAGAATATACTGACGATCCGACTAACTGATCGAACAGATCATCAATCCTCTGGATCGGGTACTTGTTCTTCTCCGTCAGCTTGTTCAACTCTCTGTAGTCGATACACAACCGCATACTCCCGTCCTTCTTCTTAACGAAGAGGACCGGTACGCTCCAAGGCAACGAGCTTGGACGCACATAACCTTGCTCCATCAGCTCCTCTAGCTGAACTTTCAACTCTGCCATCTCCTTAGGCGCCAACCTATACGGAGCACGTGACACCGGTTTGGCCCCCGGTACGAGCTCGATGGTGAAATCAATCTCCCGCTGCGGTGGGGCTCCGGGAAGACTATCCGGGAACACATCGGGGTATTCACAAACCACGGGGATGCTATCCAACATGGACTTTGGCTCCACAGCCCCCACTATTGCGAAGAACAGCTCTGCACCAGCACGAACTGCCTTTACCATCTGAAGAGCAGACATCAGCGTCTTGCTCGACCCCTTGAGTCCCTCGAATGTTGTCCCCCGCCCAACACCCAGCTTGACCTCCTTCCGGTCGTAATCAATCCAAGCCTTCTGCTCCGAAAGAAAATCCATCCCAAAGATAACGTCGAACTCTACTAGCGGCAGCAATGACGCTAGTAAGTCGAACTCTTGGCTCCCTATGTGAACCTTTACGGCACACACTCTGTCCGCACGCATTGAGCACCCATTCGGTAGCAGCACATCCAACTTGTCCTTCGCCATTGAAGAAGGGACTCCGATGCGCGATATAAAATTTTCGGACAAGAAGGAGTGTGAAGCTCTCGTATCGAACAGTGCCTGTGCCGGACTATCGCTAATCAAAACAAAGCCTATGCAAACCATATTAGGCTAACAAGCAATAAACAACAGTATCTAAGTTAACTTGCTATAAATTAACTCGTACCTGTCACCACATCCGCTTGTTTAATGGCCTCCTGTTGCCCCAAGTTGTAGACTCTAGGCTGAGTCGGAGCATAGTGGAACGCGGTTGACTCCACCGCCTTGCCCTTCTCTTCGTAAGTAGCTCCTTATTTTCTCTCGTACTTTGGGCGTCCGCTCCAGCAATCGCGGGCAAAGTGCCCCGTCTTTCCACACGTGAAACAAGCGCACGGGGTTCGATTGGTAGTTGCCCCCGAGGCACCTGTAGAAGAAGCTGGACCTGACGTCCTAGCCTTCTTGTAGAATCTTCGATAGCCCGACTTCGATGTAGTCGGCGCCTTGAACTCTGATTTCTTCCCACCAGATTCCTTCTTAGCTTGCACATTTCTCATGTCCTTCTCCAAGGACCGGGCCGAGTTGACCAAGGTTAGGAAACCCTGCGTCATGGGCCCTGACAGTAGCAACCTCAGCTCATCTCTTAACCCTTCATAGAAGCGGTTAGTCTTTCGCTCCTCGTCGGCAAAGGTAGCGCTAGCATATCTCCCCAACCGAGTAAACTCGTGGAGGTACTCGTCTACAGTGCTATATCCTTGCACCAACTTTTGGAACTCGTTCTCCAATGCGATCCTCTGCACTGAGGGGAGGTATTGAGCCATGAACAATCTTGCAAACTCCGCCATAGGAACTTCGGCCAACGGCCTTCCCCTCAACCGGTGTAGCTCTAGCCCTTCCCACCATAACCTTGCGTCCCCATCCAAAAGGAACGTCGCTATTGTGGTCTTCTTCCACTCTTCCGTTTCAGTCGTTGTCATCACCCTATTGACTCTTGAGAGCCAATCTTCAGCCTGGGTCGGGGTTCCCGTTCCCGAGAACACCGGTGGGTGGAAGCTCATCACATGCTTAAGCTGTCTCTCAGTTGCTCTTCGAGGCAACTCCGGCTCCACCGCCACCTACTCAACCCTTCTAGGCTCCGCCGCTTGGAGCGACACTTGCTCCTCTGCAGGAGCAGGCTGCTGCACCTGTCTTGCGGGTTGCACATTAATCATCGCCATGACAGCTTCTGCCACCAACCTAATGGTCTCGGCAGACGGAGGTGTTGCAGGCGCTTCACTTGGCGCACTGCTTGCCTCAGAACCTGGCCATTCTGGCGGCCCAGCACCACTTCTGGTCACCTATAATCGTGCAATACACCGATAAGCGACCAAATATTATTGCAAACAGCAATTATAGGAACACGCAGGTTCCTCAAACATGTGTATTTTCATTCCTAAGTGGACATTCATGGGTTCTTTTCATGTTATAACGATGACGCACACATGTGCTCACCACCACTTAAAGTGAATTCGCCCACGAATTCATTGAAGTTTGACCGAAACCAGTAGTCTGATACCAATTTGTAACACCCATATCCGTCGCATAGCATATAATAGTAGGTCCGGTCGGGGACCGACGCCATATACTACGGACAGACCGGTTGGTTACGCGTTGAAACCATTCAACCAATTGCACGCCCTACACAACATCCAGCGGAAGCATTAAAGTTAAGTTGCACAATTAAGAACCCTGCCAAAAGCATGAATGTCCACTACAATAACACCCGCAGGAATGTTCCAATACACAGAAAATAGAAATGGCCTTAAGGCCTTACAAAGTTTGCTTGACATAAAAATGTTTTCGTACATCAGCTCGCAGGCCGGCCACACATGGTCACAATGAAACACTCAAAATTAGGCCTTCGAGGGCCGGCTCAGCAACTTGGGCTTTAGCCCACTATTTTCCGCTCGGCTCCGCAGCACCTGCAAGCACAAACCACCGCCCGATGGCAAACAAAAGCAACGGTCAGCTATGCTGACCAAATTATAACGATCACGCCCCCAAAATCGGGGCGGCGATGCTCTTTCCCTACACTTTATTAGTGTAAACACACATCATCACAGGCGTAGGCTCGCACGGCCACACACCTCGTGCACACAGGGCACATTCACGGCGAACCGACCAATGTCACGTCAATTCAAGCCATAGACGTTCCCGTTCCACCACCGCCCCTTGGACGGCCAACCATTTGAGCATTTTGTCTTCTTGGCCTTAGTCACGACAATTTAAGCCATAGACCGCCGAAGACTCTCATTCATGCCAACGGTCCCACCGAACGACATAGATCGGGTACGGTTCCGCCTGACCCGTGCTCATATCGCAACGACAATTTAAGCCATATGCGCAAGTCAAGACTCACCGAGTCCCATTTCCGCCACAACAATCACATAACCCAGTTATGTTCACGTTGGCTCCCCGGCCATCGTGTTGGCTAAACTCGCTTTTGCCCAATTTTCCGGGTGCACCTTGGAGTTAATCTCCAAGGCTCCCTGTTGCAATCTACCACGTAGAAAACCCGAAAAATGCCCAAACACCCGGAGTTTTCCCCGGTTCATATGCAATGCAACATCACCGACCCGGCTCTACTTGTCCGGATAGGCTTCACACACAATGCCTATATCCGTTTTCGCATACGGACTCTATATAAGAGGGACTTTACATATCTACCCCAAGGAACGCTCCAACTCTTCGCTCACTCGCGAGAGAGGGCTTCCTATGCAAAGGGAAAAAGGGCTTCATATGCCCAAGGATGAGAAATCGTTACCCTTGCGTTCTTTCGCGGTGCCATGAAAAACTATGCGGTTGGAAAGCACCGCAACGGCGTCACCTCCGCGGATCTGGACTCGGATCGCGATTCGGAGCTCCGACGCTCCACCGGCGGCCGGATCTTGGTCTCCAACCTCTTCCTTGCTCTCCCCTCTCTCTAAACCCTTAGAGAGAGAAAGCCCAAAAGAAAATGGGGTATTCCACCCTAATTCCCGGCTAAAACCACCCAGGAGCAGCTCCCCGCCGTCGGATCCAAAGCCAAGGAAATGAACGGCCACGATTAGGCCTCAAATTAGAAAATCTGGGTCGAACACGGGTTGCAACACGGACGGGTGCTTGGCCGTGTCACCCATTCGCCGTCTCGACCGACTCGAAAACCAGCACACGACATTCGACATGGCCTCCGACACGCCCGTATCACCTGTGACACGCCCGTATCGAGACCAGTGTCACGCCCCCCGTGTGCAATCGGCCAGCTTTCCCAACCCGAGAAGGACACGGCCTGCGACACGGCACCCGACACGCCCGTGTCGCATGTGACACGCCCGTGTCAGGGCCCGTGTCATGGCCCGTGTGCCTGACTCAGAAAACTGCCCAAAGTGACACGCCCTGGGACACGCCCGTGTCCCAGGCCGTGTGCCTCAACTCGACGACCTCCGATCGTCAAAACGTCGACCATATGACTCGTGGCCGAACACGCCTGTGTCACGCCCGTGACACGCCCGTGTCACGCCCGTGACCCGTGGAACTCAACAATGTATCCTTTGTCGCACAGTTGACTTATGCTTGTGAGATTGTGTTCCAATCCCTCCACATAAGCTACATACGAAAAGGATACACTACCATTAGTGATCATACCGTAGCCTTTAGTTATCCCTCGGTCTGAACCTCCAAAGATGACCTTTGGTCCGTTGTAGACTGGAGTGAAATTCTGGAGTAGGCTTCTTGTCCCGGTCATGTGCCGAGAGCATCCACTGTCCAAGTACCAGATTGGCATTTTGGTGGCCTTTGGACATACCTGCATTCATGATCACTTTTCCTTAGGAACCCAAACATGTTTGGGTCCTTGGTCTCGGGTTAGAACACTCCCCTTACGAAGATTAGCATCCTGAGTGGTCAATCTCATGTTGCCAACTTTAGGAGTAGCGACCTTCCTGGTATTAAACCAACAATCGATGGCAAAATTACCAATTTTGCCACAGAACCAACAGTCAAACCTGTTGTATCTTTGCCTTATGTACTCCTGCTTGACCTTTTGAGATGGTGGTCTAGCAGGGGTAGCACACTAGGAGGAGGAGGCTTCATGGTGATGGCAGTCACATGATTTCTTCTCCTTCGGAGGCCTTTCCCCAACGGGCTTTACTTTAGGTGCTTTCTTGAAGTTGTGGCCATGATTATAAGGACCATAGCCCTGAAGAATCACTTCTTCATAAGGTGCCTTAAAGACACTTTTACCAAAGTTCCGAGGGCGAGTCCATCCTTGGTACCAAGACTTTGGCTCTACATAAGTAGGCCTGGTCAAGTGACCAAAGGACGAGTCCAGATCAAATTTATTTGTTGGAAAGATAACTTTCTTAAAGACAGTCTGATCTAGAGGGGCTTTCCCCTTTTCTTTGACCAAGGTCTTCTTGGCGGCCTTATTCTTCCGTTGAGCCTTGTTTCTCCTAGAGGATTTACTAGGAGAGGCAACATGGCCTAGTCCAACTCCTTGGGCCTTAGCTGAGAATTCAGCAACGAGTGGAAGAACTATCTTAGGCTTTGAGAAACTTTCAACAAGTTTCTTCTCAGCCTCGAGTTGTTTTTCTACCTCTTTGATGATTTCTTCTTTAAGGTCGAGGTGCTTAAGAGCTTGATTGTATTCTTAAATAGCAAAATTGAAGTTCTCTTGAAGAGAGTAAGTCTTAGCGACTTCTTCTCTCAAGCTTCTCTCAATAGCCTTTAGAGACTTAATCTCTTTAGCCTGAGTTTTCACGACTCGGCAACATTTGTCATAAGTCATGATCAACTCCTTGTACTGGTCCATAAGTTCCCGCTCATCGTCAGAAGAGCTGTCCTCATGATCATGCTCAGAACTTTCAGATTCAGAGAGAGGAGTGTGAGATTTTACCTTCCCAGTAAACTGGGGCTCTTGTTCGTCATCTGATTGAGCCATGAGCCCAAAGTAGGCTTCCTCTTCTTCACTCGACTCAGATGAGTCGGAGTCACTGAGAGTCTTGCCCTACTTGGCCAACAAGCTCTTCTCTGTCCTCTTCTTGTGGTACAAGGACTTCTTTTCCTCTCTTCTGCCACCCTCCTTCTTCTCTTGGGGGCAGCCAGCTATGACGTGACCTGGTTTGTTGCAGCAGTAGCAAACATTATCAGTAGAAATCTATTTGTTCTGTTTAGAGTTATATCTGTTATGGCTACTCGAGCCTTTCTTTCGCTGATCACCGTCATGTCGTGATCTTCTGTATGAGGCATCCTTGCCTCTCCACTGCTTCTTCTTATTCAAGAATTTCTTGAACTACCATGAGAGCAAAGAGAACTCTCCTTCATATAGTTTTGAGCCTGAGGTGCTTGGCTCAGAACTTTCCTCTTCACTTACTTCTTGAGCAGGTGCTGGTGAGGTAGCTTTGCCCTTCCTTGAACTGACAGCCTTTAATGCAACCAACTTCTCTTTTGAGGAGAAGCGACTTTTCTCTTCTTCAGCTTTTCTGGAATTGATCTGCAGTTCATAGGACATCAGCTTGCCAAATAGATTCTGTGGGTCTGTCTCAGCTAGTCTGCCAAACTCCTGGATGGCACAGAATTTGTTGTCCCATTCCTTTGTGAGAGACCTCAGAAACTTATCATTCAGCTCCCCATTGGTGAAGATTCGGCCATACACTCGTAGGCCATTTACTATCTTGAAGAAATTCTCAAAGGTATCTGCAATGGTCTCCTTTGACCCTTGCTTGAAGGCTTCATATTTCTGTTTTAGTAGGGACCTTCTATCATCCCTCACTTCTTCAGTACCATCCATCAGAGTAACTAGAGACTGCCACATCTCCTTAGCCGATTGACAGTGAATCAGATTCTACAGCATCGAGTCATCGACTGCACTTGTTATACTATTTTTAGCTTTCTTGTCCAAAGAGACAAGTGTAATCTCGTACTTATCTAGATCCATCAATTTCTTAGGAACCTTCTTGGTTGGATCTATAGTGGAGGTAGTCATGGGGACGTAAGGACCTTCTTCAACAATCATGAAGATCCGGGGGTCCACAGCTTCCATGAAAAATTTGATTCTCTCTTTCCATATGGGAAAGTTATTCTTTGTGTACAGGGAAAGCTTGGAAAAATCTTTGACCTTGTCCATTGCTTGAATAACAAAATGACAACTTTCGAGAGGAAATTGATCAAGGTGTTAACCTTTTAACGACCAACCTCCCTCTGATACCAATTGAAAGTGTAAAGTTGTCAACCTAAATCACTTAGAGGGGGGTGAATATGTAAATCGTGCGTCTATTTGCGGAATAAAAATTTCAACGATCTAGCACCAGAAATCAAGCAATCACAGAAAGACAAGAAGATTTATAGTGGTTCCTTAATCTTGGGTACGTCCACTTTACCTCACCGATCTAACAAATCACTAGACTCGGCTACTCCACTATCTCGGATTGAAAACTATCCTACGTCTCGGAACCAAGTTCCTACAAACTCGATCCAAATGGATCTACACTCGGAAGATAAATAAAACTTCCTACAACTCGGAGAACAACGCTCCTAAACTCGGAGAATAATCTCCTAGAAGATAACAACAAGATTTGGAAAAATACAAACAGAGATTTCTCAGATCTGGAAAAATTCAGCCCTAGGTCTTCTTCTTGAATTGACGGCTCTTTCAGAAACGGTTGAAGAAGACTTGACAATCTGCCCTTAGAAAGCTTTGACCTACTCAATCAAGGAGAAGATGATGAACCCTTGAACAGCAAGTCTTATTGGATCGAAAGCAAAAAGATCGATCTACTCGTGAGCGGCGGCGGCGGCTTCAGAACGTGTTCTTTTGGAAAGATAAAGTCGATCCAGAAATTTAGAATGTACGGGAATCCGCTCCTTATAATTGTTAAGGTTTTGTCTTAACGATAAGACTTTATATAGGATTACCCTTAACGGTTAAAAAAGACATTAATGACGACACGTGGACCAATCACGTCAAGTCATTTGAAAATCCGGCCGATATGGACTTAAGATAATTTTTCTGAAAAATTAGACTTACAGTTCTCGAGAAGTACCTTTAGTTCTCGAGAACTAAAAACTGAGTTATCGAGAGCTATAAGAACTTCTCGAGAACTATACTGCTTAGAAGAATTCTGGACTTCTCGAGAACTAAAAGGCTGAGTTTTCGAGAACTAATTGACTTCTCGAGAACTATGGAGACTTCTCGAGAACTAACACTTAGAGAGATTTCTGAGGCAACTTTGACTATTCGAGAAAAGTAGGGCTGGCAGTTCTCGAGAACTTAAGCCAAGCTTCTCGAGAACAAGATGGACTTCTCGAGAACTATAGTTGAGACTTCCCGAGAACTGGCCAAGACTTTTCGAGAACAAAGAAGACTTCTCGAGAACTAAGAAGACTTCTCGAGAACTCTGACTTAAAAATTCTTGAACCTGTCTGGACTTCTCGAGAACCAAAAGTTGGGACTTCTCGAGAACTCTAAGGACTTCTCGAAAACTAAGAGGCTAAGCTTCTCGAGAACTCTAACGACTTCTCGAGAACTAAGAGGCTAAGCTTCTCGAGAACTCTAAGTAATTCTCGAGAACTCTAAGTAATTCTCGAGAACTAAGAGGACTTCTTAAGAAGTGGACTTAGAGAATTTACTAAACTTTAGAAGAAATCTTTCTATTCTCTTCAAGAGTCCAATCTTCATTCCATGATCCAAGGTTTGAATATGAAGTATATCCCAATAGAGAGGCTACACATGAGTCAACACCTTGGGTCACATAGTGAGGGATTACACTGTATGGTCCTATGTTCATGACCCACTGTAGACTGACATTGGTCTACACTTAGCAATGGTAATCTGCAAACACACAGCTAAAACAAGGATATCAAATACAACATAATTCATCTTAGTTCAAGGGTGACTTCATGCAAATCTGGGTTATTGTGGATGCAATACCCAACAGGGAGAAATTATTAAGTTAAGGGTATTGGACATAGAAGCCTTTCTGGCTCACGACCATCCCCGTAACCAAATATATCTCACCCAAGCCATTGAGCGTAGCATTAAGCCATACCTAGCGGCCAAGAAATTCCTCCGCAAATTACGAACTCGGGTCCCTCGCACACGACACCAAATAATTAGAGAGCGGTATCTAGCTCGCAAAGTCTTGAATAAGTTCAGAACCCTTTGCTCTAATTCTGCAGACTTACTCCACCAATAATATGACCAACCATACCAACTACTTAGTAGTAAACACACACCTCCTAAACCACTCTTGTCTGAGTTACGACATGGCCCCGGGATCTACAGTTTAAAAATCCAGCTCTGATTCAAAATCCGCGATTGGATTTTAGAAGTATTAGGACTCGTGGATAAGGGATGCAATAATACATTACTTGACATTAAATTAGTCCCACCGACCCATATCCAACAAATCCCTACCAACGAACGCTTTAACGCCCAATAGATGGACGGTCAATTATTCCATTACAATCAACAACTAAACACCGCTTACAAACTTAGTTATAAACTTGATAACAATACCTGGACCCATGACCACGCTCTTCCGGCCCGTATCACACTACACGATTTACAACTTAGCAATGTCCATCGTGTTATCGGACTTAACCTCTTAATCAATTGGTATCATAGACTTCTTATTACAAGCACGGGTCTGCACCTCCTCCAACAACCTGCCTTCCGCTTTATCTCAGAGTTGCATCAGAAGCATGGTGGAATCGAAACTAACATTAACACCACCTCACCTACATGCCATTGTAACACCAAGAGCACATGTCAAGGCGACCATCCTCTTCCAATACCCCAAGCCATAGACAAAATAGAAACCTGCGAATTTTATCCAGATAATTACGAATCCTCCCCTTCACCACTCCCTACACTCATTCCTCTACATCTTGTATATAACCTCTTAGAAACTGGTAATACAGATATCGACCATCTTATTAGCACGTTAGAAAAAGATGAAACATTTGGGACTCATCCATAATGTCATTGGGATAGAAACAAACTGTTCTGCAAATTAGAACTCAAAGATCCAAATTTCCGCATAGTGACACAAAAAATTGATGCGACTAATGAAAATCTAGTATATTTTAAGATGCATATATATGACTTACTTAACCTTAAGATCATCCAGCGTAGTAATAGTCCATATCGTAGCTTGACATTCATAGTGAACAACTTCGCGGAAAATCCCGCATAGTTATCGACTATCGTCGATTAAATGATAATACTATAGACGATGCTTACAATATTCCTGATAAAAATGAGTTACTCAACAGCATCCAGAACAATTATGTCTTTAGTAAATTTGACTTAAAATCAAGATTTTGGCAAATGAAGATGCATCCCGATAGTATTCCCTGGACAACATTTACCTGCCCACTAGGACACTTTGAATGGTTAGTAATGCTCTTTGGCCTAAAAAATGCACCCATCATTTTCCAAAGAAAAATGGATGATATATTTAATAAATATTGAAATTTTACAAGTGTTTATATAGACGATATTTTAGTACACACCCGAACACATGAAGAACATGTAAGTTATCTAAAATTAGTATTATCATAATTCATGAAACAAGGATTGGTTATTAGTACCCAGAATGCCCAATTTTTTA
The DNA here is from genome assembly GCA_039513925.1 of Platanthera zijinensis. Lineage (NCBI taxonomy): Eukaryota > Viridiplantae > Streptophyta > Magnoliopsida > Asparagales > Orchidaceae > Platanthera > Platanthera zijinensis. The sequence goes on along the minus strand of CM077093.1, from coordinate 18,067,192 downwards.
GAAAAAAAATAGAATTCCTTGGAGTAATTCTAGCACAGAGAAAAATCAAACTCCAAGAACATAAAAGTAAAAAGGTTCTAGAGTTTCCACCTATTACAACTATTAAACATCTACAACAATTCCTTGGATTGATAAATTATGCAAGTCCATTCATTAAAAATTTAGGAAAACTAGCATGCCCACTATATAGTAAGATAAAGAGCACGCAGAAGGCATTTAATAATGAAGATATGAAATAAATAGAGAAAATAAAGGAAACCATAAGGTCTCTACCAGAGTTGCAATTACCATTGAATACTAAATACTTAAAAATTGAAATAGATGGATGTGAAATCGGGTGGGGAGCCGTTCTAAAATGCAAACCCCATAAATATACAGGAAAAAATGAAGAACAAATATGTCGATATAGTAGTGGAAATTTTAAAGAAAAAGGCCCCGCCAGTAGCATTGATCAAGAAATCCTAGCAGTCTGTCATGGATTAGATGCCTTCCACCTGTTCATCATTATCAAGAGTGAAGTATTAGTAAGAACAGATTGCGAAGCAATAGTTAAATTTTACCAAAATAGAAATAAAAAGAAAATTAGCTATAAATGATGGACCAATTTCATGGACCATATCTTGAATAAAAATTACAAAGTCTTGTTTGAGCATATCAAAGGTACTATAATTTCCATATTTAAACTTCTTTACATCATTGGGGTTGTCCTCAGCCACTCATGGGCCGAACTTCAGGTTGCGTGAAACATCTTCATGTTCTTTTCCTCCAGAGAGGAGGGGAAAAAAACTACTCACTAAACATTCACAAAAACAAGAAAGCTTACGTATTCTTATTCAAAATAGGTAATAGACTTACAAGAGAACTAGACAAATACTGAAAAACAAGCACACCAACTCACTTTGAAATCAAAGGAGGTAGGCAAGGAACCGTGTGTCCAGAACTTAGCTCCCGTCTCTTTATATAGAGGGGCGAGCCTTCAGCCCGGAGGCAAACGAGTATAATTATTGTCATTTAACAAAACACAAACGCTACAATTATTAGTTAAACAATACAACCAGGTACAATTAAAAAAAATAGAAGATTCCACATAAAAGCAACTAGGTACAATTATTTCATAAAAAAATCGAAGATTCCATCATAATTGAACCGCTACAGCTACTATAATGAGTGCCTGCCTTAGATAGGTTTTTCATAGCTTCTTCACTATTTTACCCACATTTTTCACGTGGTGGAAGCCACGGTATTGGCTAAAGGGATAAAAATGGAGAGCAGGAAAACTACCCACAAAATAAGGGGCGGAATCTGGTCATCTACGACTTTGTATCATTGGCTGATGCCTCTGCTAGAGAGCCTTCATCATCAGAAAGACATACATATCTTTGGACAAAATATCTAATGCGAATGCGCTCACAATGCTTGGTTAGCTTGTGGTCCGGATCCTTGAAGCTGAGACCTCATGGATAAAATAATTTTATATCATCCTGGTCTAGTCATACGCGAAAGTCCCGTGTTTCTACGGCTAGAACTCTGTTGTACGGGAAGTCGACATCGTATGCTTTTTTATAACTTCTAAAGGCCCTAATTTGTTTAGGGAGGCTACAGAGCTCTGGGCTGATGATATGTGAGCTATCTATATGGTTAGCCTGGATAACAGGCTTTTCGGTAAACCGAAAGATGTATATTTCTCTTTTATTATTTTCGAGACAATTAGACTTATAGCATGGGGGATTGCCCTTATATGGGCCTCTACTCCTCCGCGATGTGTTACATTTAGCAACTGAAATATAACTTCAGCTATTCTTATTTTTTGGACATGTCTAACATGTCCTGTCTAGTGAAGAGGATACGGGTGATTAATCCTTATTCCATTAAGTTTGGGATAGTAAATTCTACTCCTGATATAGTTACATCAGTCCATTTTGCTATCTCTATTTGCAAGCGTAGATACAAAAAATGTAATTCTTTACACCTCATTTTTGAGTAGGTTATACATTCTTTCTTGGCCCTTTGCAGAATATCTTTCTTTGAAGTGGTCATCTTTCGCAGTATCGTTTTGTAATTACATTGGCGTTCTATCTGCCTCTGTAATACTTTGGCTAAAATATTACTTTTAACAACTGCTAATGCTGATGGATATTATTGCCAATTTTCCTCAGCGTCTACTAGTTCCTTAGTGTACTGATTAGTTATATCTTGTAATTCTTTTATTTGATCTTTTAGATCTGCGATCTTATTTTCTGCTATGACTAGGGATGTTCGTAGCATATGATAGTCGGGGCTCTTGTTTAGCCTTAGGTTAATGCCACTTGGGATGTCTTTTTCCAAGATACTATGGCTAGTATGGCTATTTAGGAAGGCAAAGTGCCCGCTAACACCGTCTACAATGTCTTTGTAATTTTTTAGTTTTTTCCCATTCCATGAGTTGTCCACCAAGCACTGCTTTTATGTGGAATCTTCTGTTTTTTTTAATTGTACCTGGTTGTATCGTTTAACTAATAATTGTAGCGTCTGCGTTTTGTTAAATGGCAATAATTGTACCTGTTTGCCTTCGGGCTGAAGGCTCACCCCTCTATATAAGGAGAGGAGAGCTAAGTTCTGGACACACGGTTCCTTGCTTACCTCCTTCTTTGATTTCATAGTGAGTTGGTGTGCTTGTTTTTCAGAGTTTGTCCAGTTCTCCTATAAGTCTATTATCTATTTTAAATAAGAAAACGTAAGCTTTCTTGTTTCTGTGAATGCTTAGTGAGTAGTTTTTCCCCTCCTCTCCGGAGGAAAAGAACATGAAGATGTTTCACGCAACCTGAAGTTCGGCCCATGAGTGGCTGAGGCCAACCCCAACGATGTAAAGAAGTTTGAATATGGAAATTATAATAAAAATTTATATCTGTATAAGCCCGGGGGCCGGGGAGAAGAAGTACCGCCAGGCAAGAGGTCGTAGGGAAGAAGTATCGCAGCCGCAGGTGAATACAGATATGAATGCTTTTGTTATAAAATCCAAATTTAAACTAATTGAAACCTACGGGGATGTAGTAAGGACTCATGGGATACCTTACGCTCGGGATGGCCATCCTACAGACATCTTTAAGGAAGTGAAACAAAGGCATGCTTCGAAGTAGGTTCGGGGAGGAGAGGATTTATTAAAAAATTTATCACAAAAATTAGATCCAAAGCTCCTACCGAGTAACCAGTCTAGTTATTAAGTAATAGAATAAGAGAGAAAATTAGAATAAATTCTAGTAGCCTCTTAAATTGATATAAGAGGGATGAATAATTTTCAAAATTCGACTACTTAGATCTAAAAATTTCACATAAAAATAAGCACAGTCTACATAACAAATGAATTTAAGCATGAATGTTATTGCCACGATACATACACACACTCCTTACACGAAACCAATAGCCAATTAAATAACATGATAGACTTATTCATTAGTCTTAGCAAAACATTAGAATTTACGACCTCAAAATATATGAATTTATACCAAATTAATATATACTCTTTAAACCATAAAAATAAATTATTAAAAGAAATAACCACCAATCAGCAGTATATCACGAACCAACTCACTCATGTGTACGAAAAATTAAAACAAACTTTGACCGAACGAGAAGTTCCGCTAGTCTCGAACAAAATTCTACAAAAATTAGAAATAAATCATAAAGATTTACAAACAAAATATAATAAGATTGAAACGATGTTTTATGAAATAAAAAGAGCGTAATGGAGTCAGCAGAATATAAGGAAGTCATTAGGTATACAAATATATATTTAAAAGACTCCATAGGATTTAGTACCCATGATGCACAAGGAGAGCGTGATAAAATTTTGATCAGACAAAATAATATCATAATCCACCTCTTAATCTAGCTTCATAATAAAATAGAGCTCGCAATCCAAAAACCCAACGGCTATAAAGAGGACTCCCAAATCGAAGATCTAATAGGTCAACTACAACTAAAAGACTTAAAAATAAGGAACGAAAAATATACAAAACCCCGAGCACCATATAAATTCGGTATCATAAGACGATGAATCCTCAAGCAATAACAACTACCAATAGAACCGTAACATTGGAAAATAGCCAAGTCGGCACCTCCTCCTTTTTAGGATAGTTTCTGCGTCAGAAAACGAAAAAAGAAACGATCCTAAAAGAAGTATTAGACGTTGAACAAGATTTAGTGTTATACAATAACCATCAAATTAACCTCCTGAACCCGAGAACTTTATACCACATCGGAAGATTTAATTTTAACACTCAACTACTAAGAATTAATAGAGAAGAAGAATTGCTAGTCACAAACTTTCCCAATAATATTAAGTTAATCAGTCAGAATATAATAAGCCAGATCAAATAGACAGATAAAAAATTAGTTCATCTGAGATTAATAGTCATCGGATTAAAGGGACTAGCAAGAAAAAGATTAGGAACAAAAGTTCTAATCACTCTCTTAGATAAATGATGGCAGTCAGACGCCCGCAAGGCAATGATCGCCGCCATGGAAGTAGACGAAACAAAGGAATATTTTATTGTAGTCCAGAATTCATGGTTAGTATAAAAGACATAGACAAAATTGAATTAGGAATTCAGACAAAGGGATACGAAGATTTCACCGGACACAGCAACTTGCTGATAAATATCGGATTATTAGGAAAACTAACTAACAACAGTACCACGAAATACAAGCTTAATATCGAACATATTATAGATGTTATAAGCAGTACGGGTGTAAAAATGATTCATCCTATGGATATTGACCCAACCATATTAGAAGGACTAGCTTGGAATATCAGCGATAATTTAACAAATAGCACAGTTAGTATCTCAAATAATAGTCTTTTATACAAAAACTTAGATAATACTTATAGCTTAAGATTCCAAGGATATGTGCATAAGCCGATCCCTAAACAAGACGATATAAACTCCGACGTAGACTCTCTGTGAAATGAACATAATAGAAGACGGTTGTATAGTTAGGTATAATTACAAAGGTACTTACGAAGACCAGATTAGGTTAGAAAATAGAATGGAAATTGAAGGACTAATATATGAATACGATAGTCTCGAACTTAATAAATCAGGACATTTAGTTATGCATAGGGACCTACTGCTCCAAGATAAACCAGATACAGAGTTATACGCTACGATAGCATATGAGCAACAAATCGAACTGGTCAATGGAGAATCTACATCCCAAGTAAGTAATACATATACATTTAACACAGAAATTGATAACCAAATAGGACAGCCACCTAGACTCACATATAACGATTATCAAGGAGAAAGAGATATTATTAAATCCAAAGGAAAACGCATGCCATTAAAAACCATAGATAAAAAATTATTAATAGATGATGGACGATTATTAAATATCACAGCACATGATCCCCAAAAATTACCGACTGTATTGGAAATATAGAGCAAAATGGTATTTCGAAAATATGATGAATTAGAAATCGTTAAGTCAACCGAAGAGATGTATAATTATCTCGAAAAAATTTTAAGAGAAACAGTAATAGCAGTCTGGGAATCTTATAAGAAGGAATATCCCCAAAACTTTAGCCGAGATATTTCCTTAGGCGTAAATCCTTAAAACTTTACAAATAAGATTACATATTTATTATTAGGATATCAGCCAAATATTACCTCAACCGCCCAGATAGAAGCCATCAGACGATTAGAACACTCCAAATTAGGAAATGGCATTACATCAAACCATTTCTCCAAGATTATATGTATTATAGTAGTATTACAGGATGTTTTTATGACCAAACTATAGAAGAAAAACTCTTCCTAAAATTATCAGATCCGTTAGCAACTGTTATATACAAAAAATATAAAGAACGACAAGTGAATTTTCCTCAAGTAGACAATATCAGTACAAAAATAAAATTTATCCTAGATTGCATTGTCGAAAAATGCACTGATCTCCAGATTAATAAACAACTCAAAGGCGAATACAGTTTTTGTCGTAACATATACACACCCCAACGATATAAAAATGAGAAAAACCCAGCTCTCGACCACAGCAGAGTAATTACAAATACAAACCTAAACGAAAATATTTCTTACGAAAAAATAATGCTAGAAAACCATACTTAAACAAAGATAAGCACGTAAGAAAATATGATCGACGAAGAAATTATAGTAAAACCTTAACATGTTTTACTTGTGGCTCTATTGAGCATCTAGCCCGCGAATGTAATAAACGACATAACATACATAACAAAGAAACTGCTTTAATAAACTGTATAAATGAGGATTTAATCCAAGTTGACGAAACCATTAATGACACAGAAAGTGTTTACAACATTATTAGTATTAATGATCATGATGATAGGTACCTTTCTAGCTCTGATAGCGATACCAAAGCATTACCCAGAGAATTAGTTGAATTCGATCGAAAATGTCGAGATTCTTACGAAGATAATTTATCCAAACTAGACCTTCTCAATCAATACTTAAAACAGATATGACCACCTGTGAGCATAGTTGGAAAAATAATAGCGGTAGTAATGATAAACCATGTATTTATTGTTATAAATACCCCACTCTAGCATTACGATACCAATGCATCTTATGCTTAGTAGAATCTTGTAAATTTTTCCTTGCGAAAAAACACCCTGCAACATCCATCCCATAAGCTTCATCCCACAAGCTAGTTAGGGGAGAAATTATTTAGTTAAGGGTATTGGACATAGGAAACCAATTAAGCGATCTCCGCATACAAGTATCAACCATTCACAAAGAAGTCGCAAACTTATTTACCCTTTTTGAACAAATTTATAACCATGTCCATACTCCGTAATCTAATATTTGATCTTCATATGATCGAAGCCTTTCTGGCTCACGACAGTCCCCATAACCAAATATATCTCACACAAGCCATTGAGCGTAGCATTAAGCCATACCTAGCGGCCAAGAAATTCCTCCACAAATTATGAACTCAGGTCGCTCGTACACGACACCAAACAATTAGAGAGCGGTATCTAGCTCGCAAAGTCCTGAATAAGTTCAGAACCCTTTGCTCCAATTCTGCAGACTTACTCCACCAACAATATGACCAACCATACCAACTACTTAGTAGTAAACACACACCTCCTAAACCACTCCCGTCTAAGTTATGACATGGCCCCATGATCTACAGTTTAAAAATCCAGCTCCGATTCAAAATCCGCGATTGGAGTTTAGATGTATTAGGACTCATGGATACGGGATGCAGTAATACATTACTTGACATTAAATTATTCCGACCGACTCATATCCAACAAATCCCCACCAACGAACGCTTTAACGCCCAACAGATGGACGGTCAATTATTCCATTACAATCAACAACTAAACACTGCTTACAAACTTAGTTATAAACTTGATAACAATACCTGGACCCATGACCACGCTCTTCTGGTCCATATCACACTACGCGATTTACAACTTAGCAATATCCATTGTGTTATCGGACTTAACCTCTTAATCAATTGGTACCATGGTCTTCTTATTACAAGCATGGGTGTGCACCTCCTCCAACAACTTGCCTTCCGTTTTATCTCAGAGTTGCCTCAGAAGCATGGTGGAATCAAAACTAACATTATCACCACCTCACCTACATGCCATTGTAAAAACAAGAGCGCATGTCAAGGCGACTGTCCTCTTCCAATACACCCCAAGCCATAGACAAAATAGAAACCTGCAAATTTTATCCAGATAATTACGAATCCTCCCCTTCACCACTCCCTACACTCATTCCTCTACATCCAGTATATAACCTCTTAGAAACTTGTAATATAGATATTGACCATCTTATTAGCACGTTAGAAAAAGATGAAATATTTGGGACTCATCCACAATATCATTGGGATAGAAACAAACTGTTCTGCAAATTAGAACTCAAAGATCCCAATTTTCGCATAGTGTCACAATAAATAGATGCGACTAATGAAAATCTAGCAGATTTTAAGATGCATATTGATGACTTACTTAACCTTAAGATCATCCAGCGTAGTAATAGTCCACATCGTAGCCCGACATTCATAGTCAACAAACATAGTGAACAACTTAGCGGGAAAAACCCGTATGGTTATCGACTATCGTCGATTAAATGATAATAACTTAGACGATGCTTACAATATTCCTGATAAAAATGAGTTACTCAACAGCATCCAGAACCATTATGTCTTTAATAAATTGCTAGTCACAAACTTTCTCAATAATATTAAGTTAATCAGTCAGAATACAATAAGCCAGATCAAACAGATAGATAAAAAATTAGTCCATCTAGGATCTCTACCAGATTTGTGATTACCATTGGATACTGAATACTTAATAATCGAAACAGATAGATGTGAAACTGGGTGGGGGCCGTTCTAAAATGCAAACCCCATAAATATACAGGAAAAAATGAAGAACAAATATGTCGATATAGTAGTGGAAATTTTAAAGAAAAAGGCCCCGCCAGTAGCATTGATCAAGAAATCCTAGCTGTCTGTCATGGATTAGATGTCTTCAGCCTGTTCATCATTAACAAGAGCGAAGTATTAATAAGAACAGATTGCGAAGTAATAGTTAAATTTTACCAAAATAGAAATAAAAAAATTTAGCTATAAACGATGGACCAATTTCATGGACCATATCTTGAATAAAAATTACAAAGTCTTATTTGAGCATATCAAAGGTATTGATAATAAATTGACCGACCAGTTATCTCGTATAATTAATGGACAATAACAAAAAGCTTCGTATATTATATGCAGAAAATAGGCGTTATCTTATGATTTTAGAATATTTAGAACATAGCTGACAAATATTACATCTAGTATATAGAAATCTATCTAGAGAAGTAGCAGACATTAAATGATTTATTACCACTCTTTGTGACATGCTCGCATGAGAAATAACAAATCTCACCCCCGGCGATAGGTCCAGTAGCAGCACTCAAAATAGCGCTTGACAAACTTCTTAACTAAATTCTTTATTCTTTACAGATGGTGCAAAACCAGATTACATTTGGACCGTACGTACTACCAACTTTCCCAGCAAATAGCAACCTTTGATTCCGAACTAGCCACCAGATCACGCCGCTCTAGCAGTGCTTGGTGGACAACTTATGGAATGGGAAAAAACTAAAAAATTAAAAAGACATTGTAGACTGTGTCTGCGGGCACTTTGCCTTCCTAAATAGCCATACTAGCCATAGTATCTTGAAAAAAGACATCCCAAGTGGCATTAACCTAAGGCCAAACCAGAGCCCCGACTATCATATGCTACGAACATCCCTAGTCATAGCAGAAAATAAGATCACAGATCTAAAAGATCAAATAAAAGAATTACAAGATATAGCTAATCAGTACACTAAGGAACTAGTAGACATTGAGGAAAATTGGCAACAATATCCATCAGCATTAGCAGCTGTTAAAAGTAATATTTTAGCATAAGTATTACAGAGGCAGGTAGAACGCCAGTGCAATTACCAAACGGTACTGCGAAAGATGGTCACTTCAAAGGAAGATATTCTGTAAGGGGTCAAGATAAAATGTATAACCTACTCAGAAATGAGGGATAAAGAATTACATTTTTCGTATCTATACTTGCAAATAGACATAGCAAAATGGACTGATGTAACCATATCGGGAGTAGAATTTACTATCCCAAACTTAATGAATTAGGATTAATCACCCGTCTCCTCTTCACTAGACAAAGACATGTTAGACATGTCCAAGAAATAAGAATAGCTGAAGTTATATTTCAGTTGCTAAATATAACACCTCGCGGAGGAGGAGTAGAGGCCCATATAAGGGCAATCCCCCCATTCTAAGAGCCTAATTGTCTTGAAAATAATAAAAGAGAAATATACATCTTTCGATTTACCGAAAAGCCTGTTATCCAAGCTAACCGTATAGATAGCTCACATATCATCAGCCCGGAGCTCTGCAGCCTCCCTAAGAAAATTAGGGCCTTTAGAAGTTATAAAAAAGCATACGATGTCGACCTCCCATGCAACAGAGTTCTAGCCGTAGAAATACGGGACTTTCGCGTATGGCTAGACCAGGATGATATAAAATTATTTTATCCACGAGGTCTCAGCTTCAAGGATCCGGACACAAGCTAACCAAGCATTGTGAGTGTAATCGCATTAGATATTTTGTCCAAAGATATGGATGTCTTTCTGATGATGAAGGCTCTCTAGCAGAGGCATCAGCCAACGATACAAAATCGTAGATGACCAGATTCCCCCTGGTTTTGTGGGTAGTTTTCCTGCTCTCCACTTTTATCCCTTTAGTCAATACCGTGTCTTCCACCACGGAAAAACTGTGGGTAAAATAGTGAAGAAGCTATGGAAAACCTATCTAAGGCAGACACTCATTATAGTAGCTATAGCGGTTCAATCATGATGGAATCTTCTATTTGTTTTATGAAATAATTGTACCTGGTTTCTTTTATATGGAATCTTCTATTTTTTTAAATGTACCTGGTTGTATTGTTTAACTAATAATTGTAGCGTCTGCGTTTTGTTAAATGACAATAATTGTACTTGTTAGCCTCCGGGCTGAAGGCTCGCCCCTCAATATAAGGAGACAAGAGCTAAGTTCTGGACACACGGTTCCTTGCCTACCTCCTTCTTTGATTTCATAGTGAGGTGGTGTGCTTGTTTTTCAGAGTTTGTCCAATTCTCCTGTAAGTCTATTCCCTATTTTAAATAAGAATACGTAAGCTTTCTTGTTTTTGTGAATGCTTAGTGAGTTGTTTTTTCCCTCCTCTCCGGAGGAAAAGAACATGAAGATGTTTCACGCAACCATATAAATAGCTCACATATCATCAGCCCGGAGCTCTGCAGCCTCCCTAAGCAAATTAGGGCATTTAGAAGTTATAAAAAAGCATACGATGTCGACCTCCCGTACAACAGAGTTCTAGCCGTAGAAACACGGGACTTTCGCGTATGGCTAGACCAGGATGATATAAAATTATTTTATCCACGAGGTCTCAGCTTCAAGGATCCGGACCACAAGCTAACCAACCATTGTGAGTGCAATCGCATTAGATATTTTGTTTAAAGATATGGATGTCTTTCTGATGATGAAGGCTCTCTAGCAGAGGTATCAGCCAACAATACAAAGTCGTAGATGACAAAATTCCGCCCCTGGTTTTGTGGGTAGTTTTACTGCTCTCTACTTTTATCCATTTAGTCAATACCGTTGCTTCAGCATGATTGGCAAAGACTCTAATATATGTTTACATCTACTACATATGGACTTGTTCGGTCCTCTGCAAGTTAGAAGTTTGGGAGGTAAGGATTATACGCTGGTTATTGTTATTGATTACTCGCGTTTTACGTGAGTGCTCTTTCTAAAACACAAGTCAGATACCGTCGGTCGAGAAACGCTTTTCATAATTTTTTTGCTACTAGTTTTCCCGCGCCGGACTTTGCTTTTCCGAATAGTTATAATCCCGATTTGGGAAGACACAATAAGAACAAATTTGAGTAGTGGGATGAGAAGAGCGAGGTCGATCATCACGTTCGCCATTGCAAGAGAACCGTACACTCCAAGAGTTAGCATGCACTATGCTCACCGAGTTTTGCTTACCACGATATTTCTGGGCTGAAGTGGTTAACACAGCAAGCTATGTGATGAACCATGTAATGCTTTGCCCCCTTCTTAAGCGAACTCCCAATTTATTAATATGGTCCATGTCACGATATTTCGGATGTATAATATTAAATTAATTAATTAATTAATTAATTTCAAAATTACTTATTAATATGGTCAATAACTCCCAATTTTTGTTACGGTTAATAACTGTTAATTATAAGATAACTCCTCATTTAGAATGAATGGTTAATAATTAATCATTATAAGGATAACTACCCACTTAAGTGAAACTACCCACTTAAGTGAAACCACCCACTAGTGGTAACTACTCATTGAGTGAATGTGATTGATGGTAATCCAAGTGTTTTTAATTATATATAAAGTTTTGTAGTCTTTTATTGAAAAGTAAGTATGTGTATTTATTTATTTTTACAGTTATTCAACTTGTTAGTACTTCTAATTTGAAACATGATGTTCCTGAATTAAGAGGTGATAATTATAAAGTTTGGAAGGATTCATTTCTCCTTCAATTAGGGTGGATGGACATTGACTATGCTATAAGAAAAGATGAACCACCTGCAGTAACTGATGTTAGCACTCCGGCTCAGTTGCTCTTTATGAACAATGGGAACGGTCAAACCGCCTTAGTGTGATGTTCATTAAGAGCAAACTGTCTGCTAGTATTCGTGGTTCAGTTGAACAACATATGAATGTTAGAGCTTTACTAAAGGCTATTGATGAACAATTTGAGTCATCAGCAAAAGCTCATGTCATGATCCTAATTATGAAATTTTCATCTCTAAAACTCACCAATACTAGACATGTGCATAAGCACATCATGAAGATGAGAGATATTGTTACTTAGCTAAAGAACTTGAAAGTAGATATATCTGAATCTTTTCTAATGTATTACATCTCGAACACTCTTCCTCAATGCTATGGGCCTTTCAAGATCTCTTATAACTCACATAATAAGAAATGGTCAATTAATGAACTCATGACCATGTGTGTTCAAGAGGAAGAAATACTCAATATGGAAATGGGAGAGAGTGCTCATTTTGTGACACGTAGAAAGTATAAAGACCAGGGCAAAAGGAGCATAGGGTGTTCTTCAACCTAAAGCTGACATAAAGACAGAATCCAAGTGTTTTTTCTGTAAAAAGAAAGGACACATGAAGAAGGATTGTGTTAAGTTTAAAGCCTGGTTTGAAAAGAAAGGTAATCTACTTTCTTATGTTTGTTATGAATCTAATATGGTAGATGTAAGTCATAACTCTTTGTGGATTGACTTTGGATCAACAATCCACATTTCAAATTCCTTGTAGGGTTTTGTAAGCCATATAAAACCATTGGGAAGTGAGCAGTGTATCTATTCTAGAAACAAGATGCGCACGCACGTGGAGGCTATTAGAACATGTAGATTAGTTCTCAATAGTGGTTATATTTTGTATCTTGAAAAGACTTTTTATATTCCAAGTTTCTCTAGAAATTTGATTTCTGTATCAAGATGTATACCTTCGGATTACTCCTTTATATTCTCAGATTTATCTTTCAGTTTATCTTATAAATTTGAAATTATTGGAAATGGTATTTTGTCTGATAATATTTTAGAATTAACTTACAAAATGATGACTATAATAATGCAATGCATGTTTACAAAATGATGACTATAATAATGCAATGCATATTTACAATAATGCGGGAATTAAAAGAAATTTTATGAATGAAGAATTCTCTATGTTGTGGCATGGAAAGAATAAAAAGATTAGTAAATGACAAAGTACTTTGGATTTTACTGATCAAGCGACTTGCGTTGACTGCATTAAAGTAAAGCAGACAAACAAGTCGAAGAAAGGTGCCAAGAGAAGTACTATCATATTAGGAATCATACATACAGATATATGTTGCCCAGATATGGACACATATAGTCAAAAATATTTTATCACTTTTATAGATGATTACTCACGATATATGTATCTTTACATGCTTCATAATAAGTTCGAAGCTTTAAATGCCTTTAAAACTTTTAAGGTAGAAGTAGAGAAACAATACGATAAGCAAATAAAGATTGTGAGATCAGATAGGGGTGGTGAATATTATGGTAGATATACTGATGATGGACAAGCACCTGGTCCTTTTGGTAAGTTTCTTCAAGAAAATAGGATAGTTGCCCAATACACTATGTCTGGTACTCCTGACCAGAATGGTGTAGCAGAGAGAAGAAACCGAGCATTATTAGACATGGTGCGGAGTATGCTTAGCTGCTCAAAACTTCCTAAGTCTCTGTGGATAGAAGCTTTGAAAATGGCAGTTTACATATTAAATCGTGTTCCAACCAAGGCTGTTCCAAAGACGCCTTTTGAGTTATTCAAAGGTTGGAAACTAAGTTTGCAACATGTACGCATATGTGATTGCCCTTCAGAAGTAGGAGTGTATAATCCACAAGAGAAGAAGTTAGACCCGAGGATTATTAGTGGGTATTTCATTGGATATGCTGAGAAGTCCAAGGGATATAAATTTTATTATCCATCTCATACGACTAGAATTATGGAATCAGGAAATGCTAAATTCCTTGAGAATGATTTAATCAGTGGGAGAGATCTTTTTAGGAATCCAATTCCAGAAAAAGATCATTTTGATACACAATCTTTCACCACAAGTTATAATTTTTTCATTGCTCACAACACTCTTACAGTTCAAATAGGTGTTAAAGAACCACGTATTGACATTGATTTAGTAGATCATAATGTTCAACAATTACCAATGTCTGTTGAACAAATAGTTGAACAACATGCTCCTATAGAGAATGTTAATCCAACATTAAGAAGATCTACTAGAGAAAGAAAGTCAGCAATTTCTAGTGATTATATCGTATATCAACAAGAATCTGACTATAATATTAGAACTGAGAATGATCCTGAAACCTTTTCATATGTAATGAATAGTGATAAATCAAATTTGTGGTACGATGCTATGTTAGAGGAGTTGAATTCTATGGCATATATTGAAGTCTGGGATTTAGTTGAGTTGCCCAATGGGGTGAAGGTCATTGGCTGTAAATGGGTCTTTAAGATTATGAAAGATTCATTGGGCAACACTAAATGATATAAAGCTAGACTTGTTGCCAAAGGATTTACTCAAAGGGAATGAATCGATTACACAGAGTCCTTTTCTCCTGTGTTTAAGAAAGATTCTCTTCGTATTATATTAGCATTAGTAGCACATTTTGATATGAAATTACACCAAATGGATGTGAAAACTCTGTTTCTCAATGGAAACCTAGATGAAGTGGTTTACATGAAACAACTAGAAGTCATCTCTCATAATGGTGAGCATTTGACATGCAAACTTAAGAAGTCTATATATTGATTAAAACAAGTATCTCGTCAGTGATATTTAAAATTTCATGACATCATTTCTTCTTTTGGATTTATTGAAAATATCATGGATCAATATATATACCAAAAGGTTAGTGAGAGTAGGATTTGTTTTCTTGTGCTATATGTAGATGATATTTTACTTGTAACCAACGATAATAGATTGTTACATGAGATGAAATAATTTTTCTCTAAAAGTTTTGACATGTAAGATATGGGTGAAGCATCTTATGTCATTGGCATTAAGATATATAGAGATAGACATCGTGGAGTTTTAGGTCTCTCTCAAGAAACCTATATTAATAAAGTCTTAGAGAGATTTTGGATGAAAGATTGTACACCAAGTGTAGCACCGATTATGAAGGGTGATATGTTCCATTTGAACCATTGCCCTAAGGATGATTTTGAAAAGGAATAAATGAATAACACTCCTTATTCTTCTGTTGTTGGAAGCTTGATATATACTCAGGTCTCCACTAGACCTGACATCGCTTATGTTGTGAGAATGTTAGGAAGATATCAGAGTAATCCAGGTATGGACCACTAGAAAGCTGCAAAGAATATGATGAAGTATCTTCAAGGTACCAAAGACTACATGCTTACATACAGACGGACTGATCATTTGGAGGTAGTAGGATACTCCGATTTCGACTTTGGTGGTTGTGTTGATTCTCGCAAATCAACATCAGGATATATTTTTATGCTTGTTGGAAGAGCCGTGTCATGGAGAAGCGTAAAGCAAACTGTGACTGCTACTTCTACTATAGAGGCAGAGTTTGTTTCTTGTTTTGAGGCTACATCTCATGGTGTATGGTTAATGAGTTTCTTTTCAGGGTTAAGAATTATTGATTCTATTTATTGGCCATTAAAAATATATTGTGACAATTTAGTTACTGTCTTTATGGCTAAAAAAAACAGGTGTAGTAGTCAAAGTAAGCACATCGACATTAAATATTTAGCCATAAAGGAACGGATTAAAGAAGGAAAAGTGGTCATAAAACACGTAAGCACTGAATTGATGATAACTGATCCTTTAACTAAAGGCATGTCACGGTTTAAATTTAAGGATCATATGACTAATATGAGATTGAGTAACATTATGTAATTGTTTTATTGTATGAACAATTTGATTGATGAAACTCTTATTTTTATGGTGTTTTTCTCATATGATTGTGCACATTTAATATTGTTGAGAAAAATTATTCTGTGCAGGATCTTGAATAGACATATGGTTTATTCATTAAGTAATGTTATCATGTATAGATTATATCTAAGAAAGATTGTACATGTGATACATGAATGATATTACTCAATACATTAGAAGACTTGTCGTCATGATTCATGTATTGTATTTCTTAGATAGGTATGTTTTCAGATTGAACTAAGTAGAAGTATTGACCAAGTGGGAGAATGTTAAAATAATTTATTTACTTATTAATTAATTAATTATTTTCGGATTTATTTATTAATTAATTATTTATTAATATGGTCAATAACTCCCAATTTTTGTTACGGTCAATAACTGCTAATTATAGGATAACTCCTCATTTAAAATGAATGGTTAATAATTAATCATTATGAGGATAACTGCCCACTTAAGTGAAAACTACTCTCTAGTGGTAACTACTCATTGAGTGGATATGATTGATGGCAACACATTTATAAATACCTATGGAGGGGTATTCGGTCCCTTAGTTCAATCACTCATTCACCCTACACCATCTAGAGGAAGTGTTCGAGGGCTTAGAAGATCGTTACTCGCATCGAAGCCTTGTTCGGTGAAAACATCAATGGTCGGAGGTCTGATCTTATTCTTCCGCATTCCACATACTATGCTTTTAAGATCCTCAATTTCGTCGAGGTTGTGGAGTTTGTCGTTCTCTTTGTAGAATCGAATGTGGCGGAAACCGTTCTCGAACCATTGTTTTTTCATGATCTATGGGATGGTGATCCGCGTCTGGGGATTTGCTTCCAAGAGGTGATAGAGGAGCTTATTGGTCGTGGAAAAAGGGTTGTGGCCGCCTGTACAATCCCATATTCGCTGGTGGGGACCCAAAGGCATCAACGGTCGGGGCTGGACCAGCCTCTGGCTAGCTTGGGCCTGGAGATCGGAGGAGCTCCCTCCTAGGGACGGGCGAGATCCCGCCCGTGACCAGAGGCGGGCAAAAAGGCGTTGAGTGGTCTCAACGCCGTGGTCAGCAGCATGGGCATTTAGTGAGCTCCACTCACTCAACGCCGCGTTCAGCAGCAAGGACGTTGAGTGAGCTCCACTCACTCAACACCGCGTTCAGCAGCAAGGGCGTTGAGTGAGCTCCACTCACTCAACGCCGCGTTTAGCGGTAAGGGCGTTGAGTGAGCTCCACTCGCTCAACGCCACGTCCAGCAGTAAGGGCGTTGAATGAGCTCCACTCAATCAACGCCGCGTCCAGCAGTAAGGGAGTTGAGTGAGCTCCACTCACTCAACGCCGCGTCCAGCAGCGATAGCGTCAAGACCACTGGAGGTGAGAAGGTTCTCGGCACAGAGTTCTCGCCGAGTGGGGCTCAGGGCCCAGGATAAAATTACTTAATTGCCCTCGGATAAAATTACCCATACACCCCCAGGGGCTGCATTTAGTACTTTACAAATAGCGGGATTTGGCTATTGGCAGACCAGCCAAGTGTATTTCAGTAACTTTAGGTCAGCAAAAGACTATAAATAGACCCACAAGGTCTCCTTGGAAGGCATACTCTCATTATTCTCCAAATTCCTAGTGCTTTCTAAGGAGCTCCTAGCCCAGCTTTTGGCTTTGGAGGGAAAGATCTCAGAGATCTTCCGGGTATGAGGTGGGACCTCCTTGCTGAGGCTTTGGGTCAGTCCTAGGTACTTAGCAACCAGTCGAGGGTCGGGACTTGAGAGAAGTAGGTGTTGGCTGTACCCCTGTTTTTGAACTCCCGTTGAGGTCAATTTTGGCTTCAACAGTTCTGGTGCGGTGAGCGTGGAAAGGCAGCCGATACAAGAAAGCCTTGAGTTTGGTCCCATGACTGGAGGTGACGGTGAAGGGTCTGGCTCAGGAGGATCCCCCACCCGGGGAGAGGAAGCAACGAGGGAGATGCTAGAAGACTTCAAGCGAGAGGCCCTGCAGACAATCAGCTTGGCCTTCTATGCGAGAAGTGAGTGGGCAACTCCTCAGGTCCTGATTGATACGATCCCGCTCTTGGGCGAGAATGCTCCTGGGCAGCGTCCCAGGAAGGAGATCCCAGTGGAGGTCGGCGAGAGGGACGTGGCCGCACGAGAACTTTTCCCAGGCCAGCTCCCCGGAAAGGAGATTCCGGCAGATTTAGGCGAGAGGGAGGCAGCTGTGCGGGAACTCTTCCCTGGGCACGGTCTCGCAGATCAGGCCAATCAGTCGAGGCCACGAGACGTGCCCTCTCTCCAGGCAGGAGGCGAGAGCCCTTTCAGCGAGCTCATCATCTCAGCTCTGGTGCCAGAGGGGTTCCGGGAGCCGGACATGTCCTATTACTCGGGGAAGGATGACCCTGTGCAGCATGTACAGTGGTTCGAGGATGTAGTTTCGATCAGGCAGATGACAGATGCCTTCATGTGTCAGCTATTCGCCATCACGTTGAAGGAGAAGGCCCGGGACTGGTTCCACCAATTGCCGGCAAGTTCAATATACAGCTTTGAAGATCTGTGCAGGGGGTTTCTGTTGAGGTTCTCAACGTCGAAGAAGCGGAAGAAGGAGCCAGAGTGCCTGTTTATAGTAAGACAGAAGCAGGATGAGACGCTGGGTCATTACATTGACCGGTTTCAGTAAGAGATCCTCTTGGTCCAGGATGTTGAAGCCAAAAATGACCGAGGCCAAAGTTGGCTTCTGTGGAGTTCGGGGTCCCCAAAAAAGGGGTGACCTCACACCTACTACACTCGGAGGAACGTTATGGACCGAAGACTTAGGAAGCTATAAACCGACCCTTGGCTCTAGTGCGGAGGTCCCACCTCACACCCAGAAGACCTTTGAGGTCTCCCCCTCCCTAGCCAATGCTTGAGCTAGGTGCCTTTGAGGAAAGCCAAAGAGAAAATAGTGGCTAAGGAAAGAATGACAAGATCCTCTCTAAGGCACCCCTAAGAGTCTATTTATAGTTTTTCCAAGTCCTGGGGGCAAAATGACCAAAATGCTCCTGGGGCAAAAATGCCTCCAGCCAATAGAAAACCTCCACGCCGGGGGGCAAAAAGGGGAAAAACCACCTCGGGGGAGCGCCCGCCGGTCTCGCCCGGCCTGACCGCGAGACCGCGAGGCAGGGGCGAGAACCCAGCCCTAGGCTGGTCTCGCCTCACCTGCTCTCGCCTAACCGCGAGGCAGGGGCGAGAACCCGGCCCCAAGCCGGTCTCGCCTCACCTGCTCTCGCCTAACCGCGAGGCAGGGGCGAGAACCCGGCCCCAGGCCAGTCTCGCCTCACCTGCTCTCGCCTAACCGCGAGGCAGGGGCGAGAACCCGGCCCCAGGCCGGTCTCGCCTCACCTACTCTCGCCTAACCGCGAGGCAGGGGCGAGAACCCGGCCCCAGGCCGGTCTCACCTCACCTGCTCTCGCCTAACCGCGAGGCAGGGGCGTGAACCCGGCCCCAGGCCGGTCTCGCCTCACCTGCCCTCGCCTAGCCGCGAGGCAGGGGCGTGAACCCGGCCCCAGGCCGGTCTCGCCTCACCTGCCCTCGCCTAGCCGCGAGGCAGGGGCGTGAACCCGGCCCCAGGCCGGTCTCGCCTCACCTGCTCTCGCCCTCGCTTAGACGCGCTGGACGGGTGTCTGCCTACTCGCCGCACCCGCCCTCGCCTAGCCACGAGGCAGGGGCGAGAACCCAGGCCCCGGGCCGGTCTCGCCTCACCTGCCCTCGCCTAGTCGCGAGGCAGGGGCGAGAACCCGGCCCCGGGCCGGTCTCGCCCCACCTGCCCTCGCCTAGCCGCGAGGCAGGGGCGAGAACCCAGGCCTCGGGCCGGTCTCGCCCCACCTGCCCTCGCCCTCGCCTAGCCGCGCTAGACGGGTGTCTGCCTACTCGCCGCACCCGCCCCTCAAAGGAGCTCTAAAGCTCAAAACTTACTAGCATGCCTTAAGCCTTGCTCGGGGTCCTCGCCTCGTGAATACGGGGTTGTACACAATCCCCGCTCTTTTCGAGGTTGTCTAAGCTCGAAAAGAAACATCCAACCCAACGTATTCGCTAAGTGTAGCTTGCTCTCGCGGGTGGTTCTAACCTCCTGGGGGGGTCAACCTGTCATGCCAGTGGATGAGAGCCTGGGTGGCGAGACCCCCTCAGGGTGAAAACACTTAACCTCCTGGGGGGGTCAACCTGCCATGCCAGCTGTGAGAGCCTGGGTGGAGAGACCCCCTCAGGGTAAAAACACTTAACCTCCTGGGGGGGTCAACCTGCCATGCCAGCTGTGAGAGCCTGGGTGGCGAGACCCCCTCAGGGTAAAAACACTTAACCTCCTGGGGGGGTCAACCTGCTACGCCAGCTGTGAGAGCCTGGGTGGCGAGACCCCCCTCAGGGTAAAAAGACTTAACCTCCTTGGGGGGTCAACCTGCCATGCCAGCTGTGAGAGCCTGGGTGGCGAGACCCCCTCAGAGTAAAAACACTTAATCTCCTGGGGGGTCAACCTGCCATGCCAGCTGTGAGAGCCTGGGTGGCGAGACCCCCTCAGGGTAAAAAGATCTAACCTCCTGGGGGGGTCAACCTGCCATGTCAGCTGATGAGAGCCTGGGTGGCGAGACCCCCTCAGGGTAAAAAGACAACCTCCACGAGAGATCAACCTGAACCCGCCAGCTAGTGAGAGCCTGGCAGCGGAATCATCTTGGAGCAAAAGGGCTTGGCTCCCACGAGAGATCAACCGGCTTTGTCAGCTAGTGGGAGCCTAACAGCGGAATCATCATCGGAGCTAAGGACTTGGGCTTCCACGAGAGATCAACCGGCCTTGTCAGCTAGTGAAAGCCTGACAGCGGAATCATCATCGGAGCTAAGGACTTGGGCTTCCACGAGAGATCAACCGGCCTTGTCAGCTAGTGGGAGCCTGACAGCGGAATCATCATCGGAGCTAAGGACTTGGGCTTCCACGAGAGATCAACCGGCCTTGTCAGCTAGTGAGAGCCTGACAGCGGAATCATCATCGGAGCTAAGGACTTGGGCTTCCACAAGAGATCAACCGGCTTTGTCAGCTAGTGGGAGCCTGACAGCGGAATCATCATCGGAGCTAAGGACTTGGGCTTCCACGAGAGATCAACCGGCCTTGTCAGCTAGTGAAAGCCTGGCAGCGGAATCATCATCGGAGCTAAGGACTTGGGCTTCCACGAGAGATCAACCGGCCTTGTCAGCTAGTGGGAGCCTGACAGCGGAATCATCATCGGAGCTAAGGACTTGGGCTTCCACGAGAGATCAACCGGCCTTGTCAGCTAGTGAGAGCCTGACAGCGGAATCATCATCGGAGCTAAGGACTTGGGCTTCCACGAGAGATCAACCGGCCTTGTCAGCTAGTGGGAGCGTGACAGCGGAATCATCATCGGAGCTAAGGACTTGGGCTTCCACGAGAGATCAACCAGCTTTGTCAGCTAGTGGGAGCCTGACAGCGGAATCATCATCGGAGCTAAGGACTTGGGCTTCCACGAGAGATCAACCGGCCTTGTCAGCTAGTGAAAGCCTGACAGCGGAATCATCATCGGAGCTAAGGACTTGGGCTTCCATGAGAGATCAACCGGCTTTGTCAGCTAGTGAAAGCCTGACAGCGGAATCATCATCGGAGCTAAGGACTTGGGCTTCCACGAGAGATCAACCGGCTTTGTCAGCTAGTGGGAGCCTGACAGCGGAATCATCATCGGAGCTAAGGACTTGGGCTTCCACGAGAGATCAACCGGCCTTGTCAGCTAGTGAAAGCCTGACAGCGGAATCATCATCGGAGCTAAGGACTTAGTTTTTTCGAGGTGCCCTTAACCCACCCAGCTAGTGAGAGCCTGGTATGGGGAGGATTTTTTTTTTGGGAGGGGGATTAGACATCTCAACCGAACCTTACCAAATCCAACATCCTCCAAAGGGGAAAATATGATAGGTTACATAACTCCCTCGACTTAGTAGGTCGGGGACCAGACTCATTGCATCATAAGAAAAGTACATGACACTACTGGGGCGAAGCTCCTCTGGAGGACCCGGGCACGATCTCCACTTCACCGTGAGTCGCTCATATGTTCCCTCGGGTTCCAACATCGACCCGATCCTCGCACCTGCCCTCCTCGCCTACTCGGGGTGGAACTTCATTCTGCGCCGGCGGCGGAGGCTGGGCAGGACCTCTCGCCCCCCTCACCTCCAGGAACTCGGGGCAGGTAGCCGTGGCATGACCCTCCGACTGATGGAAGTCACAATACAGTAGTGCCCTTTCTCCCCTCCTTCAGCGGGCTGGGCGATCTCTCCTGTTACCTCTTCCTCCTCCGCCGATTGCCAAGGCTTGCTGGGGTGGGGGCAGGAGCTGCCTAGGTGCTTGCCTCTGGAAGTTGAACCTGCCTTGGCCCCCGTGGAAGTTCTCTCCACCTAGGACTAGAGCTCTTCCTGGACCTTGGGCCGGTCTTCCCTGCTGCCTCCAGCCTAGTTCCGGACCCTCCTTTCCTTGGAACCCCTGGGCTCTCTGCTCCTCTCTCCTTCTCCCTTCCTGATGCCTTGAGCCACCCTGCTCCTTCGACTCCACCTCTGTCAACCTTGCCAACTTCTTCACGAAGGCCGGGTTGGCTGCCTCCATGGCTATCTCCTCCGCCGCCCTTTCCATCAGCTCCTCGAAAGAAAGGGGGGCCTTCCGAGTCAAGCTCATCTTGAAGAACCCTTCGCGCAACCCCACTGTGAACGCCATCTGGAGGGCATACCCTGGCACCTCTTGGATGTCAAGGACCTCCTCCTGGAACCTGTCAACGTAGTGGGCCAGCGACTCCTCGGCCCTTTGCTTTATCAGGAAGAGGGACTCGGGACCTTTCTTCCTCTTCTTGGAGGTGGAGAAGCGAAGCTGAAAGCTCCGGCTCAAGTCTTCGAACCAGAAGATGGACCTTGGAGGGAGTTGATGAAACCAGTCCCTTGCCTTCTCCTTCAACGTGATCGCAAAGAGGCGACACTTGAAGGCATCCATCATCGGCCTGATGGAGACGGCATCCTCGAACCATTGAAGGTGCTGGACGGGGTCATCCTTCCCGGTATAGTAAACCATGTCTGGCTCTCTGAACCCCTCGGGAACGGGAGCTGAGATGATCAACTCACTGAAGGGTGACCCCCTAAGGGGAGCTCTCGCCACCTCCACTCGCGCGACCTGCTCGCCTGGGGGGCTAGCTCTCGCCGGGCTGGGGAACAGCTCCCGGCCTGGGAGGTCTCGCTCAACCCCTTCTACCATCCTCTCCTTCCCAGGTCTCCTGTCTGGCACACTTACTTCTCCCCCTGCTGGGGTGATCTCTCCCTGACCCCTAGGGGTCGACTCATCGAGAGGGGGTGGAGCTAGCTCTTGGGGGTTGGAGTGGAGCTGCCACCCCGAGGAGCCAAACTCCGCAGCATCCCCATGATGCCTTGAATGGATGTCATGAACTCCTCCCTTCCCACGAAGGGTCCTGAGTTTGGGAGCTCGCCGAGATCATCACCACCTCCCTGATCTCCGGCCATGACACTCACCCGAGATTTTCTGTGCTGGTCACTCTCTACGCTCACCGCACCAAAAGTGTTGAAGCCAAAAATGACCGAGGCCAAAGTTGGCTTCTGTGGAGTTCGGGGTCCCCAAAAAGGGGTGACCTCACACCTACTACACTCGGAGGAACGTTATGGACTGAAGACTTAGGAAGCTATAAACCGATCTTTGGCTCTAGTGCGGAGGTCCCACCTCACACCCAGAAGACCTTTGAGGTCTCCCCCTCCCTAGCCAATGCTTGAGCTAGGTGCCTTGGAGGAAAGCCAAAGAGATAATAGTGGCTAAGGAAAGAATGACAAGATCCTCTCCAAGGCACCCCTAAGGGTCTATTTATAGTTTTTCCAAGTCCTGGGGTCAAAATGCCCAAAATGCCCCTGGGGCAAAAATGCCTCCAGGCAATAGAAAACCTCCACGCCGGGGGGCAAAAAGGGGAAAAACCACCTCGGGGGAGCGCCCGCCGGTCTCGCCCGGCGTGACCGCGAGATCGCGAGGCAGGGGCGAGAACCCGGCCCCAGGCCGGTCTCGCCTCACCTGCTCTCGCCAAACCGCGAGGCAGGGGCGAGAACCCGGCCCCAGGCCGGTCTCGCCTCACCTGCTCTCGCCTAACCGCGAGGCAGGGGCGAGAACCCGGCCCCAGGCCGGTCTCACCTCACCTGTTCTCGCCTAACCGCGAGGCAGGGGCGAGAACCCGGCCCCAGGCCGGTCTCGCCTCACCTGCTCTCGCCTAACTGCGAGGCAGGGGCGTGAACCCGGCCCCAGGCCGGTTTCGCCTCACCTGCCCTCGCCTAGCCGCGAGGCAGGGGCGTGAACCCGGCCCTAGGCTGGTCTCGCCTCACCTGCCCTCGCCTAGCCGCGAGGCAGGGGCGTGAACCCGGCCCCAGGCCGGTCTCGCCTCACCTGCTCTCGCCCTCGCCTAGCCGTGCTGGACGGGTGTCTGCCTACTCGCCGCACCCGCCCTCGCCTAGCCGCGAGGCAGGGGCGAGAACCCAGGCCCCGGGCCGGTCTCGCCTCACCTTCCCTCGCCTAGCCGCGAGGCAGGGGCGAGAACCCGGCCCCGGGCCGGTCTCGCCCCACCTGCCCTCGCCTAGCCGTGAGGCAGGGGCGAGAACCTAGGCCCCGGGCCGGTCTCGCCCCACCTGCCCTCGCCCTCGCCTAGCCGCGCTGGACGGGTGTCTGCCTACTCGCCGCACCCGCCCCTCAAAGGAGCTCTAAAGCTCAAAACTTACTAGCATGCCTTAAGCCTTGCTCGGGGTCCTCGCCTCGCGAATACGGGGTTGTACACAGGAGGTCCCATGGTACGCATTGATGCTTTCCTTTACCCTGGGACTGAGACCAGGCTTCTTTAGCATGGAGTTGAAGAGAGTGCCCCCCCCCCCTCTTTTGAGGAGCTCATGGAGAGGGCGGCAAAGGAGATAGATTTTAAAAGAGCTAATCCGGCTTTCGCTAAGAAGTTGGCCTGGTTGGAGGAGGATGATGTGAAGGAATCAGCAGCAGGAAGGCAGAGGGAGGCAAGGGAGCTGAGAGAAGAAAGGAGAAGGGAAGAACCCCGAGGGCAGGGGCATCACCAGGGATGGGGGGCCCGGGAGCCAAACAACCGGTTGGGTTTGAGGCCTCAGGAGAGTCGCCCCCAGTGTCAAGGAGGAGGCTTCCAGGGAAGAGACAACCTCTGGGAGCCGATAAGGTTCGATCAGCCGGCGTGGAGGCAGGGGTCGAGGGGTCACTTCCCGCCGCCGCAAGAAGTAATGGAGATTGGTAGGGGGAGAGGAGGAAGGAGAGTCCGAGGAGCTGGAAGAGGAGTTGGAGAAGGAAGAAAGGGCAGGGTAACGTTGCCTTTCTGTGACTTTCATCAGGAGGAAGGTCACGCGACGGCCACCTGCCCAGAGTTCTTAGAGATGAGAGAAGCTAGAGGAGCAGGGAGGCAGGATCCACCGGTAACGATCCTCCCGCGCTCCGATACCATTATGCACACCAAAGGAACTGCCACCGACGCCTCACCGATGGCTGCCGGTCGCCGCCCCGTCCCGGCCACTGCCTCGCGGCCAAGAGGCGGTCACCGCCTTGTAAGCAAAAGGGCGGTCAGGCTGGCCACCTCCTCGCAGCCGAGCCGGCCGCCCTCCTTGGCCGCTGCCTTGCGGCTAAGGGGCGGCCAAGCCGCCGCCTTGCGACCAAGGGGAGGCTGGGGGACGCCCCTTCCTTGGCCGCCGCTTGCAGCCAACAGGCAGTCAAGCCGGCCTCCCTTCCTTGGTCGCAGCCTTGCAGCCAAGGAGCGGCTGCCTCCCGCCTCTTCCTTGGTTGCCGCCTTATGGCCAAGGGGCGGCCAAGCCGGCCGCCCCTTCCTTGGCCGCAAGGCTGCCGCCTTGCGGCCAAGGGGCGGCCAAGCCGGACGCCCCTTCCTTGGCCGTCGCCTTGCGGCCAAGGGGCGGCCAAGCCGGCCGCCCCTTCCTAGGCCGCCGCCTTGCGGCCAAGGGGCGACCAAGCCGTCCGCCCCTTCCTTGGTCGCCGCCTTGCGGCCAAGGGGCGGCCTAGCCGTCCGACACTTCCTTTGGAGCAGCCTTGCGGCCAAGGGGCCGCCAAGCAGGCCTCCCTTCCATGGCCTCTACCTTGCGACCAAGGGGAGGCCGCCGGCCGCCCTTCCTTGGTCGTCGCCTTGCGGCCAAGGGGTGGCCAAGCCGGCCTCCCCTCCTTGGCCGATGCCTTGCGGCAAAGGGGCGGCCGCCGACCGCCCCTTCCGCGGTCATGCCATGCGGCCAAGGGGCGGCCAGACCGACCGCTCCTCCTCGGCCGACGGCAACCTCCCCCGACGAGGGCGGCGGCACGACCGCCGACCGCCCGTGGAGGCCCGCACCCGCCGTCAGATCGAGGAGAAGCGTCCTCGTTCATTCGATCCGCGCGTAACCACTCACTAACCCCCGGGTTTGTGAGGGGATTTATTTAATATTTTATTAATAGCGGTCTCCAAATAGCGGGATACGCGCATCAAGAACTATAGTAGAAACATTTATGAAGGTGGTTACGGTGTGCGGATAGCCGCGTAACCGCAGTAACCACCTCCTGGAGCATGTAAAAGGAACATCAAGCCTCCTCATTTCTCAGATATATTTTTTTTGATTTTTCTCTTCTGAGTCTTCTTCTTTCTCAGGTCGAAGCTTTGCCAGATTTCTCCTACGAGCCACCACCGAGGCACCTTCGAGCCACACCCGAGCCACAAGCGGGTCAAGTCTCAACCACCCGGCGAAGCCGAACCGTCCGAGTTCCAAGCGGCCCCAGCGAATGCAAGACCAAGTGTTCCGTCTCCCATCCAGAATCAGCAAGTTGTTATCCGAAGACCACCGGCAGAAAGCGCAATCTGTAACAACTCCCGGCGTGACGGCATGTCGGCCGTTGCATGCAAAGTGCTCTCTGACCCCATAATTATAACGAAAGGTGGTCTGTCACCCACGACTTCACAAACCAGTTGTAACCTCCAAGAAATAGTGGATTTTGATCGGCACAGATCCGATCATGTGATTTTTTACCCAGTTGAGGGTTTTTTCCACGTCAAAACTGTTTGTGTACATTCATCCTACTCTTTTGGCTGTGTGCGCGCTCGACCGTCCCGAGAGCTAAGACGGTCCAAGAATTCTTGCCCGACCGGGACGTCGAGTTAGTCCGCAACAAATATATCAAATACATATTTTATATTTATTTTTTTATTGAATAAATTAGTATTTCGTTATTTTCGCTCACGTTAAGAAAAAAAATTACGTTCTCCGATTGGTTCATATAATTAAATATGAACGGACCGGTTCACCGGGCGGTCCGATCTGGTTTTGTAAACCGCCTCAATCATGAATCGGCCAGGAATCGTTTAACCGGAAACCGGGCCGGTTATTTGGCAACCGGGCAGGCCAACCACAAGAATTTCCGGAATTTTTTTTATAAAAATAAAAAGGCACTTCAAGGATTCAAACACATGACCTATCTTATTAATGAAATAATTAAGACCACTCCACCAACTATTTCTTGTTGTTGAAATCAAAACTAATATATATATATATATATATATATATATATATATATATATATATATAACAACATATTTTTATAAAAATTATAAACGTAGAATATAAATAATATATATTATTAAATTAAGTATAAAAATAAATATTGTTATTAATTAATTAAAGCTTAGTTACATATTATTATTTAGGTTAAATAAAAATATAAAATTTCAAAAAAAAATTAATATTATTCGATTTTTGTTACAATATTTATTACTACGGTCTACGTATGATTTCTTTTGCTCTTTAGAGTGTTAGGAAGAAAGGTAAGAAATCACTTATTTGTCAGACAAGCAGGGACAGCTTGAAAGCACCCCTTTCGAAAAAGGATGAACCTCACCTACGTTTCAAAACGAACTGCCGGTACTCCACTGAGAAAAACTGCTCTTCTGCATGCACCTGACCTAGTGGCTGGATCGACAGCAAAAGCAACTCCCTTGCAAATGCATAAAGGGGGGCTTTCAGAGATTCGTCTTACCGCTACGTGGGGATACTGGGAAAGAAAAGGAGTTGTTACTAATATTATATAATATGTTATTATCTAATATCACGGTTCAACCCGGGTCCAACCGGTCCAACCGATCGGACCTTGAACTTTTGAACTCACCGGTTCATCCTCCGGTCCGGTTCTTAAAACCTTGCTATTATGAGCTTTTTTATTAATACATTTCTTAGAAACAAATTAATCAAAGATATTATATATATACTGACCTGGCCGGACTTGGACCGGGCCAGTCGGGCCTGTAGTTTTTGCCAACCAGGCTCGGCCCAGTCCCAGCTTGAGTCGGGCCAGGATTCCTCTCAAAAAGAGGGGTCGATAAGGCCATTCAGGCCGGGCTAGCATGACTTCCCAACAAGAGGGGTTTTAATCCCACCTAGCCTGGTGTCGGGACCAGGCTAGCTAGGCCCGGTGTTCGGTCTTTGCCCGGCCCCATTGGCGGATCCAGGGGGCAAGGCGGGGCCCGTGCCCCCCCTGGAATTTTGAAGTTTATGTATTATGTATATAATATAATATAAATCCAAAAAAAAGAAACCCTATCTAGCTATCTCCCGATCGGATTTCTCCCTCCCGGGTCCTGGCGTGCGCTGCTGACCAGCCTGCCCCTGTTCTCACTTCTCACCCGTTCATCTCTCTCTCTCTCGATCATCTCCGTTCCGATTCGACCCCCTCGACCCCCTGTCGTTGCCACTTGTCCCGACTCCCGACCACCAGCAGGCAGCAACCCGACCTCCAGTTGGCCCCGACAGTCCTCCGCTTGAAGATCCGAAGAAAAAGGAGGGTGTTTCGTGTGCGCTTTCTGCCTCTCTCCCTCCGGTAGTCCGGAGCGACTCCGGTGGATACCGTGGTTTGTGACTCACCTCCAACGACGTCAACATCGGGTTGGGTAACAAATTCCTCTGCCTCCTTTTGTGTGATTTTCTTCTATACGTAATAGCTTGGTGGAGAGATTTAGTTGTGGCTTTGGAAACGTTTGAGTGAATCAACTCGCATTTCGTTCAGACCGTGTGAGTACTTTTCGCTTGAGCGAACATTGACCTATAGTCCTTGTTCAATCTCTAGAGGCGTAGCGAACGTTTGTTTTATTTGATTTTTATGAACTACCGGGTCGATTGTGTCCGTCCCCGGCATGATACTTGCATTAGAAGCCTGAGCGCATTTCCGGGTTAGGCATGCTGTGTGAAACTTATTCGTGTCATTGACACGGATCGGTGATGTTGTTTGCATTTAGATTATTGTACGCAGTTGTTATGACGGTCACAGTGCCGTTATAATGCCAAAATTTTGTGGGATTTAGTGGCCGAATATTAGGTTTCCAAAGGTACTAATACACTTTAATATTAAAACAAGACTTCGCAACAAAATAAAGGATGAATTTTTGGCAAATTGTATGACTCTTTATATAGAACAGGAAATAGCAGAGAACATCGAGAAAGATGTGATCATTGATTAATTATATGAGTTGAAAAAACGGCATGCAAAACTAAAATAAGGTATCACCCATATTGTAATTTTTCTTTTATTGTTAATGCTAAAATTTCAAATTAGAAAAATTTTTACTTATTATATTTTGATTCATAATTTTTTTGGGCCCCCCTTACTTCGAATCCTTGATCTGCCCCTGACCGGCCCGGCTCTGACCTAGCTAGGCTTTTTCAGGGCCGGGACAGGGCGGGCTTTTCCGGCTCGGACTTTTTGAACACGAATAAAGATGATACTTGAATTTAAATTAAATAGAAAAAATATAAAAAATAATAAATTTAAAATCAATATTCAAATTAGGGGTGCAATTGATCCGATCAATTCGGTTCAATTCCCTAAACCAATAATCACACCATGGTTCCAAAGTTTTAGAATTGTAATCGACTCACGGTCCTTAAATATAATATCCGTCCGAATTGCTCGCATTTCTTCAGTTATTTGTTCTAACCTTATCTCGAAATATTTAAATAATAATAATTTTTACAACTCATGATTTTTTGTCATATGTTGGAGTAATTTGCCAGCAGGACACATGTGTGTGGGACCTACCCCGTGGCTTTCCCCATCGCGTTCCTGGTCTGGGTGTTGACCCCGGTGGACCCCTATGGCGGAATATCCCCGCGGTCCTGTGGTTGGGATTAGTCCCACATCGCTCGCAGCGCCCGCTCCTCCGTGTTTATGTACCCCGCCACCCTTCATCTCAATACCTGAGTTTTGAGATGCGATATGGGTGAGTGGGTTCTCACATGGTATCAGAGAGAGGTTGTCCTGCTGCGGGGGTGTGTTGGAGTAATTTGTCAGCATGACACATGTGTGTGGGACCGACCCCGTGGCTTTCCTCATCGCGTTCCTGGTCTGGGTGTTGACCCCGGTGGACCCCCTGTGGCGGAATATCCCCGCGGTCTTGTGGTTGGGATTAGTCCCACATCGCTCGCAGCGCCCGCTCCTCCGTGTTTATGTACCCCGTCACCCTTCATCTCAATACCTGGGTTTTGAGATGCGATATGGGTGGGCGGGTTCTCACATCATACAACTACGAATGTCTCAAAAAAAATTAATTATGACTCTATAAAATTGAAGACATACAACTTCACGAGTTAAAAAAAACTTATTTACCCATACAACTGTGTAAATTATATAAAGACATAAAATTAGGGTGTTGTTATAGACAAACCGGATTTGGCTATATACAAACTTTCACTATATACAAACCAGTACAAATCAGAAATTGTTATCCGTAAACAAAATTGTTAAATACAAACCAGTTCAAAATTTTTTTAAAAAAATTTCTCTTTTGTAAACACCATATCATATTAAAACAAAATTAATGAATTCATTAGATAGACATTACAAACTTTTTAAAATTCAAGATATAAATAAGGAGTGCATTGAAATCCCAAAAATTTATGCAAGTATGTTATTTCTTCCGATCAATAACGTAAATATATTAGTTCCTGCAATAAAAATAAAAAATTAGGGACGTTTGAAGTGTATCCAAATACATTAAAACATATTTTAAGCGTGCAAAAAATTCTAACCTTTTGACTTAGAACACTTCATTATATACTATATCAGAAGCTCTAGACAAGAGTTCTGAAAGAAAATAGCTTCACCAATTTCAGTCTCCCACGAAAATAGACAGGTATCAACTTCTTTCACAATAGCCACACTTAAACATTCATTAACAAGAAGGAAAAAAAACTGAACAATAATACAAAATTTAACTGTTCATCTTCAACATCCAATCGAAAACTGCAACAAAAATCTTCTCCATTTTCTCACAATCTCAAAGCAGCAGTAAAGAAAAGAAATAAATAATTTCACCCTCTCAAACAGGAAATCAAACAAAAATGAAAACACTACTCTCAAACGGGTTGCCGTTGGAGGGACAACTCGGGCCGAAATCTCCTCGTCTGTAGGAGTGCCGATGGGCTTGCCATCAAACGAGTCGTCGGCGAAATTCGAGGCCGCCATTGTTGACGGAGGTGGAAAATCGGGGGAAACGGAGGGGGCGAATCGGGGGAGACGGACGCGGGCGCGGGCGCGGCGCGGGCGCGGAAGCGAAGGGTTGGAATGAGAGATTCACTTAGTTTTAGGTTTTTAAATGGTTTGTGTATAGTATATAAAAAAGACCTAAATTTTTTAAAATATTGGTTTGTATATAGCCAATGTTGGTTTGTCTATAACAACACCCTAAAATTATTTACCCATACAACAATGCTAATTATATAAAGACATACAATTATAATTGTACTATCAAAATATTTTTTTTTAGCATTGAGTTTCCATTCTCAGATAAGTTCGAGTACCCGACCCGTGAAAGCGGGAATCAAATCGAATTGTCAGTTCTAATATTGTGCAAGGCAGACCCCTACTGAACTTATTTGAAACCTCCTCAAACCTAACTTCCACTCGGCTCTGTTCTAGTCCTCATCTCCGGTTCTCGATAATTCGATTATTTTTGCACACTCCAAATTAAAAAGTTAAGGGATTGTCCCATCACTCCAAATCATCTAATCATTTTCGGAGTGTGGCTGGGCCTAGTATTTATACATGCTTTAGCTGTCATATATATTCAAAATATTATCCTTTTTTTAGAACAGCTCCCGGGCACCAGTGCATGCATGCTGATCAATATGAATATTCTCCTGATCAAAATGAATATTCTTAAGAGTTAAGCCCAGATCGACATCTAGTCAATATTTTTCTATTTTTTTTATATTATTGTATGCAGGAGATCGGGTTTATAATATATTTTAGTATTTTACAGTAAATTGGACAGTGTAATAATTAAACTATTAAAATATATCGAAATGTTTAGAGGTTTAATTAATAAAGCAGATAGAGAGCACGTTATCAGTTTTATTATTTTGTAAGTGCATGTGATTAATTAAATAGTTTTATCTTTAGTTACATACACTTGGCCCCTAAAGCCGCCATTCAATGTCGCACTCTTTAAAATAGTGACTATGACTCCATTTGGTAGAGCGGTTGCGGTTGTAAAGGGAGTTGTTGGAAATGCAGGTTTGTAAATGAAGCTTTTGAAAACTAATTTTTGGAAACAGAGATCTATTTGGATAGTCTGTGTTTGAAGAACTGTTCAAAACAGACAACCATTTGACAAAACTGCGGTGGCGTTTTGTATATATTTGTTATTTTAAAAAAATTATTATATAATTTTTTAAATTATTTTTTTGTAATAAATGTATACCACTCTCTACTGAAGTGTGTGATTGAGCGATTACCCAAGTCAATTTCTTTTAAGCACAGATCACAAAACATTAATATTTATATTTTTATTATTTTATTAATTAATTTTAATATTAGTAATACTGTTTTTAATTATAAAATTTTTTAATTATATATATATATTATAATATATTTTTTAAATATATATATATATAAATGAATTTCACTGTTTAAACTTTAAACTATAGAAAGATTTTTTTTGTAATTTTTATATTATTTTTGTAAAAAATGTTTCGCCCTGCTCTGCCAAATAAAGGATTTATAAGCGCCAATGTTGCCGGAGAACTGGGCTCCGGCAAACCCGAGAGCTGAGCTCTCTGCAAATCTCCTCCCGGTGGTATGCGGTGGCTCCAGGCCGCCGGACAACCGCAAGGAGGTGCGCCTGCCTCCGGCGAACTGGCCGGAGGCTGTTGCGTGGAGGCCCTCTGGCCTGACAGTGGAGGTGAGGGGCTGCATGCTCACGATTTTGCAGCAGCAGTAAGAAGATGGATTTCCTCTTCCTAAACGCGGCCAACTGGAGGCGATCAGCTCCTTTTCCTCCCAATGTTTAGATCACGGAGAAACGCCCGACAATTCAAAAAGACGGCGAAAAAATAAATGGATCCGGTCCCTGTTCACATTTTGACAAAACGTGGACGGACTAAAGCTAAACCAAATGAACCCTATATCTGTAGCACAGCCTGAAATTATACGATAAATAATCTGATGCTAAAGTGTACACAGCCTGAAATTGAAGTCATTTTCAAAAAAGTTGTTGAAGCTCTTTGAGAAGGTTAGTTGATTCGGGGAAATTATTAACAAACCCTCCAATGACGATCCATATATATCTGTGGCACTCCGTTAATTTTAGCCCGTCAAATTTAATGGGGTCAAGTCCCTTTTATAATACATTTGGAGTGCGATTAGCTCACTCTAACGTGATCCCACCCTCTAAATGGAGAACCGCCGTGCACGCGATCGACGCGCACGGGATCGTCTTCCCCGAACCATCCGGGGGCCGGCCCCTCTCTCCCGCAGCCGGCAGACCGGCTCAAACTGGCCCGGATTCCGGCCGGCCGAAAGCCGCACCATTCGGGCGTGTGCCTACAGTTGCAAGGTGCGGTGCTCCCGTCGGCCACCCCGGTCAGCGGGGGGGGGGGGGGGGGGGGGGGGGGGGGGGGGGGGGGGGGGGGGGGGGGGGGCTTCCCTCCCGCAACCGCAGCGGGAGGGGCCAGGCGCAGCCAGGCGCGCCCCACCTCTTGGCGGGGAAGGCTCGGCCGACCGGCCGGTGCCGAGCCTCAACGCCCTCCGTCATGATCGCGCCTGGTGCACCGCCAAAGTGCGGCCGGCCGGCCCTCGCCGGTCGCCGACCGCATCCCCAGCCGGTGTCGCGCCGGCGGCCTTCCGTCTCCGCCGGGGCCGACCACCCATTAGGCGACGGTTGATCGCCGCCTCTTTCCCTCCTTGGGCGTCTTCCTCACCGTTCGATCATTCTACCCCGACCGCGGCCGTCCGATGCGCGGTTAACCACAAGCGTAACCACCCTCCGATAATGGAGGGACATGTTTTAGTGAGGGTTTGCATTTAGTAAAATTAACTATGTGATTAATATCCCCCAAAATTGTACTCATAATCATGATATTGATGGTTACGGTGTGCGGATGGTCGCATAACCACTGTAATCACCTTTTGGAGGCTATAAAAAGGCCCCCAAGCCTCCTCATTTCTCATCTTTTCTCTCATCTGTTTTATTTCTCCTCAGGTCAGAGCTATGCCGAGAACATCCTTCGAGCCACCTTCGAGCCACCTATCCACCGCCAGAATTCTCCTACGGGCATCTTCTCCACCTTAGATTTGTCTAAATCCACGAGTGTGTAGTAAGAGGGAAAACCCTACGACAGCAAGCGCTTGTTCGTGCGCATCGCCAAAGCCACAAATCTCGCGCGGAGCAGCTTGTTGTCCGCCGCAAGCCTAAGTCTCTATTTTGTAAGTGTATATTCGGACTAATAACGGGCTCGGGGGCTTTGCAGATCTTAACCCTAGGTCTAACTATTTATACCTAGCTGGGGGCAACGGGGAGCAGGTTCTACCTAGACCTTCCTCCGTATGTTTCGAGCACCTCTTACATTCTCGAAACAAAAGTTCCCTTCCCCGGTGCTCGTCTCCTGTGCGCGGATCTAGGGCAAGCCGCCGCTCGTTTGCAGGCCGATCGAGGACCTGTCTAGCCCTGTTTTTCCCGTCGTCGGTCGCCTGCTAGGGCAAGCTTCCGCCATCGCTCCTCGCGGATCCAGGGCTAGCCCTCCCTTTTCCCCGGCGCTCGATCGTCCGTGGCCGATCGTGGACTATAGAGCTCGCTGGTCTTCCGTTTGCCTGCTAGGGCAAGCTCCGCCTCTCCATACTTCGTCCTCATCGCGGGTCGCTTCTTCCAGGTCGTCGGGGCCTTTTTTCGCTAGCGAAGATAGGACTTGCCGATCCTTCTTCTCGTCGCCGCTCGCTTCTTCCAGGTCATTGTCGCCGCAAGAAGGAGGAGTTCCGTCGGTCTGGGGCAACGTTCTTTCTCGCCGATCAAGAGGTGGAGGAGCTCGGCCGTCGTTACCGTTTGCGTCAAGCCCTAGCTTTTCGCTCCTGAAGGATCCGATCGACGTTTTTCTTCCCGGTCGACGATCGACCTTTTCTTCCGGTCGACGTTTTTTCCGGTCGACGATCGACGTTTTTCTTCCCGGTCGACGATCGACGTTTTTCTTCCGGTCAACGATCGTCGAGCCTCCAGTTCGACGCCTCCGGTCGACGTTTTTCCCGGTCGATGATCGACGTTTTTCTTTCCGGTCGACGATCGACGTTTTCTTCCGGTCGACGATCGTCGAGCCTCCAGTGCGACGCCTCCGGTCGACGTTTTTCCCGGTCGACGATCGACGTTTTTCTTCCCGGTCGACGATCGACGTTTTCTTCCGGTCGACGATCGTCGAGCCTCCAGTTCGACGCCTCCGGTCGACGTTTTTCCCGGTCGACGATCGACGATTTTCTTCCCGGTCGATCGTCGACGTTTTCTTCTGGTCGACGATCATCGAGCCTCTAGTTTGACGCCTCTGGTCGACGTTTTCCTGGAGCTGATCCAGTTACTGTCTCCGCCGATCCAAGCCTCTGTTCCTGTGTTCGGGCTTGCAGCAAGAGAAGCAATGAGGAACTCTTATTTGTCCTCTCCGGTTCCCATGAACAAGTTGGAAAAGTTCACGGCCTCCGAGTTCAACGATTGGAAGTTGAACACGCAATTTGGGATGAAATACCTGAATGTCTTCTACACCATCAAGACTGCTCGTACTACCGTTGCTGGGACTGCAGATGAGGCGCAGTGGGCTGAAGATGAGGATTTCTGCAGGGACTACCTGCTGAATTGTCTCTCTTCCAGCCTGGCCAAGAACTACATCAAGATGCAGTCTGCGAAGAAGATCTGGGAGGCCCTAGAGGAGCACTTCAGACAGGAGGAGGACATCTCCAAAGCTCATCTAGTGGACAAGTTCCACTCCTTCAGCTTCGACGAGGAGAAAGCCATTCTCCCTCAGGTATCAGATTTTGAAAATTTGGTTGATTCTCTGCATAGTGAGTCCATTAGCCTGCCCGAAAGTTTTGTTGCCGGCACAATTGTGTATAAGCTGCCCTCCTCGTGGTACAATTTCAAAACGAAAATGTACCGCAAGAAGATGCAAGTTGATCTGAACGAACTCAAGCGCTTCATTCGCATCGAGGACGAGAACCGGACGAAGCACGCTTTGGAAGCTGTTGGCAAGCAGAAGGCTGCTGCCAACATGATTACCAGCTCCAAGCGCGCTCCTCCCTCTCACAAGACCAAACCGCCTCGCAGTAGCCCTCAGGTTGCAGGACCAAGTAGACCCTCTAAAAGGTTTAAGGGTAAATGCTTTAACTGCAACAAGTGGGGACACTGTGCATCTGACTGCAAGCTACCGAGGAAAGAAAGAACTAGAGCACCGCAAGAAGGCAACCAGGCTCATCTGGTTAGCCACGCTGAGCCATCTGACTTTGTTGCCATGGTCGGACACGCGCAGGCCAGC
The DNA here is from genome assembly GCA_039513925.1 of Platanthera zijinensis. Taxonomy (NCBI): domain Eukaryota; kingdom Viridiplantae; phylum Streptophyta; class Magnoliopsida; order Asparagales; family Orchidaceae; genus Platanthera; species Platanthera zijinensis. Next base: position 18,030,253 of record CM077093.1, on the reverse strand, counting down.
ACGGAGTGGTTCCTAGATTCTGGGGCAACGTGTCATGTTTGCAACAACGCTAATCTTCTAACAGAGCTGAAGGATGCAAAGGAATCAGTGACTGTTGCAGATGGTGGCACAGCCGACGTACTGAAGGTGGGAAACGCAACTCTGATGCTCTCCTCAGGTAAGTCTTTACTTTTAAAGAACGTCAAATTTATTCCTTTCTTATCTGCTAACTTAGTGTCTATTAGCTTACTGTGTGATGTTGGTATGTCTATTAACTTCTGTGGCGGTAGAGTGACTCTGTCAGTCAACTCACATTACTTTGAATGTGCTTACGTCCAGAATAGGATGTACCATTTGAGTCTAGCAAATGAGGTAGTGCAACAAGTTCACTTGAACTTAGTTAGCCCTAGGACTCTACATGAGAGACTAGGACACGTAAACTATAGGAAAATGTTCCAAGTAGCTAGAACTCATAAGATCACACTAGACACTAAGTCTCCTCTTGGAAAATGCGAAGTGTGTGCTCAGACAAAGATCACTAGGAAACCTTTTGGCACGGTTACTAGGAGCACAACACCTCTTGAGCTTATACATTCAGATATTTGTGACTTTAAGAGTTTTGTCACAAGAGGTGGGAGGAAGTATATGATCACGTTCATAGATGACTGCACGAGATTTTGTCATATTTCGTTGCTTAAAACTAAAGATGAAGCGTTTGACAAGTTCTGTCTCTTCAAAACCAGGGTAGAAAACCAGTTAAGCATGAAAATTAAGAGGTTTAGAAGTGATAGAGGAGGAGAATATATGTCCAGTGAGTTCAGATGCTTCCTTGCTTCACAGGGCATCATCGCAGAAACTACTGCTCCTTACTCCCCCCAATCTAACGGCATAGCCGAGCGCAAGAATAAAACGTTAACAGAGATGTTAAACTCTATGCTGCTCACTGTAGGCATGCCTTCCGCTTATTGGGGAGAAGCAGTCTTGACTGCGAATAACATTTTGAACAAAGTTCCCCATGCTAAGTTAGAGGTTACACCCTACGAGCTCTGGTTTAAGCGACCCTCATCTTTAACTAGACTTAAGACCTGGGGATGTATAGCCTATGTCAGGGTTCCTGACCCTAGACGGTCTAAGGTTGGACCTAGGACCAATACATGTGTCTACTTAGGTTGTGCTGAAGATAGTGCTGCTGATAGATTCTTAGACCTGTCTAATAATATAATTATTAAATCTAGGGATGCAGTGTTCTTCGAGGATAAATTCCTCAAAGATAAGAACTTAACTATCCCAGGTATGCACGCAACTATTACTGAGGAAGATCCTGAATCAATACCGAGCACCTCCTATTCCGTTCCGGTAGACAACTCTGGCCTAGAGTCTAGAAGGACTTTAGTGAGAGAGCGAACCCCTCGAACCTTCGGTAATGATTTTGTCACTTACCACGTTGAGGCCGATCCATCTAATTTTAAGGAAGCGATGAGATCAAGGGATTCCCTACTCTGGAAAGAAGCGATTGAGGATGAGATGAACTCTCTCCTTCAGAACGACACCTGGACGTTAGTTGATAAGCCAATAGGGGCTAAAACTGTAGGGTGCAAGTGAGTTCTGAAAAAGAAATTAAATCCCGATGGTAGCGTAGCTAAGTATAAAGCATGCCTGGTGGCTATAGGTTTCACACAAGTAAGCGGAGTAGACTATTTTGACGTATACTCACTCGTGTGTCACTTAGCAACCATTAGGGTTTTTCTTACTATTTCGGCCATTGAGAACTTTATTGTTCATCAAATGGATGTTAAGACTGCGTTCTTGAACGGAGATCTGACCGAAGAGATCTACATGAGTCAACCTGAAGGTTTCATTGTAGACGGTCACGACAACAAGGTCTGTAAGCTTTTAAAGTCGCTATACGGATTGAAGTAAGCGCCGAAATTATGGCATGAGAAGTTTGACTATACTGTAAAGAACATGGGATTCATGTCGAGTCTCTCGGATAAATGTCTTTACATACGTCATAGATCAGACCACGTCGCCATAATATGCTTGTATGTGGATGATATGCTTATTCTTGGATCTGATCAATCCGAAGTGGATGACGTAAAGTCAGGTCTAATTAAAGAATTTAGCGTGACGGACCTCGGTATAGCTGACACTATACTAGGTATGCAAATGAGCTTTGGGAAACATGGCATTTCCCTAAGTCAAAGCCACTACATCCAGTCCTTGTTGGACACGTGGGGATACAGTGAACGGAAAGCGGCTGAGACACCATACGACTATTCTAACCGCTTAAAGCCCAATGATGGAGCTGCGGTTCGACAGTTAGATTATTCTAAACTGCTTGGTAGCCTCATGTACGCTATGGTCTGTACGAGACCTGACATAGCCTTCACGGTCGGCATGTTAAGTAGGTTCACTAGCAATCCTGGCCAAGACCATTGGGATGCCCTCGATAGGCTGATGCGTTACTTAAAGCACACCCGAAAGTATGCTTTATGTTATAGTGGTCATCCTCCCGTTCTGGAAGGATACTCTGATGCATCATGGTGCTCAGAAATAAACGACAGCAAGTCCACTAGTGGATTCCTCTTTATACTAGGAAGAGCAGTTGTAGCCTGGAAGTCCAAGAGACAGTCGTGCATTGCACTCTCATCCATGGAATCCGAACTCTATGCTCTAGCTTCGGCTGGTGAAGAAGTAGAGTGGTTAAGAGATTTGGTGATGGACATTCCATTGTCGGGCCTAAAGCTGAGTTCTGTTGCAGTTTACTGCGACAATCAGGCTACTAAAACGGTTGCCACGAACACTTTGTTCAATGGCAAAAGAAGGCAACTCCGGATGAAACAGGCCTGGTTGACCTCTCTCACAAGTCAAGGGATTGTGACCCTGGTTGATGTGAGAACGCAAGATAATGTTGCAGACGCCCTTACTAAAGGATTAAATAGAGCTCTCACAATCAAAACATCGGGGGAAATGAGATTAAAGTTCATAGAAATATAAAACTTTCCTTCAACATTTATGTTTTGATATGCACAAACATATAACTGCCAACATTCAAACATCTAATAAGTGACAGACTGAAAACCCCAAATAATTTCTTGATGAAAACCCAAGATGGTTGGATGCGGGTTATTCCACATTTGATAACCTAACGTCCTCTCATTGTAAGTTGATTCAAGAGTTATTCAACTGGGAATTGAAAGTCGTTGTATATGTTAATCTAAACATTATTGGTCACAACACATTCACATTATTCCACATTTGATAATGTTTGCACGTGATGTGTGCCCACATGTGTTGGTGAGGCACATAGTGATCAGTAATGAGTAAGGTAACGTGACTAGTCCTAGTTAGACTGGATGAGATGCTGACAGAGTTACTTCACCGTTGCTAGAACTGCTAAGCTCATTTAGTAAGAGCTAGTTTACTTTAAATGTTACTGCATATGTTTATGAATTCATTGAGTCTGACTCATGAAATTCCTTGCAGGGCTACGATGGAGATTTTGGAGGAGCTGTAGACCTGGACATGGATGATGATGATCTACTAGATGAGTAGAATCATCAAACGTTTGATTCATGTTTTGTTTTGTTTTGTAATAATTCAGACTATGTTTGGGATAGCATCTGTGTGGTGGTTTGCCGTATAGGCAAAACCTTATTTTTTGATTTATTAGTATGATCTGTCCTGTTTGGTTTGCTTAGTTTGGATTATTATTATGTCTACGCTCTAGCACCCCGAAACGTCACCATTATTTGTCACGAATATAGGAGGAGATTGTAAGTGTATATTCGGACTAATAACGGGCTCGGGGGCTTTGCGGATCTTAACCCTAGGTCTAATTATTTATACCTAGCTGGGGCAACGGGGAGCAGGTTCACCTAGACCTTCCTCCGTATGTTTCGAGCACCTCTTACATCTTTTTCTCTCACCACCAAAGTGTAACGAGAAGCGACATTTCGCCCTCGATTCTCCAAGAAAGTTGTAATCGCAAGCAGATACTGGATTTTGACCGGCACACACCCGGTCGCGCGGTTTTTTACGCAGTTGAGAGGTTTTTTTTACGTCAAAAACTCGTGTGTATAATTTCTCTCTAATTGACTGTGTGCAAGCTCGACCGCTCCGAGAGTTAAGGCGGTCCAAGTTATTCCGATCCGATCGGGACGTCGAGTTTGGCCCTATGGCCAACTACGACAGTACCTCGATCGTGATACTGTAGGGGCGGACCTCCAATGATTGGAGCAACAACACTTCGATTACGGCATTGCCCCAGGCCCCCGGTGTGGCGGCGCTCCCGCCGCTCGCAAACTCTCGAACGTTATACTTCGTCCATCATTCGTTTTTACCTTGCGTATGAGGGTTTACGAGCGACAATGAAAATATATTTTTTTATTGTAGGTAAGAGATTTGACTTATATGCATGAAAGCCCATATTTTAAAATAAAAAATATATATATAAATGAATGAGGTTGAAATTTATGTAACAAAAGTGATAAAATAAAAAAGTGAAATGTTTAATGAAAAATTGTTTTCCCTTTAATGTAGCATTAATAAATAAGGCAGCACCTAAATATTTGGCCACTTGAGCGGTTGAGCCACATGTTTTTCCAATCATTAATTGATATATTTTGGTTCTCTTTGGGGAAACTCATTTTCTCCGGTCAAATGATCATGAGCGCATGAGCGAACCATAATTATGATCGGATTCATGCGGTCGTGATCACTTGATCGGTGAAAATAAGTACCCCGAATGAAGCCTTTATTTGAAAATAAACTTAAACTTAAATGTGGTTCCCTATTATGAACAATGGCTTTAATTATTTACTCTAATATTTACCGTGCAGTGTGCAAGTTCTTCAGTTGAAAGGGTGCAAACGAGTCGTGCTCGGCAAAATTTTCAAGCTTGAGCTAATCATCTCGAGCTCGACGAGCTCATTTTATCCTGACTCGACCTCGAGCTCAATGCTAGATTATCGAGCTCGAACTTCGAGCTAGAGCTCGAGCTGTTCACGAGCTTTTTAGCTCACGAGACTTTTTTTATTTTAATTTTTTAAAAAATCATATGAATAAAAAACTCGCGAGCTCATGAACAATAATATCCGAGCTCGAGCTCGACTCGTAATCAAGCTTAAGCTCGAGGTCCACAGGCTCGAGCTCGAGTAGAACTTTTTTCGAGTCGGCTCTTCGAGCTTTCGAGCCGGCTCAACTAAACTTGCACCCTAAACGTCCGACCCCACAATACATCTATCAATTGTTGTCTTCAAACACGGAATCTCTCCTACAATCAATAGGCATTTTGTTCCTTCCCAGTAAATTTGTCATTAATCATCTCTGTAAAGTTATCCATCTCCCCCACATAAAAAAATCTAATGTAAATTAAAAGAAAACTTCATATTTTTAAAAATAAAATAAATTATATATAAATTAAATAGGTAGATTTTAAAGAAAAAATAAAAGTTAAAAATGAATGTTTCACCCAAGAATATTCTTGTGGATACAAGGCATTGTTTGGGTAGCTGTATCAAGTGTAGTTGGGACTCATATGGCGGGGTTGTGGCCGTGCGGTGGATTCCACCTCACTTGGGGTGGTTCGGGGAGGTTTATTCATAGGATTAGTGAGGTTGATTTGGGTCAATCCCACTTGACCCTCATGATCCCAACTAAGTTAAGATGGAGGGGGCTTCTGACTATCCGCAGCCCGATCTTCTTATAAATTGACGGTGACCCCATGTCATTTATTAACGAAGGATTGAATCTTAGAATTCATGATTATCCAATTAATTCAAAAATAAAATAATTAAATTAAACTAAAAAAAATAAAAAACATAAATGGAAAATAAAATAAAGTATTAAAAAAATTATAAATTTTTGCACCTAATGAAAACAAGTGTCACGCGATAATTAACTTATTAATATTTGGGTTGTAACGGTTCGGTTTGATTCGGTTTGTAAATAAAATCGTAAACTGAACCATCTCTATGTGGTTCCAAAAATTTGGAACTGAACCGGTCAAACATTGAAACAGAACCGAACCATAACGAATGGTTCGGTTCGGTTTTTGTGGTTTAAATAGTGTGATAAAGTCTAAAGTTTTATAGATAGAGATCAGAAATGGTGCAATGAATGTGGTTCAACCACCCAACATGAAAATGCTATCTGAACACAATTCTTATCATCTAACCTGATGTGTTGGGTTTGCACATGAGTTTAATAATTAATGAAATATAATTAACTATTTACCGCAAAAGTCAAAACCATGAAGCGTATGTTTTAACACTTTAACGTATGGTTTAATGAAAATATGAAATGTAATTAACTGTTGTATGATTAACTGTATAGTTTAATGAAATTTCATTAATAAATTAAATGTTTTAATACACAACGGTTCGGTTTGATTCGACTCGGTATGATTTTTCGCTTCGATTTTGCGGTTCAGTTGATTTTGACAATACCCATTCCGTCCAAAATTAATGAAAAAGAAATGCCGGAAGAAGATCATTTCTCTATAAGTTCGCCGGTGGGGGCTGAGAGTAAAGAACATTTCTTTACAAACAATAACATTTTTCGTTCGCTCTGTGGTACAAATCAGAACCGTTGATCTCCGGTCTCTGTTCTTCCTGTTCTTCTTCTTCTTCCTCTTTCGTGATTCGGTGATTGCCGACAACGCGTGCAGGCTTTCTTCCCCTGTAATTTCCACCGCTCTCAATTCCTAATGGGGATTTAATGATTTTTTGTATATATGGCCATGGATGAAGAGAAGGCCGTTCAAGATGAATGCGAGAAAGATGGATTTAAAGAGGCGTGCATCTTGAATTGTTCTGGTGGCTTGGATTTGGAGCTTGGATTTAATGACCGTAAGGTGTTTGTGGAAAAGTCTGAGAAGGATTGCAGGATTTGTTCACTCGATTTGGAGAGTTCTTCTTGCCGGGAATTTGGTTTTCCAATGGCGTTGGGGTGTTTGTGCAAGGATGATTTGGCTTCTGCTCATCAGAAATGTGCAGAGAGATGGTTTAAGATCAAAGGAGACTGGTGAGATTGTTATTTTTTTAGTGTTTTACTATAATTCTCTGTTTTGACGTTTGCAATGCTTACAACCGTGCAAAATTGCGATTTTTAACAAACGAAAACGTTTTTTTTTAAAAAAAAACTGATTGATTAACTCCGTTTGGAACTGCAGATTCCAAAACAACTGTTTTAGCCCCTTTTGTCGAGACAGAAATCGCATTGGGCAGATCCCGCTGCCATGGCTCCACGGCTATTTGGCAGTGCCGCGATCTGGAGGTCATGAACGCGGCGGTTATGAACCATTGTTTGTGAACGTCTGACCTCACCGAGCCCGATAAACTTCATACACTTTTAAGTTCAAAACTAGTTTTTTTTTAGTATTGGTCATCATAACCATTGTCATGCCTATCTGTGACGGTGGCATCTTTTTTTTCAAACTCCAGCCTCTACGAATCTGCGCTTTGTGTGGTCCGCCCTTTTGACAGGGCCTTACTCTTCCTAAATTTAAACTTTCTGCTTGTTCTAATGCTTCACCAATTTTCTGATTAAATAGTTTTAGTATTATTGGGAGGATTTAAATGTCCTCTCACTTGAGCTTTTTATCTAGACAGTTGTAGTCTTTGTAGTCTTCTTCTTTTCATCTGCTATAACTCGCCCGGAGTCTTTTTCATATATCTTCTGCTCAATGCTTGCATTTTTGTGGTTGCTTTACAAACAATTGGAGTCTTCCTAAACAATTTTTTATTTTTTTTCTACAGGAACTGTGAAATATGTGGATCAATGGTAAAGAATCTGGTCGGATTTCATGCAGTGGAAACAACTGGGAGCTCGATCGGAACAAGCGATAACCCCGCAACTGCGACCCAAACACAATGGTTTTGTCAAGGGAAAAGGTTGCTCAGCTGTCTCCTAGGGGGATTTTTAGTTATCACTGTCATATGCTTTGTATATAAACACCAGCTAAAATAGTAAAATATGCTGTTTATGGAGCCCGGCAAGATGCGGCGGACTGGCTTTGTCAGCTGCCGGCGAACACAGGCTGAGATATATATATCTGAAAGAGGTTCAGTTGTTGAATCTAGATGCAATATGGGCTGGAAATGAGCATGATAAAGACTCCGTTTGGGGGAACTTATTTTCGCACTCAAGCGGTTACGATTGCATGAACCGGACCTTCAAAGGTCAAGTTCAAAGGTCCTGTTCATGCGGTCGTACCGCTTGATTGGTGAAAATAAGTCCCCCCAAACAGAGCTCGAGCCATGACAAAATGAGCTCAACGAGCTTGAGGTCGAGCTCGAAATGATTAGCTCGAGCTTGGAAATTTTGTCAAGCTCGACTCGAGCTTGACTCGTTTGTACCCCTAAATATAAATGATATGGATTGAAATTACTTCTTACCTAAAAAAAAGTATAAATGGCATGTGTTGGATATCATTACAAAAGATGATTTAAAAGGCAAAATTGTTTTTCGAGAGTACTATTAAACGCGAAGCAAACAGATGGTGGTGTTGCACCGTTTGGGAATCCGTACGGGCTGCTGTTATATAGAACGCACATATTTTGTTCCGTTTTAATAGTTGCTGTTTGGATGCGCGCGTATTTGTCGGTGCAATTCACAAATCTCAAACCATCCTTAGGCTCTGTTTGGTGCAGCTCTAGCGGCTGGAAAAGTTCTATTCCAGCCGTTAGAGCTGAATTTAGGTTACTTGGAAGGACAACTCTCTCAAAATCACTTCCATGAAAATCACTCAAGAGCTGATTTTTAGGAAGTTGGGGACCCCTAGCTTTAGCGCTTTAAAAATCACTTTCGCCCCTCAATCCCAATCCCGACAAGTCTTCAATCTCCATCTCGCCATCCTGGAACCACTACTGCCCTCGATACGTCTTCTTCCCCTCGCCATGTATACCCTAGCAAGGGATTCGTCGGTTCCATGTGGCTGCATGTTTGCCGGCGGAAGGTATTGGTTCTCCGGGATTTGCAGCGTCTAGATCCGCCTCTGTATCCCAACCCTAGTCGCTCCCGTGAAGTCGCATCATGTCGTCTTCCCCAGATCGATTCCTCTCTTCTCAATCCCGATCTCCGAGGAACTTAGGCCGATCACTCACGAATGTACAGATCTCTGAGTTCAAGGAGGTGTTCAGCATGTTTGACAAGGACGAAGATGGTTAGTTGCTGTGTTCTTCATTTTTTTACAGCCCGATTGACGTTCAGCTTGTTTGACGGAGATGGCCGGCTGCCTCAGCGAAGCAGATCTGGCCACCGAGAATGACAGGAGCAGCAACAGTTCTTAGATCATAGTCCAAACTACAACAGCATATTTAAAATAGATGTTACAATAGTTCTGTTCAAAAAGCTCTATTCAATTAGCAGCTCTTCCATCCGCCAGAGCTATCTCAGACAGAGCCAAATTTCAAAGCACATGCCGAAACAAATTTTCAATTAAAACCACCTAGTCGCCTAACCTGTGACCTGCTGCTAACCGCTGTCGACAGCTACAAACTATCTGTACTGCCTTCAGAACCAGTTTTCTGGCTGTCAAATGCTAGCCGCACAATTTGCAAACATAACAAAAAATCGGTCACTTCTCCTTGCCGTGTGGTTAGAAAATTGTAACCGCCGAGTTTAACCCAAATTATAATTCATACAGTTCTTGTTATTTATGACGAGGCCAACACCCCTATTTATAGGCGGCAAGCGGATACCTTCACCGCCCAGGGGGATAGAGTAACCGCTAGTGACGTGGCAGCTAGTAGCACCAATCCGCCCAACATGCGGACTGTCAACACCAGACAGTGCGTGGTTAACTCAATCAGTCTGCACCACTATGCGGACAACAACTTCAGTCCGCGTGGACTTAAGTAATCAATCAGACAGCCACGCGACCTGAACCTTAACCATGCTAATGGCAGTCTGCCGGTCTCTGCGGTTAGCTCAAATCTAACCGCGTGGTTAACACTCCAAGAAGCTTGCTGAGATAGACTGTGAAAAGAGAAATGGCCAAGGAACAAGCAAGCTCGCCAGAACCTAAACGTGCTACCCGCGCGGCCTCCGCGGTCTGTGCGATCTGCACACCTCAAATCGCTCACTTTCACTTCAACAATTCCGGAAGAGGTATGTTTATTTATGCTCCTAAGAATTTTATTAGCTGTGGCTTTTTCCTCACTAGGTTTAGGTTATCAGATTTATTATGTTTCTTGACTTGACAATTTATTTTCTAAATATTACATCCATGCTATTGCATGCTGGTTAAGGGATGTTTTTGTGAGAGCTTTTATTAAGGCTCGGTTTGACATGGTAGTAAGTAGCAGTTGTGAATATTGTGAACCATTGTAACGCCCGATCTTACCTAAGGAACTTCATTCACTTTTTTTTATTGAAAACTAGTTTTATTTTCTTGGTAGCGGTCGTAATCAGTGTCACGTCAAACATATGTTATGTTGAAGCCGGGAAAATCCGTACTCCAAAAATCGAATCAAGACAGCTTAAGGTACCGGTTCAACGGTCGGGCTTGACGGCTAATGGGCTAGAACGCAGAAACAGTCAGACAACAAAAAGGACCACATGCGCTGCGGCAGGGAGGTCTCATCGCGTACTCGGATGCTTAGAAGAAGTTTTCCCTCCACAACCAAAAATGACCGAGCAGGGTACGAGGCAGACTAGCTGACAACAAAGTCACAGCGACTAAGATGGATAGTCGCTAGCTCGCAACCTGTCTCTCCGAAAAAGGCTCAGCTCGAAGACTTGGAAATGAGGTGCTCGAGATCTTTTGCAAGATTCCGAAGTCCATCTCCTCGTACCCCTGAGATCCTACTTATAGACAAATCCAAAGGAATGGGGGGTCTTATTTATAGTCCCACCTTCGGCGACTAGGCGCGTCTTGGGGGAGCTCGCTCGGTTGGGCGAGTAACTGGCCTAGTCGTCTACCTGACGAGTATGCGAGGGGAGCTCGGCATACTCGCCCAGGCCTTCTGCTATCTTGCACGTTGACTCGGACTTCTGTTTTGACACTCTGACTTTGACTATTGCTGACCTTACTCTGAAGGGATCCACCCTCGATGAATATAGGTTGTACATGTTCAGTGACCGGTAGCGTTTTTAATTGTCCAAACTTACCGGGCAAAAACGTCCAGTCAAAAAGTGTTTAATAAATATAAAATGATTGATTCTTCTATGAATTTGGGCCTAATGAACTCACATAGAGCCTAATGAAGATGGCCACCCACACTTATTGACATTATATATATTAAAAACTATTTGCATGAAGATTGATGGCCGGGCTCCAGTTGGGCCTAGTGTAGATGTCAACCCACACTTGCTTATTGACATTCTAAAAAAAATTTATTTTTAACAAATATAAATTAAAATAAAATTAATATTTGACATTATATACATTATATATCATAACTATTCATTAAATATTTAGAAAATGTGATTCACATAATGGTCATAGTTTTATGATTTTGAGTGAAGGTAATGAGTGCATCATATTTTTGCAGAATTATTTTATACAAAAAAATATTTTAAAATGTTAAAAAATTTCTAAACATAGAGCAAAAAATACTAAAAATATACACATATTTTCATGAATTTAGACATACTATACAGTATACAGGAACTTATTAAAAATGTAAATATAATGAGAAAATATGACATTAATATATCAAATACATATTATTATTATTTTTTATTGAATATATTAGTATTTCGTTATTTTCGCTCACATTAAGAAAAAATTTTACTTTCTCCAATTGGTTCATATAATTAAATATGAACGTATTTTTTAAATTTATATTTTTGATAATAAGTTTATATTTTTGATAATATATTCTACTATGAGCTTTTTTATTAATACATTTCTTAGAAACAAATTAATCAAAAATATTATATATATATGTATACCGATCGGGCCGCGCTTGGACCGGGCCGGTCGAGCCCGTGCTTTTTGCCAACCTGGCTCGGCCCGGTTCCAGCTTGAGTCGGGCCTGGCTCCCTCTCAAAAAGAGGGCTCGATAAGGCCCTTCAGATCGGGCTAGCCTGACTTCCCAACAAGCTAGGCCCAGTGCTTGGGCTTTGCCCGGCCCGGGCCAAGCACCGGGCCGGGCAGGCAGCTAATATGGGGTCCGATAAGGCCCCTAAGCCCGCCCTTGGCCCGGCCGGGGAAGGGCGGGCTTTCTAGGCACAGGCTTTTTAAACACGAATAAAGATGATACTTGTAATTTAAATTAAATAGAAAAAATATAAAAAATCATAAATTTAAAAACATTATTCAAATTAGGAGTGCAATTGATCCGATCAATTCGGTTCAATTCCCCAAACCAAGAATAAACCCACGGTTCTTAAGTATAAAATCCGATCTGAACTGTTCGCATTTGTTCAGTTCAATCACATGTTCTATTCATGTCTTAAAATAGTTAAAAATAATAATTTTTAAAACTCATGATTTTTTGTCATACAACTACAATTGTATAAAATAAATAAATTATGACTCTCTATAAAATTGAAGACATACAACTACAGAAAAAAAATTATTTGCCCATACAACTATGTTAATTATATAAAGACAAACATTTATATTTGTTGTCTCAAAATTTCTTTTTTAGCATTGATTTTCAATTTTTAGATAAATTTGAGTACCCGACCCATGAAATCGGGAATCAAACTGAATTGTCAATTCTAATATTATGCAGGGCAGACCCCTACTGAACGTATTTGAAACCTCCTCAAACTTAATTTTCACTCGGCTCTGATCTAGGCTGCGTTTGGGAGGACTTATTTTCACCGGTCAAGCGGTCATGACCGCATGAATCGGGACTTAAATAAGTCCCGATTCATGCGGTCATGACCGCTTGACCGGTGAAAATAAGTCCCGATTCATGCGGTCATGACCTCTTGACCGGTGAAAATAAGTCCTCCCAAACGAAGCCCTAGTCATATCCGATTCTCGATAATTTGATTATTTTTGCACACCTCTAATTAAAAAGTTAAGGGATTGTCCCATCACTCCAAATCATATGATCATTTTCGGAATGTCACTGGGCCTAGTATTTATACATGCTTTAGCTGTCATATATATTCAAAATATTATCCTTTTTTTAGAACAGCTCCCGGGCACCACTGCATGCATGGCTGCATGCTGATCAATATGAATATTCTCCTGATCAATATGAATATTCTTAAGCCCAAAGGCCCCAAACAACATCTAGTCAATATTTTTCTAATTTTTTTTTATATTATTGTATGCAGGAGATCGGGTTTATAATATATTTTAGTATTTTACAGTAAATTGGACAATGTAATAATTAAACTATAAAAATATAACGAAATGTTTAGACGTTTAATTAATAAAGTAGATAAAGAGCAGGTTTCATCAGTTTTATTTTTTGTAAGTGCATGTGATTAATTAAATAGTTTTATCTTTAGTTACATACACTTGGCCCCTAAAGCCGTCATTCAATGTCGCACTCTTCAAAACAGTGACTATATCTGTAGCACAGCCTGAAATTATACAATTAATAATCTGATGCTAAACTGTGCACAGCCTGAAATTGAAGTCTTTTTCCAAAAAGTTGTTGAAGCTCTTCGAGACGGTTAGGCTCCGTTTGGGGGGACTTATTTTCACCGGTCAAGCGGTTACGACCGCATGAATCGGACCTTAATTAAGCTCCGATTCATGCGGTCGTAACCGCTTGACCGGTGAAAATAAGTCCCCCCAAACGAAGACTTAGTTAACTCGGACAATTTATATTAACAAACCCACCAATCACAATCCATATATATCTACAGCATGCGCTTAATTTTAGCCCATCAAATTTGATGAGGTCAAGTCTCTATTATAATATATTTGGGGTGCGATTAACTCACTCCTCTATGATACCATCATCTAAATGGAAATAATGGGGGAATCGCCGCGCGCGCGGGATCATCTTCCCCCAAACCATCCAGGGGCCGACCGCCGGGGCCGGCTCAAGCCGGCCCGGATTCCGGCCCAAGCCGGCCCGGATTCCGGCCGTCCGGAAGTCGCACCACGCGGCCGTGTGCCCACGACCGCAAGGTGTGGTGCTTCCGCCGGCCACCCTGGCCAGCGGAGGTCCTTCCCTCCCGCAGCCGCCGCAGGAGGGGCCGTCGCGGCCGGGCGCGCCCCGCCCCTTGGCGGGGAAGGCTCCCCCCAGCTCCGACCGGTCGCGCCTGGTGGCTGGCGCCGCGCCCGGCGCCCTCCAACGTGGTCGCGCCCGGCGTGCCGCCTGGGTGCAGCCGACGGGCCCTCACCAGTCGTCGGACGCATCCCCGGTCGATGCTGCGCCGGCAGCCTACCGGCTCCGCCGAGGTCGGCCACCCGTTAGGCTGCAGTTGGTCACCACCTCTTGCCCTCCTTGGGCGTCTTCCCCGCCTTTCAATCGTTCTACCACGTCCGCAGTCGTCCGATGTGCGGGTAACCACTCGCATAACCACCTCCGGTAATGAGGGGGACATGTTTTAGTGGGGGCCTACATTTAGTAAAAATAAATTTGTGATTAATATTCCCTCAAAACTACACTCATAATTATGATAATGGTAGTTACGATGTGCGAATAGCCGCATAACCACCGTAACCACCTCCTGTAGGCTATAAAAGGCTCACAGACCTGATCATTTCTCATTCTTTCTCTCCTCTTCTTTCCATAAAGTTTTCAACTCCCGGAGGGATAGGGGTTGTCAGAGGAAGCCAAGCAACGGCTCACACTTGTTATTCAAAGCACGCTTATCCAGCGACAGTAGTTACTCACCACATCGAAGACTTGTTATGCATGACGAAACAACAATACAGAGAGGTGCGCCCATTGAAGGGTTAATTGAGATCTCACTTTTCAAGCTAGACCCAACCCAAAAGGTATAGTTGGGGTCCCTCCTATCCGAGGTCGAGAAGGAGGAACTCATCATCGTTCTCCGCGCAAACAAGGATATCTTCGCCTAAAAGCCTGAGGACATGTCGGGAATTGATCCCCACGTTAATATGCACTCTCTCAACATTAATCTTGCATGCAAACCAGTAATCGAGAAAAAGAGGAACTTTGCCCCCGAACGACTTCAAGCCATCGAGGAAGAGATGGAAAAGCTTCTAGAAGCGCTGTTTATTCGAGAAGCAAAATATCTCACTTGGATTTCCAATGTCATCATGGTAAAAAAGAACTCTGGCAAGTGGAGGATGTGTGTTGATTATATCAACTTAAACCAGGTCTGCCCAAAAGATAGTTTTCCTCTAGAATCGATCAGCTCGCCGATTAAACCGCTGGGCACCGGCTTCTTAGCTTCATGGAAAATCTGAAGTATTCACCTCGATGCGGCATGAGTCAAGTACACGGGAAATCCAAGAAGATGTTACAGCATTGTTGCAATAGTTTTGGGGCTATTTGTTGCAGTTTTTATTTTCTGGACAACAAGAAATTTGTTATAACAAATTTCTACAGTTCAGAAAATTTGTTATAACAAGTTGCGAAAATTCAAAATTTGAATTCCGAATTCCTCCATATTTTTGGCAGTTACAAGTGCATAGATGGCAACCTTTCAGCAATAAAAATATTCCTTTTGAATTGGAGGAGTATAAAGAGGGGGTGTAAGAGAGAAAAAGAAAGATTATTCATCATATTCAAATTTCAAGAAAGGAGATCTAGGTTTTGGGGGGAAGGAGCTGAGGAGGAACCGCACCGGATCTTCATCAAAGAGGGATCTTGCATGCATTTGAGCGGAGTTTTCTACAGCGTTTGTGAACTATAAGCATCATGTTTTGTAAGATCTATCCAATCTTGTATTCCTCTTCACAAATCATGAACTAAATCTCCTAGGTTTTGTATTTTGAAAGTACTTTGCTCTATGTGATGAGATCTTTGTGTTTATTTAATTTATGAGAAGATTATTGTGATTTCTTTATTTAGTTGATGATCTTGTGGTAAAACTTTTGGATTATTGTTTCATTCGATGCTTCATTTCGAGATTCGAGAGAGGAGAATTGTGAGTGTTTGAACGAAACATATTTTACTACGTGGTGAGATTCGAGAGAGGAGTCACGTAAATTTTTAACCAAAGTTTTCGGCTCGTTTTACTGCGCTTCGAGATTCGAGAGAGGAGAGGCGTAAGTGTATCATCAACTCGATATAGCGGAAACGGGAGAAAGAGATTTCACCTTTCCGTTAGCGACTTTGATTTATATTATCAATCATATTTTTTGTTCGCCTGAGTTAGAGATGACAAGGGAATAAAGGGTATAGTGATTTCCGATATCGAGAGATACGGATCTCTACCGTAAAATCGTTGCAGGAAAGCGCATTTAGATTTCTCATAAATTTCTTCTTTTGATCCATCATTATAGACTTAGGAAATCAAAATACAAGACTGTTTCCCCAAAATTTGATAAAAAATAATTTTAGAAAGTTTTAGCAATTTCATTTTAGAATTTTATTTGTCTTTAAACTCACTTAAATCAACTCACTTGGATTTAAAGAAAAGGGCTAGCTAGTACTTGTGAGCCTTAGATTAATCACCTCTCCGTGGGGACGATCTTTATTCATCATTTTATTACTTGATCTGGCACGTGCACTTGCGTAGTTTACGTATACCTATTTCGGGCGTATCAAGTTTTTGGCGCCGTTGCAAATCAAGATTATTCTGTAGCGGGTGTTGATTATGCATAAACTCAAGATTCTAATTGTGGAACCTTCCTATAATCTCGGGGGCTAGTTCGACGAAGAGGGGTATCTACTAGGAATTGATGGATCGAGGGTGCTGGATCCTACCATCATGGATGCGGAGAAAGATGCTGATCGTGAGGATGATGACGACGAAGAATGACTACTCTAGCACCTCTTTGCACTTATTTTAACTCCCCCCACTCATTTTATCAGAACCTAATTATGTCTGTATTAATCTAAAACAATGCTGGGAGACCATTATGGCTATAGACTATTTACTACTATGATGCTTGGACTGCGTGGTTGTTTTGATTTAAGAACTGCTTGATTATCAGAGGATTATTTCTGCATTTCCACCCTTATATATTGTTCAACTTCAAATTAATCATGTGCTGTGATGACCCGTTATATGTTATTTTTCATGGGGGTAGTGTGCAATATTTTGATCATATCTGCAAGTTTTAAAATAGTACAAAACTTTGTGGGAGTATATGAATGTCATTGTTATGTTGGTACTAATCCACCCTTGAAGATTACTTTTCTCCCGCACTAGTTTTCCTTCTTGCAGATTATTTTGGATGCTCCAAGTTTTGAGTTACTCCCTCCACCATGGCATATGACAAGTGGCACTCAGGTTGATAATGATTGATGCATTATACTACAAATTTCAGGGGAGTACTTTATTTCAATTACATTTATTTTGATCAATTTTACTTTGAATTCTAATTTTTTGCTTTACCCAAATTGTGAAACTTGATATGCAATGTTTATGATAAATCTATGCTAGAGACTAGCAAAGGTGTAGGTGTGGGGGTGATGCGAAGTAACCTTCACCTTTTGAGTGGCGAATTATATATAGTGATGATTAATCTGTGTAGTCTTACCATTAGTAAAATTTTATATTTACATAATTTATTTGAATTGGTAGATTCGTTAAACTTAAAAATTCCAAAGGTTTGCTTTTGAAGTTAGTAAGATATATAGAACTCCATTTTGTATTTCCATCATGCACACTACTCCTTAAATTCACTTGCACCATACAAAAAAAATTCTATTACAATTCGAACATAAAGGGAAGGATAAACAAGAACTGGGTCAATGATGATGGCTAAGACAGTAGATTTGGATAGTTCATTGATACAATGATTAAGGCCACCTTCTACATTTAATTACATTCTCCATTGTATTTTGAGTTAGTGCCTTCTTATTTTGATTCTTGATCACCATGTGTAATTCTCCCATATTTTCACTAGTACTTCTTGATAGTCTTTCCAACTATGGGTGTTTTCAAAAAAAAAAGTGTGTCATAGTGATATGTGGCCTATGTATGTGCACCAACACTTGGAATGATCCCAACTATGATTATAACAAAACAAAAAGATAAAAGTCATAGTGATATGCGGCCTAAGTGTGTTTGCACCCATTTGGAATGATCCCAACTATGATTATAACAAAACAAAAGGATAAAGTCATGGTGATATGCGGCCTAAGTGTGTTTGCACCTACTTGAAATGATCCCAACTATGAACTTATAAAAAAATGTGTATGATTGTGATTGTAAACCCCATAGTAGGTTAAGTTATTAAGAATTGTGGCTATAAGAATACTTTTACCCAATCAAAAATGAAACTACGAATTCAAAATCAAGCCAAAGCCGATCAAATTTCAAGTCCTTATGATTTTCTTTTAACTACTAAACCCTTGTGGAGGCCAATTTAAAGACTTAGCCTATTGTTATCTTTTTTTTCTTATGAGAGGATTAATGAGTTAGTTTGAATGAGAATAGGTGAGTTTAAGGATGAACACACACACCACTAGGAAATCATCATTGAGCTTTTACTTGTATCACACTAAGGAATCTATGCATAGTTGAAATTTTTAATGGTTGACATTTATACCAATTCAAATCTCTTGTGCAGTCTTGATTCTAAATGCAAAGGGTAAAGAAACTCGGATTAATTATGTTGTTAGATATTCGTGCACTCAAAGAGCTTGTAGTGATTTATCTTTGCTAGGGACTAGCAAAGGTTTAGGTATGGAGGTGTGATAACTTCTCAAAAAGAAGTTATCCTAAATACTATTATTTTGATTAAAGGATTTAACAAATTTGTATATAAAACTATTGTATTTAAATATGTTGATATCTTTTAAAATTGAGGGTATTAATGTCATTTTAATATGTTTTTATCATAGAAAATCTGAAGTATTCACCTCGATGCGGCATGAGTCAAGTACACGGGAAATCCAAGAAGATGTTACAGCATTGTTGCAATAGTTTTGGGGCTGTTTGTTGCAGTTTTTATTTTCTAGACAGCAAGAAATTTGTTATAACAAATTTCTACAGTTCAGAAAATTTGTTATAACAAGTTGCGAAAATTCAAAATTTGAATTCCGAATTCCTCCATATTTTTGGCAGTTACAAGTGCATAGATGACAACCTTTCAGCAATAAAAATATTCCTTTTGAATGGGAGGAGTATAAAGAGGGGGTGCAAGAGAGAAAAAGAAAGATTATTCATCATATTCAAATTTCAAGAAAGGAGATCTAGGTTTTGGGGGGAAGGAGGAGGAACTGCACCGGATCTTCATCAAAGAGGGATCTTGCATGCATTTGAGCGGAGTTTTCTACAGCGTTTGTGAACTATAAGCATCATGTTTTGTAAGATCTATCCAATCTTGTATTCCTCTTCACAAATCATGAACTAAATCTCCTAGGTTTTGTATTTTGAAAGTACTTTGCTCTATGTGATGAGATCTTTGTGTTTATTTAATTTATGAGAAGATTATTGTGATTTCTTTATTTAGTTGATGATCTTGTGGTAAAATTTTTGGATTATTGTTTCATTCGATGCTTCATTTCGAGATTCGAGAGAGGAGAATTGTGAGTGTTTGAACGAAACATATTTTACTACGTGGCGAGATTCGAGAGAGGGGTCATGTAAATTTTTAACTAAAGTTTTCGGCTCATTTTACTGCGCTTCGAGATTCGAGAGAGGAGAGACGTAAGTGTATCATCAACTCGATATAGCGGAAACGGGAGAAAGAGATTTCACCTTTCCGTTAGCGACTTTGATTTATATTATCAATCATATTTTTTGTTCGCCTGAGTTAGAGATGACAAGGGAATAAGGGGTATAGTGATTTCCGATATCGAGAGATACGGATCTCTACCGTAAAATCGTTGCAGGAAAGCGCATTTAGATTTCTCATAAATTTCTTCTTTTGATCCATCATTATAGACTTAAGAAATCAAAATACAAGACTGTTTTCCCAAAATTTGATAAAAAATAATTTTAGAAAGTTTTAGCAATTTCATTTTAGAATTTTATTTGCCTTTAAACTCACTTAAATCAACTCACTTAGATTTAAAGAAAAGGGCTAGCTAGTACTTGTGAGCCTTAGATTAATCACCTCTCCGTGGGAACGATCTATATTCATCATTTTATTACTTGATCCGGCACGTGCACTTGCGTAGTTTACGTATACCTATTTCGGGCGTATCATCCAACAGCCTACACGCATGCAGAAAAGCACGAGCTAGCGTGCACCTAGGGTGCGCACGCCCGCACCCCCAGGTGTGCGTGGGTACAACCTCCGAGGGAGGCACGCGCGCCCGAGAGCGAGCTCGTCCCCGCGTCGCCGGGACGCTAGCCCCGACAGACCTGTCCCCTCCTTGGTGGGCTCCACCCTCCTGCTTGGCACTTCCGGCCTCTCTCACAGTGCACTTTCTCTGACTTTTCTCTACATTAAATCCTACCTTTGCTCGTGAAGCGTTGCTGTCTGCCTTCTATGGCACCTCTCCGTTCTCCATCACCATTGTTGCTGCCGGTTGAATCTTTTGTAAGAGGAGAAAAAAATTCTCACTCGTCTCACAAAAATGGTTTCTAATACCGATGATTTCAAGGGGATAATTGATGGGGTCAAGTACCTTTTAGTATACATTTGGGGTGCAATTAGCCAACCCCTTCACAATCATACCATCTAAATAGGGATCATGGGGAAACCGCCGCGCGCGCGATCGGAGCGCGCAATAGCGCGCGATCCGCGTGCACGAGATTGTCTTCCCCGAACCATCTGAGGGCTGACTGTCGGGGATGGCTCCTCTCTCCCACCGTCGGCGGGCTGGCTCAAGCCGGCCTGGATTCCGGCAGGCCGAAAGACGCATCATGCGCCCACGACCGCAAAGTGCGGTGCTCCCGCCGACCACCCCAGCCAGCGAGGGGCCTTCCCTCCCGCAACCGTCGTGGGAGAGGTCGGGCGCGCGCAGCTGGCTTCACCCCACCTCTTGGCGGGGAAGGCTCGGCCGGCCACCCACCTCCCCCCTGCTCAAGCCTGTCGGTGCCAAGCCTCGCGACCTGCACCGCACTCGGTGGCTGGTGCTAGGGTCACGCCAGACGCTCTCCGTCGTGGCTGCGCTCGACGCGCCACCCGGGTGCGGCTAACCGGCCCTCGCCGACGGCTTACCAGCTCCGCTGGGGCTATCTACCCTAAGCGCCGCCTCTTGCCCTCCTTGGGCGTCTTCCCCGTCGTCGATCGTTCTACCACCACTGCGGGCGTCCAATGCGCGGGTAAGCACCCCCGTAACCACCTCCGGTAATGGGGGGATACGTATTAGTGGGGGTCTACATTTAGTAAAATTAAATTTGCGATTTATATTCCCCCAAAACCATACTCATATTATGATATTGGTGGTTACGGTGCTTGGATAGCCGTATAACCACGGTAACGACCTCCTGTAGGCTATAAAAAGGTCTTCAGGCCTTCTCATTTCTCATCTTTTCTCTCATCTGCTTTCTTCTTCCTCAGGACAGAGCTCGGCCGGATACATCCTTCGAGCCACCTTCGAGCTACCTTTGAGTCACCGCTCCACCGCCAGAATTCTCCTACGGGCCTCCTCTCAGCCAGAGATTCGCCTAAATCCACGAGTGTGTGGTAAGAGGGAAAATCCTATGACAGCAAGCACCCGTTCGTGCGCATCGCCAAAGCCACAAACCTCGCACGTAGCAGCCTGTTGTCCACCGCAAACCTAAGTCTCTCTTTTTCTCTCACCACCAAAATGTAACGAGTATCGGTCTGTCGCCCTCGATTCTTCAAAAAAGTTGTAATCACAAGCAGATAGTGGATTTTGACTGGCACAGACTCGATCGTGTGGTTTTTTTCCCAGTTGAGGTGTCTTTCTACGTCAAAACCTCGTGTGTACAATTTCTCTCTAATTGTCCGTGTGTGCGCTCGACCGCTCCGAGAGCTAAGACGGTCCAAATTATTCCGGTCCGACCGGGGCGTCGAGTTTGGCCGCAACAAAATCAATATTCGCACCTCAATTTATATTCGCAGCCCAAAAATATGTGTGGCTAGCCAAAGATAAACTGTGATTAACAATCTATCATTGTTTATTGTGTTATTTCAAACATTTACGTGTATTTACATTAATTTATTCTTGAAAATTACATTTGCATTAAAATAAAAATAATAAAAAGAGGCAATACAGGTAAGCAGGAGATAAGACACTGTCCATGTCGCTGTTAACAAGCTCAAGAAACTCTGTATTGCTACATTCAACAGGTGGCCGGGTGAAAGGAAAAGTAAGAGCTGTTTTGGCACAAAAACCAGCACCCTGACCATGCTCATTGGTTAGAGATTGTGTCATATATTTTTGTGCGGATCCTTATCATTTCAGGCTTTTCATTGATTGTTCTGATCATGCTCTTGATCAGAAATTCTGACCCAAAAATTTTCCTCCTGTTAGCCTCACGGCGGCAAAAAAGCGCCTGCATAAATCTAGAAAGGAACTCCATGCTTCCGGTCGTGTGAGTTTACTCGTACGTCCGTTTATCCATACTATTAAATGAGCGGCAGACACGTAGGGGCGTCTACTACGGCCAATTACGACAGTATCTCGATCATGAAACTGCACGGGGCGGGCTTCCAAGACTGGCGCGACAGTACTTCGATCACGACATTGCCTCAGCGTAGCGGCGCTCCCGACTCTCGCAAACCCTCGAATGCTATACTCCGTCCGTTGCTCATTATTTTCTTATGCATGAGAGTTTGCTAGCGACAATGAAAACATATTTTTTATTATAGATAAGAGATTTGACTTATATACGTGAAAACACATTTTAAAATACAAAAATAAATTAATAAATTATTGAGATTGAAATTTATATAGTAAAGAAGGATAAAATTAAAAAGTGAAATGTTTAATGAAAGAATATTTTTCCTTTTAAGTTTTAACATAGTATAAATAGGTAATTGTTATTAGTACTATATTTTGTCTAGTTGCACAATATTTTTTCCTAATTTTTCGTGTCTTTTAGAAATATGTCTTGTACATTCATTTTTAGGAAAAGTGTTCAACACGAAAGTTATAGATCTCGACGAGATCTACAACTTTTGTGTCGAACATTCCTAAAAATGCAAGTACAAGACGTACTTCCGAAATACACACAGATTTCTCGTCTTTTAGAAATACACATTGTACATGCATTTTTAGGAAGAGTTTTCAACGCGAAAGTTGTAGATCTAGAAACACTTTTCCTAAAAATGCACGTATAAAATGTATTTCCAAAAGACGCGAGAAATTAGAAGAAAACATTGTACGACTAACCAAAACTGTAGTGTTAATAACAATCACTTATTAACAAGGCAACACCTATATATTTTGCCAGTTGAGCCACGTGTTTTTCCCAACCATGTCTTCAAACAACTCGGTAAAGCCACGACGGGATCTCTCCTACAATCAATAGGCATTTTGTTCTTCATAGTAAATACTTCATTATTCATCTCCGTGAAATTATCCACGTAAAAAATCTAATAAAAATTAAAAGGAAATTTCATATTTTTCAAAAAAAAAATGTGTATAAATTAACTAGGTAAAATTTAAAGAAAAAATAAAAGTTAAAAATAAATGTTTCATGGAGGAATATTCTTCTCTTCTATGTACTATGTGGGTAAAAGACGTTGTTTGTGTAGTTGTATCAAGTGTGGCCGGGGCTCCCTTTGGAATGGTTTGGGGAGGTTCCTTCATTGGGTTAATGAGGTTGGCTTGGGTCAACCCCACTCTGCCCTCATGATCCCAACTAAATTAAGGTGGAGGAAAATTCTGACTATCCGCAGCTCGATATTCTTATAAATTGAGGGTGACCATATCATTTATTAAGGAAGGATTGTTCATCTTAGAATTCATGATTATCCAATTAATTCATAAATAAAATAATTAAACTAAAGTAAACTTTATAAATAACATAGATGAAAAATAAAATAAAATAAAATATTAAAAAATATATAAATTTGTGCACCTAATAAAAACAATTGTCACGCGATAATTAACTTATTAACGTGCCCATTCCGTCCAAAATTAATGAAAAAGAAATGCCGGATGAAGATCATTCCTCTATAAGTTCGCCGGTGGTTGGGGGCTGAGAGTTAAGAACATTTTTCGTTCGCTCTGTGGTACAAATCAGAACCGTTGATCTCCAGTCTCTGTTCTTCCTTTTCTTCTTCCTCCTCCTCTTCCGTGATTCGGTGATTGCCGGCGACGCATGCAGGCTTTCTTCCCCTGTGATTGCCGACGACGCATGGATGGAGAGAAGGCCCTTCGACATGAATGCGAGAAAGATGGATTTAAAGAGGCGTGCATCTTGGATTGTTCTGGTGGCTTGGATTTGGAGCTTGGATTTAATGACGGCAAGGTGTTTGTGGAAAAGTCTGAGAGGGATTGCAGGATTTGTTCACTCGGTTTGGAGAGTTCTTTTTGCCGGGAATTGGGTTTTCCAATGGAGTTGGGGTGTTCCTGCAAGGATGATTTGGCTTCTGCTCATCAGAAATGTGCAGAGAGATGGTTTAAGATCAAAGGAGATTGGTGAGATTGTTATTTTTTTAGTAACTCTATGTTTTCACGTTTGCATCTTTTCAATTGCAGATTCCAAAACAACTGTTTTAGCCCCTTTTGGCGAGACAGAAATCACATTGGGCAGATCGGGCTGCCATGGCTCCACGGCTATTTGGCAGTGCCGCGATCTGGAGGTCGTGAACGCGGAGGTTATGAACCATCGTTTGTGAACGCCTGACCTCACCGGCCCAATGAACTTCATACACTTTTAAGTTCAAAACTAGTTTTGTTTTCTTAGTGAGGGTCATAACCGTTGTCATGCCTATCTGTGACGGTGGCTCTACGAATCCGCGCTTTGCGTGCCCCGCCCTTTGGACAGGGCCTTACTCTTCCTAAATTTAAACTTTCTGCTTGTTCTAATGCTTCACCAATTTTCTGATTAAATAGTTTTAGTATTATTGGGAGGATTTAAATGTCCTCTCACTTGAGCTTTTTATCTAGACAGTTGTAGTCTTCCTCTTTTCATCTGCTATAACTCGCCCGGAGTCTTTTTCATATATCTTCTGCTCAATGCTTGCATTTTTGTGGTTGCTTTACAAGCAATTGGAGTCTTCCTAAACAAATTTATATTTTTTTTCTCCAGGAACTGTGAAATATGTGGATCAATGGTAAAGAATCTGGTCGAATTTCTTGTGGTCGAAAAACTCGAAACAACTGTGAGCTTGATCGGACCGAGCGATAACGCGGCAACTGCAACCCAAACAGAAAGGTTTTTTCAAGGGAATAGGTTGATCGGCTGTCTCCTAGGGGGCTTTTTAGTTATCACTATCCTCTGCTTTGTATATAAACACTAGCTAACATGCTAAAATATGCTGTTGATGGAGCCCGGCAACACGGCGGACTGGCTTTGTCCGCTGCCGGCAAACACAGGCTGAGATACATATACCTGAAAGTGGTTCAGTTATTGAATGCTAGATGCAATATGGGCTGGAACTGAGCATGATAAAGGCTCCCTTTGGGGGGGGGGGGGGGGGGGGGGGGGACTTATTTTCACTGGTCAAGCTTATTCATTTCCGTTTTTAGTTTTAAAATAATTATGCTAATTTAATATATATATGTATTATAAGTTTTTTTTTTGCATATGATCATATTAATTGAAAAATATATGATTGAATCCGAACATGGAGTTCGATTTGTATGGTTTGAGGCTGTTCGGTCAGTTTTTTTCAATTATTATTATTTCTTTAAATTTCTTTTTTTTTTTTAATAATCTTAAAATGTTTTAAATCCAAATACTTTTGATCAATCCATTGTTAGAGCCGGGAGAAGATAGTGGGGAAGAGCGGCTCTTGTATGTGACAACAAAGGCGTTTCCTCCTCTGAGGAGGCGAAGTTGGGGAAAGAATTCTGTCAATCTGGCCCTAGGATGGCTCCGGGGGAGGTAAAGTGCAAAAGTGCATTTTACTGTGAAGTGCGGGCGTCCAATGGTCCTTGTTGGATGCCCGCACACATCTCAAAACGAGTGTATGTGGGCATCCAGCACGGACCGTTGGATGCATGCACTTCACGGTAAAGTGCACTTTTACACTTTACCTCCCCCGGACCTAGAAAAGACGCGGATGGGCAAAATTATTGTGTTCGAGCCCTAGACACAAATCTGTGTCTGGGACTCATGAGAATCTATCAAGCATTAATGATTATTGATCATTACCGGAGACTTTTTATAATAAAAAATGGGCTAGAGTATCATCATATGTTGCTTAGAAAAAAAAATATTTTAAATTGGACGTCAATATTAGCACTACACTTTTGACTAGCTGTACTCAAAATTTGAGTTTTTTTTATTTATAAAATTACTATTAGCAAGCACTGCAAAAAATTTTTTCCTTATTCGCACTCACCCCTCACGTGTCTGCGTCTCCCATCCAAACCGTGATTTTGCCGGCAATCCTTCCTCCTCTCTTTTCGTCCGGCCTGAAGTGCTTCAAATCCAGCAAATGCTCCTCTATTTCCCAAGCGGCGTTATTTATCCCGGCGCATTCTCCTCCATTATCTGGTGGCTATCTTTTCTACATCTGGCGATCGCTCTTCCTCTTGGTGGCGATGCTCCTCTTTTCCGCGATTTTTCAAATGCCCGTTCCTCCTTCAGGCGGTGGTGCTCTTCTCCTTTTTTTAATTTTTAAGTACGAATAGCCAATTTTAAAAAATAATGCTCGTGAATAGCCACAAGTGTAAAATTTTATGGATGGCTTTTTAATAACAGAAATGTTTACTAATACTCTTTCTCAAAATAAATAGTATAGTCAAAATTTGCTAATGGCGAAAAATGATTTGTTTATAACATATTTTTATTATTATTTGAAAAGTCATCACAACTATCCGGCCGGTTGAATTTACAAACTATTCTCTTACAATTTACCTCCACCAACTCCAAAACAACACAAGAGCGGCGTGCCCTAAAAACATGGTCTCATCCCCACAACTCAACAATTGTCAAATCTTCATTGAACCAGAATACTATGCGCACTTCCATGCACAGATACTCTAAAAAGCCAAATATGAGTTATTTTTTTTCTTATCATTGTGACCATTAGAAAGAAGATGGGAAAGAAAAGAGGCTGTGATTGTTTTGGCACTTTTTTGCCTAATTTGTGGGAGAGAAAAATGTCACGACTAAAAAAATAGTTTGGTAAATATCTTAAATTTCAAAACCAGCTCTTAAAAATTTCAATGTATGGATAACAAAGATTCAATCTTATAATGATCTCATTTTCTCATTTGAGAAACTAAAATCCGAGCTTTCACAATCACTTTGGCTCTGTTTGGCAAGGTGGTGGCGGTCATAAACATACGGGTTAAACTGTCATTCGTTAAGGATCACCTAGCAAACAGCGTTTGTTTGAACATAAAAGGGGATGAAGTTTCTTAGGTGGGCGTAAACGAATGACAATTTAACCCTCATGTTCATGACCGTCACCACCATGCCAAACAAAGCCTTAATCTCATTCTTGCGCGCATAAAACAAACCTTGTAACTTCATATTTCTCCAAAAAAAATATGGATGTTCCTCGTAATCATCAGCATCTTTGTAATACATGTTTCTAAAAAAGTGATTTTTAACTCAACATATTCTCTCAAGTGCATCACAAATATAAGAAGTAGGTTTAATTTGCTGGCAATATAATGTCACCTCCTAAAGCTTATGTAACTTTGTATAATGGTTCAATCTTATGTAATGATTACATCTCTCCTAGGCATAGTAATGATAACAAAAGATTCAATCTTATGTAATGATTCCACCTCTCCTAGGCACAGTATGTAAAATTTTAAGTAGGTGGAGATCGCAGGAACACTCTCAACCAATTAAAATAATTAAACCAGTAGTAAAGAAGATGCAAGACAATACTTGTATAATTTATTGTTTTTTAGGACGAAACATGCAAGCGCGAAACAATACTTCACATTGCACCCGATGGAGATCAAAGAAAACAGACAAGGAAACAAAACTGACAAACTCTAAAAACCAGGCCGCCAGACCGCATGTTCGCACCTCAAGCCATGAGGTCGCACAAACAACCTTTATTGACTTGTGTTGGAGACCAACTGCTCAGTTCGTCGTGAACTAACCGCCCAGACCGCGTAAACTGATCCACAGACTGCCTGCCTGAGAACTGCCAAGGAGAGACCGCTCAAATCGCCAGATCGCGATATCGATGACGCTAGCGATATCGCCTCGTGATAGCTCCAGAACGCCAACTGCTCTGCTGCTGTCATGGGCCTAACCGCCAGGTCTAACTGCCAGACCGCAAGTCACCAGACTGTTGTGCGAAACGATGCGAAAAAAACAAAATCACACAACCACAAACAATAAACTCGATGTGATTTACGTGGTTCGGCGAGAAACGCCTACGTCCACGGGGATGGACTATCCACTATCACCGGTGGGGGATAAAAAGAGAGGTCAATACAATGTTATAATTCCACACACTCCACCTGCTCTGAGTCTCGAGGCTTCGGCAAAATCGCCTCGTCAAAAGTAACATGTCTGCTTTTTACAATCTTTCTCTCTGTCTGATCATACAGTTTGTAGCCATTGACTCCGCGTCTTAAGCCAATGAAGATTGTTTTTTTTCTCTCGTAGTTCCAGTTTATCATTCTTCACGTGATAATAAGTTGGACACACAAACACTTTCATGTACACATAATCTCTAGAAGGATGCCCCAACCACATCTACTTTGATGTCTTCTTTCCAATAACTGCAGAAGGCAAGCGGTTCACTAAGTGGCAAGCATAGTCAAGGGCCTCAGCCCAGAAAATCCTTTATAACCCATCATTAGACAACATACATCGAACCTTTTCTACCAGTCAGGTTCATGTGCTCTGCCACCCCATTCTGTTGTGGTGTCTCCCTGATAGTGAAGTGATGTTCTATACCTGATCTCTAACGCTCTCGCAAAAATGCATTCGATGTGTATTCGCCTCCATTGTCTGATCTAATACATCAAATATTTTTGCCAGTTTGAGTCTCAATGCACTTCTTCTAAGTTACAAATATCTCCAGGATTTCGCTCTTACGCTTCATGGTGTACACCCAAACATATCTGGAATAATCATCTGTGAAGGAGACAAAATATCATCGTCCAATGAAAGATTTCATCTTCGTCGGGTTCCAAATATTTGTGTGAACATAATCTAAAATATCATTTGTACTAGGGATGACAATTTCAAAAGATACTTGCATCTTCTTGTCAAGCAAGCAATGCTCACAAAAATTCAATTTGCAGCTTTTCGCTCCCTTAATCAATCCTTGCCTTGAAAGAGACTGGAGGGAAGTGTAACATCCCCCACACTTCTAGGCCCCCTAAAGTTAGGGTTAGGGCTTGAGTGGTGCATGAGGCCCAAGTGTGGCCCTAACACAGCTTGAACTTGAGGAAAACTGTTATGTGCACCCCCAATGTACGCAAGTCAACCTATATCAATTCACACTCACAGGAACTCACCACCTCAAGATAAGCTCACTAACACTTTCCTAACCCTAAGAGAGAGGAAACTGAGCAATGGACTCAAGGCTAGGTCAATCAAGTTGGTCAAATTGACCAAAGTCAACTTTAGGTCAATATAAGTCAAACATTCACCTAGAGGTCCAATTGGCCCTAAAACCTAAAACTGACCTTGCCCCTAGTCTTGGGACATCAAGGCAGACTCAGGTGACCCAAAAACCCCATCATGGGATCACCAAGTTGATCAGTTTGATCAAAGTCAAACTTGGCCCTATTTAGGTCAAATCACACTATTTGGCAGAATTGGCCCGATTGGGGCATCACCATGATCCAATCAACATTGGGTGGTGTCAAGGGACTCAAGACACACCCCTTGAACTAGTCAACCCATCAAGTTGATCAAAGTCAACCCTAAGGTCAATCATG
Source organism: Platanthera zijinensis (assembly GCA_039513925.1). Lineage (NCBI taxonomy): Eukaryota > Viridiplantae > Streptophyta > Magnoliopsida > Asparagales > Orchidaceae > Platanthera > Platanthera zijinensis. The sequence goes on along the minus strand of CM077093.1, from coordinate 18,000,353 downwards.
GTCAAATTAACCCCTAAAGGCTAAATGGGAGCCCAAGCCAATTCAAGGGGCTAAGGCTTTGCCCAAGGCCCATCTTACAACCCATGAGATTTTTCAGATTAAATAATCTGAATTAAATGAGTTTAATTAAGGTTTAATGAGGGTAATTAAGGGGAAATTTCATTTGGAGGAAGATAATGAAGGGAGACCAAGTGACACTCTCATCTTCTTCTCCAACCCCTCCTTTCATCTCCCCTGATGAAGAGTAGTTTTCCAGCAGTTACAGGTCGGCCATCATCAAGGTGGGTAATTAATGGTCATAGACTACTACCCTACATTCATGAATCTCCTATATAGAGGGCCCCAAAGCTTAATTCGATCCTTTCATCACATTTAGAAGGCCTCAAATAGTTGAAATAGATTCTTACTTCAAAGCTTTCTGTGGAGAATAGAGATCCGGATAGGTTCGCCGGAAAATGCCAAAAAACCATGGCCACCCGCCGGAGTAGCCGCTTCCAAGCTCGAAATCAGGCATTGTTCTCCCCCTCTCCCCTTATGCTAGCATCTTAGATCAATAGATATTGAAGTCGATCTCAATCGAGTCGATTTCTATTTTGAATTTCCATGGAAAAATTGGATTGGGCTTCCCCCCAGGTTTGCCGGAAACCACCACCTCTAGCGGCCAAATCATCGTCGAGCGATAGCCACCACCTCAACGGAGGTGGTGGTGGCGGTGGTTGGCCAGGGAAGTGGCCGGGTGGCCGACAAAAAGCTATGGAAAGAGCTCCAGGTCGGGAAAATCATGCCCCTTGGCTGGAGGTAGGAGATGAAATCACCACCGTTGATTTAAATTTATATTAATTATTATGTATTTTGTCCCCTTTAATATGCACTTTTTGAACCAGAAAAATGAGGCCCTTGGAGACTGAACCATGAAAAGTTCCCTATTGGAACCCTAGTTTGGATTTGGGTAAGGAATACTATTAGGATGCTTTTAGATTGACCCAAAATGTATAGTAAGGGTCATAAAATTATTTCTAGGCCTGCCTTAAAAAGAACTCCAGAGAAATGTTGCAAAAATCAGTTTTGTCAAGAGAAGAAAATCAGTTCGACGATAATCGAACTCAGCTCGACGATAGTCAAACTCAGGTTGACGAAACTCAGAGTTCCATCTCTGAGTTGAGCTCGACGATCTCCGAGCTCCGGTCGACGATTGCTGATCTCAAGACAGAATCTCAGCTCGACGCAAAGATTATTCAAGTCGACGATCTCTGAGCTGAGGTCGACGAATATCACTGAGGTCGACGAAATCTGTGCAGTATTCAAGACAGATTTTAACAGCTGGCAGAATTAATTTAAGGCATTTAATATCTCGCAGATTTAATGCATATAGTCGTTCAATGGCAGCAGTTAATGTGATTAATTCCCCAGGCATCTTTCTCTCTCGGGAATGCCTCTTCCGTTTCAAGATAGAGTTAATTCAAATGTTTGAATTACGGCCAAGGGGGTATATATACGGTTTTGGAAGTTTGCAGGACAGATAACAAGAATAGAGGAAGTGACTGACAACAACAAAATAGTAAACAGAATAGAGATTCTGAAGAACACAATAGCTTTCTATCATACAGTGTTCTTCATCATTTGCTCCAGGCTTTCAAGAGACAATCAATCAATATCAGTCTAAAAGCTTGTTGGAGAGCAACATCAACTTGAAGGCCTACACCCTGAAGCAAAGCTTACACTCCTGAACTATTTTACATCTCAGGGGGAGCTTTGACATCATCAATAATTCACTAGTCTTCTCTCAGATCATTGACAGAGAAGACAACATCATTTCTCTTCCCTTTCCTATGTACAGGGTTATTACTCCCTTCAAAAGTGAACTCTTTGGTGATAGGGCACCTGATCAAAAACCTATTAGTTTTTAGGCACCTGATCAAAAGCCTGAAGGGTCTCTAGATCTACCTGAAGCAGATCTTGTGGTGACATGACACCTGATCAAAAACCTATAGTGGATTCCTACCCGGGTGGTAGAAGAGTGGATGTATCCAGGTTTTGGGGAACCACTATAATTTCTTGTGTTCTCTGTGTGTTTGCTTTTTCTTTCTTTATCTTTGTGCTGTGACTTTTTATATATTAACTTTAAATTAGAAGAAAGTTAAGATCTACCCCTTCACTTTCAATTGGTATCAGAGGGGGTTCCTTTGGTTGTACAGGCTAACACCTGAACCAAAACGATCTAATAGATCTTATTTTTCTTAAGAGTCTTTCATGGCCCAAAATGAAGAATTTTCAAGCACCAGACCTCCTATGTGCAATCTAGATAAGCTTGCACTATGGAAGACAAAGATTAGACTTTTTATGAACTCTTTGGTGATAGGGCACCTGATCAAAATCCTATTGGTTTTTAGGCACCTGATCAAAAGCCCGAAGGGTCTCTAGATCTACCTGAAGCAGATCTTGTGGTGACAGGGCACCTGATCAAAAACCTGTAGTGGATTCCTACCCGGGTGGTAGAAGAGTGGATGTACCTAGGTTTTGGAGAACCACTATAATTTCTTGTGTCCTCTGTGTGTCCGCTGTGACTTTTTATATATTAACTCTAAATTAGAAGAAAGTTAAGATCTATCCCTTCACTTTCAATTGGTATCATAGGGAGTTCTTCTTCTTCTTCTTCTTAGCAAAGCATGCAGTATCCACTAAGAGCAAAAGCTTCTTTTCTTTCTTTTTGATTACTAACCCTTGTACTGTCTCGTTCTCTTTTTGTTATATTGAGATATATGTTCTGTCAGTGAGAAGAAAAACGGCCTGAATTTGAATTCTCAAGGCAAGGCATACTTTACTGCAAGAAATAAGGAGCCCAAACGGCTAGAATGGCTGGCTGTCATAAATACAATCCATAACTGTCTCTACACGTACAATATTCTGTGAATTCTATTGATGAAGCCATTTACAACTCTATTTTGTCAGGTCCCACTACTCTATCTGCAGACTCAGAAGCCAAAAAATTGCTAAAGATGGCTGATGCAAGAGCAATGAACATCCTTGCTCAATCAATGTCTGATGACATTTTTGAAGGAGTTGCAGAATGTATTTCAGCAAAAGAAATCTGGGACTCCCTCACAGCAATGGCTGCTGGATCAGCTAAAAATAGAAAACATAATGCTGATACTTGGAGTGACTCTGAAGCTTCACCATGTACAACTGAGGATGAAGAAGAAATAAGAGCAAGAGAGTTTTGCCTAATGACAATAAATGTTTCATGCAGCAGGCATGATGAAGAATCAGTCTCTGATGAAGAATCAGAATGTGAATCAGAAGAGGATGAGGTAATCTCTTTCTTTGATTTTCCTTCATATCAATTCAAAGAAGATTTTAAAATCCTCTGTAAAGATTTAATTCAATCTGAGAAAGAAATAAAACTGCTTAGAGAAAAATTAAAGATTGCTACTTCTGAAAATATGAAACTCAATGAAAAATTATCAATTGCTTCAGAACAAATAGCATCATTAAAATCAGTTAAAGATAAAGAAAAATTAATAAATTTTCAGAATTTTTTTGCTCAACATAATTCATCGAATCAAGCTCGACGAAAACAACACCATTCGTCGAACTCAGCTCGACGAACTATGAACAAAGATTTCTGGTCAGGAAACTTTGATCGACGAAAGAAATTTACTTCGTCGAACCGAGATCGACTATCGTGGAACACAAAAAATAAATGTTATCATTCTGTGAACGGAGATCGACGATCTCATTACTCTTCGTCGAACTCAGATCGACGAAATTTTTTTTCGTCAAACTCAAAATTTCAGAACAGAAATTTTTATCCTTTTGAAAATTATAATCAAACTCAAATATTCAAAAATCCTTTTACCAAGTGGTTCATCCCTTCTAGGAAATTTCACCCTCTAGGTTACAAAAATCATCCTGAGTGTTCTTTTATATTTAATTATTATGAAAAAGAACCAGGACTCAAGGTAATCTGGGTCCAGAACTCCTAACCCCTTATTTCAGGAAAAGACCCTTCAGTACAGGGGTAGTTGTATATGGGGAGACTTCTTTAAAGAATATAACATTAGCAGTTTCAATTAAACCAGGGAGATAATGTCAAGGAAATTGTTGAATACAGCAGGGGCAACATATCTGAAACAAGCTTAGTTATAGACAAGCAACAGAACAACCACAGAGCCTATCAGATGTTTTTCATATTTATATTTCAAAAACTTTGTTGTTGTATATTTTATTTCTCAAAGCACTCATTTTAAAATTTGCTTTGTTTTTCTTTTATGTAAATAGTATCCTCACCCAAATAGGGGGAGATTGTTGGAACCCTAGTTTGGATTTGGATAAGGAATACTATTTTGATGCTTCTAGATTGAACCAAAATGTATAGTCAGGGTCATAGGATTATTTCTAGGCCTGCCTCAAAAAGAACTCCAGAGAAATGTTGCAAATATCAGTTTTGTCAAGAGCAGAAAATCAGTTCGAGGATAGTAAAACTCAGCTCGACGATAAGCGAACTCAGGTCGACAAACTCAGAGTTCCATCTCTGAGTTGAGCTCGACGATCTCCGAGCTCCGGTCGACGATCGCTGATCTCAAGGTAAAATCTTAGCTCGACGCAAAGATTATTCAAGTCGACGATCTCTGAGCTGAGGTCGATGAATATCACTGAGGTCGACGAAATCTGTGCAGTATTCAAGACAGATTTTAACAGCTGGCAGAATTAATTTAAGGCATTTAATATCTCGCAGATTTAATGCATATAGCCGTTCAACGGCAGCAGTTAATGTGATTAATTCCCCAAGCATCTTTCTCTCTCGGGAATGCCTCTGCCGTTTCAAGATAGAGTTAATTCAAATGTTTGAATTACGGCCAAGGGAGAATATATACAGTTTTGGAAGTTTGCAGGACAGATAACAAGAATAGAGGAAGTGACTGACAATAACAAAATAGTAATCAGAATAGAGATTCTGAAGAACACAACAGCTTTCTATCATACAGTGTTCTTCATCATTTGCTCCAGGCTTTCAAGAGACAATCAATCAATATCAGTCTAAAAGCTTGTTGGAGAGCAACATAAACTTGAAGGCCTACACCCTGAAGCAAAGCTTCCACTCCTGAACTATTCTACATCTCAGGGGGAGCTTTGACATCATCAACAATCCACTAGTCTTCTCTCAGATCATTGACAGAGAAGACAACATCATTTCTTTTCCCTTTCCTGTGTACAGGGTTATTACTCCTTTCAAAAGTAAACACTTTGGTGATAGTGCACCTGATCAAAAACCTATTAGTTTTAAGGCACCTGATCAAAAGCCTGAAGGGTCTCTAGATCTACCTGAAGCAGATCTTGTGGTGACAGGGCATCTGATCAAAAACTTGTAGTGGTTTCCTACCAGGGTGGTAGAAGAGTGGATGTACCCAGATTTTGTGGAACCACTATAATTTCTTGTGTCCTCTGTGTGTTTGCTTTTTCTTTCTTTATCTTTGTGTTGTGACTTTTTATATATTAACTCTAAATTAGAAGAAAGTTAAGATCTACCCCTTCACTTTCATTCCCAACATGAAAAAGGTAGCCCTATGAGTCTACGTTAATTAGAAATTGAAATCAAGTCATTTGTGGAATTGCAGCTTCCTTTAGGGCAATTCTTATGAGACTGGTCCTCAGGATAGGACAGTCAATATTTCCTTAATAACTTTTAATTAGATAAGGGGATTGATTTGAAATTTGGGGAACATAAGAATATACTATAGATACACCTAGATTTCGAAAATGAGAATTTTTAGATAACATTTTCCTGTAGTTTTAGGAAAAATATGATTTTTTTATAAAAGTGAAATATTTTGGTGGAAAAAAATTATATAGATCCCGAATTTTGGTGAGAGCCTCAATTGGGCAACATAAATCCCGGGTAAACATTTCAATTCATTTTGAGCTTTGCATGTGAGTGTAATTCCAATGCATGAGGCTATGACTTGTGATATGTGGTGTGCATTTAGCCAAAAGTTGTATCTTGTGAATTTAACAAGATTATCTTAATCAAATCTAGTGAAATTTTATACATGCACTTATTTAGTGAAAGTATACCTCATAATGAATTTTTAGAACATTTAGAGTTGATTTGCTTAGCAAATGAATTGATTAATATTTTTATTACGTATGTGTATTAATGAAATTAGGATGACTAAAATAGTTGCAAAAATTATGAAACCTTTCCAATAGCAATTATTTAGTATGATGCACACTGGATAATTTAATTGGAATTTTTTAAAGTCAAAATCTTAAAATTGCAGTTATAATTAATATTTTGCCCCTTCTATATTATTGAGATATTTATGCACAAATTGAGTTATATAATTATAAATTTATTGAATAAATAATTATTTACCATTTTAAACCTCCAGTAATTTTTCTAAAATTATTTGATGAGTATTTATAGTACTTCATGTGTAACATGACCTAGTGGATCAGATTTTTGTAATTAGAAATTAAATATCAAATATTATTGGAATAATGTGAAATTTGGTCCAGAACTTTCCTTTATCATTGTGACCTTGTGGAAATTATTTGGTACTATTGGACCCTTGGAAGTTATACTTCATGTTCAAATCCACTAGTGACTTATATTTTAGGAAAATTCAATTATAGTTAATTTAATTTAGAAAATTGTGAAACTTTGGAATTTCATCATAACTGAGTATTCATACCCCTGTAATTAATCATATGTCATTTGGATAAAATATTTGGCAGTTACAACCTTTACACTCATATCGATCATTTGGGTTGCATATAGTAAAGTCAAGGGGGCGATGGTTAGGTATGATAAAAATTATTTCTAGTCAGATTGGGGTATTTTAAGGACCTTGATGTGATGTTAGTTGGAGTTCTAAGGAATTTACCCAGGGGTGGTGTGAGTTAGTCCTGCGAGCATAAATCATCATAGACTTTCTAAGAGTAACTATGTGAGAGGGTTTGATTAAGGGTAACATAATAATACTAAGTGCCGAGAGAAAGGGAACGATAGGGTTCAACCCTCCATAGTTTATAGTACCGCTACGAGCCCTTCACAAGATATACCTCGGGAATTCCAAGATTAACCATAAATCGATATGTAATCCGAAAGGTAGACAAAAGTAGTTTGATAGGATTAAAGAATATTATATCAATCTCACCCTTGTATGGGTTGGAGTGATATAGGACTTATTAGTCCTGCGAGCTGGTGCCTCGGGTAGTAGGTCGATATCAAGACAGGTTAGTCCTGTGAGCTAGGAGCTCGGAAAGGTATTGTTATACCTAATTTTGTATTTATGTGGTGGGTCACTCGGCACTAGTCCAGTCGGCACACCGATGGAAGTACGATGACTCTGGTGCAGAGTGTAGACCTTTGGGGAGATCGGTAGGATGTTTATACCAAGGTCTAGAGGACAATGTCCCCTAGTAGCACACCCGACCACAGAAGGCTGGTAGTTGCCAGCAAGAGTATGCAGGGGATCCGTAGTTGTGTTCTTAGCGTCGAGGCGTACGAGAGGTCTAGGTCTGGTAGTATGCCTATCCTCCTAGGAGTGGAGACACCCGCTCCACTACCACCGTGATCCACGATGGTTGGTACCTGAGAGGTTTGCCTCCTCCAAAAAGTGGGGATGCATGAAAGGTCTGTGCACATAGTTGTGTGTGTGAGTTACATAATAAACATTATATTGCATTGCATGACATAGCATACGCACTTGCAGATCCTCATCATATAAATTAGCATGAGCTCTTTTATATGATGAGTTATAATTTCGGAAATCTTAACTTATAAGTTTGTATGAGCATTCATATAAGTTAAGGTACGCTTCTGCGAAAGTATTATAGCTGTTTTACTTTACTAGTTTTACTTAGCTCCTCTTACTATACTCTTATACTATGGTATTGTTGCTCTTCTTTACTTTCATTATTGCTCATACTGATATAGAACTGCTAGAGAATTATCTATATATATACCACTGTCATCTGCTTGTACATTTTACTATTATTGGTCCTCCGCTTTCTTCCTCCGCACGGTGCCAAGGAGTCGTGGGGGTGAGGCGGGGATGAAGCAGCTGAGTCTAGTTTGATTGACGGTCGTTGGACCATATCATTTTAGGGATACGTGGAGATGTCGCCGCAGTTCGACCAGGCGAAACCGGAGATTGAGACTCCGAGATCTGAGGAGTCGGAGCCGCGCACTACTACTACTACTACCCGTCGTCAGGTTGATGATCATATGGTTTAGCTTCTGTGTTGTTAGTTGAGAGAAAGTGATATTTATGATGGATATGTACTGGACATAAGTCTTATTTCTTGTACTCTTTCATTTAGCTCATATGTACCTTTTGTTTGGATATTTATATATCTATGTTGTGAAGTATGGACTTGTTTACTTCTTCTTTTGTTGGCTATGTGAATGATCGTGCTTGCCGGCAGGATCGTTGTCTTGTGATGACAACTAACTCATAGTTGATGTTATTGTAAGACGACGATCCTAGGCAGAAATCTTTCATCGGTCGTGCCCAATTCCAGGGAGGGGGATTTTACAGCAAGCCTCTCCAGCACGAGCCAATCTCATATGCCATAAAGTTCTGGCATCCAAAAAATCATCAATCACAGCCACAGTCCCGATAACTGTACTCCTTGAAGATAATATAAATTGTGGTGTTGAACTCCTCTCATGTAAACCAAAGCCCCACGACTGATCTTCATAACTCCTTCCTCGATCACTATCTTGTTGCCCTTGGCTTATAAAGCCCAATAGACAACAAATTTTTGTTGATATCCGGAACATGTCTGACCTCTATCAATTCTCTCACTGCACTGTCATGTATCCAAACTAGAATACTCTCAACACCAATTGCACGAAAAGTCTGATCATTGCCCACAGAAACATCACCAGTATCCAAATACTTGTAAGTACAGAATCACTCCTGATTGGAACAAATGTGATATGTAACACCTGTATCCAAAATCCAATATGAATTATCAGTAAATAAGCACTGAGGAGGTACATAAAGAGAAACGCCAAACTCGTCACCACTAGTAACCTCCTAAGTAATATATGCCTTCGCATCTGAGGAACCCTTTTTTTTATCTTTTAACTTGAGATAATCATTCTTCCAGTTACTCGTCTTCAAACAGAATGCGCACCGATTGCGCTCAAGGCTGCGACCACGTGAATTGACACGCTTTTGAGTACGGTTAGTATTTTTCTTATGATAGTTCTTTTTCTCAGATCTTTCCCGATGAGACACAAATGTTTCAGTCGGCTCCGCCTTCGATGACTCTTTATCTATTCGACAGAACTCATAATTCAGTAATGTCATAGACACTTCACTGTACTTCAAGGCCTTTTTCTCATGAATGAGAGACATCGTGAAATTCTCATACTCATTCGGAAACGAATTCAATAGAAGGAGTGTCTTGTCTTCATCGCCAACATGCTCGTCCAAATTCAACGGAACTGTCAATAGCTTCCTAAATTCATTCAAATGTTCATCAATCGAGACTCTGCGTCTCATCTGAAACTGATACAATTGATGCTTCATGTGGAGACGATTCTCCATGCTCTTCGTGAGATACTTGTTTTCCAGCGTCCTCCAAAGTTTTCCCGCAAATGTCTTCAAGATAACCACATATTTGATCTTCTGAGTCAGACAATTTCTGATCAACTTACAAGCGCTCCGATTCATTTTTGTCTAAACGTTCTCAGTCATCTCATCAGGACATTCATCACAATCAAGAACGTCCTCCAAATTTAGAGAGCAACACGCATCCATTACCTCACAACACCACATGCCAAAATTACCCTTTCCATCAAATTTGGTAACATCAATTTTCACCGGATGTGAACCCGTATGATGGATAGTTGATTCTACGGCTCCGGAGTCTCCCATATTTCTAATTGATTACAACAATAATAACACAGAAATCAAATTTTTCACAATTTGTTAGTTAATCCAAAGCAAAAATAAAATTCTGTCATCTCTTCCGGATCCTCCAAATTTAGTGGCCTCTGCAATCAAGAAAATCCGCAAACAAAACAACAATTTTTGCACCAGCTGAACAACAGAACTCACTTTTTTCGGTGCTCAACTCCTACTCTGCTCTACCGCCGGTGGAGAGAAAATTACAAAAAAATTCTTTGGTTTTGATTTGCTACACCTGTACCGCTAGAGAGAGAGAGCTCAACCAAAACACCCTCCTTTTTTTCTGTGCTGCTGTACCGCCGATGAGAGAGAGCTTCAAAACAATTTTTTGGTTTAAGGTCGATGCGTCACCTGTATTGCCAATAGTGAATCAATCCAAAAATTCTTTCCCAAGTAACGAGACCGCACAGTTCTCAAAACAGTTGAGCAAGAGCCAAGAGGCCACTACTCCTTGTCGAGTGGCTAGAAAAAGTCTAACCTCAACCATACACCAAACAACAGTTCTCTACAATCCAGAATACAATTGAGAGAGGCAGGACCCCTATTTATAGACGGGAAAGGAGGATATGAGCACCGTCATAAGCGATACAGCTACCGAAGCAATATGCGCGGTCTGCCAACCCAGACCGCACAACTACACGGTTAGCCAAACATCAGACCGCGACTCCTGGGGTAGCAACAACGCAGACAAACAAAAAAAACTATCGTCCGACGATAGGCGATAGCAACAGGCCGCACAACCTTGCGACTTGCCGATCTGCTGACCTGCTGACCTCACTTAAAATTTTCATCACAGTATTGATAACAAAAGATTAAAATGCATGTTTGGCGTGACAATAGTTATACATGACCGCCATAAAAAAATTTAGTTCTCAACATAAAGTGGATGATGTTTGTAAGATGAGATGATGCACAAACTAAGATTCACAACCACCACATTTGTGACCGCCACAATCTCTTCGAAAGAGCCTTTGAGTGAATGATTGTGAACTGTCACATTAAATTCATCAATCTAATTTTGATGGCATACACATGCCCAATAAATTTATAATTCTTTTAAAAACCATCATTATTATTCTTATATTACATGGTATAAGAAGATGCCACAATTTTTATCTATATTATACATACAAAAAAGTATTAATAATCGTTGCGATTGCACGGTGTAGCATCTGAGGCACTTCAAATGATTTTCGATCGTTGAATCTAGAAGGAAAGGGTTTGTCAATGACGAAAATCTTCAAAAAAGCCAAAATAGAAATCAGGAAACTCCTGATACCTAATACAGAACCCACGCCTGTGCACTGTTCTTCAACGCCACCACTGGCGGAGCCGCCGGCTTCTTTCCCGCCCCCACTGGAGGGTCGTCGGGGTCCGGCGAACCCGCAGGAGGTTGTCCGGCGACGACCGGGCAGGGCCACCGCCGACGGTGGCCCTGCCCGTGAGACCCAAATGGGTGGCCCGCCGGTGGGTGCCGGTGTAACACCTCATTTTTCCTGTTTAAAGAATTTGGAGGTTCTGAAAGCTACCGCGCGACGCCTACCTCCCGATGGTAGCCCTTTTTCGTCGGGAGTGTCGAGTCGAAAGCGTCGATACGAAAGCGTCGAGACAAAAGTGTCGAGACGAAAACGTCGAATGGCTACCGCGCTGTTGGGTATTGTATGTACAATAACCTAGATTTATATGAAGTCACCATTGAACAATAATGAATTAAGTTTCTATTTGATACTCTTTTCAAGTTGAGTGCTTGCAGATTATAATCGTCAAGTGTAGATCAATGTCAGTCTACAATAAGTCACCAAACACAAGACCACACAATGTAATCCCTCATTGTGTGACCCATGATGTTGACTCATATGTAGTCTCTCTATTGGGACACACTCCATGTTCAAAGTACTAAAGTTATGGGAGAAAGACTAGTTGTTGAATTCTTTGACGAAAATCTTTTTACAGTAAGTCAAAATTTTTTAAGTCAATTACTCGAGAAAGACCTCTTTATACTCGAGTAGTATTGTAGTATTTCTCGAGTTAGTATAGTCTAGTTTTCAAGTAGCAGATGTTGTTCTCGAGAAGGCTTACTTTAGTTCTCGAGAGAGCCATGCAGTACTCGTGTAAGACTCGTCTCTTTCTCGAGTTTACTCAAAACTCAGTTCAGAATTTTTCTAAGTCTAGTACTCGAGAAACAGAAGTCATTACTCGAGAAGGCCAAGTTTTGTCTCGAGAAAGCAGAAGTCTAGTACTCGAGTAACCGAAGTTATTTCTCGAGAAGTCTAAGTTATTTCTCGAGAAGTCTAATTTGTTCTCGAGAAGTCCAGTCATTTCTCGAGAAGTCATTATCTACTTCTCGAGTACCAGGAATTATTTCTCGAGTAACAGAAGTTATTTCTCGAGAAGCCAGAACTGATTTCCAGTGTTTTCCTTAAGTATTTATTCTCGAGAATCTTATATCTTTTTCTCGAGAAACAAATGTTGTTCTCGAGTAGTCTATTCTTCACTCGAGAAATGAAGTTCATTTCCTAAATTTTTCGTTAAGTCCCGACGGAAGTGATTTCAAATTAATCTCATTTTTTATTGATCCACATGTTATGTCTTTAATGATTATGACCGTTAAGAAAGTCTTATAAAAGGTCTTATCATAATCGACTAACCCTAATAACAAGAAATCAAGTATTCTGAATTGTATTTTTCATTCTAAATCGGGAAGGCTGCCGCTGTTCATCGTCTTCTTCGCCGCTGTTCTTCTCCGATCCAAGTGATTCAGAACAAGAAGGCTTCAACAGATCAAGGCTTTCAACTCGACAGATCTATTCCTAGATCGTGCTGATCCTAAGTTTTCAGATCCAGAGATTTCGCCTTTGTCTTCTTCGATCCGTTTCTGATGGAGCTTCAAAGTTTAAGAAGGAAGAAGGGCTGAAGACTCAGATCTGAGATATTTTTGTTTGTATATTTTTCTGTACAACACTTTAATATTGTAGGAGATTTTTCTCTGAGTTGTAGGAGCTTTGTTCTCCGAGATTTTTATAGGAGTGTTTTGACTCCGAGTTGTAGGGGCGTTGCTCCGATTTGTAAGATTGTTTTTCAATCTAAGCTAATAGTGAAGTAGCCGAGTCTAGCGTGGTGCTAGATCGGTGAGGTGGAGAGTGGACGTATCCAAGGTTGGGGAACCGTTATAAATCCTTTGCTTTCTGTGGCTTGCTTGTTTATTTTCTGCGCTCCGTCGTTTCAAGTTTTTATTCCGCAAAAAAGACGCAGACCTCACCTATTCACCCCCCTCTAGGTGATTTAGGTAGACAACTAAAAACATCAATTGGTATCAGAGGCAGGTTGTTCATCAAAAAGGTTAACACCTTGAACAGATCTGCCCTAGTTGTCTTAAGAGGATACAAGCATGGACAGAGCCAAGGATTTTGCTAAGCTTCCCCTATGCACAAAGACTAACTTTCCCATATGGAAAGAAAGAATAAAATTCTTCATGGAAGCTGTGGATCCAAGGATGTTTATGATAGTGGAAGAAGGACCTTATGTTCCAATGACAGCCTTCACCATTGACCCAACAAAGCAAGTTCCAAAGAAGCATATGGATCTTAACAAAGATGAGATTGCACTTATCTCTTTAGATAAGAAAGCCAAGAATATGATCGTAAGTGCAGTCGATGATTCTATATTACAGAATCTGATTCACTGCCAATCCGCCAAGGAAATGTGGCAGTCTCTCATCGTTCTAATGGAAGGTACTGAAGAGGTAAGGGATTACAGAAGATCCCTCCTGAATCAGAAATATGAAGCATTCAGACAAGGTCCCAAGGATTCTATTGCTGATACTTTTGAAAGCTTCTTCAAGATTTTCAACGGCCTAAGAGTCTATGGCCAGGTCTTCACTAATGGAGAACTGAATGACAAATTTATAAGATCCTTGACTAAAGAATGAGACAACAAAGTCTGTGCAATCCAGAAGTTTGGTAAGCTGGCAGAGACTGACCCTCAGAATCTCTTTGGAAAGCTTATGTCGTATGAACTCCAAATAAACTCAAGAAAAGCTGAAAAAGAGAAAGGTCGGTCTTCATCCAAGGAGAAGTCTGTCGCTCTAAAGGCAGACAGCTCAAGGAAGCCAAAAGTTGCATCTCCTGCTCCCGTACAGGAAGAGAGTGAAGAAGAAGCTTCAGAGCTATGAACCTCGGGCTCAGAGCTATCTGAAGGAGAGTTTTCTCTTCTTTCATGGCAGTTCAAGAAGTTCTTGAATAAGAAGAAACAGTAGAGAGGCAAAGGTGCCTCGTCCAGAAGATTACGTCATGATGGTGATCGTCCCAAGAAAGGCTCAAGTAGCCAAGATAGGTATTACTCAACACAGAACAAACATATTTATTCTGACATTATTTGTTATTGCTACAATAAGCCAGGACACGTCATATCTGATTGCCCTCACAAGAAGAAGGAGGGTGGAAGAAGAGAGGAGAAGAAATCTTCTTATAATAAGAAAACTGAAAGAAGCCTGATAGCCAAGAAGGCCAAGAGCCTCAGCGACACAGACTCATCTGAGTCTAGTGATGATGAGGAAGCCTACTTTGGGCTCATGGCACATACAGTTGAAGAAGAAGAACCTCAGTTCACTAGGAAGGTAAACTCTCACACTCCTCTCTCGAAATCAGATGCTTCTGACCATGATCATGAGGAATGTTCGTCTGATGATGAATCTGAACTCATGAATCAATACAAAGAGTTAATCAAGGCTTACGACAAATGTAGAAGAGTCGCAAGAACTCAAGATAAGGAGATTAAATATCTTAAGGCTGAGGAGAGCAATCTGATGGAGTAAGTCATAATGATGGACTCACTTAGAAAGGAATTCCATGATGCGATGGAAGAATATAATAAAGCTCTCGAGCACCTGAACCTGAAGGAGAAAATAATTCAAAAGTTGGAAGAACAACTTGCTGCTGAAAAGAAACTAGTTTGTTGGAAGTTTCTCTAAGCCCAAGACAGTCCTTCCACTTGTGGATGAATTCTCTGCTCAGAGTAAAGGAGCTGGCTTAGGCCATGGGGCTACCCCTAATAAATCTTCTAGGATAAATAAAGCCCAAAGAAGAAATAAGGCTGCCAAGAAAGCTCTAACCAAGGAGAAGGGGAAAGCTCCTCAATACCAAACTTCGTTTAAAAAGGTTATCTTTCCAACAAATGAGTTTTATCTTGATTCATCCTACGGTCACTTTGTCAGGCCTACTTATGTAGAGCCCAAGTCTCGGTACTAAGGATGGACCTGTCCCCGGAACTTTGGTGAAAGTATCTTCAAGGCACCTTATGAGGAGATCACTCTTCATAGCTACGACCCTTATATTCATGGTCATAATATCAAGAAAGCTCCAAAAGTTGAACCCGTTGTGGAAAAGCCTCTCAAGGAGAAGAATTCATGTGAGCTCCATCACCACGAAGCCTCTACCTCCAAGTCTGTTGCCCCTGCTAGACCACACTCTCAAAAGGTCAAGCAGGAGAACTTTAGGCAAAGATACAATAAGTTTGATTGTTGGTGTTGTGGCAAAGTTGGTCACTTTGCTATAGATTGCTGGTTTAACCCCAGATATTATGCAACTCCTCAAGTTAATAATGTGAGAAAGACCACTCACAATGTTAACACACGTAGGGGGAGTATGCTAACTAGAGACCAAGTACCCAAATAGGTTTTGGTTCCTAAGGCAAACTAATTCTACTTTTGCAGGAATGTCCAAAGGTCGCCAAAAATCCTATCTGGTATTTAGATAGTGGATGCTCTCGGCATATGACCGGGACTAGAAGCCTACTCCAAAATTATTCTCTAGTCATGAACGGGCCAAAGGTTATCTTTGGAGGTTCTGATAGAGGGATTACAAAAGGCTATGGTATGATTACTAATGGTAGCGTATCTTTCTCAGATATGGCTTATGTTGAAGGATTAGAACACAATCTTATAAGCATAAGTCAGCTATGTGATAAAGGATACATAGTAGAATTTTCATGCAGACAAGTGTTTGATAAAATCGGTCGATAACTTAGAAACGATTCTATCAGGCACTCGTAGTAGAAATATATTTTGTTTAAATTTTATTTGCATAGACTCTTCTACGCTAGTGTGCTTTTTAGCAAAAAAGTAGTGCATCTCTTGGTGATCATTGACACAAGAGATTAGCACATATAAATTACAAAGCTATTAATAAATTATTTTCTCTTAATTTCGTACGTGATGCACCCAACATTAAGTGCATTAAAGATAGAGCTTGTCACGTATGTGTAAAAGGAAAGCAAATAAGGGCTACCTTTAAAATCATTATTGGCAAGGATTCTAATAGATGTTTACACCTACTTCATATGGACTTGTTCGACCCACTGCAAATTAGAAGTTTGGGAGGTAAGGATTATATATTGGTTATTGTTGATGATTACTCTCGCTTTGCGTGAGTGTTCTTTCTAAAACACAAGTCAGATACTTTTGATATCTTTACTAATTTTGTCAGACAAGTTCAGAATGAATACAACTGCTCCGTGGTCAAAATCAGAAGTGATAATGGAATAGAGTTCAAGTCTGGGGCCATGATAGAATTATGTGAAAGTCTTGGTATCTTTCATGAATTTTCCCCTCCTTGTACTCCTCAACAGAACGGAGTTGTTAAGAGAAGAAATAGAACACTCATCGAGGCTTGCAGAATCATGTTGAGTGATGCCTCACTACCGGAATATTTCTGGGTTGAAGCCGTCAACACTACATGTCACGTGCAAAATCGAGCACTCATAAACAAGAACCATAATAAGATACCTTACAAACTACTAAAGGGCAGAAAACCGACTATTTCATATTTTAAAATCTTTGGTAGTAAATGCTTCGTCCTTAACAATGGGAAGTGTCACACAACTAAATTTAGTGAAAAGAGTTTTGAATGTATTTTCATAGGCTATAGTATCCATAATAAGACATATATGATTTTTAATAAGAAAACCCTGGTTGTAGAAGAATCTATTAATGTTGTATTTGATGAGACGAGCTTGCTGCAAGACAGCTCTTCTAGCGTGTTTATTGAAGATGCAGTTTCAAGACTAAATGAATTAAACTTGGATGACTTGACTGAAGAAAAAGCTCAAAAGTTCATCAAGATCACCACTCCAACCCCAATTGGAGAGGATGATCACCATGATGAAGATGTCATCAAAGTTGATGAAGTCACTCCAGTGATTGAGGAAGCTCCAGATGCAAGAACTCTAGAGCTCAGACACTTGAAGGATCACCCAATTGATCAAATCATAGGAGATCTCCGGGATGGTGTCAGAACTCATAGAGGTACAACTAATGAAAATCTATATTTAAGTTTCCTCTCGCAGGTTGAACCAAAGAAGTTTGAGGAAGCAAACTCAGACGCATCTTGGATAATGACAATGAAAGAAGAACTGAATCAATTCAAGCGTTGCCAAGTCTGGAAGCTTGTTCCAAGACCAAAAGGTAAAAATGTTATCGAACAAAGTGGGTCTATAGGAACAAGATGGAATAATTATAAAGAACAAAGCCAGACTTGTCGCCAAGGGATATAGATAAGAAAAAGGAATCAACTTCGATTAGACGTATGCTCCAGTGGCAAGGCTAGCGGTAATCAGGTTGTTCCTAACATATGCAACACTTAAGGGCTTCATTGTCTATCAGATGGATGTGAAGTCGGCCTACCTTAATGGTGACATAAAGGAGGAAGTGTATGTGAAACAACATCCAGGTTTTGTTGATTCTAACCATCCTGAGCATATTTATCTTTTATTTAAATCTTTATATGGTTTGAAATAAGCTCCTCGAGCTTGGTATGAGACGTTGTCTAACTTTCTTCTTGAGGACAAGTTCACAAGAGGAAAGATAGATACTACATTATTTCTTAGGGAAATAAAAGGCAAGATTTTGCTAGTGCAAATCTATGTCGATGAAATTATATTTGGCTCTACTGACGACAACCTTTGCAAGAAGTTTTCCAAACTTATGCAAGAGAAGTTTAAAATGAGCAGTATGTGAGAGCTGAAGTATTTCTTAGGACTTCAGGTGAAACAATCTAAAGATGGAATTTTCATCTCT
This sequence comes from Platanthera zijinensis, assembly GCA_039513925.1. NCBI lineage: Eukaryota > Viridiplantae > Streptophyta > Magnoliopsida > Asparagales > Orchidaceae > Platanthera > Platanthera zijinensis. Next base: position 17,982,356 of record CM077093.1, on the reverse strand, counting down.
CAGACGAAATTCACCTAGGAGTTAATTAAGAAATTCGGAATGGATAACGCAATCTTTATGAGGGCTCCAATGAGTTCAGCTATGTCACTGGACAAGGACGAGAAAGGGAAACCTTTTGATGAAACTAAGTACAGAAGCATAATTGGATCCTTGCTCTATCTTACTGATAGTAGACCAGACATAATGTTTTCAACATATGTGTGTGCTAGATTTTAAGTGTACTCTAAGGAATCTCACTACGCTGCTGCAAAGCAGATTTTGGGATACCTTAAAGGTACACCAAATCTTGGCTTATGGTACTCAAGAAGTAATGATAGCGAACTGATAGGTTTTTCAGATGTAGATTTTGCAGGAAGAAAAGATGACAAGAAAAGCACTTCCGGGACTTGTCAATTCCTAGGAAGAAGGCTTATTTCTTGGAGCAGCAAGAAGCAGAATTGTGTCGCAATTTCAACAGCCGAGTCAGAGTATATTTTTGCAGGCAGTTGTTGTGCATAACTGCTATGGATAAAGAACTAATTTGAAGACTAAAATATAAAGTTCAAGAACATTCCGTTGTTTTGCGACTCCTTCAGTGCAATTGCAATTGCCAACAACCTAGTTTCTCACAGCAGGACAAAGCACATAGAGCTGAGGTATCATTTTATCAGGGAGCATGTGGAGCATGAAGACATCAATCTCCAGTATGTTTCAACTGACAAGCATGTTGCAGACATTTTCACGAAGCCACTGAACGAGGCCAAGTTCTCGTTCTTCAAAACAGAACTTGACATGCTCAACAAGAAAGAATGAAGAAAAAGGTCTCAAGCAAAGTTCAAGATCGGGTTACACTTCAAAAATCAAGAAAATTCTAAGTATGGACTTCATTTCTCGAGAAGAATGTTTATTACTCGAGTACTTAATCTATTACTCGAGAACCACAGCTTCTTCCCAAGAACAATTACTCGAGTACTTCTCCTAATCTCGAGAACTTCAGACTTACCTCTCGAAAAGGACATCTCTACTCGAGAACAAGACCTCTTCTACTCGAGAACATATATGCCTCCTCTCGAGAAATGACCTGTCTCTCGAGAAATCTGATGTCAAATTTTCCTCCAAGTTCAAATTTTTGATATTAGCACCCGGGCACCTCAACCGCCATACTTCAGGTATTTTACTTATATTATTTTCTTAATCACCCAGATTTAGGGTTTATATAAATAGCATAAGTCTAGAAAAATCCAAATTCCCGAATTTCAAATCCCATTCTCGAAAAAACCCTTCGGCTTCTCCGTCTCCGCTGACTCTCTCACGAACTACCCTGCTCCTCCTCTCGTCGGTCAACAGTCCATTCAATTCTTCACTCGATGGCTCCTCCGTTGAAGGTTGGAATTGGCAGTGAACTAGTTTCCACTGGTATTGCCGAACTCTCAGATGATTTTAGAAATGTTCTACTGCTACTAGAAGCCGCCAGACTGTCCTTTGTTTTGGAACATCTTTGCAAGATTCTACTTCCAGATGTTGAGGAATTTTTCCAGAATGCCAAATTAAAGAGGAATGGGAAGATTCTCAAATCTAAGGTTCGAGGAATCAAGGTCAAGCTGACCAACCCAATCGTATCCAAACTCCTTCGGCTGCCTATAATCGATGAGGAAGATGACCTAACTGTCGAAGACTACAATCGCGCCTGCAGATTCTGTGGTGTATCAAATGGTGTGTGCACCATTCGCCTCCCTAACCTCAATGAAGAGAGCAAGCTGCTCGTGGACATTCTTGAAAAAATTCTTCTGTGACGACTAGCTCGATTAGTTTCATCACAAATGACTTCTTTGACATAATGACAGCAGTGATATGCAGAAAGAAATTTCAGTGGGGTATGATGATTTTTGATAAAATCAAAGACAGTATCAAGACACCAAATTTTGGTAGAATAATTTCTCTTCTCCTCCATGAGCTCCAACCAGACACTTTTGATCTTTCTAAAGGTATTTCCTTGCATCATATGAAGAAAGTCTCCATCTATTCCATTCAAAGATGGTAACTCAAGATTCAGAACCCTATCCAAGCTGCCAAATCCCATGATCTCCAAGTGGATAAGGACAAGACTCCCTCTTCCCCTTTACATTAAGTAGCTGAAACTTTTGGTGCAGTTGTTGTGGGGGAGCCTGCTCTTACAGTCCCAGAGGCAAGTCATTCTGCTCTTCCTTTAAATGTTGCTCCATCTGCTACTGCTGAGAACATTTCTACCCAACCAAAGGACTTAGGTCTTATTGATGTTGATCTTCCTAATGAAGAAATTCTTACTGATGCACAAGTTGAAGAACAAGTCATATCTACAGAAGATGATATCACCAGAATGATAGAGGAACTTACTTCCAAAGAACCTCTTTCCCCTGCCTAAAGACAAATCTCCTCAACCAGAACCATCTCCATCAGACCATCCTTCTGAACCAGAATCTCCTCACCCACAGTCTCCAACTGAAGATGTGCATGAAGAAGAGACAGTTTCTATTTCTGATGAAAAAGAAATATCTCCTGAACCAGCTGAAGAACCCCTCAAAAGCCTGAACTTATCCCTTCCTACTATTCTTGGTGAGGAAGGAGATGTCATGATTCATACCACCAGAGGCCAGAGCTTAGTTATTATTAAAGAAATACTTCCCTGAACAGCTCCAATATTACCTCCTCCTCCAACTCCTCAAGCTGAAGTACATACTGCAGATACCATTCTTGGTAAGATTGAATTTATGATAAAACAACAGAGAGAGTATTTTGATCAGTCTCTCAAGTCCGTCACAGATAAAGTCATTGCTCTCGAGAAAGAGATGAGCAGAGGATTAGCTGAGATTCAGCACAACACTGATGAGCTCAAACACATGTTCCAAATAGGTGGGAAAGACCTATACCACACCATTACCAGCATTGGTCAGGTAATGGACCAATCAGTAACTCTGGCAAATAATCAGATTGAATTGGAAAAGAAGGCTCAAGAGCATAACTTCAAGACCTGTGAAGAAGTTGGAAAGTTCAAAGAGGAAGTCATCATCACACTATCTATAGAAGTCAGAAAGGGTGAAAATTAGTCAAGGAATATCTAGAAAAATCTGATAATAACATGAAGACTCTTTAGGAAGCAAAATTGAAAGATATGAATGCAACAGTACATAAACATATTCATGAGGTAAAACTTCACACATATGATACAATAGTTTGGATGCACAACCAAATTTTCCCTGAATTCCAAGTAGATCCAAATACTGCTCCTCCTCCTCATCTCAATCCTATTGCTCAGCAACCTTCTGCCCTAATGCTAACATTCTCTCATAGACCAGAAGATCAAGAAACTCCTCCTGCAGAATATTCTCAAGTTTGGTCAGAAACAGAAATGCCTCAAATTCCTCCTCAATAAATTCCAGCTCATAAGAAAAGAAAGTGTGGTGATGGTGCTTCTACAAGCAGATCCACACCTATGCCAGAACATGCTGTAAGAGAATTTGCTGAAATATGGAGCCAAACCTCAAAATCACTAATTCTTGATACTCTAAAACTTGTTATTGATTTTAATGAAAATAGAAATGATCATTACAACACTCATGAATGGGACTTGTATGAGAAATCTATTACCAAGATGAGATTATATGACAGAGAGTATGGCAAGAACAACCCCAAGGCTCCTCCCAAACCTACCAAGTATTATCCTAAATCTTACAGTTATCAAAAGAGGTAGCAAGAGAAGAAAGAGAGACAGCAACATCAGCAGAGCAAGTAGAAATTGAAGATGATTAGTAGATTACTTTATGAGATTTTGTGGAATTGGATTCTTATTGGACAATATCAATAAATATAAATCTTTTAATTTTGATGATCTGATTTTTCAATAACATAGCATTTCCCATTATTACTTTATTTACTAGTTGTTTTATTTGTTTATCTTGATGTAATTCACCTTAGTATAGAGGGTTCTCCCTTCTACAAATAAGGGGAGATTGTTGGGTATTGTATCCACAATAACCTAGATTTGTATGAAGTCATCCTTGAACTAAGATGAATTAAGTTTGTATTTGATACTCTTTTCAAGTTGAGTGCTTGCAGGTTATAATTGCCAAGTGTAGACCAATGTCAGTCTACAATGAGTCACCAAACACAGGACCACACAATGTAATCACTCATTGTATGACCCATGGTATTGACTCATGTGTAGCCTCTCTATTGGGACACACTTTATGTTCAAAGTACTAAAGTTATGGGAGAAAGACTAGTTGCTGAATTCATTGAAGAAAATCTTTTTACAGAAAGTCAAATTTTTTTTAGGCAATTACTCGAGAAGGACCTCTTTGTACTCGAGTAGTATTGTAGTATTTCTCGAGTTAGCTTAGTCTAGTTTTCGAGTAGTAGATGTTGTTCTCGAGAAGGCTTAGTTTAGTTCTCGAGAGAGCCATGCAGTACTCGAGTTAGACTAATCTCTTTCTCGAGTTTACTCAAAACTCAGCTCAGAATTTTTTTAAGTTTAGTACTCGAGAAGCAGAAGTCATTAATCGAGAAGGCCAAGCCTTGTCTCGAGAACGTAGAAGTCTAGTACTCGAGTAACCGAAGTTATTTCTCGAGAAGTCTAAGTTATTTCTCGAGAAGTCTAATTTGTTCTCGAGAAGTCCAGTCAGTTCTCGAGAAGTCATTATCTACTTCCCGAGTAACATGAATTATTTCTCGAGTAACAGAAGTTATTTCTCAAGAAGCCAGAACTGATTTCCAGTATTTTCCTTAAGTATCTATTCTCGAGAATCTTATATCCTTTTCTTGAGAAATAAATGTTGTTCTCGAGTAGTCTATTCTTCACTCGAGAAATGAAGTTCATTTCCTAAATTTTTCGTTAAGTCCCGACAGAAGTGATTTCAAATTAATCTCATTTCTTATTGGTCCACGTGTTATGTCATTAATGATTATGACCGTTAGGAAAGTCCTATAAAGGGTCTTATCATAATCAACTAACCCTAACAACAAGAAATCAAGTATTCTAAATTGTATTTTTTATTCTAAATCGGGAAGGCCGCCGCTGTTCATCGTCTTCTTCGCTGTCTTTCTTCTCCGATCCAAGTGATTCAGAACAAGAAGGCTTCAACAGATCAAGGCTTTCAACTCAACAGATCTATTCCTTGATCGTGTTGATCCTATGTTTTCAGATCCAGAGATTTCGCATTTGTCTTCTTCGATCCGTTTTTGACAGAGCTTCAAGTTTTAAGAAGGAAGAAGGGCTGAAGACTCAGATCTGAGATATTTTTGTTTGTATATTTTTCTGTACAACACTTTAATCTTGTAGGAGATTTTCTCCGAGTTGTAGGAGCTTTGTTCTCCAAGATTTTTGTAGGAGTGTTTTGACTCCGAGTTGTAGGAGCGTTACTCCGAGTTGTAGAATTGTTTTTCAATCCGAGCTAATAGTGAAGTAGCCGAGTCTAGCGTGGTGCTAGATCGGTGAGGTGGAGAGTGGACGTACCCAAGATTGGGGAACCACTATAAATCATGTGCTTTCTGTGGCTTGCTTGTTTATTTTCTGCGCTTTGTCGTTACAAGTTTTTATTCCGCAAAAAAAGACGCAGACCTCACCTATTCACTCCCCTCTAGGTGATTTAGGTAGACAACTAAAAACATCACGCACGGCGATAGCGCTACCGCTGGCGGTAGAGTGGCGGTCTGCGGAGGATAACGGATTTGTGAGCTACCACGACGCGGTAGGTAACTACTGCCCGATGGTAGCAGGCGGAACCAGTTTCGTAAGTTACAATTTGTAATCGTCCGATCTTCTTGAAACTCGATCAGATGGCCCAGGAACGCCCGTCCGTGAACCCTAAGTAAGGCAGATGGGTTCTCCTCCCTCTTCATTCCTTATTTGAGGGTTTGGAAGGTTAGGGTTGCGTGAGAGCTTGGAGGAGGAAGAAGGAGTATCTTCCATCATTGACGAGGTTTCAAAGCTCCTTTTGTTGACCGGAGGTCGGATTCGTGGAGAGGGCTTGAAGGCATGCACTTCCATCCGTGCAAATCAAGATCTTCTTGACTAAGAAGAGGAAAAGTAAGATAACGACATTTACCTACCTGGTTTTTTGGATGCATGCATGACATCCATTTCGTTTACACTTTTATTCAATCATTTAAGCACCAAATCTCTCAAATGAGAGGGGTTCAGATCACCATGGTTCAAGAAGAGCAACTGGGTCGATTGAGTTCGTCCTCGGCATGTTGTTGCACTAAAAATCCGCTCCATTAGTGGATTAGGCATTTGGGTGAAGCCGTAATCGCGACCGGTGGTCCAATTCAGTGATGTTGCATGACGTGCACTATAAGAATTTTGCTAGAAATCTGATCACAGCGAAGATGTGTTTGTGATGCCATCCTTTTTTGTGCGAGAACGAATTGTGGTTTAGGAAGGGAAAGAATGCGATTGTTAAATGTTGTGTGAATGCGTGACTTTGTCTTTGTGGTCAGATAGCTAGCCCGTGACATTGCAAGTCATGTATGGAGAGTGTCTCAGCAAGATAAGTCCCCTTCTGTGAAAACTGATTGTTGGGTACATTGGAAAATGTGTACCTGATTTGAAGAAGCCCAACTTAGCTCAATGATATACATCAAGGTGTATTTGATGTTGTTTTAAGTTGACATGTGCAGGTGGAGAATTGATAAAGTATGCAGAAAAATTCTAAGTCCAAGTGTCGACACAAAGGAAGCAGTGTCGACACACAGAAGAAAATAGTCGACACAACACTGGGAAGCAGTGTCGACACATAGCAGTTAGTCTACAACTACACTGGGAAAAAGTGTCGACACAGAAGAAGTAAGTCGACACAACACCGGGAAATTGTGTCGACACAGAAGAAAAGAGTCGACACAACACTGGGAAATTGTGTCGACACAGAAGAAAAGCGTCGACCTCAACATTGGGAGAATGTGTCGAACACAGAAGAGTATAGTCGATCTCAAGATTGTCGACATCATCTGAATGTGTCGACACAGAAGAAAATAGTCGACCTCAAGTTTGTCGACACCAGCAGAATGTGTCGACACATTGTGATTTAGTCGACACATTATAGCAGAGTTAAAAAATGAATGTGTCGACACCTGAAGGCTAAGTCGACACTTACTAAAGTTATGATTCTACAACAACTGTGTCGACACACAGGACTTGTGTCGACACACTGGAGAGTCAAGATCAAATTATTTGCAGAAGAAGCTGTGTCGACTCAAAGGCAACTTAGTCGACATCACTGAAGACTGTGTCGACACCAAAGTCAATTATGTCGACACAGATAGACAGATGGACTCGACACTTTCTAACAGACTGTTTCAACAACTTGTGATTCAAGACTAAGGCACAAGACTTGATTGAAGACTTGACAGCTGTGGGTTACCACCGGTTAACTGAAGCTGTCAGACTTGTCAGAAAACGGTTAGAAACCGGATCAGCCGGTTACCATGAAGAATGTCTATAAATAGACAGATTCAGAAGGAGAAAATCAATCAACAACATATAGAACTGACCTTTTGAAATACATTGGATCAGAAAGTGGAGAAGGATTACAATTCTACTCATTTCAAGAAAGTGCTAGGCACTTAAGAAGATCTTCTCCGGGAGATCTAAGAAGACTATCTAAGGATAGATCTAAGAAGAGTTCTAATCAGAATTCAGAAGAATCATTCAAAGTTCTGGATAGAGAGAGATCAAGTCAGAATTTGAAGAAGAAGAAAGAATCCACCAGTGGATTCTCAAGAAGCTGTTTGGAATCAACTCAGCTAAGTACATTTTCAAGAAGCTTTGAAGAAGGCTAAGAAACAGTTGATTGCATCAGCTGATCAAGAATTGTCATTGCCTTTTCTCTCTCAACTTTGGCAAGACAATTAAAACAATCTTTTCTATATTTCTGTAGGATCTGTTTATACAGATCTGAGTTGTAAGCCTATGTTATAAAGGCTGAGTGTAAGAGTGTTGAACTCTGAGTGGTAGGGCTGTTTGCCTGAGTGTAGGAGAAGGATATTCTCTGAGTTGTAGGCCTTGGGGCAAGGCTGAGGTAGGGCAGTTGTGCCTGAGTTGTAGGAACCAGTTGGGTTCTGAGTTGTAAGATCTATTGATCTGAGATAAGTGGAAGTTTGGCCGAATCTAGCATACTGCTAGATAGGTGAAGGGGGAAAGTGGATGTACCCAGACCTTGGGGAACCACTATAAAACATAGTGCAATCTGTGATGTTTTGTTTTCTGTGATTGCTGTGTTTATTATATTAGTTATTAAATTGAATTCTGCCTAGAAGTTTTAGAAAGAGAAGCAGAACCTATTCACCCCCCCTCTAGGTGTTTAGGCTGCCTTGAAAGTTAAACTATCAAGTGGTATCAGAGGGAGGTTCCTCAAAAAGGACTTAACAGTCTGAGGTAGATCTGATAGGCAGATTCAAGAATCAAGAAGATGGGTTCTGGAGAGAATCATAAGGAGCTAGGGTCAATGAAATTACCCATATGCAAGAAGGAAATCTTTGGGATCTGGAAAGAAAGAGTCAGATTGTTTATGGAAGCATCTGACCCAAGGATTTACATCACAGTACAGGAAGGCCCCTTCATACCAATGAAGATATCTGTTCTTGATGCAAATATCCAAACACCAAAGACTTATTCTGAAATGACCAAGGATGAAATCATCTTGGCAACCATGGACAAAAGGGCACAGAACATCATTGTCAGTGCCATAGATGATTCAACATTTCAGAATCTGATTCACTGCAAGACCTCCAAGGAGATGTGGGACACATTGATTGTCTACATGGAGGGATCTGAAGAAGTAAGGCTGGACAGAAAATCTATGCTAAATCAGGAGTATGAAAGTTTTAGACAAGGAAAATCTGATAGCATAACTGAGTGCTATAAGAAATTCTATAGAATTGTGAATGAGCTAATATCCTATGGAAGAGTCTTCAGTACCTATGAACTGAATGACAAATTCTTAAGATCCTTATCAAAGGATTGGGATACAAAGATCTGTGCCATAAGAGAAGTGGCAAAATTGGCAGAGATATCTCCTCCAACTCTGTTTGGAAAGTTGCTATCCTATGAAATGCAACTTATGGTAAGGAAGGAGGAGGAAAGAAACTCAAGAGGAGAGCATAGAGAAAAGACTGTGGCATTTAATGCTGAAGCCACTAGAAAGAATAGGAGGAAATCACCATCTCCTCCTAAGGAAGTTGAAGAAGGTAGTTCTGAAAATTCAGATAAGGGTTCAGTCAGCTGTGATTCAGATGCAGACTTTGCTGCATTCACTAGGCAATTTCAAAGGTTCTTGAAAAAGAAGCAATGGAAGTCTAGGCCTTCCTCATCACAGCAAGTAGATGACTATTATCAGAAGAGAAGGTCATCAAGGAAAGAGAAAAGCAGGTCAAAGCCCAGCAAAGCCACTACTTCAAAGATTGTCTGCTATTGTTGCAATAGGCCTGGACATGTAGTGGCTGATTGTCCTGATAAAAGGAAGGAATCTTCAGAAAAGAAGAAGACTTATCAGAAAGGCAAGAAGGAGAAATCCTTTGTAGCAAAGAAAGATAAAAGTCTGTCAGACCAGTCAACTTCAGAATCAGGATCTGAAGCTGAAGCATATATTGGATTATATGCTGCATCTGAGGAAGAGGAGTTTATGCAGTTGCTAGACTCCATCAATGAACATCAATGCATGGGTTTGATGACAAGATCAGAAGAGGACCTATGCCAGAATCAGTCTGGTTCTAATGAGGTAAACTGTCCTTCTTGTACATCTGTTTGTAATACAAGTGAAGAATCAGCTACATCTGCATCAAGTGATGAAGATGCATCTGGATCTGAAGGAGATGTCTATCAATTGATAGACAAGTATGGGGACCTGTTGCAGGCCCTTAAGAAAAGCAAGAACCTGGTTAAATCACAGGCTCAGGAAATTGCTGATCTAAGGGTTGCAACAACTGAGTTAGAAAAAGTCCTTGATCAAAAGTTAGCTGAAATTGCCAAGCTGAAGAATATAACTATTATTCAGATGGGCACAATTAATTATACTAATGATCAAGTAAAGAGTCTGGAGGACAGACTTAGAATTGAAATGGATTTAGTGGCTAGTTACTCTAAGCCAAAATCTGTCTTACCCTTGATAGATGAATTTGTCACTCAGAAGGGTAAGGCTGGATTAGGATTTAAGGGTAACTCCAGGGTTGGCAGATTCAAGAGGAAAGGCAAAGCCCCTATTCAGCCACTAAACCTTTCAGTCCCCATAAGGTTTGGTAAGGAGAAAGTGCCTTCTAACATATATGATCATGAAGACATTCAGGATCATATTAAGACAAATGTTCTGAAGAACAAGGGTGTTAAGGCAAGCAGGCCTACCTATGGTCATAAACCCTATGGTTTTAAGAAATCAGTAGGTGAAGTTGCAACAGCACCAGCAATGAACAGAAATGCTTCTGACAAGGATGTATCTAGATCTAGATACAATAAGTTTGAATGTTGGTGCTGTGGCAAGAGGGGTCATTTTGCATTGGACTGCTGGTATAACACAAGTGTTATAAAGAATAAGAGTCTACCTGTTAGAAGAGGTTATGATAATTTTATTAAGGCTAACCTGAACCAAGGACCCAAGACTTACTTGGGTTCTAAGGGTAAGTAATTCTGTATTGCAGGTGAATCCAAGTTACCATGCCCCTATATGGTACTTGGATAGTGGTTGTTCCAGGCACATGACTGGAACAAAGGGGCTGCTGAAGGAGTATTCATCTGTCAAAGATGGACATAAAGTGATCTTTGGTGGATCTGAAAAAGGAGTCATCAAAGGATTTGGTAACATCTCTTCAAACCTAATTACTATCACCCAAGTGGCCTATGTAAAAGGTTTGAAACATAATCTAATAAGCATAAGCCAGCTGAGTGATCTAGGATATGACATTTCATTTGGTAAGGATGGATGTCATATCAAAAGGTCAAGTGATCAAGAGATCATATTGACTGGGTATAGGAAGAGAAATGTGTATTGCCTTAATTTTGAATGTGAGAATAAGGCATCCCCCATTTGTCTTGTAGCTGATGACAATGCTTCTCATTGTGTTAAGTGGCACAAGAGATTGGCTCATCTAAACTACAAGACAATTGGCCAACTCTTTAGTAAAGAACTAGTGAGGAATGGGCCTCAAGTTAAGTGTATAAAGGAAGGGGTATGCTCGGCTTATCAAAAGGGCAAGCAGACAAAAACCTCATTTCAAAGCCTTGAAAACAAGGATTCTGTGAGGTGCTTATACCTCTTGCATATGGATCTTTTTGGTCCTATGCCAGTTCACAGTCTAGGTAGGAAGGTCTACACTCTAGTGGTTGTAGATGACTATTCTAGATTTACATGGGTGTTCTTTCTGAGACAAAAATCTGAAACCCCAAGTGTATTATTTAATTTTGTAAAGAAAATTCAGAATGAACTGAATAGTACAGTGGTCAAAATTAGAAGTGACCATGGTACTGAGTTTCAATCTGAAAGCATAACAAACTTGTGTATAGACTTTGGGATTTTCCAAGAGTTCTCCTCACCTAGAACACCTCAGCAAAATGGTATTGCTGAAAGAAAGAATAGAACATTAATTGAAGCTGGTAGAACTCTATTGAGTGACACCTCTCTCCCAGAATATTTTTGGGCTGAGGCAGTTAACACTGCTTGTCATGTCATCAATAGGGCTTCTATCACCAAAGGCCACAGAAAGACTCCCTATGAGATTGTGAAAGGCAGAAAACCAAACCTATCCTATTTTAGGATCTTTGGTTGCAAATGCTATATACTTAACAATGGCAAGTCATATTTGACTAAGTTTGCTGCCAAATCCCAGGATGGGATATTTGTTGGGTACAGCACAAATAGTAAGGCCTATAGAGTCTTCAACTTAACTACTCAAGTTGTTGAAGAATCTGTGCATGTTGTATTTGATGAAACAAGATTAATCAATTGTGAGTTGTCTTGTAGATCAAATGACTCAACAGGTATAAGCAAGAAGATGGACAAGCTCTCCATTGCTGAAGCTTCAAAGGAAGAGGGAGCATTGGAAAATGAAGGCTGCTGTCCAGGGGGAGTACAAGAGATAATGGAAGCTGATGAAAACCAAGAGGAACAGCAGAATGAAGAAGCTGGAGATGCACAACCTGAAGGGAATCTACCTCCAGCTATAAGATATCTAAGAGATCATCCTACTGATCAGATAATTGGTGATCCAAGACAAGGAGTTCAAACTAGAAGCAGAAATCAAAGCACAGTTTTGCATTCTAGTTTCTTGTCCCAAATGGAACCTAAGAAGTTTGAAGAAGCTATCCAAGACCAGCACTGGATTGATGCTATGCAAGAGGAGCTGAATCAATTTAGAAGGTGCAAAGTCTGGGAGCTTGTTCCTAAACCAAGAGGCCACAACATAATTGGAACTAAGTGGATCTATAGGAACAAGCTAGATGAAAGTGGAATAATAGTAAAGAATAAAGCAAGATTGGTTGCAAAAGGATACAGGCAGGAAGAAGGGATTGACTTTGATCAAACCTTTGCTCCAGTAGCAAGGCTGGAGGCAATCAGAATGTTCCTTGCCTATGCAGCCTACCAAGACTTCAAAGTATACCAGATGGATGTGAAGTCAGCATTTCTGAATGGTGATCTTAAAGAAGAAGTATATGTAGAGCAGCCATCAGGTTTTGTAGATCCTCTTAAACCTGATTCTGTGTATAAGCTTAGGAAAGCTTTGTATGGGTTAAAACAAGCTCCAAGGGCTTGGTATGAAACCCTGTCTACCTTCCTCATTGAGAATAAATTCTCAAGAGGAAAGATAGACAAAACTCTATTCCTTAGGGAATCCAAAGGAAAGATCATCTTAGTCCAGATCTATGTTGATGACATAATCTTTGGATCTACTGAAAACAACCTTTGTAAAAAGTTTGCCAAACTTATGCAAGGGAAGTTTGAGATGAGCAGTATGGGAGAACTTAAGTTCTTCTTGGGACTCCAAGTAAGACAGACTGATGATGGATTGTCCATATCCCAGTCTAAGTTCACCAAGGAATTAATTAAGAAATATGGTATGGAGTCATCCTCCTCCATGAGAACTCCTATGGGAACAAGTATGCCAATATGCAAAGATGAGGCAGGTAAACCTGTTGATGAATCATTGTATAGAGGAATAGTTGGGTCTCTACTATATCTCACTGCTAGTAGACCTGACATTATGTATGCAACATGTGTTTGTGCTAGGTACCAAGCCTGCCCTAAAGAATCTCATTATACTGCAGTCAAAAGGATTCTGAGATATCTAAAGGGCACTCCTACTCTAGGTCTTTGGTACCCTAGGAATAGAGATTTTCAACTAACAGGCTATTCAGATGCAGATTTTGCAGGATGTAGAGAGGATAGAAAGAGTACTACAGGTACTTGTCAATTCCTGGGAGGAAGACTAATATCTTGGAGTAGTAAAAAGCAGACTAGTGTGGCAATTTCCACAGCTGAGTCAGAGTATATTGCTGCTGGAAGCTGCTGTGCACAGCTATTATGGATGCAGCATCAGCTTAAGGATTATGGTATTCAGGTAAGTAGAACACCCCTTTTATGTGATTCTAAGAGTGCTATTTCTATTGCTAATAATCCAGTTTCTCATAGTAGAACTAAGCATATAGAAATCAAATATCATTTTCTTAGAGAACATGTAGAAAAAGGAGACATCTCATTGGAATTTGTAAAAACAGATTATCAAATAGCAGATGTATTTACTAAGCCTTTAGATGAAACCAAATTCAATAAATTCAAAATTGAATTAGGTATGTTAAACATTGATTAATGTATTAACAAAATCATTAACAATGCTATTGAAGTGATATATAAGTAAGTTAAAGTAATAACAACCTAATCAAGTGTTAAAAAAAAAAGGACACATTGAAGTTACAGAAATTGGCTAAGTAAGAATGTGTCGACACATTCAGTAATAATGTGTCGCCTCAGAGAAATTATGTCGACAAGTCAGAAATATTGTGTCGACACAGAGAATATGTGTCGACACTTAAGAGTTTTATTGTCGACTTAACCAGAAATGTAATGTCGACTCAACCAGAATAATGGTGTCGACACTTACAGAATATGTGTCGACACTTGTCCTTAGTGTCGACACAGAATTTCTGTCTTTCTACTAAGTATCCACGGTATCGACATAACCACAAGTTGGTGTCGACACATAGTAGGCTGAAGAAATGTCGAGTTAATAGAAGTTTGTGTCGACACATTCCGTCTGTGTCGACACATTTAGACTGTTTTTGGCGCCTTTTGAACTTCTTTCAACAGAAGCTATAAATAGGTCAAAAGCTCTTTTTGTCGACACGCTTTCAAGGTTTTCGAGACTCAAACCCTGTGTCGACAGTCTTTCTTTCTCTCTTCTCTCAAGCTTTCTCGACACAACGATGGCGCCAAGGATTGAAGATAACATCAATGAAGGATATGAGTTAGTGCGCCAGGCCTTTGCAGAGGCGCCGCCTGATGTTCAAGGAGTTATCACCCTTCTCTCTGCATCAGGGTTAGAATTTCTCATTTCAGAACCAACTAAGATCTGGAAGAAGGAGGTGCACGAGTTCTTTATCTCTGCATCAGTCTATTCTACTGGCCTCAAGATTAAGTCCACTGTTCAAGGGACGAAGGTAAAGATTAATCAAAGAAGTTTAAGAAAGATCTTCCAACTGCAAGTAGTTGAGAATGAAGAGGAAGTTCCTATATCTAAGACAAGGGAAGCCCTTCAATGGTGTGGCCTGGATTCAGGATTGAAGATTGGAGCTGCATTCAACAGGAAGGGAATGAATCAGCAAGGGAAGTTCTTGTCTGAAGTAGTTGGAAAGGTAATCCTCTGCAAGACAGGTGGACATGATAGGATTTCTGCCTATATGTTCAGCCTGATGACCAGGATAGTTTTTACTATTCCTACTGATTGGTCAGGAGTGCTCTTTGACAAGATCAAAGAGGGAATCAAGAAGCCTAACATGGCTAGGATCATGAGCCTGTACTTCACTGGAGTGATTCCTGAAGTGATGCAACAGCTGCAAGGGAGTAAGATTAACCATATGAGAAGAATGGATATGAGACTATTCTCCAGGTGGGATAGGGTGCTGTCCAAGGATGTGCCTGAAGAGAGCAGGCCAGACACCCCTGTGCAATCCCCCACACCAAATCAAGAATCTGAACAAGTACAAGAAGGGACACAGCTTGACTCAACTGTGGTCCAGGAAGTATCAACACCTGCACAGATGCAGGGGGAGCCAGTTTCCACTCCTGCTCCAAAGGTATCTACTTCTGCTCAGGTATAGGGGGAGCTAATGTATTTTACTATAAAAGACATTGCTCATATTCTTATTATTGCACAGGTTCAGGGGGAGCTAGTGTCCACTCCTACTCCTGACACTGCAAATACTGAAGTGCAACTTCACGAAGAAGCACAGTTAAACATATCTCAAGATTTAACTGCTGCAGAGGTGACAACTCAAGTGGAATTTACTATGGAGGAGTTATTCCCAGATATTGATACTGCTGCTGATAAAGTAGGAGGTGGACAAGATATTGAGAAGTCCATAGGAATGGACATTGATCAGGAAACTGCGGTTGAACCACAGGTTGAGGATGAGCCTGTGGATGTTGAAGCTGAGCAACAACCCCTTGGAACAGATACAATTCATCATCCACAAGAAAGAATTCATGTAGATACTTCCTCTGAAACAGAAACTGAAGATGCCAGGATGGCAAAGAAAAGAAAACTTGTTGTCTTTAAGAGAAGAAGCAATTACTATAAGCAGGCTTTACAGACCACAACTCCACAAGTTTCTCCAGCCTTTGATTACAACAAATTCATGATAGATCTTCAAGTAAAATTGGATGAACAAAGGATGGCTATGGAAAAGTATGTAGATGAGAATAGCAAGTCACTTCAGTTTGACTTAGCTCAAGATATCAAGTCCATCCAATTTCAAGTCAACATGCATAAAACTGAAATGACAGATTGCTTCCACAAGGGTGGCAATGCTGTGGTTTATCTGGCTAAACAACAGGAGGCTATTTCTATAAAGGTGGATGATATTGCTTTGAAGCAAAGTTATGTTTTGGAAAATCAAATTAGAATGAATGAGAATTTAACTGAATCTCATAATGAGATTATTGAGGAGGTCAAGAAGATTGTTCCAGGTCTGCCTGCAGATAGAGCCAAAGAAATGGAAGAATTTGATAAGAATTTTCAGGCTGCTATTGCATCTGTTAAGACTGCCATCACAACCTCTCAAAAGGACATATCTGAAAAGCTTCAAAAGTTAAGACCATTTTTCAAAGAGGGAGTGAATTATTTGGATGGCCAAATTCGATTTCAAAAGGAAGATTTAAGAGATCATGTATCTAGAGAAGCCATAAAGGGGGAGAGGATGCTAATTCATGCAGGCTCTGAGCACACCAAGTGGGTGACCAATAGCATACGAGCCACTTTGGGATATCCCCCATTGTGTGATGATGCTATGGTAGCTGAGTCAGGAATACAATCTAATCTACTTGAAGGCAATCAACCTGAGGTTGCCCAAGTCATATACCCCCCTCCAGATTTTGATTTGATTGATCAGAAAGTTCAAGAAATGTATAGTCCTCCAAAGGAGGTTACTAACATTGTCTTTGGAAAGGTTGATAAGCCTGAGGCTACTCTGAAAGAACAGCAGGATGCTCTATTGGCAAAGAAGAAATTCAGAGAGCAGGCTGTACTGAAGCCAGATTATGAGCAGTGGAGTCCTACTTCAAGGAACATAATACTCACTGCATGGAAAGCTGTACAGGATAAAGTTCATGAGAGAGGGAAGTGGTACAATGAAATTGAATGGCAGAAGTATGAGGCAAGGCAAGAGGCAATTGTACAATTCAGAAGGAAAGCCAAGCTGGGAAGACTGCCATCAGATGCTAAGGAGCCAAGCAAATACTTCCCAAAGCCTTTTCATTATTTTGAAAGGCAAAGGATCAAGGAAGAAGCTCAGAAGAAGGCTGATCTTAAAGGAAAGAAGATAGCTGAAGAATCAGAAGCTCCTGTGACAGCTACAATTCAGTCTGGCAAAGGGATTATGATTAGAGAGCCTGATCAATCCTGATTTTGTTTTAAATATTTTGTAATGTTGTGATATAATCATCAAATGTAAAACTTTGTAATCAAACATTACCCTGTTATAAACAAAATGTTGTTTGGCATATTATAATGTGCATTCTGTGATGATTGATTCTGAATTATTCTATGTTATGTTTTGTTTATATTTAAAGTATTCCTGCTATGTCATTAATCATCATTTAGTACTGTTTATAAATGGTGTATATCATTGGCTATAGGGGTTATGACTTCTCCAAATAGGGGGAGATTGTTGGGTACATTGGAAAATGTGTACCTGATTTGAAGAAGCCCAACTTAGCTCAATGATATACATCAAGGTGTATTTGATGTTGTTTTAAGTTGACATGTGCAGGTGGAGAATTGATAAAGTATGCAGAAAAATTCTAAGTCCAAGTGTCGACACAAAGGAAGCAGTGTCGACACACAGAAGAAAATAGTCGACACAACACTGGGAAGCAGTGTCGACACATAGCAGTTAGTCTACAACTACACTGGGAAAAAGTGTCGACACAGAAGAAGTAAGTCGACACAACACCGGGAAATTGTGTCGACACAGAAGAAAAGAGTCGACACAACACTGGGAAATTGTGTCGACACAGAAGAAAAGCGTCGACCTCAACATTGGGAGAATGTGTCGAACACAGAAGAGTATAGTCGATCTCAAGATTGTCGACATCATCTGAATGTGTCGACACAGAAGAAAATAGTCGACCTCAAGTTTGTCGACACCAGCAGAATGTGTCGACACATTGTGATTTAGTCGACACATTATAGCAGAGTTAAAAAATGAATGTGTCGACACCTGAAGGCTAAGTCGACACTTACTAAAGTTATGATTCTACAACAACTGTGTCGACACACAGGACTTGTGTCGACACACTGGAGAGTCAAGATCAAATTATTTGCAGAAGAAGCTGTGTCGACTCAAAGGCAACTTAGTCGACATCACTGAAGACTGTGTCGACACCAAAGTCAATTATGTCGACACAGATAGACAGATGGACTCGACACTTTCTAACAGACTGTTTCAACAACTTGTGATTCAAGACTAAGGCACAGGACTTGATTGAAGACTTGACAGCTGTGGGTTACCACCGGTTAACTGAAGCTGTCAGACTTGTCAAAAAACGGTTAGAAACCGGATCAGCCGGTTACCATGAAGAATGTCTATAAATAGACAGATTCAGAAGGAGAAAATCAATCAACAACATATAGAACTGACCTTTTGAAATACATTGGATCAGAAAGTGGAGAAGGATTACAATTCTACTCATTTCAAGAAAGTGCTAGGCACTTAAGAAGATCTTCTCCGGGAGATCTAAGAAGACTATCTAAGGATAGATCTAAGAAGAGTTCTAATCAGAATTCAGAAGAATCATTCAAAGTTCTGGATAGAGAGAGATCAAGTCAGAATTTGAAGAAGAAGAAAGAATCCACCAGTGGATTCTCAAGAAGCTGTTTGGAATCAACTCAGCTAAGTACATTTTCAAGAAGCTTTGAAGAAGGCTAAGAAACAGTTGATTGCATCAGCTAATCAAGAATTGTCATTGCCTTTTCTCTCTCAACTTTGGCAAGACAATTAAAACAATCTTTTCTATATTTCTGTAGGATCTGTTTATACAGATCTGAGTTGTAAGCCTATGTTATAAAGGCTGAGTGTAAGAGTGTTGAACTCTGAGTGGTAGGGCTGTTTGCCTGAGTGTAGGAGAAGGATATTCTCTGAGTTGTAGGCCTTGGGGCAAGGCTGAGGTAGGGCAGTTGTGCCTGAGTTGTAGGAACCAGTTGGGTTCTGAGTTGTAAGATCTATTGATCTGAGATAAGTGGAAGTTTGGCCGAATCTAGCATACTGCTAGATAGGTGAAGGGGGAAAGTGGATGTACCCAGACCTTGGGGAACCTCTATAAAACATAGTGCAATCTGTGATGTTTTGTTTTCTGTGATTGCTGTGTTTATTATATTAGTTATTAAATTGAATTCTGCCTAGAAGTTTTAGAAAGAGAAGCAGAACCTATTCACCCCCCCCTCTAGGTGTTTAGGCTGCCTTGAAAGTTAAACTATCACTGATGAGAACGTCAAGCTTTTGAGCAACCCCGGCGATGAAGCCCACGAGCGGGCAGGGTCAAGCAAGGGTTCTTAGCATCAATTGGTTTGTTTGATGGAACTGACGTAAGAGTCAGAGCTTGCAGGCAAGCACAGGTGTTGAGACTCATGAGCGGGTGGGTCCTACGCAAGAGTTCTGTGTTGCGGCTTGAACGCCGATAGAGGAAATTGGAAGTACCCGTATGAATGATGTGATGTGTGATGATGTGCTAGAATAATATATGTTATAGGATGTCTTGGGTGAAACCCAAATTTGCATACAAGCTGCATTGTAGACCCCTTTATTTAAAATGTGTAACATAGAAACGTATTTGATGTATGAGACACTCAAACTTATTGTTTTCTATGTTTATTCATGTTTATTTACATATGCATACAAAATGCTGACCTGCAGTGTGATGGAGTGCCCCAGGGTCCGCTAGGGACGGTCAGGAGAAGATCTGTTGGTTACACAGTTGAGGTCAGTCTTTGCTGACCCACATTACAACAAATTCTTACAGAACAAGGATCACAAGCTAGAGCGAGCTCGCATGCCAAAAAGGCCTAAAATATCATGAAGTGTACCCCCTTCTTTTAGTTCCTTTTTGGTTGAGTGTTATGTTTCATTCTCTGTATTCCGGCTTGCATGTCGAGGTAGCCTAGAAGTGCTATGACACATTGTTATGTTTGATGTTGACGTGGTTTTTGATGCTTGAATGTTGCAAGGCCTTAAGGCTATTTCAGACTCCTATATAGTTGTGGATAACATCTAGTCTTGTTGTTGTGTTCTGCTGTCATGTTTTTTTGAGTTTTGAGATGTGTAGTACTTTTATATCACTTTATAATACTCAATCTGTGGCGTCTATATGTTGTGGGGTCCCGACCGGATCCATATTATATAGTCATTACATGTGAGGTGTTACAACCGGTCAGGCTGGTGGCCCTTCCCTGACCCCGGCGAACCCGCTGGTGGGTGCCGGTCAGGCCGCCGACGGTGAAGCCACCGACATGGATAAATTCGTGAACACCTTGAGCATTTTTTCTAGTGAACGAGTTGCTCCACTCTGTCAGCGATCTGCCCATAGGCTACCAGACGGTTTGCCAGACCTCGACGAACCCGCTGGTATGGGTCGGCCAGGCATCGGCGGAGGCGTGCATTGCACGGCCCGCGAGGCCAATTGCCTTTTTATTTTATTTTTTTAAAAATTCTTAATATATTAAATAAATATATAAATATTAAACTAATTATATATTAAATAAAATATTTAAGAATTTTTAAAAAAATAATATATTAAATGAAATATATAAAACAGTGATAATAAAAAATAAAACATAATGTTATTTATTTTTAAGAACCTGGGGGGCGGACAAAGCCCGCTGCCGAGAGGCAAGTACTATCGTTCATGGCACGGGAGGCCTAAGTGCAATGTCACACGTAAATATTACAAAAATGTGTGTGTGTGTGTGTACGAGTGGCAGTGCACGGGGGCTGTCGATGCCCCGCATCACAATGAAGCCCGCCCCCGATGGGCTTCTCCCGCCCCCGACGAGCTTCTCCTGCCCCCGACGAGCTTCTCCCGCCACCGGCTCTTATAAATATAAAAGCTGGCTCTTATAAGTATAACATTTTCGTTGATGACATCATTTTAATGTTAATTAAAAGTTTAATAATTAATCAAGAGTTTATTCAATGTTTTTATTTGAAATTATTTATTATTATTTTTTGTTTAATTATTCTTTAATTAATTCTATTTTATTAATTTCACCAGCATTTAATTAATTGTCCGAACTAGTCATGGGCAAAAAGGTCGATCGGGCCGGGCTTGGCCCGGCCCGGTCGGGCCCGGGCTATTTCCCATAAGGGCTCGGCCCGGGCCCAGTTTGAACCGGGCCGGGCCGGACTCGTGCTCCCTCTCAAAAGGGGAGCCCGATTAGGCCCTTCAGGCCGGCCTGAATTCAAAAAACCAGCCTAAACAGGCAGGATTAAAATCTCGCATGATCAGGCGGGATTTTTTTCCTTAGCCAAGCGTCGGGCTCAGGCTAGCCCGGCGCCCGGGCTTTGCTCGGCCCAGCCCGGGCAACCAGCAAAATCGGGGGCCCAGTAAGGGCCCCAAGCCCGGCCTTGGCACGGGCCGGGCCTAGCCTAGCTTTTGCCGGCCCGGGCCCGGGAGGGCTTTCTTGGCCGGAGCTTTTTGCTCATGACTAGCCTGAATTGTATGGTTTAATTAATTTAATTAATTAATTAGTTAATAAAAAATAATAAAAAAACTAATGATTAAAATAAAAAATGGACGATCTAGATTGATTTAAAGAGTCTCAAATATTACAACGTGCAATCACAAATGATACTTCTTTGTGTGTGTGTGTGTGTGTGTGTATACACGAGTGCCCGACAACGGACTCTGCTCCTACGGCCAAGCACGACAGTACACGACCCGCGACGGCCAGGCGCGACGGCGGGCTTCGCCCGCGAAAGCCAAGCGCGATAGTACCCGGCCCGCGACGGTGGTCTTCGTCCGCGACGGCCAAGTGCGACAGTACCTTGCCCACGACGACCATTTATTTTAATATAATTTTTTTATAGTACGGAAACAAAAACACTGTTGGGTACATTGGAAACAATATATTTGATTTGAAGAAGCTCTTTTCAACTCAATGATACACACAAGTATGTATTTGATGTATGTTTCAGTTCATATTTGCAGGTTGCCTATTTCATATTGATTGGATAACTGGTTCAAGTCATATTGACAGGTGAACTCAAAAAAGCTGACTAAAAAGTGAAGAAAATTGTCTATGTACAAAAACGTTGAGTGAAGTCAGCATAGTCAATATCTAGCAACTTGCACTGCAGAAAAATGACTAAGTACAAAAGTATCGACACACTTCAACTATGTCGACACCTTTGCAAGAGCTACGTCGAGATAAATCAGTTATATCGACACTTTGAAGATCAAGTCAGCAGTGTCGAGACAAGTCAGATATCTCGACACCTTAAGTCAGCAGTGTCGAGACAAGTAAAATATCTTGACATCTTAAGCCAGCAGTGTCGAGACAAGTCAGATATCTTAACACAATGTAGAATTGAAGTGCAGACTTAAAGTGTCGACACCCAGAAGATAGTAGTGTCGAGACAATTCAACTATCTCGACATAGTGAAGAGTAAAATAAGTGTCGACACCCAGCAGACAGTAGTGTCGAGACAATTCAACTGTCTCGACACAGTGAAGAATAAAACAAATATCGACACCAGGCAGACAATAGTGTCGAGACAATACAACTGTCTCGACACAGTGCAGATTTAAAGACGTCGACACAGATGACAGTTGTATCGAGACAAGTCAACTGTCTCGACACCTTCAAGTTCAGACAAAAAATTCTACTAAGTAAAATTGTGTCGAGACTGCTAAGATGTTTCGACACCTTCTAAAAACACTTAAGTAATAAAGTGTCGAGACACTTTGTACATCTCGACACTTATATTTCTGAAAATGTGCGGAGTCAACACAGAAGTGTCAAGTCAGTCAGAAATGTCATTTCAGCTACAATAACAGAATATCTCATTAGAAGCTATTTGAAGGAGAACTTGAAGCATGATGGCGTAATGATGACATCATCAATCAGAAGCCAACTACCTGTGAAGGCTATAAATAGAAGGGTCGTCGACACAGAAAACATCGATCAAAGGTGAAACACAATCAATAATTCTATTATTCAATTCAGACAAATCATCCTATTCTCTCATTCTGATTTTTCTAAGATAGGGGAGGGTGACAATCCCGAGAAAAAGGAAGACGAAGGTCTTCAAGAACATCTTCAGATACTGTCATCAAGTTGATCAGAAGATTAAGGTGGATCTATTCTACAAGTTCTTCACGAAAATCAGGCCGATCAACATCAAGAACTTGCCGATCCAGGGAAGAATCATTTTCAGCTAGCTTGCTTTTCAAGAATCTATCCAGTGCAGCTGAATTGAAGAATCTGAATTGAGCTCGACGAAAGGTGAGCTGGGTTTGGCAAATTCTGAAATCCATTTGACGAATTCTGAACTGAGCTCGACGAACTCATAATCTTCATCCTTTAACTTGAGCTCGATGAAAGGTGAGCTCAGCTCGACGAACTCAGAATTCAGTTCGATGAATTCTGAACTGAGCCCTTCTTTAGAAGCATTGAGTGAGCCTGCCTCACTCAACGCTTCTGGACTTAAAAAAATTCTGCTGGCTCTGTCTCAGCGGTTCCTTCTCAACTGTCTCAACGGTTTCTTCTTCACAGCTGTGACTATCTTCTGTCTTAGCGGTTTCTTCTCAACTGTCTCAGCGGTTTCTTCTTCACAGCTTAGACTATCTCCCGTCTCAACGGTTCTGCTGATACCTACACTTTTGTCAACGCTTTGCATTGAGCTTCTCAGCTCCCTCAGCGGTTATGCTGAGACAATCTTCTCAGTTTTCTCAGCGTTTTTTCCTTAGTCATTCTTCTCAGTTGTCTCAGTTGTCTCTGGCATTGAGAGCGTTGAGTGTGGCTTCATCACTCAACGTTTTTTGTCTTAGTCAAACTACCTGACTTCCAACTTACCCTTTTTGTTCACCTATCAAATCAAGAACAACCTGCATGCATGAACTTGAGCACACATCAAATACATCTATGTGTGTATGTCATTAACCAGTTTGACTTCTTACAAATCTGGAACATTGGAGTCAATGGACCCAACAATATTCCCCTATTTAAAGAAGTCAAAACTTTGCTTGATCAATAAAATAGGTCATTGGCATACACAGTATATTCAATATAAAACTTAAAACTTGAGTAGCATCATTAGAGTTTTGAAATGTTACCAACATTTCTCCAGCCTGTGGAGAATTTTACTTACTCCTCCTGGCATGCTGCTCTCCTAGGTGAGCCATCCTTACTATTCTTATGCTGAAGCACCTTCAGCACCACCTGGCTTTGAGCTTCCTGCATCTTGGCTCCTCTCCCCCTTTTTTTAATTCTGCAATAGGGACAACTTTGTGGAGTTTTTCTCCCCCTATCTGTCTGGGATTTATCTCCCCACTTTGACTTAATTCCATTACACCTGTTGGGCTTGCTCCCCCTCAACAGTTGTGAAAGTGAAGGGATAAATACGATTGTGGAATTAAAGATTATAGATATGGAGATAACCCTAAAGCCTAACATAAGTGTTGTGCACAAAATAAAGCTAACTGTAATTACAGTTAAGCTTGGGTCCTATTCCAGCAACTAGCAATCCTAGTTAATTCTAATCACAGGCACAATGCAAATAATAAATTAAACAACCAGACGACACAAGATATTATAATGGTTCCCAAAACACTGGGTACATCCACTCTTCTACCCATACGGTAGGAATCCACTACAAGTTTTTGATCAGGTGCCCTGCCACCAACAAGATCTGCTGCAGGTAGATCTAGAGACCCTTTAGACTTTTGATCAGGTGTCTAAAAACCAAGCTTTACTTTTGAAGGGAGTAAACGACCCTTTACAGGAGGGGGGAAGAGGGTTAGATTGTCTTCTCTATTTTAAATAAGATTAGAGAAGCACAAGAGACTCTTCAGAACTTCTGACAGCAAGCTGTCTTGAAGTTCTGAAGGAATAAAGCCTGAAGAAGACTAGAGATCTGGAATGGATGTTCTTCTTCAGCTTCCTTCTTCTTCTTCTTCTTCTTCTTCAATATCTCTGAGTGTATCTTCCTGGATCAGGAGCACTTAGGTTGAGGAAGAGTGAAGAGATAACTTCTCAGATGGATGGATATTGCTGAGAGCTAGCTGTAAGCTGTTTCTTTCTCTGTATGATGTACAGGTTTCTTCTTGTTCTACAGCTCTTCTTCTTTCTTTAAAAAGAACTCTTTATATAGGAGCAACAGCAATGGCTCTAATTGAGCGAGCTTTGACTTCTTCTCAGATCTTGAATCTGGGCTGCAATTAACACAAGACAACATATCTGCAGACATATATATTCTATATAAAGAAATAAAGCTTCATAAGAAGCTGCAGTATAAAATCTGATAAAGAAAGATAAAAGGATCACATCAGAAATAACTCTTTACAGCCAACGGCTATAAAGGACAGCTGCATTAATAAAGCAGTCAGAAAGTCAACTAATAAGACAAAAACACTTTATCTGATAGGAAAGACTTAAGCATAAGAATAACAAGGATTGCTTTGAAGTATATGCAGTAAATCCATCAGATAATATATAGTAAATATATCAGATAAAATAAGAAATAAAACACAGAATAAAACGCATATAATATTATATATGTAGACAGCCGATCACCGAACGACCTTCGACAATAGTCGAACGACCTGCTGAGATCGTCGACCTATCATTCAGATAGTCGACCGACTCAGACAGAAAGCGTCGAGCTATCAATAGATAGTCGACCGGCCAACAGACAACAGATAGTCGAACTATCAATGGATAGTCGAGCTATCAACGCAGGACAAAAAGCGTCGAACGAAGCTGACAGAAAACGTCGAGCTATCAATAGATAGTCGACCAGAGCTCGACGATCCAGCAGAGCGTCGAGCAGACAGAGCACGACTATCTGAAGACAGAAGATAGTCAGTCAAACAGACAGACGATCGTCGACCGGCTGATCGACGATAGTCGATCGGCGTTCGACGATAGTCGAACCCGAAAAACCCTTAGCCAGAATTTTACTGGAAAAGAGAATACTCAACAACAAGACTTTGACCATAGATAAATCTTGGGTCAAGAGACTAAAAGGAAAGACTTAACTCAAATCCAAACTAGGGTACCAACAATCTCCCCCTATTTGGGTTAAGTCTTTCAAAAACTAAAATTACAAGAAATAAATAAACTAAACTAAACAACCTAATAGAGATCCTAGCCCAAATCAGAACCAGGGTTCCAGCAAAAAAAATGATATTTGTCCAGCAATTTTAATTAAGATTCTGGATCTGAAAAACAAAATCAGATATCTTCTTTCCTATAGAAATTCTTTATATATCTTATGCTTTGCAATATCTATTTATTTATTTTGCTAATAGGATCCTCACCCAAATAGGGGGAGATTGTTGGAACCCTGGTTCTGATTTGGGCTATGATCTCTATTAGGTTGTTTAGTTTAGTTTATTTATTTCTTGTAATTTTAGTTTTTGAAAGACTTAACCCAAATAGGGGGAGATTGTTGGTACCCTAGTTTGGATTTGAGTTAAGTCTTTCCTTTTAGTCTCTTGACCCAAGATTTATCTATGGTCAAAGTCTTGTTGTTGAGTATTCTCTTTTCCAGTAAAATTCTGGCTAAGGGTTTTTCGGGTTCGACTATCGTCGAACGCCGATCGACTATCGTCGATCAGCCGGTCGACGATCGTCTGTCTGTTTGACTGACTATCTGAAGACAGAAGATAGTCAGTCAAACAGACAGACGATCGTCGATCGGCTGATCGACGATAGTCGATCGGCGTTCGACGATAGTCGAACCCGAAAAACCCTTAGCCAAAATTTTACTGGAAAAGAAAATACTCAACAACAAGACTTTGACCATAGATAAATCTTGGGTCAAGAGACTAAAAGGAAAGACTTAACTCAAATCCAAACTAGGGTACCAACAATCTCCCCCTATTTGGGTTAAGTCTTTCAAAAACTAAAATTACAAGAAATAAATAAACTAAACTAAACAACCTAATAGAGATCCTAGCCCAAATCAGAACCAGGGTTACAATAATCTCACCCTATTTGGGTGAGGATCCTATTAGCAAAATAAATAAATAGATATTGCAAAGCATAAGATATATAAAGAAAAGCTTTGCTTAGCTAGCTGCTGCTGGCATTTGCAATCTCCCCCTATGTTGATGCAGTACATGTGATTGGAAGAGGCTGAGATGACTTTGAATTTTGATTGAGTCATCCAGCTAACTCTTGTGAAAGTACCTGCAGAAAGCTTATGGTAGAGATTGCTCTCTCCTTGAAAAAGGGTATGTTAGCAGCAAAAAAATGATATTTGTCCAGCAATTTTAATTAAGATTCTGGATCTGAAAAACAAAATCAGATATCTTCCTTCCTATAGAATTTCTTTTCATTAGACGAGATTCAAACTCAGTTGACAAATGCAACTAGAGTAGAGGACTCAATCTAAATGAAATTAGAAAAGGATCTATAAGAAATAGAGTTATCTGACAGAGAATTTCTTTATACAAAAATCTGAATAAAATATTTGAGCAACATATCAAATAGATATAATCAGCTTTTTAAGAAAAGAAAATGCTTCCTAATAAATCTGTTCCAAATGATAAAAGGATTTGATAATATTTTAAGTAATTTATCCTTTTGTTTATAAAACAAATTTATGAAAAAGCAGACGGAGTTCTCAGATTTTAACTCATTAAAATATAAAGAAAACATTTCTCTGAGAAGTGTTGGTTCCTTCTCAGGTTTTGTTAAATCTTGGCAGCAATCTTGAATATCTAAATTAACTGAACTAAAAACAGATTTAGATATTACCTGAACCTTTTCAGGTTTTGATTTTCTTTCTGTCAGTTCAGCTTCTGAATTGCTGCAGGAGCCATTGATGGCCATTAAGCAAAATGCTTTGGCCCTTGCTTCCTCCTCTTCATCTTCAAATGATGATTCATCATCTGAGACATCCCAGACAACATCTAGGGATGTTGATTCTTCTCCTTCAGATGAGATGATGTGGCTTCCTTCTGATATTGCATCCATGGGTTCAGAAGCCATTTGATGAAGGGACAGCTAAATCTCCTTAGCTGATGAACATTCAGCAATCTCTTGAAAAATGTCATCAGACATTGATTCTGCAAGAATGTTCATTGCTCTGGCATCAGCTAGCCTGGCACTTTTTGTTGTTGTTGCCGAAGTAGGGAGACCTATCAAAATAGACAAAAAAAATTCTTCATCAAAAAAGTTCATATATAATTTGACTCTTGCCTTCCAGATGCTAAACTCAGCTAAGTTGCAAGCTGGAGGTCTGGTGCTAAAAAAATCATTGTACTGGGCCATGAAAGTGAAAGTGAATATCTATAAACCTTGGTATCTATCAGGATCTTATGACTTAGGTGTTAGCCTATACAGTCAGACAACCTCCCTCTGATACCAATTGAAAGTGAAGGGATAGATACGATTGCGGAATTAAAGATTATAGATATGGAGATAACCCTAAAGCCTAACATAAGTGTTGTGCACAAAATAAAGCTAACTGTAATTACAGTTAAGCTTGGGTCCTATTCCAGTAACTAACAATCCTAGTTAATTCTAATCACAGCCACAATGCAAATAATAAATTAAGCAACCAGACGACACAAGATATTATAGTGGTTCCCCAAACACTGGGTACATCCACTCTTCTACCCACACGGTAGGAATCCACTACAGGTTTTTGATCAGGTGCCCTGCCACCAACAAGATCTGCTGCAGGTAGATCTAGAGACCCTTTAGACTTTTGATCAGGTGTCTAAAAACCAAGCTTTACTTTTGAAGGGAGTAAACAACCCTTTACAGGAGGGGGGAAGAGGGTTAGATTGTCTTCTCTATTTTAAATAAGATTAGAGAAGCACAAGAGACTCTTCAGAACTTCTGACAGCAAGCTGTCTTGAAGTTCTGAAGGAATAAAGCCTGAAGAAGACTAGAGATCTGGAATGGATGTTCTTCTTCAGCTTCCTTCTTCTTCTTCTTCTTCTTCAATATCTCTGAGTGTATCTTCCTGGATCAGGAGCACTCAGGTTGAGGAAGAGTGAAGAGATAACTTCTCAGATGGATGGATATTGCTGAGAGCTAGCTGTAAGCTGTTTCTTTCTCTGTATGATGTACAGGTTTCTTCTTGTTCTACAGCTCTTCTTCTTTCTTTAAAAAGAACTCTTTATATAGGAGCAACAGCAACAGCTCTAATTGAGCGAGCTTTGACTTCTTCTCAGATCTTGAATCTGGGCTGCAATTAACACAAGACAACATATCTGCAGACATATATATTCTATATAAAGAAATAAAGCTTCATAAGAAGCTGCAGTATAAAATCTGATAAAGAAAGATAAAAGGATCACATCAGAAATAACTCTTTACAGCCAACGGCTATAAAGGACAGCTGCATTAATAAAGCAGTCAGAAAGTCAACTAATAAGACAAAAACACTTTATCTGATAGGAAAGACTTAAGCATAAGAATAGCAAGGATTGCTTTGAAGTATATGCAGTAAATCCATCAGATAATATATAGTAAATATATCAGATAAAATAAGAAATAAAACACAGAATAAAACGCATATAATATTATATATGCAGACAGCCGATCACCGAACGACCTTCGACAATAGTCGAACGACCTGCTGAGATCGTCGACCTATCATTCAGATAGTCGACCGACTCAGACAGAAAGCGTCGAGCTATCAATAGATAGTCGACCGGCCAACAGACAATAGATAGTCGAACTATCAATGGATAGTCGAGCTATCAACGCAGGACAAAAAGCGTCGAACGAAGCTGACAGAAAACGTCGAGCTATCAATAGAT
This sequence comes from Platanthera zijinensis, assembly GCA_039513925.1. Lineage (NCBI taxonomy): Eukaryota > Viridiplantae > Streptophyta > Magnoliopsida > Asparagales > Orchidaceae > Platanthera > Platanthera zijinensis. The sequence goes on along the minus strand of CM077093.1, from coordinate 17,952,651 downwards.
AGTCGACCAGAGCTCGACGATCCAGCAGAGCATCGAGCAGACAGAGCACGACTATCTGAAGACAGAAGATAGTCAGTCAAACAGACAGATGATCGTCGACCGGCTGATCGACGATAGTCGATCGGCGTTCGATGATAGTCGAACCCGAAAAACCCTTAGCCAGAATTTTATTGGAAAAGAGAATACTCAACAACAAGACTTTGACCATAGATAAATCTTGGGTCAAGAGACTAAAAGGAAAGACTTAACTCAAATCCAAACTAGGGTACCAACAATCTCCCCCTATTTGGGTTAAGTCTTTCAAAAACTAAAATTACAAGAAATAAATAAACTAAACTAAACAACCTAATAGAGATCCTAGCCCAAATCAGAACCAGGGTTCCAGCAAAAAAAATGATATTTGTCCAGCAATTTTAATTAAGATTCTGGATCTGAAAAACAAAATCAGATATCTTATTTCCTATAGAAATTCTTTATATATCTTATGCTTTGCAATATCTATTTATTTATTTTGCTAATAGGATCCTCACCCAAATAGGGGGAGATTGTTGGAACCCTGGTTCTGATTTGGGCTATGATCTCTATTAGGTTGTTTAGTTTAGTTTATTTATTTCTTGTAATTTTAGTTTTTGAAAGACTTAACCCAAATAGGGGGAGATTGTTGGTACCCTAGTTTGGATTTGAGTTAAGTCTTTCCTTTTAGTCTCTTGACCCAAGATTTATCTATGGTCAAAGTCTTGTTGTTGAGTATTCTCTTTTCCAGTAAAATTCTGGCTAAGGGTTTTTCGGGTTCGACTATCGTCGAACGCCGATCGACTATCGTCGATCAGCCGGTCGACGATCGTCTGTCTGTTTGACTGACTATCTGAAGACAGAAGATAGTCAGTCAAACAGACAGACGATCGTCGACCGGCTGATCGACGATAGTCGATCGGCGTTCGACGATAGTCGAACCCGAAAAACCCTTAGCCAGAATTTTACTGGAAAAGAAAATACTCAACAAAAAGACTTTGACCATAGATAAATCTTGGGTCAAGAGACTAAAAGGAAAGACTTAACTCAAATCCAAACTAGGGTACCAACAATCTCCCCCTATTTGGGTTAAGTCTTTCAAAAACTAAAATTACAAGAAATAAATAAACTAAACTAAACAACCTAATAGAGATCCTAGCCCAAATCAGAACCAGGGTTACAACAATCTCACCCTATTTGGGTGAGGATCCTATTAGCAAAATAAATAAATAGATATTGCAAAGCATAAGATATATAAAGAAAAGCTTTGCTTAGCTAGCTGCTGCTGGCATTTGCAATCTCCCCCTATGTTGATACAGTACATGTGATTGGAAGAGGCTGAGATGACTTTGAATTTTGATTGAGTCATCCAGCTAACTCTTGTGAAAGTACCTGCAGAAAGCTTATGGTAGAGATTGCTCTCTCCTTGAAAAAGGGTATGTTAGCAGCAAAAAAATGATATTTGTCCAGCAATTTTAATTAAGATTCTGGATCTGAAAAACAAAATCAGATATCTTCCTTCCTACAGAATTTCTTTTCATTAGACGAGATTCAAACTCAGTTGACAAATGCAACTAGAGTAGAGGACTCAATCTAAATGAAATTAGAAAAGGATCTATAAGAAATAGAGTTATCTGACAGAGAATTTCTTTATACAAAAATCTGAATAAAATATTTGAGCAACATATCAAACAGATATAATCAGCTTTTTAAGAAAAGAAAATGCTTCCTAATAAATCTGTTCCAAATGATAAAAGGATTTGATAATATTTTAAGTAATTTATCCTTTTGTTTATAAAACAAATTTATGAAAAAGCAGACGGAGTTCTCAGATTTTAACTCATTAAAATATAAAGAAAACATTTCTCTGAGAAGTGTTGGTTCCTTCTCAGGTTTTGTTAAATCTTGGCAGCAATCTTGAATATCTAAATTAACTGAACTAAAAACAGATTTAGATATTACCTGAACCTTTTCAGGTTTTGATTTTCTTTCTGTCAGTTCAGCTTCTGAATTGCTGCAGGAGCCATTGATGGCCATTAAGCAAAATGCTTTGGCCCTTGCTTCCTCCTCTTCATCTTCAAATGATGATTCATCATCTGAGACATCCCAGACAACATCTAGGGATGTTGATTCTTCTCCTTCAGATGAGATGATGTGGCTTCCTTCTGATATTGCATCCATGGGTTCAGAAGCCATTTGATGAAGGGACAGCCAAATCTCCTTAGCTGATGAACATTCAGCAATCTCTTGAAAAATGTCATCAGACATTGATTCTGCAAGAATGTTCATTGCTCTGGCATCAGCTAGCCTGGCACTTTTTGTTGTTGTTGCCGAAGTAGGGAGACCTATCAAAATAGACAAAAAAATTTCTTCATCAAAAAAGTTCATATATAATTTGACTCTTGCCTTCCAGATGCTAAACTCAGCTAAGTTGCAAGCTGGAGGTCTGGTGCTAAAAAAATCATTGTACTGGGCCATGAAAGTGAAAGTGAATATCTATAAACCTTGGTATCTATCAGGATCTTGTGACTTAGGTGTTAGCCTATACAGTCAGACAACCTCCCTCTGATACCAATTGAAAGTGAAGGGATAGATACGATTGCGGAATTAAAGATTATAGATATGGAGATAACCCTAAAGCCTAACATAAGTGTTGTGCACAAAATAAAGCTAACTGTAATTACAGTTAAGCTTGGGTCCTATTCCAGTAACTAACAATCCTAGTTAATTCTAATCACAGCCACAATGCAAATAATAAATTAAGCAACCAGACGACACAAGATATTATAGTGGTTCCCCAAACACTGGGTACATCCACTCTTCTACCCACACGGTAGGAATCCACTACAGGTTTTTGATCAGGTGCCCTGCCACCAACAAGATCTGCTGCAGGTAGATCTAGAGACCCTTTAGACTTTTGATCAGGTGTCTAAAAACCAAGCTTTACTTTTGAAGGGAGTAAACAACCCTTTACAGGAGGGGGGAAGAGGGTTAGATTGTCTTCTCTATTTTAAATAAGATTAGAGAAGCACAAGAGACTCTTCAGAACTTCTGACAGCAAGCTATCTTGAAGTTCTGAAGGAATAAAGCCTGAAGAAGACTAGAGATCTGGAATGGATGTTCTTCTTCAGCTTCCTTCTTCTTCTTCTTCTTCAATATCTCTGAGTGTATCTTCCTGGATTAGGAGCACTCAGGTTGAGGAAGAGTGAAGAGATAACTTCTCAGATGGATGGATATTGCTGATAGCTAGCTGTAAGCTGTTTCTTTCTCTGTATGATGTACAGGTTTCTTCTTGTTCTACAGCTCTTCTTCTTTCTTTGAAAAGAACTCTTTATATAGGAGCAGCAGCAACAGCTCTAATTGAGCGAGCTTTGACTTCTTCTCAGATCTTGAATCTGGGCTGCAATTAACACAAGACAACATATCTGCAGACATATATATTCTATATAAAGAAATAAAGCTTCATAAGAAGCTGCAGTATAAAATCTGATAAAGAAAGATAAAAGGATCACATCAGAAATAACTCTTTACAGCCAACGGCTATAAAGGACAGTTGCATTAATAAAGCAGTCAGAAAGTCAACTAATAAGACAAAAACACTTTATCTGATAGGAAAGACTTAAACATAAGAATAGCAAGGATTGCTTTGAAGTATATGCAGTAAATCCATCAGATAATATATAGTAAATATATCAGATAAAATAAGAAATAAAACACAGAATAAAACACATATAATATTATATATGCAGACAGCCGATCGCCGAACGACCTTCGACTATAGTCGAACGACCTGCTGAGATCGTCGACCTATCATTCAGATAGTCGACCGACTCAGACAGAAAGCGTCGAGCTATCAATAGATAGTCGACCGGCCAACAGACAACAGATAGTCGAACTATCAATGGATAGTCGAGCTATCAACGCAGGACAGAAAGCGTCGAACGAAGCTGACAGAAAACGTCGAGCTATCAATAGATAGTCGACCAGAGCTCGACGATCCAGCAGAGCGTCGAGCAGACAGAGCACGACTATCTGAAGACAGAAGATAGTCAGTCAAACAGACAGATGATCGTCGACCGGCTGATCGACGATAGTCGATCAGCGTTCGACGATAGTCGAACCCGAAAAACCCTTAGCCAGAATTTTACTGGAAAAGAGAATACTCAACAACAAGACTTTGACCATAGATAAATCTTGGGTCAAGAGACTAAAAGGAAAGACTTAACTCAAATCCAAACTAGGGTACCAACAAGTTGCACACTAGCTTCAATAACTTGAGGAAGGACTTGCACTACCTGAAAAATAAATAGTACTGCATATGGTAAAGAAGAGAATTGAAGTTACATAAGATTCAACATACAAAATTCAAATTTGAAGGTGTTGAACTTGGCTTCATCTAATGGCTTAGTGAAGATATCAGCCACTGGCTTGTCTGTGGAGACAAACTCAAGGCTGATGTATTCCCTTTCCACATGTTCTCTAATAAAATGATACTTAATTCTATATGCTTAGTCCTGCTATGGGTGACAGGATTCCTAACTATATAAATTGCACTAGTAGAATCACAAAAGAGTGGAGTTCTACTTATCTGAATATTGTAGTCCTGAAGTTGATGCTGGATCCACAGCAACTGAGCACAGCAACTCCCAGCTGAAATGTACTCTAACTCAGTAGTTGAGATTGCAACACTTGTCTACTTCTTGTTGTTCTAAGAGACCAGCCTTCCACCTAAAAATTTATAGGAGCCAGATGTGCTCTTCCTGTCCTCCTTGCAGCCTGTAAAATCTGCATCTTAATAGCCTGTTAGTTAAAACTCCCCATTCCTAGGGTACTATAGGCCAAGATCTGGGGTTCCCTTAAGATATCTCAAGATTCTTTTCACAGCAGTGTAGTGAGATTCTTTAGGGCAGGCCTGATACCTAGCACAGATACATGTTGCATACATAATGTCAGGCCTACTTGTAGTGAGGTAGAGAAGGGAGCCAACTATACCTCTATACAGAGTTGGATTAACATGTTTCCCTGGATCATCTTTGCCTATAGGCATATTTGAGCTCATGGGATTTCTTATGGTGGAAGCATTCTCCATACCATATTTCTTGAATAACTCCATGATGAACTTTGATTGTGATATAGATAGACCATCATCAGTCTGTCTTACTTGGAGTCCCAAGAAGAACTTCAGTTCACCCATACTACTCATCTCAAACTTCCCCTGCATAAGTTTTACAAACTTCCTGCAAAGGTTGTCATCAGTACATCCAAATATCATGTCATCAACATAAATCTGGATTAGGATGATCTTACCCTTAGATTTCTTTAGGAATGGGGTCTTGTTTATCTTCCCCCTTGAAAATTTGTTCTCAATGAGGAAGGTAGACAATGTCTCATACCATGCTCTAGGGGCTTGCTTGTGCCTATATAGAGCTTTCCTAAGTCTATACACAACAGTAGAGAGTTAGAATCTACAAAACCTGGAGGCTGCTCTACATAGACCTCTTCCTTCAAGTCTCCATTCATGAAGGCTGACTTCACATCCATCTGGAAGACCTTGAATCCCTGGAAGGAAACAAATGCAAGGAACAGTTTGATTGCTTCAAACTTTACAATTGGGGCAAAATTCTGATCATAGTCAATCCCCTCTTCCTATTTGTACCCCTTGTCTACCAGTCTAGCTTTATTCTTTATTATAATGCCATTTTCATCAAGTTTATTTCTAAAAATCCACTTGACTCTAACGACATTATGTCCATCTGGTCTGGGAACCAGCTTCCAGACCTTGCATCTTTTGAACTGGTTTAGTTCTTTTTGCATAACACTAATCCAGAATTGGTCTTGATTTGCCTCTTCAAATTTCTGGGCTCTTCTTGTGATAGGAAGCTGGTGTAAAGAGCTGTGTTGAAACTCCTACTTCTGGTCTGTATACCTTGGCTAGCCTCACATATTATCTAATCTGAAGGATGATCTCTCAGATATCTGACTGCTGGGGGCAGCCTGACTGCTTCTTGTTGAACATCATTTTCTTCAACTAGATGGTCTTCATCTCCAACAAGACTATCATGTGCTTCCTCTAGACAGTATCCCTCTCCATATTTTTCTTGCACAGCTGAGTCTTTATCTTTGATGGAGAGCTTTTTTTTATCATAACTTCTGTACCTACAGAACTAGGCAAAGAGCTTGACAGCTCATGTCAATCATGCTTGACTCATCAAACACTACATGGACAGATTCTTCTACAACTTGATTAGTGTTGTTATAGACTCTTTATGCCTTATTATTATTATTGTACCCAATAAAGATCCCCTCATAGGATTTGACAGCAAACTTCTTCACTTTTGACTTACCATTGTTCAAGATGAAACACTTGCAACCAAAGATCTTGAAATAAGATATGTTTGGTTTTCTGCCCTTTAAGATCTCATAGGGAGTCTTCTTGTGGTCTTTGGTGATAGAAGCCCTATTGAGAACATGACATGCAGTGTTAACTGCCTCAGCCCAGAAATATTCAGGGAGAGAAGTGTCACTCAATAATGTTCTCCCAGCTTCTATGAGAGTCCTGTTTTTTCCTCTCAGCTAACCCAATTTGCTGGGGTGTTCTTGGAGAGGAGAATTCTTGATGAATCCCTAGCTCTTCACAAAAAGTAGTCATGGTAGCACATTGAATTCAGTTCCATGGTCACTTCTTATTTTGACCACTGAACATGCAAGTTCATTCTGAATCTGCCTGATAAAATTCATGAAGACATCAAGGGTTTCATCCTTTCTTCTAAGAAAGAAAATCCAAGCAAACCTGGAATAGTCATCAACCACCACAAGGGTGTAGACCTTCCTACCTAGACTCTGAACAAGCATAGGACCAAACAAATTCATATGCAGGAGATATAAGTATCTCACTAAGTCCTTGGTCCCAATGCTTTTGAAAGAGGTCTTAGTCTGCTTACCCTTTTGGCAAGCAGCACAGATACCCTCCTTGGAGCATTTTATTTTGGGATCATTCCTAACTAGCTCATCACTGAAGAGCTGACCAATGGTCTTATAATTCAAATGAGTCAGTCTCTTATGCCATTAGACACAATATGAGACTTTGTCATTTGCAACTAGGTATATAGGGGAACTACTATCTAAGCAAGAGAATAAACATTCCCACTCCTAGTGCCTGTTAAGATGACACTTTGGTCAATTAACCTCTTGATGTGACACTTATCCTTATGGAAGGAAATGTCATAACCAAGGTTCATAGGCTGCTTATGCTTATGAGGTTGTTGCAACCCCTCCACATAAGCTACCTTTGTGATGGTGATTATTCCATTTGAGATCTTACCATACCCTCTGGTTATTCCCTTGTCAAAGCCTCCAAAGATGACCTTAGGTTCATTCTTTACTGGAGTGAACTTCTTCAACAATTCCTTTATTCCAGTCATATGCCTAGAACATCCACTGCCCAAGTACCATTTAGGGGAATTGGTACTTGCTAACCTGAAAAATAGAATTTATCTCACCTTATGACCTCAATTTCTATTGGGTCCTTGGTTCACATTAAATTGAAAATAAGATTGCCTTCCTGCAATATTCCTGATAGGTTGGCTAGCTCTGGAAACATAAGGACTGTGCCAGCAATCTACAACATATTGGCCCACTTTATCACAACACTAGCACTCATGGACATTATATCTCCTTTTCTGTTTAGGAGCAGCATTTGGCTGGACTGCTCCCTGAATAGTGGGAAGATGTGCTGATGTATATCTCTAATTTCTTTCAGCAGTCATTTGACTGAAAGTAAGTCTTTCAGCTGACTGTTTTGGCCTTTTCTAAGACCCACCAGCTGCATGTCTCTTTTCAGCTAACATGCAACTGATGGCATCAGAAACTGCCATTTCAGTCTTGCTAGAAGACTCACCTTGAGTCACTACTTTTGCTGGATGATTTAGATTTCCTGCATCAACATTATCCCTGAGTTTTGGGGCTAGGGAACCAAAAATAAATGGTCTAGGATGGGTCATTTGAATTTCCTCAAGGGCAGCCTTAAAGGCTCTCACATGGCTGTATCTTCCACCTTGGCTATGGGAACATTTGTCCATACCAGTGGATCTGTCATTCTCCCAGCGACCATAACAGCTTTCATGGTCATACTTGTTAGAAGGCAATAAGACTTTCTGAAAAGAAACTTGAGGCAATGAGGTTAGAGGCACAACTGGTGCCTTCCCTTTTCCTTTTGGATTGGGAGGTCTAACAGGTCCCTTAAATACTAACCCTTTCTTACCCTTTTGGGTAAAGAGGGTGTCAATTAAGGGAAACACAGTGCCTGGCTTAGAAAACTTTGCACCAAACAATTTCTCATTTACGAGATCATCTTTAAGTTTCTGGAAAAGTTTCTCATTTGAGACTCTTACCACAGACTGCATATCAATGGTCACCTTGAGCTTGGCTAATTGTGCTGCCATATCATTGAAGGCCTTTTCTTGGCCCTCACACTTGCTCCTAAGATTGGGAAGCTCTTTTGCCTGTCTCTTGGCAAGAAGCTTGCACTTCTTAAATGCCTCAAGAAGTTCTCCATACTTGTCAATTATAGAATTGACATCATCCTCAGAATCTGAATCCCCTTCATCTCTTGATGATTGAGCTTTAGAATCTGAGCTAGCCTCATGACTTGAAATAGAAGGCAGAGATTTAGAATTTACCTGAGCTTGTCCAGACTGATCCTGACTGCTCTCTTCATCTGTCATTACCATTAATCCATGACATTGAACATCTTCTTCTTCATCTTCATCCACCTCTGAGTCACTTTCTGAATATGATAAAGGGGCCCTGATCCCTATCCTAGCAGCAGGATATTCTTCAGGTTCTTCTTCAGCAACAGCCAATATCCCAATATAGGCTTCTTCTTCTTCACTGTCTTACCCAGAGGAGGCGTTAGACCAGGTCTTTTCCTTTTTGGCCACAAGGGACTTCTCTTTCTTCTTCCCCTTATGATGTCTCTTCTCTTCTTCATCTTTCCTCTTCAATGGGCAGTCAGCAACTATGTGCCCAGGTTTACTGCAACAGAAACAAATAACTTTAGAAAATGTTTGTTTGCTAGAGTTAGGAGCATACCTATCCTCCTTAGAGGATTTCCTTCTGTGCTATGAGGAAGAGGAAGGCCTGTTGTTCTTCCTATGCTCCTTCTTCATGAATTTCTGAAACTGCCTGGAGAAGGCAGCAAAGTCCTCATCTGACATATAGCTATCTGAGGTGCTGGCCTTTGAGCTCTCAAAATCTGACTCAGTAATTCTCCTGGGTGGAGAGTTCTTCCTTCTACTCCTGATTGGGGCATCAGCTCTGAATGCCACAGACTTCTCCTTGGTCTATGACTTACTGCTCTTCTCTTCTTCCTTTCTTGCAGCAAGCTGCAACTCATATGACAATAGCTTTCCAAACAGGGTTGGAGGAGGAGTGTCAGCTAACTTAGCCATTTCCCTAATGGCACAAATCTTTGTGTCCCAATCCTTTGTTAGGGACCTGAGAATTTGTCATTCAGCTCATAGGTGCTGAAGACCCTTCCTGTAATGCCCCGAAACTCTTCAGAGGAACAGATGATCTTTTCAGGCCAGGTTGGGTTCTGAATAGGCTGACACGGCCTGTGACACGGGCGTGTCACAAGCCGTGTCGTGCTTGAGATAGATGAATTTTCGGGAGGTCGACGAAATTACGATCGACGTTTGCCTGGGGTCGGAAACACGGCCTGAGACACGGGCGTGTCCCAGGCCGTGTCCTGCTCGGGCTGTTTGTCGGGTTGTTTTGAGATAGTTACATGACCTAGGACATAGGCGCGTCCTAGGGCGTGTCTCACACATGGCATATGACACGGGCGTGTCACATGGCCGTGTCCTGTTCGGGATTCGACGGTTTCAACGTCGATTGAGGCACACGGCCCATGACACGGGCGTGTCAATGCTAACACGGGCGTGTCCCAAGACGTTTCACAGGCCATATCCTGTTCTGTAATCCTAGTTTTTATGGCGAGTGTTGAACACGGCCTTGGACACGGGCGTGTTGCAAGCCGTGTTCGGCCCAAGAAAGTCATTTTCAGGGCGAATCGTGGCTGTTCATTTCTTTCAAAAGTGATCCAAGGGCCTAGGATAGTCCTGGCTGGGTTAAGGCCGGGAATAGGGTTTCAAACTCTCATTCCACTTGGATCATTCTCTTTCTATAGTTTAGAGAGAGGGGAGATCAAGGAAGAAGGTGGAGGAGAGTTCCGGCCGCCGGAGAAGCTTCGGAGCCCCGTTTCTCGAGCTGAGTCCAGATCCGCAAAGGCAAGACCGTTGCGGTATTTTTTATCCGACCAAGTTTCTCTATGGCTAGGAAGAGGGGTCGTAAGGTAACGACACTTCTCCTCTCAGTTTCTAGGATGTGTGCATAATATCTTTTCTTTTCAAGTTTTTGGGCTCCAAATCTCTCAAATGAGAGGGGTTTGGGTTGTCATGGTTCAAGAGGAACCTCCGGATAGATTTTTTACATCCCCGGCATGATTTTGCATTAGAGATCCACTCTGTTAGTGGATTAGGCATTGTGGGTGAAGACGTAGTCGCGACCGTTAGTCCGACTCGGTGATGTTGCATAGCTAGCCTTAAGGATTCTGTAGAAATCCGTTGCGGCAAGATGTCGTTTGTTAAGTATGCATTTTCCCCCTTTTTCTCGAGTGAGTACTTGTAGCCGGAACCGGACAAGGTTAGCTCCGCATTTGACGGTAGATGGTTTCCTTGGTGCGCGGGAACGTCGCAGTACAAATGGTGGATTAGCGTGGGGAAAGGGAAAGGCTATGTATCATGACGTGCTAAGGCATGGCTTTATATCCATGGTCGGCTAGCTATCCCGTGACATGCAAGTCATATGGGGAGATTGTCCTGGCAAGACTAGTCCCTTTCTATGAGACTGACGAGAACGCCAAGCGTGGGGAAAGCTCGGGAAATGAAGCCATCAGCGGGTGGGGTCCAACAAGGGTTCTTAGAATCAGTTTTTGTGTGAGACAGAATCCTGACGCGAGTAGTCAGAGTTTGCAGGCAAGCCCGGGTTTAAGACCCATGAGCGGGTGGGGCCTTGGCAAGATTTCCATATAGCGGCTTTTAGGCCGTTAGTGGCATTGTAGTCCCCTTTTGTTTGCGGCTTTACGCCAATGGAGAATTGGAAGTACCCAGTTGTGATGATGATGTGCTAGTTGCATACGCGATAGGGTGCCTTGGGCGAAGCCCGGGTTTGCATACATGCTGCATAGTAGGCTCCTTTTCATTCTGTGCTCAACATAGAAAACGTGTTTGTTGTTTGGGACATCCAAACCTGTTTAAAAAGATTTATATGTTTATGTATATGGTATACTAAGTGCTGACTTGCAGGTTGGAGGGGTACCCCGGGGTCCATTAGGGGAGGCCGGGAGGAGATGTGTTGGTTACACAGTAGAGGTCAGCCTTTGCTGACCCACGTTACTACAAATTTTTATAAGGCAAGGAGGTCAAGTAGGAGCAAGTGCGCCGGCCGAAAAGCCCTAAGCCTCATGAAGTGTTTGTTGTGCTTACTAGCTCGTTTTCTTCTTGACTGTATTGCTCCATGTTTTGGTATATTCCAGCTTGCATGCCGAGGTATCCTAGGAGTGCTGTTGCACATTGATGTTTGACCTTATGGTCTTTCTGTTTTGGACTTATTTGGTGTAAGACCTTAAGGCTATTTTGATACTCCTGTTTAGTGGTGGATAACTTCTAGTTGTTTGGTATGTTTCCGCTGTTGCTTTATTCTGAGTTTTGAGATGGGGTAGTTAATATCATATTTTAATGCCAAAGCTGTGGCGTCTGTATGTTGTGGGGCCCCGGTCGGACCCATATTATACGGTCTTTACAGGGGAGGTGCTTAAATTTGGTATCAGAGGGAGGTTAGGTTCCAAAGAGAGGATTCGTGGTCGAAAGTCATAATTGAATCGCGTAAAAGAAGTTATCCACATAGGAGTATTGCGAGACCATGAGTGTCCTTATGTTTGATTCTTGTGTTTAGAGACTGATTTCTTATTACCTTGCTTTTGTTAAGAGTGCATGCAATGAGGTGGGAACGTCGAGGCCAAGAGAAGAGCTTTCGGCGAGCAGCGCGACTGGCAGGGTCCTTTAGGCATAGGGGTAACCCCAGCCGGTTTCTGCCGCATGCTTGCAGAAGCAATGGTGGAAGCCCAAGCTACAGCGACAACACAAGTAGCAGCCCCCGTTGCTCAAGTAGCAACTCCTGCTACCCCATACACGGCATCGGCCGTGCCGGGCAGAGAATCAGGGCGAGCAGAGCCGCTGGACGAAAGGGTGGTTGTCGGGCATGGGGACCGGTAGATGAAATATTTTCTGAGTTTCCATCCTCTAATGTTTAAGGAAGTCGGTACGCCGACTGATGCAGAGGATTGGTGGACCCGGATGCAAGAACTTTTGAGGGCGGCCGAGACGCCGGAGGAGAAGAAATCCGAGTTTGCAGCCTTCATGTTAGAAAGAGACGCAAAGCTGTGGTGGGTGAGCCATTGCGGTCAGTAGTTTCCTGGACGCACCCCGTCCATTAATGAGTTTGGGAATGCTTTCCTGAAAAAGTACATTCCTGCGTCAATGAGGTTAGCCCTTCAGAGGCAATTCCTGCACTTGGTGCAGTGGAACAAGAATGTGGACGAGTATGTTCAGGAATTCACTCTGTTGGGTCATTATGCTGGAACGACCATGACGGACGATGAGGAGAGGGACAACCTCTTCTATCACGGGCTGAGGGAGAACCTGAAGAAACCCCTTATATCTATGAAACACGCATGTTTCAATGAACTGGTTGAGGCTGCCAAAATTTTGGAGAGCGATATGAAGCGAACCCAACGTCGTAAGGGTTTTGCACCCAAGCAAGGGGAATGGAAGCCTTCTCAATCCCAAGGGAAGTCTGAAGGGAGCAGATGGAAGAAATAGTCTCACTCGTACAAGTCTGGTGAGAAAAGCAACTGGACGTCCGGAGGGTCTCGCCCTAAGGGACCTCTAACGTGCTTTAATTATGGCAAGGTGGGGCACATAGCTCATTTTTGTACTCAAGGAGGCACTGAGCAGGAGCCAAGGCAGGAGCAGACTGTGCGCTCTGGCCCCAGTGCCGCAAAGAAAGTGAAGATGGCGGAGTCGAACGCTTCTCGGTTCCAACCGATGCAACCAAAGACCTACAACCTTGGACAGCAGGAAGCGATCTGTCAACCCGATGTGGTGACAGGTATGAGAAAGTTTAAAGTTAATATGGTACTTCATACTTTCAAGCCCGTTTATGTTTGTTGCCTGTGTTTAGGCTTTATTTTAGTTTCCAGATACCTCACTAGGGTGTTGTTTGATACGGGAGCGTCACACTCCTTTCTCGCGGAAAGTTTTATCCGGAGGATTGGAGTTGAGTTATTCTCGGCGGACGCAAAGCTGAAGGTGCGCATGCCCAATGGGTCATCCATGACCACTAGGGAGAAGGGGCACATTTGTTGGAATCTAGGCGGAGTCGACTTCATGTTGATAGCAGCGGTCCTACCGTTGGTTGAGTTCGACGTAATATTGGGAATGGACTGGCTAGCAGAGCAGCGCGCTAGTATTGACTGCGTATCCAAGGTGGTGACCCTGAGAAGCGAAGGGCAGACAGAAGTTAAGTTTGAGGGCCTCTGTGGAGCGGCTTTTTCCCTGATTTCGGCCATGCAGTTGGTGCAGGCAGTTAACCAGGGCGGAGTAGCTCTTGTAACTTTGTTGGAGGTTCGACTTTCCAAGTTATCACTCGGAGAAGTACTCGTAGTGGCAGAATTCAAGGATGTGTTTCCTGAGGATCTTCCTGGAGCACCTCCTCGACGGGAGATTGATTTCTCAATTGAGTTAGTGCCAGAGGCTTGGCCGGTGTTGCGTCCTCCATTTAGGATGACACCAAAAGAGTTGGCCGAACTCAAAGTGCAGTTGCAAGAACTTTTAGAGCAGGGATATATCAGACCCAGTTCTTCGCCATGGAGCGCGTCAGTGTTGTTCGTGAAGAAGAAAGAAGGTAGTATGCGATTGTGCATAGACTACCGAGAGTTGAATAAACTGACTATCAAGAATAAGTATCTGATTCCTCGGATTGATAACCTGTTCGACCAGTTGGTGGGGTCAGTGGTGTATTCAAAGTTGGACTTGAAGTCGGGATATTATCAGTTGTGAATTCGAGGCGAGGACATACCTAAGACATCGTTTGGTATGAGGTATGGTCACTTTGAGTTCTCGGTGATGCCATTCGGGTTGAAGAACGCACCATTCGTATCCATGTACTTGATGAACCGAGTATTTCGTAAATACTTGGACTCTTTTGTAGTTGTCTTTATTGATGACATCATGGTTTACTCCAAATCGGAGGTGGAGCATGAGACTCACTTGAGAGTGGTCTTGCAAGTGTTGAGAGAGAACCAGCTTTATGCAAAGTTCTCGAAGTATGAGTTCTGGTTAGAGAAGGTGGCATTTTTGGGCCATGTGATTAGTCGGGATGGGGTGGCGGTAGATCCAACAAAAGTGGAAGCCATCAGAGATTGGCCAATATGAAGGACCGTGGCAGAAGTCTGAAGTTTTCTTGGACTAGCTGGGTACTATAGAAGGTTTGTGGAAAACTTTTCGCGGATAGCTCTACCCCTCACTTCACTAACTCGTAAGGACCAGAAGTTTGTGTGGACTCAGGAGTGCAATCAGTCATTTGACACCCTGAAGGAAAGGCTGATGAAAGCTCCAATTCTAAGTCTGCTGAAAGGGACTGAAGGATTTCGAATTTTCAGTGACACATCAGGATGCGGTTTGGGTTGCGTATTGGTACAACATGGCAGTGTGATCGCCTTTGGGTCTAGGCAGTTGAAGCCTCATGAGGGAAGTTACCCCGTTTATGACTTGGAATTGGTGGCGGTAATTTTTACGCTGAAATTGTGGCGGCACTACGTTTATGGTGCGAAGGTGGAGATCTTCACAGACCACAAAAGCCTGAAGTATCTACTAGATCAGAAGGATTTTAATATGCGGTAGCGCAGGTAGGTTGAGTTCCTTGGAGACTACGAGGTAGCAATTCAGTATATGCCAGGAAAAGCCAATGTGGTGGCAGATGCCTTGAGTAGAAAATACTCTGGGCAAGGGAATTGGATCGAAGCTCATGATGAGCGGATGGTGCGGGATTGGGAGTCCCTTGGCATGGAGTGCGTAGCCAGAGGCGAGTCTAGCGTGGCTCGGTTGAACTGGATTGAAATGCAGAATGACTTGTCTGATCGTATTCGGGAAGCGACCCATTTGGATGTAGAGTTCCAGCCTTTCGTGGTGGAAGCTCAAAAGGGCGAGAGTAGCGCCTAGGAGATGATGGATGGGATTCTGAGGAAGGACGGAAGGATTTGTGTACTGCAGTTCGGCAAGCTCCGCGAGGATTTGATGTTTCAGGCTAATTTTACGAAGTACTCCATTCACCCGGGCAATACAAAGATGTACTTGGATATGAAAAAATCCTTTTGGTGGTCTGGTCCGAAGCGGGATGTAGCTTTGTACGTGAGTCGGTGCCAAACTTGTGCCTTGGTGAAGGCCGAGTGTCAGAAGCCGGGCGGGTTCCTGAAGCCTCTTCCTATTCCCGAGTGGAAATTTGATGGCATCTCCATGGACTTTGTACATGAGTTACCTAGATCGCAGCAGGGTAACGATGCGATTTGGGTGATCGTGGATCACTTGACCAAAGTGGCACACTTCTTCCCAAATCAGAAGGAGGAGGACGTGGAGAAGTTGGTAGAATTGTATGTTCGCAACATTGCGCGACTACATGGGATTCCTAAGAGTATAGTATGTGATCGCGATGGACGTTTCACGTCTAAAGACTAGAGGTTGGTTCAGAAGAGTCTGGGCACGAAGCTCAAGTTCAGTACGTCTTTCTATCCTCAAACTGATGGCCAAACCGAAAGAATGAACCACACTATGGAGGATATGCTGAGGATGTGTACTCTTGACTTCGGCAAGAAGTGGGAAGATCACCTCTTCATGGTAGAGTTCGCTTATAACAACAGTTACCGAGCAAGTATAAAGATGGCGCCATACGAACTTTGTATGGGAGGCGGTGTCGAACACTGATGTCTTGGACAGAGGCGGGAGACTCCAAACTTTTGGGAAAAGAAGTGGTAGCTGATGCAAGCGAGTTGGTGCGAACCATTCAAGAGCCCATGAAGGTAGCTCAAGATCGGCAAGCAAAATATTTTAATGCTCGCCACAGGAAGGTGGAGCTCTCGGTATGCGACTGGGTCTATCTAAAAATCAAGCCGTTCAAAGGCATTTCGCGGATTCGCCGACTCAAGAAGTTAAGTCCGAGGTTTTTGGGACCTTTCGAGGTTATAGAACGGGTGTGAGAAGCAGCGTACCAGTTGGCTTTGTCCGCAGAGCTGAGTGGATTACACGATGTCTTCCATGTCTCTGTCTTAAGGAAAGCTTTTGTAGAGGCTAGTGTGGTGATCGAATTGGCATCAGTGCCGATAGAAGAGGACTTGAGGACGCGAGTTCATCCAGTTAGTATAGAACACTAAGAAATTCGTCAGTTGCGGAATAAAGAGGTCAAACTCATAAAAGTTTGATGGGACAACTGCGGTCGTGAGGAGCTTTCGTGGGAGCGAGAGCAGGACATGCTTGAGGAGTATCCCGAGCTTTTCTTCTTAGGTACCATTTAAGTTTTGTGTACATTCTATTTTAATTTCGGGACGAAATTCTTTTAAGGGGGGAGAATTGTAACACCCCGAAACTCAAAAGAGGAACGGATGGAGTTTTCAGGCCAGGTTGGGTTCTGAATAGGCTGACACGGCCTGTGATACGGGCATGTCACAAGCCGTGTCGTGCTTGAGATAGACGAATTTTCAGGAGGTCGACGAAATTACGATTTACGTTTGCCTGGGGTCGGACACACGACATGTGACACAGGCTTGTCCCAGGCCGTGTCCTGCTCGGGCTATTTGTCGGGTTGTTTTGAGATAGTTACATGGCCTGGGACACGGGCATGTCCCAGGATGTGTCTCGCACACGGCATGTGACACGGGCGTATCATATGGTCGTGTCATGTTCGGGATTCGATGGTTTCAACGTCGATTGAGGCACACGGCCCATGACACGGGCGTGTTAATGTTGACACATACATGTCCCAAGGCGTGTCACAGGCCGTGTCCTGTTCTGTAATCCCAGTTTTTATGGCGAGTGTGGAACACGGCCTTGGACACGGGCGTGTCGCAAGCCGTGTTCAGCCCAGGAAAGTCATTTTCAGGGCGAATCGTGGCCGTTCATTTCTTTCAAAAGTGATCTAAGGGCACAGGCTGGTCCTGACTGGGTTAAGGCCAGAAATAGGGTTTCAAACCCTCATTCCACTTGGATCATTCTCTTTCTAACGTTTAGAGAGAGGGGAGAGTAAGGAATAAGGCAGAGGAGAGTTCCGGCCACCGGAGAAGCTTCGGAGCCCCGTTTCTCGAGCCGAGTCCAGATCAGCGAAGGCAAGAGCGTTGCGGTGTTTTTCATCCGACCAAGTTTCTCCATGGCTAGGAAGAGGGGTCGTAAGATAACGACACTTCTCCTCTTGGTTTCTAGGATGCGTGCATATCATCTTTTCTTTTCAAGTTTTTGGGCTCCAAATCTCTCAAATGAGAGGGTTTGGGTTGCCATGGTTCAAAAGGAACATCCGGGTCGATTGTGTACGTCCCCGACATAATTTTTCTTTAGAGATCCGCTCTGTTAGTGGATTAGGCATTATGGGTGAAGCTGTAGTCACGACCGTTTGTCCGACTCGGTGATGTTGCATAGCGAGCCTTAAGGATTCTGTAGAAATCCGTTGCGGCAAGATGTCGTTTGTGAAGTACGTGTTTTCCCCCTTTTTCTTGAGTGAGTACTTGTAGCCGGAACCGGACAAGGTTAGCTTTGCATTTGGCAGTAGATGGTTTCCTTGGTGCGCGGGAATGTTGCAGTACAAATGGTGGATTAGGGTGGGGAAAGAGAAAGGCTATGTATCGTGACGTGCTAAGGCGTGGATTTGTCTCCGTGGTCGGCTGGATATCCCATGATGTGCAAGTAATATGGGAAGAGTGTCTCGGCGAGAATAGTCCCCTTCTGTGAGACTGACGAGAACGCCATGCGTAGGGCAAGCCCGGGCAATGAAGCCATGAGCGGGTGGGGTCCAGCAAGGGTTTTTAGAATCGGTTTGTGTGTGAGACGAAATTCTGACGCGAGTAGTCAGAGTTTGCAGGCAAGCCCGGGTTTAAGACCCATGAACGGGTGGGGCCTTGGCAAGATTTCCGTGTAGCGGCTTTTAGGCCGTTAGTTGCATTGTAGTCCCCTTTTGTTTGCGGCTTTACGCTAATGGGGAAACTGAAGTACCCAGTTGTGATGATGATGTGCTAGTTGCATACGCGATAGAGTGCCTTGGGCGAAGCCCGGGTTTGCATACATGCTGTATAGTAGACCCCCTTTTCATTCTGTGCTCAACATAGAAAATGTATTTGTTATTTGAGACATCCAAACCTATTTTAAAAGCTTTATATGTTTATATATATGGTATACGAAGTACTGACTTGCAGGTTGGAGGGGTATCCCGGGGTCCGTTAGGGGCGGCCGGGAGGAGATGTGTTGGTTACACGGTAGAGGTCAGCCTTTACTGACCCACGTTACCACAAATATTTACAGGGAAAGGAGCGCAAGCAGGAGCAAGTGCGCCGGCTGAAAAGCCCTAAGCCTCATAAAGTGTTTGATGTGCTTACTAGCTCGTTTTCTTATTGACTATATTGCTCCATATTTTTTTATATTCTGGCTTGCATACCGAGGTAGCCTAGGAGTGCTGTTGCACATTGATGTTTGACCTTGTGGTCTTTCTGTTTTGGACTTATTTGGTGTAAGGCCTTAAGGCTATTTTGATACTCCTATTTAGTGGTGGTTAACTTCTAGTTGTTTGGTATGTTTCCATTGTTGCTTTATTCTGAGTTTTAAGATAGGGTAGTTAATATCATCTTTTAACGCCAAAGCTGTGACGTGTGTATGTTGTGGGGCCCCGCCCGGACCCATATTATACGGTCTTTACAAGGGAGGTGTTACACTTCCATATGTTTTCAGTTCATTCACTATTCTAAAGAATCTTTCAAAGCTCTCAGCAATGCCATCAGATTTTCCTTATATGAAGGCATCATACTCCTTGTTGAGCATAGTTTTCTGTCATCCCTCACTTCCTCTTAACCCTCCATGAACACAACTAAGGTGTCCCACATCTCCTTGGAGGTCTTGCAGTGCACCAGATTTTTGAATGTTGAATCATCTATTGCCCTGGAAATAATGTTTTGAGCTCTCTTGTCCATAGAGGCAAGTAGGAGCTCATCTTTATTCATTTCATCATAAGATTTAGGTGTCTGGATGTTGGCATCCAGAACTGAGGTCTTCATAGTGATGAAGGGTACTTCTTTGACTATGATGTATATCCTAGGGTCAGTAGCTTCCATGAATAACCTAACCCTTTTCTTACAGAGGCCAAAGCCATCCTTTCTATAGATTGGAAGCTTCATGGCCCCCAGCTCCTTGTAGTTTACACCATACCCCATACTTATGTCTTATAGCTAACCTTGGAGGTATACTCAGATTGTTAAATCCTTTTTGAGTAACCTCCCTCTTATACCACTTGTAAGTTATTACTTCAAGGTTAACTAGTCACCTAGAGGGGGGGGGGGGGGGGGGGGGTTGAATAAGTCTATTAAGATTCTTGAGTCCTTTTGCTATTTTCTTATTAACCTTTATATTTTCTTTTGCTTTCTTATTACGGTGATCTAGAGCTTGTCCTTTGCACCTACAATAAAACAGAAAAACAAACACACAACAAGCACACAGTGATTTATAGTGGTTCCTCAATTGGGTACATCCACTTTCCCTCCCACCTTTCTAACTTATGTTAGACAAGGCAAAAACTCCTCCAAAATAATCCTCAGAACTTACACCTCAGGCCCTCATCCTTATACTCAGGTTCTCTTCAGAACCCTACCTCAAAACCACAAAGGTTCCTACCTCAGAGCCCTGTAGTGCTCCTACAGCTCAGTGACCCTCAAGCTACCTACCTCAACCTTATCTATAAGGGCTATAACTCAGGCTTCTCAGCCCTACAACTTCAGGCACAAGGCCCTACTCTCAGTGTGCTGCAGCACTCGTATAACTCAGTACCCTTCCAGGTACCTACCTCAGTGCCCTTCCAGGCACCTACAGCTCAGCCTCCTCCAAGGCCTACAACTCAGTGACACACTTGTCACCTATAGCTCAGTGACTCAATAATCACCTACCTCAGGAACTAGGCCCTACTACTCAAGCTGGGAGTACAGCCCTATTCTTAGATCCACACTTGGATCCTACATTAGTACCCCAGTAGGGCACCTACCTTAGTGACTAATTAGTCACCTACAACTCAGGCACAAAATGCCCTACAACTCAGATTCAGACAACCTGAATCCTACATGAAATATATTCAATAATATAAAATACTGACTAAGAGATAAATCTCTGAGTCTACCTTGCTGGACTGAGCAGATATCAGTCCAGCTCTCTTACTGTAGAAGGAATTAGTCTTCTTCTACAGCTACATGTTTCTCTACTGCACTGAAGAACAACTATCTGCTATTGAAGGCTGATGGCCCTTTACACAGCTATCTCTCTTTGCTGATTAGATGAATCAGCTATCTTGTTTTGGAAAGAACAAACATGCTGAATTGGAAAAAACTTCAGCTATTTATTTTCTGCCTTTCTGGCTAACTCTGCTGGACTTGACTTTCAAGCTCGTCGGAGAAGATGAAGTCCAGTCGCCTCTCATTTCGTTTTCTTTTTCGTTTCTGTGTTCGTTAAACCTAATCCCCTTTTCTTCTTTTCCTTTTATATATGTTGATTTGAATCAATGACACAATTGAATGTGGGACCCGCCAAGGATGGTCAGTGCCACCTCCCTCAGAAGAGGACAAACAGTAGCTTCTGGCGCTACTGTAGCTTTCCCGCAATGGCATTAAATACTTTGTCTGCGCTCGACGAATGGAGAGCTGGGTTCGACGAATTTTGAACTGAGCTTGACTAACTCAGAATCTTCAGACTTTAACTTGAGCTCGACGAAAGGTTAGCTTGGTTCGATTAATTCTTAAATCTGTTCGACGAATTCTGAACTGAGCTCGACGAACTCATAATCTTCAAACTTTAACTTGAGCTCAACAAAAGGTAAGCTGGGTTCGGCGAATTCTGAAATCCATTCGACGAATTCTAAACTGAGCTCGATGAACTAAAAATCTTCAACCTTTAACTTGAGCTCGACGAAAGGTGTGCTCAGCTCGACGAACTCAGAATTCAGTTCGACGAATTCTTAACTGAGCTCTTCTTTAGAAGCGTTGAGTGAGCCTGCCTCACTCAACGCTTCTGGACTTAAATAAATTCTGCTGGCTCTGTCTCATCAGTTCCTTCTCAACTGTATCAGCGGTTTCTTCTTCACAGCTGCGACTATCTTCTGTCTCAGCGGTTTCTTCTCAACTGTCTCAGCGGTTTCCTCTTCACAGCTTAGACTATCTCCTGTCTCAGCGGTTCTGCTGAGACCAACACTTCTTTCAATGCTTTGCATTGAGCTCTCAGCTGTCTCAGCGGTTATGCTGAGATAATTTTATCAGCTGCCTCATCGTTTTTGCCTTAGTCATTCTTCTCAGCTGTCTCTGGCGTTGAGAGCGTTGAGTGTGCCTTCATCACTCAACGCTTTTTTCTTTAGTCAAATTACCTGACTTCCAGCTTACCCTTTTTGTTCACCTGTCCAATCAAGGAAAACCTGCATGCATGAACTTGAGCACACATCAAATACATCTATGTGTGTATGTCATTGACCAATTTGACTTCTTATAATTCTGGAACATTGGGGTCAATGGACCCAACACCAGATCAACGAGCTATGGTTGTTTGATGGCTTTTAAAAGCATTTATTATCTCCTGTAGTGACTACTCTTGTCGGTTGTCCCCACCGACAACTTCCCACAGATCCTCGCCAAGAAGGTAGTTCTTCATGCAAGACCTCCAATGCTTAAAGTTGGGTTGCGTCAAGAGCTCAATCACAATCTCTCTTGCATAACCGGCTTCCATTGCTATCGGTGTAATTACTTGAGTTTCAACGAAGGTATGATAGCCTTAGATCGGCGAACTGCTACTCTTCAACACCCTCTGATACCATGTAAAATTTTTTGAAGCAGGAGCTAACGAGGTCGCTGGAACACTCAACCATAACCAACTCCAAGTAAAACACAGCAGCAACAATAACACAAGATATTCTGATTGGAATTAACTTCTATTACAGGTCGAGGCATATATTTCAAGACATGATTTTTACAATGTACTTGGGAAACCAAAAATGGCAACAAGAAGTTAACCGCTCAGACTAATTCCAATAACCGCACAAGTCGCCTACACACCAGTTGAGTCCGCCGAAGCTGCCTAACCACGGCTAACCGCGCGGATTGCTGTTATTACAATTGTTGAGCCAGGAACAGAACCCGCTGATTGATCGGGCGAACTGCTCCACTTTTCTGCAACTATCCGAGGAAGAGACCAAGCCGCAAGACTGCGACCTGTTGCTAACCGCTGACTGTATCCGCGAACTGTTCTACACCAACGTTCCTGCTAGTCGCCTAGCTGCCTGGTGTTAGCCGCACAGCCTGCACAGAAACAACTTCCTTAGTCGCAGCGGTTAAAAAACCGTAACCGCAAGATCAAGCGCAAGCTCGTTTTTACTGTTCACTGCTTATTAATGATGATCCCAGGGATCCTATTTATAGATGTGAGGAGGAGTACCGTCACCACCTATACTGATAGGATAACCGCCCATCAGACTTGTCGACTAATGCCAAGTATCCGCACAGAGCGGGCACAAACAAGTTCTCCAACCCCGCGAACACGCTACAAGTTCGCGAATTCGCAGCCCGTGAATTGGAAAGTCCGTCCAATCAATACTGCCGAACTCGGCGAGAACCAGAGCAGTCCACACCAGCGACCTCGGCGAACTAGACAACTAACTGGACTTAGTCCGCCAAGACCAAGTCAAGCGAAAACTGCGGTTACCAATCTTAACTGCGCCACCCGATACCAAGATTGCGCCCTACTGAACAACTCCAGTCCTCCACCATGCGGACTTCTCCATCAGCCTGCGTGACCTCCAGGAACCTATCAACGTAACTATGCTTATACCATGATCCATCATCCAGACCGCATGCACAGATCCGTGCCAGACACCGACGAGCTCCAAAATGAGTCTGTAACACCAACCAAGGTGGCCTGCATATAGCTGTTTCAAATGACGGAGGTTCGCTATTTGCAGGCCATTTTCAGAATCCTATAAATAGGACCCAAGGGGTACCTCAGAAAGGCATGCTTACTTGTGCCCAGTCTTCTAGCGCTTTCTGAGGTACCTTAGCTTCAGCACTTGGCTAAGGAGGGGAAGCACTCTAAGATCTTCCGGGTGTGTGGTGGGACCTCCGTGCTGGAGCCTTGGGTCTGTCCCTAGTCCTTCTTCCTTAGTTTTTTGGGCTCGCGGAAAAGAAGTACGCGTGCGATCACCCCTTCCCCAAGGGTGAACTCCTCGAGACCGAATTCTCAGTTTCAACATTTTGGTGCGGTGAGCGTGGAGCGTGATCAACAAAGAAAAACTCCCGCAAGTTCGATGGCTATAGATGAAGGACGAGGTTCAAGCGAGGGCAACTCGCCACCCCCTCCCCCTCCCGCTGCGGTGATGTCGACAGAGCTCAGAGAGGATGTCCTCGAATTCGTTAGAGTCACACTCAGCATGCGGGCCGAGAGCGCGACACCAGCGGTTCCCGTAGTCGCCGTCCCGACCTTGGGCGACAACGCGCCTATCCGGCGAGCTATGAAGGATGTCGCTGGAGGGGGAGAGCGCGAGTTGCGGGGGCGAGTCCTATTCCCCGATTCGGCAGACGATTACCATTTTGGCGAGACAGCAGGGGGAGAGTACCCAGCTCGCCCAGATATGGGTGGAAGTCCTTTCAGCGAGCTCGTTTCTTCTGCCCCAGCTTCAGAAGGGTTCCGGGGGCCGAAGATGACCTACTACACCAGGAAGGGAGATTCGGTCTAGCACATCCAAGGGTTTGAGGATGCGGTTTCGATCCGACAAATGTTAGATGGGTTTAAGTGCCGACTCTTCGCCATCACCCTCAAGGAGAAGGCGAGAGAGTGGTTCCACCGGCTCCCAGCCAGCTCCATTTACTGTTTAGAGGACCTACGTCGGGGGTTCATGCTGAGGTTCACCACGTCTAGGAAGAGGAAGAAGGAGGCGAAGTATTTATTCCGCATTAAGCAGGGGGAAGGCGAAACCCTGGGCAGCTACATGGACAGGTTCCAGGAGGAACTGTCCCAGGTGCAGGAGATGTCGGGGCACACCATGATGGTAGCCTTTACCCTGGGCCTCCAGCCCGGATTCTTCTCCATGGAGCTGAAGAGGACGTCTCCGGTATCTTTTGAGGCACTCATGGAGAGGACGGCCAGGGAGGCTGATATGGAGGCGGCATACCCGAAGTTCGCCTGGAGGTTGGCCTGTTGGGCAACGGAGGAGGAGAGGCCAAGGGGTGGCCGAGTTTATAAGAAGAGGAGGGCTGAGCCCTGACAGAGGGAGCGGCCACAGCAGCAGCATCCCAGGTGGGGCGTCAGGGGCCAACTAATCGCCTAGGGTGGAGGCCAGAGTGGCAGGACCAAGGGCCAAGGAGGGGTTATCATGGAGGGCATAATCTCCAGGGTGCCCACGGTCCATTTTACCCCCAGGGCGGGAGGCAGGGTCAGAGACCCCCTCTTACCGATCAGGAGGAGGCCATGGCGATTGCCCTGGGGGGAGGAGGAGAGGACAGCCAAGGAGGAGGAGGGAGGTCAGAGTGGACCTACCCTATAGCGACTTCCATCAGGAGGAGGGGAACGTCACATCCACGTGCCCGGAGTTCCTCGAGATGAGGGGAAACATGGAGCAGCAGCAGTAGCAGGACTAGCAGGACAACCATCGAGAACTTCTGTCACCCGAATCCTCGTCGACAATGGGAACTCTGTCAACTTCATCTTCAAAAAACCGTTTGATGCCATGAAGGTGGAGGGAAAGAGGGTGCTGGCCTCGGATGGACCTCTCTTTGGGTTCTTCGGGGAAAGGAAGGGGTGGAAGGAGGAGTGGGACTCCATGCCAGCCTGGGGGGAGTCCCAGAACTGTAGGTTCGTCATCGTGGACGCCCCCAACAGCTACAATGCCATTTTGGGCGGTCCCTCATCAGCGTCTTTCGATAAGTCCCCTCGTCCTTCCACCAATGTCTCAATTTCAACGCGGAGGGGGTCCAGGTCTGAGTCCGTGGAGACCCCAGGGCGGCGAGGGAGTGCTACGTGATGGTCGTGAACTCCATCTCCTAGCAGGAGGGAGCCAAGGAGGTGGATAAGAGGATGGAGGAGTTGGCCGGGGAGGGGTCCGAAGGAGTGGAGGTGGAGGCAATAGAGGGGGATGCCCCTATCTGGACAACGGAAGCGGAGGAGGTTCTGGAAGAGCTGGCCGAGGTGATGGTCATGGATGAGGTGGAGGTTCCTGTCCCTGGAGAGGGGGACGTCGCTGAGTGGGAGGAGAAGTCCAGGCTGGAGGCAGCAGAGGAGGTAGTGGAGATAGAGGTTCTCACCCAGGGAGGCAGGGTGGAGAAGGTCCGCATCAGCGGAGGGCTGACCCCGAAGGATCAGGGAAGGATGTTGGAGTGCATCAAGAAGAATGTGGATGTCTTCGTCTAGAGTGCGGCCGAGATGCCTGGGATCGACACGGACATCGCCTGTCACCGTCTTAACTTAGACCTGGAGGCTCGCCCCGTCCAACAAAAGAAGAGGTCCACCGCGGACAAGCTATCCGAGCCGATCAAGGAGGAGGTCGCCAAGATCCTCAAGGCCGGCTTTGTATCCGAAATTCAATACCCAGGCTGGGTCTCCAATGTTGTTATGGTTAAAAAAGGGGACGGTCAGTGGCGTATGTGTGTAGATTTCTCTTTGTTTAATAAATCATGTCCCAAAGATTGTTACCCCTTGCCTCGGATCGACGCGCTGGTTGACTCAGCCGTCGGTTTCCCTATAATGAGTTTTTTAGATGAATTTTCAGGTTATCACCGAATCAGGATGCACCCCCCCCCCCCCCGATGTAAAAGATGTCTCCTTCATCACGGGGGATGGATGCTACTGCTATAAGATTATGCCCTTTGGGCTGAAGAAGCAGGTGCGACCTACCAAAAAATGATGGACCGCATCTTCCGGGAGCAGAGGGGGCGGAACCTGGAGGTATACTTAGACGATCTCATGATCAAGAGCCGAGAGGTCGACTCCCACATCCGGGATCTGGAGGAGACCTTCGGCACCCTGCTGGAATACAAAATGAGGTTGAACCCTTTGAAGTGTGTCTTCAGGGCCAGCAAGGGGAAGTTCTTGGGCCACCTCCTCACTCCCACGGGGGTGGAGCCGAATCCGGACAAGGTCAAGGCGATCATGGAGCTGGGATTGCCTCAGAATACCAAGGAAGTCCAGTGGCTGACAGGAAGGTTTGCCGGACTCAGTAGGTTCCTCTCCCCGGCAGGGGAAAAGTGTTCCCCCTTCTTCAAGGCATTGAGGGGAGGCAAAAAATTTGAATGGACTAAGGAGTGCGAGGAGGCATTCCAGGCCTTGAAGAGGCAGCTCACCCAGGCCCCACTCCTCCAAGGGCCGAAGGAAGGGGAGGACATGTCCCTATATCTAGGGGTTGGGGTAGAGGCCCTGAGTTCTATGTTGGTCAGGGAGGAGGGTAAGAAATAACTACCCATCTACTACGTCAGCAAGGTCCTGAGGAAGGCGAAAATCCGTTATCCCATCTTGGAGAAGCTGGCCTTTGCCCTGGTGGTCTCGACCCGAAGGCTCCGACCTTATTTCCAGGCACACTCTATCTGGGTGGTGACTGGCCACCCCCTCCGCAACATCTTTGAAGGCGTGGAGCATTCGGGGATGCTGGCTAAGTGGTTGGTGGAACTGAGCGAATTTGACATCTCCTTCATTCCTCTACTCTCGATCAAGGCGCAGGCGATGGTCGACTTTCTAGCTGACTATGTGGTCGAGGTGGCGGAGGAGGAACTCACTCGTCCTATTCCTTGGAAGATCATGGTGGATGGTGCTTCGGGAAGACACTCCCTGGGGGTTGGGGTCATCTTGGAAATCTCCGAGGGGACAAGGATTGAGCAGACAGTGGTAATGCATTTTCCCATCACCAACAATCAGGTCGAGTACGAAGCTGTGATCGCAGGTTTGCGCCTGGTCAGGGAGTTGGGGGTGCATGATGTGGAGGTCCTCACTGACTCCATGGTGGTGGCTTCCCAGATCAATGGGGAGTTTGAGGTGAGGGAGCCCACCCTATAATCGTACTTAACCAAAATTAAGGGGATCATAGGGGTGTTCCAAACCTTTGCCATCCAGCATGTGCCCCGGGAAGAAAATGAACTGGTGGATCAGCTATCCAAGCATGGCCCCGGATGGGGGGTACCATCACTGACCTGTTTCGTCCATCCATCCAAGAGGGGGAGTTGATGGAGGTAGACCAACGCCACTCATGGATAGACCCATTCATAATATTCCTATCCACAGGGGAGTTCCTGGGGGGGGGGGGGGAATGGATAAGAAGAGACTCAAGCACAAATCGGCATACTACCTCATACGCGACGAATAATTATATCGAAAGAATCTCTCAGGGTTGTTGGCTCGTTGTGTGGTCGAGAAAGAAGTACTGAGAATTTTGGAGGAGGTCCACTCCGGGGAGTGCGGTAGTCACTCAGGAGGTCGGGCCCTGGAAGAAAGGATCATCAGGCAGGGATACTTTTGGCCTATCCTGAGCCATGATGTTGCCGACTTCGCAAAAAAGTGTCACAAATATCAACTGTTCTATCCCCTCCAACTGCAACCAGCTCAGCGACTCAAGAGTATCACAGTGCCCTGGCCCTTTGCAATGTGGGGATTGGACCTGGTAAGGCCTTTTCCTCAGGCCAGCGGGCAGAGGAGGTTCCTGTTGGTAATGATCGACTATTTTTCTAAGTGGTTAGAGGTGAAGGCGCTGGACAAGGTGACCTCCCAGGTGACCAGGAATTTTGTTTGGGGGTAGATCATCTGCAGGAATGGACTACCCCAGGCCATAGTCACGGATAACATGCCTCAGTTCACTAGCACCGAGTTCATCAACTTCTGCGGGCAGCTCGGGATCGACCTCAGATTTGCCTCAGTTCACCACCCCAGGAGCAACAGGCGGGTGGAGGCGGCAAATAAGATCATCGTCAACCTCCTAAAAAAGAAGGTGAAAAACTTGAAGGGGAGCTGGATCAAGCAACTCCCTTCAGTCCTCTGGGCCTTGCGAACTACCCCAAACACGGCCACGGGTGAGACTCCCTTCAAGCTTTCCCATGGTTGTGAGGTCGTGCTTCCGATAGAATTTGAGGTCTGAACGCCTTGAGTGGCAGAAGCCTGGGAAGGCCGGTAAGAGTGGAGAGCCGGGAACAAGGAGGATCTGCGTCTCTCCCTAGACCTGGTCGAGGAGCTGCGTGATCTATTGGCTATCTGGCAGGAAGAGGTCAAACGCAGGATGGCCAAGTACTTTGACAAACATGTCAGGGTCAAACAATTTACCAAAGGAGATCTGGTCCTGAAGAAGGTGGATGTGGACGGAAGGTCGGCTATCATAGGAAAGCGTAACCCCAACTGGGAGGGGCCCTATATTGTACAGGAAGCGCTAAGATTGGGAGGCTACCGCCTCCAGAATATAGAGGGCGAGACCCTGAGCCATACTTGGAGTGGCGACGACCTGAAGCATTTATATCCTTGAACCTTGTAAATCTTTCCTCTGTGAATATAAATGATCCCATTCTTTCAATCTCTTGCTTGGTTGTTGCGGTTACCTTCCTAACAGGTGAAATTCTGACGCCTACCATCAATAAAAATTCTAAGTATTCTCGCTCTGGGGTTAGGTCTCGATTCTCCCGCTGCCAGGCTCCCGCCTTGCTAGCAGGGCCAGGGTCTTGATGGACGTAGTTATGACTCTGGGGCTGATCCTGGAGGATATTCAACACCCGTCGTAAGGCTCTCACCTAGCTGATTGGCCCGGTGGTAGCACCCAAGAGAGGCAAATGTTTCCAAGTATTCTCGCTCTAGGGTTAGGTCTCGATTCTTCCACTGTCAGGCTCCCACCTAGCTGGCAGGGTCGGGGTCTCGATGGACGTCGTTATGACCCTGGGGCTGAGCCCGGAGGATGTTCAACACCTGCCGTCAGGCTCTCACCTAGCTGATTGGCTCGGTGGTAGCACCCGGGAGAGGCAAATATTTACAAGTATTCTTACTCTGGGGTTAGTGTTGGGTATTGTATCCACAATGTACCTGATTTGAAGAAGCCTCTGAACAAGCTAAGTTGAATTGACAATGTATTTGATGATTTTCTTTCAAGTTGTGCTTGCAGCTATTCCATGCTAAGTACACACCAATATCAGGGTGCAGTGGGTCAATATACACGGGTCTGCGCAACGTAATCCCTCGTTGAGTAGATCAGTGTGTTGACTCACGTGTGCTCTCTCTATTGGAGTGTACTTATTTTCAAGCATAGGATCGAGATAGAGCAAGAGCAGAAGAGGAGTAAGGATGGGTCAAAGACCAAGTTAATGGGAAGGAAGAGGAAAATCCTCTAAGTCAAAATTGACGGGAATCACTAAGTGATTCTCGCCGATTCGACGAGAATCACTAGTAATTCTCGCCGAAATCGTCGAGAATCACTCGCCGATTCCCGCCGACTTCATCTGGCTGACTGTCCTCCTTCAAGAATTATGCTAAGGCAGAATCGACAGGAATCACTAACTGATTCTTGTCGATTCGTCGAGAATGACCTTGCATTCTCGCTGATTCCCTCAGGATGACAAGTGTTTCAACTGGAATTCTGTCAAGGCAAATTCGACGGGAATCATGAGTGATTCCCGCCGACTTCGACGGGAATCTCCAATGATTCTCGCCGAATTTGCTTTAGGTAAATTTGCTCTGTTCGCTGGACCGAATCAAGAAGCTGTGCGCTGTTTTGACCGGAACTAGGGCTTCTTCGTTGTGGGCCCCACAACAGTCATTTAGGGTTGTTCTACAGTATTTATAATCGCGTATTTTGAACTTACGCAGTAGTCATTCACGAGAAATCAAAGCCACCGAGCGTGACCTAGCCGATCGCGGAAATCGTTCCATCATCGTCGCCGCTCGCAAGATAGCCATCGCTGCAGATCTCGAATCATCTTTGATCTCCCGACGACAGAACCGAGGCTAGTATAGCGTCTCACGCTTCTCTCTAGAGATCCCTTGTCTCCCGATTTGTTGAACGAGGTTAGTTCTTCATTCCGAATCGATTAAGATGACCGATCCGATTGAGATCATTGGTAGACCTTGCTTGCTTCGTCAAAAAGTTTGGATCTACAAAGCATCGCCGCCGCAATCGCTTGCCGCCGCCGATCTTGGCAAGATCCTCTCCAAGAGAGTACTCTGGCCGTGGACTCTTCTTCTTCATCAAGAATGCTTCAACGTACGAAGAGGGACATCGGGTTCTCCACACGTGTAGTTTGTATCTCTTGTAAATTCTATTTTCGTTTTGTTGTAAAGGAATAGTGATTCCTAGTTGTATGGGTTGGGTGCAACCCGTGGTGGAGGAGTAGTGACTCTTTCGGTTGGAAGGGTGCCTTCCGTAGTGTGAGGATTGAATTTCAATCCGTTTGGTGAAGTGATCGAGTCGTCCCTTGTTGGGAGATAGGTCGAAGGGGGAGAGTGGACGTACCCAAATCGGGGAACCACTATAATTGCTTGTGTGCTTTTCTGTGCTGTGTTTGTTATTTGTGCAGGTTATTTAAATTCCGCAAAAGACTGCACGAGACCTTCCCCCCCCCATAGGTGGAATTAGTTGACACTAAAGACTTTCAAATGGTATCAGAGGGAGGTTACTCAGCAATAAGGTTAACACCTTGAGTAAGATCCCGTGTCTAGTGTCAAGAAGAAAGAAGATCTCTGAAATGGAAGGACTCAAGTATTCAGGGAAGATCCCAGTGTGCACCAAGCTGAACTTTCCTATCTGGAAGGAAAGGATCAGGTACTACATGGAAACAGTCAACCCCTGACTCTTCATGATAGTGGAGGAGGGACCTTATATCCCCACTAAGGCCTCCACCATTGATCCAACCAAGAAAGTGCCCAAGAAACTTTCCGAAATGGACAAGGATGAGATGGTGCTTGTCGGACTTGACAAGAAAGCTCAGAACATTCTGGTAAGCGCCGTCGATGATTCCATGATGCAGATTTTCTGCAACTGCAGGACTGCCAAGGACATAAGGGACAGCCTGATCATCCTGATGGAAGGCACATATGAAGTAAGGGATGCTCGAAGATCCCTTCTGAACCAGAAGTACGAGGCCTTCAGGCAAGGTCCCAAGGAAGAAATCGGAGTGACATTCGAGAACTTCCTGAAGATCGTCAATGCCCTGAAGGGATATGGCAGTGTTCACCGATGGTGAACTAAATGACAAATTCCTTAGATCCCTTACAAAGGAATGGGACACCAAGATCTGCGCCATCAGAGAATTTGGCAGGCTGGCAGAAACTGATCCCCAGATTCTGTTTGGGAAACTTTTGTCCTATGAGCTTCAGCTGAACACCAGAAAAGTTGAAGAGGAAGCCGATAAAGCCGCTGCTAGAGAAAAGACTGTGGCCTTGAAAGCCAATCACTCAAGGAAAGGCAAGGGTGCGGCCTCGTCCCGCTCTCGGAGAAAGGATGAGGAAGAAGACTCTGAGCCATGCTCTTCCGGCTCAGAGCTATCTTAAGAAGACTTCTCCCTCATCACTCGGGAGTTCAAGAAGTTCCTCAAGTTTAGGAATCAAAGAAAGAGAGACGGCTCCTCCTCCAAACATCAGAAGAAGAATTATTCTTATGATAGGTATGAATCCAAACCGAACAAACATCGCTCTGATGACATTATTTGCTTTGGATGCAATAAGCCAGGTCACGTTGTTGCTAACTGCCACCAAAGCAAGAGAGATAAGGGAAAGGGAGAGGAACACAGGTCCTCCAGAGATAAGAAGAAGGAGAGGAGCTACATTGCCAAAAATCCAAAGACACTGAGTGAGTCTGATTCCTCAGACTCCAGTGATGATGAGGAAGCCTACTTCGGGCTTGTAGGTCGCTCTGACTCAGAAGGAGACTGCCCCCCATTTATTGGGAAGGTAAAAGATCGTACCCCTCTCTGACTCGGACTCTGAGTCTCCTGATGATGATCTCGAGGACAGCCCATCTACCCGTGAAGCTGAGCTCCTCGAAAAGTATGAGCTTCTGCTCAATACCTTTGAGGAATGCCGCAAGAGGTTGAGGGCTCAGAAAAAGGAAGTCAAATTCCTTAAGGCTTAGGGTGTGTCTCTAAGAGAAGAGATCACTAGCTTGATCTCTCTCCGACAGGAACACCTGGGCCTGGCTTCTGAGCACTCAGAATCTCTAAGGCTCCTTGACCTAAAACAGGAAGAAATCAACAAGTTGGAAGGACAGCTTGCGGCAGAAAGAAAGATTGTCAAAAGCTTCTCCATACCCAAGACCGTTCTTCCTCTGGTTGATGAATTCTCTGCTCAGGCTAAGGGGGATGGCTTAGGGCATGTGGGTGTGCCTGGTAAATCATCCAGGAGAAACAGAAAGCAGAGGAAAAATAAGGCTGCTAAGAAGGCCTCTGCTGTAGAAAAGGGAAAGGCCCCACTCGATCCTGTTCTATTCAGAAAGTCTGGCTTTCCTTTCAATGAGCAGGACTTTGAGTCAACCTATGACCACTTCTTCCGGCCCTCGGTTGAAAAGCCCAAGAGCCGGTATGATGGTTGGGCTATCCCCCGTAACTACGGTGAGAGTGTCTTCAAGACACCTTATGAGGAAATCCTAGTGGAGGATTATGGCCACTTCTCTAGCGGCCATAATAGGAAGCAGGCACCAAAAGCCAAGCCTGTTATACTGAAGAAACAGGAGGTGAAGAAATCATGTGACTGTTGTCATCATGATGCCTCCACCTCCAGATCCAAGGCCCCGGATGGACCCACCGTTCCAAGGGTGAAGCATGAGCCTAGGAAAAGGTACAACAGATTTGACTGTTGGTGCTGTTGCAAAGTCGGTCACTTTGCCGTGGATTGCTGGTTTAATCCAAGATACAACGAGACTCCTCATGTTAGCAATGCGAGGCCGACCACTCGTAGGGTTAACCATCCGAGGGGGAGTGTGCTAACAAGGAATCTAGGACCTAAGTTCAATTGGGTTCCTAAGGGAAACTAATTCTTTTTGCAGGTATGTCCAAAGGCCACCAAAAATCCAATCTGGTACCTGGACAGTGGATGTTCCCAGCATATGACTGGGACAAGAAGCCTGCTGCGTAATTACTCCCCAGTCGAAAATGGACCCAAAGTCATCTTTGGAGGATCAGATCGAGGAGTCACCAGAGGTTACGGTATGATTTCCAATGGTATAATCTCTATCACCGACGTGGCCTATGTTGAAGGGTTAAATCATAACCTGATCAGTGTAAGTCAGTTGTGTGATAAAGGATATGACGTTAAGTTCTGCAAGGATAAGTGCTTGATAATATCGTGTGCCTCTTCGGAGACGGTATTAACTGGCATTAGGAGCAGAAATATCTTTTGCTTAAATTTTCTTAGCTTAGACTCTTCTACCCATGTATGCCTAGTTGCAAAAGGCAGTGCATCTCTTTGTGAGCAATGGAACAAGAGATTAGCACATATTAATTTCAAGACTATTAATATGTTGTTTTCTAAGAATTTAGTAAGGGATGCCCCTACTATTAAGTGCATCAAAGATAGCCCCTGTCCTGCATGCCAGAAGGGATAACAGACTCGGGCTACCTTTAAGGGAATTGCCGACAAAGACTCTTCCAGATGTCTTTATCTTCTGCATATGGACTTGTTTGGTCCAGTGCAAGTTCATATCTTAGGAGGCAAATCGTATACGCTAGTGATTGTTGATGATCACTCTCGGTTTACACGGGTGTTCTTCTTAAAACAAAAATCAGATACGTTTGACATCTTCACGAGTTTTGTCAAGCAGATTAAGAACGAACTTAACTGCTCAGTGGTAAAAATCAGAAGTGATCATGGAACAGAATTCGTGTCTGGTGCTATGACAGAATTTTGTGAAGAACATGGTATCTTTCATGAGTTTTCCTTCCCGCGTACTCCTCAGCAAAACAGAGTTGCGGAGAGGAGAAATAGAACGCTCATTGAAGCATGTACGACAATGTTGAATGACGCCTCTCTTCCAGAGTACTTCTGGGCAGAGGCTGTCAACACGACTTGTCATGTGCAGAACCGAGCGTTGATCAACAAGAATCATCGTAAGACGCCTTATGAGCTATTTAAAGGCAGGAAACCGACCATGTCCTATTTGAGGATCTTTGGCTGTAGATGCTATGTACTCAATAATGGAAAGTACCCACGTACTAAATTCGGAGAAAAATGCTTCGAAGGCATCTTCATGGGCTATAGTAGCCATAGTCGGGCATATAGGGTCTTCAATAAGAAAACCCTAGTGGTAGAGGAGTCCATTAATGTTGTTTTTGATGAAGGAAGCTTGCTTTATAGCAATTCTTTCAGTGGCATTCTTGAGGATGTAGGTGCAAGGCTTGAACAACTAAGTCTCGATGAGACTGCTAAAGGTGCAACTCCCAAGTATGTAAAGGTTTTCACCTCAACGCCAACTGGAGAAGTTGACGATCAGGATGGAGAAAATCTCCCAATAGAAGGAGAAGCCGGAGAAGCTGTCAAAGCTCCAGATGCGAGACTCCTAGAGCTTCGACACGTGAGGGATCATCCCAGAGATCAAATCATAGGAGATCCTCGTGACGGTGTCAGAACTCGGAGAGGTACAATTAACGAGATTTTGCACCTTAGTTTTCTTTCACAGGTTGAGCCAAAGAAGTTCGACAAAGCGAACAAAGATATGTCATGGATATTGGTCATGCAAGATGAACTGCATCAATTCGAACGATGCAACGTCTGGACGCTTGTTCCTAGACCAAAGAACCAGAATGTGATCGGCACCAAGTGGATCTTTAGATACAAACTGGATGAACACGGTATCATCATAAAGAACAAGGCCAGGCTGGTGGCTCAAGGTTACAGACAGGAGGAGGGAATTGACTTCGACCAAACCTTTGCACCAGTTGCATGGCTCGAGGCGATCAGATTGTTCCTGGCGTATGCTTCTCACAAAGAATTCACTGTCTATCAGATGGACGTGAAATCTGCGTTCCTAAATGGAAATTTGAAAGAGAAAGTATATGTCACGCAACCCCCAGGTTTTGTTAATCATACATTCCCTAATTATGTTTATTTTCTTAATAAAGCATTATATGGCTTAAAACAAGCTCCTCGAGCTTGGTATGAGACTCTGTCTAGTTTTCTTCTTGAGAACAAGTTCTCGAGAGGAAAAAAAGATAAGACATTGTTTCTTAGGGAAGTCAAAGGCAAGATCTTGCTGGTGCAAATCTATGTCGATGACATAATATTTGGCTCTACGGACGACAATCTTTGCAAGAAGTTTTCTAAACTTATGCAAGGAAAGTTTTAAATGAGTAGCATGGGAGAGCTAAAGTATTTCTTTGGACTTCAAGTAAAACAATCTGAGGATGGAATTTTCATTTCTCAGACGAAGTTCACAAATGAACTCCTCAAGAAATTCGGAATGGAGAATGCAACCTCTATAAGGAATCCAATGGGATCCACTGTGTCTCTGGACAAGGATTAGAAAGGGAAACCTTTTGATGAAACCAAATACAGATGCATAATTGGATCCCTGCTCTACCTTACTGCTAGTAGACTGGATATTAAGTTTTCCACATGCGTTTGTGCCAGATATCAGGTGAACACTAAGGAATCTCATTATGTCGCTACAAAGCTAATTCTTAGATACCTTAAAGGCACACCAAATATTGGCTTGTGGTACCCAAGAAACATTGATGTCGAGCTGATAGGCTTTTCAGATGCTGACTTTGCAGGAAGCAGGGATGATATGAAAAGCACTTCCAGGATGTGCGAATTCCTTGGAAGAAGGCTTATTTCATGGAGCAGTAAAAAACAGAATTGTGTCGCAACCTCTACGGCTTAATCTGAGTACATCTCAGCCGGCAGCTGTTGCGCACAACTTCTATGGATCAGAAATCAGCTCAAAGATTATGACTTGCAGTTTAGAGAGGTTCCGATGTATTACGACTCCTCGAGCGCAATAGCAATTGCGAACAATCCTGTGTCGCACAGCAGAACAAAGCACATTGAAGTGTGCTATCACTTCATTCGGGAGCATGTGGAAAACAAAGATATCTCTCTATACTATGTCCCCACGGATAAGCAGGTTGCCGATATCTTCACATAGCCCCTCGACGAGGCCAAGTTCAGTCTCTTCAAAACTGAACTCGACATGCTGAACTATGAAGAGTGAAGACTGTTAGGCTCAAGGCTCTTGGATCAAGGGGGAGCATCAGCAAGGAACTCAAGCTCGAGCACGGATGCAAGATCTGAGGGGGAGCATGTGGCTCCAAGTGAAGTCCCAGATTTGCATAAGCCAAAAAGGGGGAGATTACCCTCTCGGCTAAGGCTTAGGTGCTAAGGTACTAAAGGGCTAAGGCTAAGAAGGGTACTAAAGTGGCTGCCAAAGGCTAAGAATGCTAAGTTGAATTGACAATGTATTTGATGATTTTCTTTCAAGTTGTGCTTGCAGCTATTCCATGCTAAGTACACACCAATGTCAGGGTGTAGTGGGTCAATATACACGGGTCTGCGCAACGTAATCCCTCGTTGAGCAGATCAGTGTGATGACTCACGTGTGCTCTCTCTATTGGAGTGTACTTATTTTCAAGCACAGGGTCGAGATAGAGCAAGAGCAGAAGAGGATCAAGGATGGGTCAAAGACCAAGTTCATGTGAAGAAAGAGGAAAATCCTCGAAGTCAAAATCAACGGGAATCACTAAGTGATTCTCGCCGATTCGACGAAAATCACTAGTGATTCTCGCCGAAATCATCGAGAATCACTCGCCGATTCCTGCCGACTTCATATGGCTGACTATCCTCCTTCAAGAATTATGCTAAGGCAGAATCGAAGGGAATCACTAACTGATTCTCGTCGATTCGTCGAGAATGACCTTGCATTCTCGCAGATTCCCTCCGGATTACAAGTGTTTCAACTAGAATTCTTCCATGAAAAATTCGACGAGAATCATGAGTGATTCCCGCCGACTTCGACGGGAATCTCCAATGATTCTCGCCGAATTTGTCTTAGGAAAATTTGCTCTGTTCGTTGGACCGAATCAAGAAGCTGTGCGCTGTTTTGACCAGAACTAGGGCTTCTTCTTGTGGGCCCCACAATGGTCATTTAGGGTTGTTCTACAGTATTTATACTCGCGTATTTTGAACTTACGCAGTAGTCATTCACGAGAAATCAAAG
The DNA here is from genome assembly GCA_039513925.1 of Platanthera zijinensis. Lineage (NCBI taxonomy): Eukaryota > Viridiplantae > Streptophyta > Magnoliopsida > Asparagales > Orchidaceae > Platanthera > Platanthera zijinensis. Next base: position 17,915,103 of record CM077093.1, on the reverse strand, counting down.
CCGCCGAGCGTGACCTAGCCGATCGCGGAAATCGTTCCATCATCGTCGCCGCTCGCAAGATAGTCGTCACTGCATATCTCGAATCATCTTTGATCTCCCGACGACAGAATTGAGGCTAGTATAGCGTCTCACGCTTCTCTCTCGAGATTCATTGTCTCTCGATTTTTTGAACGAGGTTAGTTCTTCATTCCGAATTGATTGAGACGACCGATCCGATTGAGATCATTGGTAGATCTTGCTTGCTTCGTCAAGAAGTTTGGATCTATAAAGAATCGCCGCCGTAATCCCTTGCCGTCGCCGATCTTGGCAAGATCCTCTCCAAGAGAGTACTCCGGGTGTGCACTCTTCGTCTTCATCAAGAACGATTCAACGAACGAAGAGGGACATCGGGTTCTCCACACGTGTAGTTTGTATCTCTTGTACATTTTATTTTTGTTTTGTTGTAAAGGAATAGTGATTCCTAGTTGTAATGGTTTGGTGCAACCCGTGGTAGAGGAGTAGTGACTCCTTCGGTTGGAAGGGTTCCTTCCGTAGTGTGAGGATTGGATTTCAATCCGTTTGGTGAAGTGACCGAGTCCTGCCTTGTTGGGAGATAGGTCGAAGGGGGAGAGTGGACGTACCCAAATCGGGGAACCACTATAATTGCTTGTGTGCTTTTTGGTGCTGTGTTTGTTATTTGTGCAGGTTATTTAAATTCCGCAAAAGACTGCACGAGACCTTCCCCCCCCCCATAGGTGGAATTAGTTGACACTAAATGCTTTCAGTTAGGTCTCGATTCTCCTGTTGTCATACTCCCACCTAGCTGGCAGGGCCGGGGTCTCGATGGACATCGTTATGACCCTGGGGCTGAGCCCGGAGGATGTTCAACACCCGCCATCAGGTTCTCACCTAGTTGATTGGCCCGGTGGTAGCACCCGGGAGAGGCAAATGTTTCCAAGTATTCTCGCTCTGGGGTTAGGTCTCGATTCTCCTGCTGTTAGGCTCCCACCTAGCTGGCAGGGCTGGGGTCTCGATGGACGTCATTATGACCCTGGGGATGAGCCCGAAGGATGTTCAACACCCGCTATCAGGCTCTCACCTAGCTGATTGGCCTGGTGGTAGCACCCGGGAGAGGCAAATGTTCCCAAGTATTCTCGCTCTGGGGTTAGGTCTCGATTCTCCCGTTGTCAGGCTCCCACCTAGCTGGCAGGGCTGGGGTCTCGATGGATGTCATTATGACCCTGGGGCTGAGCCCGGAGGATGTTCAATACCCGCTATCAGGCTCTCACCTAGCTGATTGGCCCGGTGGTAGCACCATGGAGAGGCAAATGTTTCCAAGTATTCTCACTCTAGGGTTAGGTCTTGATTCTCTTACTGTCAAGCTCCCTCCTAGCTAGCAGGGTCGGGGTCTCGATGGACGTTGTTATGACCCTAGGGATGAGCCCGAAGTGTATAACCCCGTATCCAGCGAGTGGGCTAATAGGAGCCAAACCGGCCGGCTTAGAACACCCCAGAGCCTCAGGCGAGTTCAGCGGAGCATGCCGAGCCCAGCGTGCCGAGCCCATCGTGCCGAGTACGGGCTCGACAATCGTTGGGTCGAGCTCGAAGTTCGTGGAGCTGAGCCCGATGAAAGGAAGTCAATTGAACGGGCGAGCAGATCTGGCCGAGTACGTGCGCGCCCGGAGCCAAGGGGCGGGCGAGTGCCAGTATGCCTGTCACCCGCGAGCAGAGGATTCAGAGAAAACTCGCCCAGGCCCAAGGTGAGGCGAGCAAGGCCTGTGGCGCTGGAAGAGGCGAGCTCACTCAACGCCTTCTCCCATGGCATTGAGTGAGGCGAGCCAATCCTATGACATTGAGTGGGGCGAGCGCCCTCACCTCCTTTTACCTCGGCGTGGGGTGGAGCTTTCCCGCTCCAATACTTGTCTCCCTTGCTGAGTGGACGCCATCTTAGGGCAGGCTCGCCCCTCAGCTGTGGTGTATTTTTACAATGTTACCCCCTTTGGACTGCCTATAGTCCTCGAAAATAGTGAAGGTTGGATATTTGCTGACCATCTTTTTCTATAAATAAGACCCAAGGGGTACCTCAGAAGGACACGTTTTATTGTTCCTGGTCTTCTAGTGCTCTCTGAGGTACCTTAGCTTCAGCACTTTGCTAAGGAGGGGAAGCGCTCTAAGATCTTCCGGGTGTGTGGTGGGACCTCCGTGATGGAGCCTTGGGTCTGTCCCTAGTCCTTTTTCTTTGTTATTTAGCTCGTGGGGAGAGAAGTAAGTGTGCGATCACCCTTTCCCCAATGGTCGAACTCCTCAGGGGCCGATTTTTCGGTTTCAACATTTTGGTGCGGTGAGCGTGGAGCGTGGTTAGCACAGAAAATCTTCCGCAAGTCTGATGGCAAGAGATGAAGGGCAAGGTTCAGGCAGGGCGAAATCGCCACCCCCTCCCCCTTCCGCGACGGCAGGGATGTCCGCGGAGCTCAAAGAGGAAGTGCTCGGACTTGTCAGGGTCGCACTCGGCATGCGAGCCGAGAGCACGAAGCCGGTAGTTCCCGTGGTCGCCGACCCGGCACTGGGCAACGACGCGCCCATCAGGCGAGCTGGGAAGGAAGTCACGAGCGAGGGGGAGCGCGAGCCGAGGGGGCGAGTCCTTTTCCCGGGCTCGGCAGGTGAGTACCACTTCGGAGAGACAGTGGGGAGGGAGTTCCCAACTCGCCCAGCTGAGGGAGGAAGTTCCTTCAGCGAGTTCGTTTCTTCTGCCCCAGTTTCAGAGGGGTTCCGAGAGCCGGAGATGTCCTACTACTCAGGGAAGGGAGATCCGGTCCAGCACGTCCAGTGGTTATAGGACGTGGTCTCGATCCGACAGATGTCGGATGGCTTCAAGTGCAGGCTCTTCGCCATCAACCTCAAGGAGAAAGCGAGAGAGTTGTTTCATCACCCGGCCGGCTCCATCTACAGCTTTGAGGACCTGCGCCGGGGGTTCATGTTAAGGTTCACCACCTCCAAGAAGAGGAACAGGGGAGACCCTGGGAAGTTACCTGGACAGGTTTAGGGAGGAACTGTCCCAGGTGCAAGAGATGCCAGGGCATACCATGATGGTGGCCTTAACCCTGGGTCTCCAGCCCGGGTTCTTCGCCATGGAGTTGAAGAGGACGCCTCCAGTATCTTTTGAGGCACTCTTGGAAAGGGCGGCAAGGGAGGCCGATATGGAGGCAACACACCCAGAGTTTGCCCGGAGGTTGGCCAGGTGGGCCGTAGAGGAGGAGAAGCCAAGGGGTGGCCGAGCCCAGGAGGAGAGAAGGGCCGAGCCTCGGCAGAGAGAGCAGCAACAGTAGCCCAGGTGGGGGCGTCAGGAACCGAACAACCGGTTGGGCTGGAGGCTAGAGTGGCAGGATCAAGGGCCACGAAGGGGTTATTAGGGGGGAGATAACCGCCAAGGTGGGCGCGGCCAGTTTTACCCCCAAGGGGGGAGGCAGGGTCAGAGACCCCCCTTCCCGATCAGGAGGAAGCCATGGCTATCGCCCTGGGGGGAGAAGGAGAGGACAGCCAAGGAGGAAGAGGGAGGTCAAGATAGACCTACCCTACTGTGACTACCATCAAGAGGAGGGGCACACATCGATCACATGCCCGGAGTTCCTCGAGATATGGGGAAACAATTAGCAGCAGCAGCAGAACCGCCAGGAAGTACGGATTGAGGAAGTCCGGCCTCAGGCAGAGGGGGACCGTTGCGAATACCGGGCTGATGTGGGGACCCGAGGAGGGATCAGAGTGATCCACGGGGGGGGGGGGGGTCGAAGCTTCCCGAAAAGCAAGCCTCCACACCATGGACTGAAGGAGCATCGGCTCCACATCCCAGACCCCACCCCCAGAGGAGAGGATCACTTTCTCAAGGGAGGACATGCCGGGTCATGAGGACCCCTTTTGCGATACGTTAGTCATCCAGACGACCATCGAGAATTTCACGGTCTCCCAGATCCTCATTGACAACGGGAGCTCCGTCAACATCATCTTCAAGAAACCCTTCGACGCCATGCAGGTAGAAGCCAAGAGGGTGCTGGCCTCTGATGGGCCTCTCTTCGGTTTTTCGGGGGAGAGGAAAGAAGTAGAAGGGGGAGTGGGTCTCCATGTCAGCTTAGGGGGCAGTCCAGGAACTGCCAATTCGTTATAGTAGAGGCCCCCAGCAGCTACAACGCCATTTTTGGACGGCCCCTCATCAGCGCCTTCCGCTGCATCCCCTCCTCCTTCCATCAATGCCTTAAGTTAAACGCAGAGGGGATCAAGGTCGGAGTCCGCGGTGACACCAAGGCGGCTTGAGAATGTTACGTGACGGCGGTAAACTCCATTTCTTGGCAGGAGGAGGCCGAGGAAATGGGGAGGAGGATGGAAGAGTTAGATGGGCAGGAGGTCGGAGAAGAAATCAGGGAGGAAGAAGGGATGGAGGGGGAGGCCCGTGAGGAGGTACTCCATGAGGAGCCGGTCGAGGCGATGGCCGTGGAAGGAGGGGAGGTCCTTACTCCAAGAGGGGAAGATATTGCTAAATGGGAGGAGCAGTCCCGGTTGGAGGCCGCCGAGGAAGTGGTAGAGATGGAAGTTCTCACCCAGGATGGCAGAGTGGAGAAGGTCCGCATTAGCGGGGGGTTGACCCCAGAGGATCAAGGCAGGATGCTTGAGTGCATCCAGAAGAATGTGGACGTCTTCGCCTGGAATGCGGCCGAGATGCCTGGGATCGATGCTGACGTCGTCTGCCACCGCCTCAACCTGGACCCAGAGGCTCGCCCCATCCAACAGAAGAGGCGGTCCGTCACGGACAAGCTGGCCGAACCAATCAGGGAGGAAGTCGCCAAGCTCCTCCAGGCTGGCTTTATTTCCGAAATCCAATACCCCGGCTGGGTCTCAAATGTTGTAATGGTAAAAAAAAAGGGGACAGCCGGTGGAGGATGTGTGTAGACTTTTCACTTCTTAATAAATCATGTCTGAAAGATTGTTACCCCTTGCCTAGAATCAACGCCCTGGTAGACTCAGCCGTTGGTTTTTCTGTAATGAGTTTTTTAGATGTCTTTTCAGGTTATCATCAAATCAGGATGCACCCTCCCGACATAAAGGATGTCTCATTAATCACAGGAGATGGATGCTACTGCTACAAGATGATGCCTTTTGGGTTGAAAAATGCAGGGGCAACGTATCGGAAGATGATGGACCGTGTATTATAGGGACAGAAGGGGAGGAACCTGGAAGTATACGTGGATGACTTGGTGATAAAGAGTCGGGAGGTCGACTCTCACCTCCGGGATCTGGAGGAGACCTTTGGCACCCTACGTAAATACAAGATGAGGTTGAACCCCCTAAAGTGTGTCTTCGGGGCCAGCGGGGAAAATTCCTGGGGCATCTGCTCACTCCCGTGGGAGTAGAACAAAATCCTGATATGGTCAAGACAATAATGGAGCTAGGGGCTCCCCGGAATGCCAAGGATGTCCAACGGCTGACGGGGAGGTTGGCCGGGCTTAGCAGGTTTCTCTCCAGGGCTGGAGAAAAGTGCTACCCTTTCTTCAGAGCATTGAGGGGGGGCAAGAATTTTATATGGTCTGAAGAGTGCGAGAAGGAATTCCAGGAACTGAAGAAACGACTCACCCAGCCCCCTCTCCTTCAAGGGCCCAAGGAAGGAGAGGACTTATTACTGTATTTAGGGGTTGGGTTCGAGGCTCTCAGTTCGGTTCTAGTCAGGCAAGAAGGCAAGAAGCAGCTACCTATCTATTACGTAAGTAGGGTTCCGAGTAAGGCGGAACTCCGTTACCCCATCTTAGAAAAATTGGACTTCGGAGACTCAGGCCTTACTTCCAGGCACACTCCATCCAGGTGGTGACTGAGTCGAGGTAGCAGAGGACAAACTCACTCATCCCGTCCCTTGGAAAGTGATGGTTGATGGGGCGTCAGGGAAGCACTCCTTGGGGGTCGGGGTCATCTTGGAAAGCCCCCAAGGGAACAGGATTGAACAGACAGTGGTGATACATTTTTCCATAACCAACAATCAGGCCGAGTACGAGGCAGTGATCGCAGGGCTGCGCCTGGCCAGAGAGCTAGGAGTGCATGATATAAAGGTCCTCACTGACTCCATGTTGGTATCCTCTCATGTCAACGAGGAGCTCGAAACAAGGGAGCCTACCCTACAGCGGTACCTGGCCAAGGTCAAGGGAATCATTGGGGGGTTCCAAACCTTCTCCATTCAACATGTGCCGCGAGAGGAAAATGAATAGGTCGACCATCTTGCCAAGCATGGCCCTTGGGTGGGGGGCACCATCACAGACCTCTTCCACCCATCCTTGGAGGAGGGAGAGTTGATGGAGATAGATCAACGACCCACATGGATGGACCCCTTCACCACCTTTTTGTCCACTGGAGAGTATCCGAAAGGGATGGACAGAAAGAAACTCAAATACAAGTCAGCATACTACCTCTTGTGCGATGGACAACTTTACCTAAAGACTCTCTCGGGGCTGCTGGCTTGTTGTGTGGTTGAGGGGGAGGTGCCGAGGATTTTGGAATAAGTCCACTCCGGGGAGTGTGGGAGTCACTCAGGGGGTCGGACCCTGGAGGGGAGAATCATCAGGCAGGGCTACTTTTGGCCTACCCTGGGGCGTGATGCCTTCGAATTTGCCAGAAAATGTCATAAGTGCCAACTATTCGCCCCCCTCCAACTGCAACCGACTCAGCGACTCAGAAGTATCACGGCCCCCTGGCCCTTCGCAATTTAGGGAATGGATCTGGTAGGGCCCTTCCCCCAGGCGAGCGGGTAAAGAAGATTCTTGTTGGTGATGATTGACTATTTCTCCAAATGGATGGAGGTGAAGGCATTGGCCAAGGTGACCTCGCAGATCATCCAAAACTTTGTATGGGGGGAAATCATCTGTAGGCATGGGATGCCCCAAGCCATCATCACCGACAACGGACCGCAGTTCGCTAGCAACGAATTCATCAAATTCTGTGGAGAGCTCGGGATTGACCTTAGGTTTCCCTCTGTCCATCACCCAAGAAGCACCGGGCAGGTGGAAGCGGCCAACAAGGTTATCGTAAACCTCCTAAAAAAGAAGGTTGAAAATTTGAAAGGGAGTTGGGTGGAGCAGCTCCCCTCCGTTCTTTGTGCCCTGAGGACTACCCCCAATACCTCCACAGGGGAGACACCCTTCAAACTATCTCATGGAAGTGAGGCGGTGCTCCCCATCGAACTCGAGGTCCGTACTCCAAGGGTCGCTGAGGCGGAATCTAGAAGAGAGGAGTGGAGAGTTGAAAACGAGGAGGAACAACGGCTCTCTTTGGACCTGATAGAAGAATTGTGCGACCTATCAGCAGTTCGGCAAGAGGAAGTCAAGCGGAGGATGGCTAAGTATTTTGACAAACGTGTTCGGGTCAAGCAGTTTGTGGAAGGTGACTTGGTCCTAAAGAAGGTAGATGCGGCGGGAAGATCGGCTGCCATGGGCAAGCTTCATCCAAACTGGGAGGGGGCATACATCGTAAAAGAGGCACTAAGATCGGGAGGGTACTGCCTCCAAAATGTGGAGGGCGAGACTCTGAGCCACACCTGGAGCGGCGACGACCTGAAACGCTTCTATCCCTGAATATTTGTATGTGCTTCCGTCTTTCAATACAATTTGTTTCATTCATTTGAGCCCCTTTTTGCCTGATAATCGTAACGATGACATGAGATTTTGCGGAACTTTCATAGCGTAATATCATAAGCCCTCAAGAAATGTTCTTTGTCTTCTCGCTCTGGGGTTAGGTCTCAATTCTCCCGCTGTCAGGCTCCCTCCAAGCTGGCGGGGCAGGGGTCTCGATGGACATCGTTATGACCCTGGGGCTGAGCCCGGAGGATGTTCAACACCCGCCTTCAGACTCTCATCTAGCTGACTGGCCTGGTGGTAGCACCCGGGAGAGGCAAATGTTCTAAGTCTTCTCGCTCTGGGGTTAGGTCTCGATTCTCCCGCTGTCAGGCTCCCTCAAAGCTGGCGGGGCAGGGTTCTCGATGGACATCGTTATGACCCTGGGGCTGAGCCCGGAGGATGTTCAACACCCTCCCTTAGGCTCCCATCTAGCTGACTGGCCTGGTGGTAGCACCCGGGAGAGGCAAATATTCTAAGTCTTCTCTCTCTGGGGTTAGGTCTCGATTCTCCCGCTGTCAGGCTCCCTCCAAGCTGGCGGGGTAGGGGTCTCGATGGGCGTCGTTATGACCCTGGGGTTAAGCTCGTAGGATGTTCAACACCCACCCTCAGGCTCCCATCTAGCCTACTGGCCTGGTGGTAGCACCCGGTAGAGGAAAATGTTCTAAGTCTTCTCGCTCTGGGGTTAGGTCTCGATTCTCCCGCTGTCAGGCTCCCTCCAAGCTGGATGGGCAGGGGTCTCAATGGACGTCGTTATAACCCTAGGGCTGAGCCCGAAGGATGTTCAACACCCACCCTCATGCTCTCATCTAGCTGACTGGCCTGGTGGTAGCACCTGGTATAGGCAAATGTTCTAAGTCTTCTCGCTCTGGGGTTAGGTCTCGATTCTCCCGCTGTCAGGCTCCCTCCAAGCTAGAGGGGCAGGGGTCTCGATTGACGTTGTTATGACCCTGGGGATGTGCCCGGAGGATGTTCAATACCCGCCCTCAGGCTCCCATCTAGCTGACTGGCCTGGTGGTAGCACCCGGGAGAGGCAAATGTTCTAAGTCTTCTCGCTCTAGGGATAGGTCTCAACTCTCCCGCTGTCAGGCTCCCTCTAAGCTGGCAGGGCAGGGGTCTCGATGGACGTTGTTACGACTCAGGGGGCTAGGCCTGGAAGTTGATACGAGGAAAGCATGTACAAGCAAACCCACCAGTCAGAAAGGCGAGCTCGGTGGGTCCTGTCCCCCTTAGTTTTCTACTAAGGAATTTTTGATCTCGTCTCTGGTTTAGAGAAGGGTGTACCTCCCAGGCGAGCCCGTTCTCGCAAAGGTCCGCTCGGCAAAGGGTACTTCTCAGTATTTTAGGCGGGCACCGGCGGCGGCCTGACCCCAAATGCGTTTCCTTGTGAATTTTCAACAAAGGAGAGCGAGGTGTGGCTCGTAGGCAAGCGGAGTGCTCGCGAGTTTGACCGCGGCTGACGCTCAAGGCCCCTCGGCAGCGCGAATCCTAACTCACGTGCATTCTAGCGCCGAATGTAAAAATAAGATAGAAATTTTTTTATCATTATAGTTTCAAAAAGGGGGGCTCGCCTCGACGAGATTATAAAAGGGGGGGACAAATTACAAGAAGAATGTAGAAAGTGGGGGAGGAGATCCGGTCAGCTCTCGCCCTCCTCCCCCGAAGGATGGTCCTCCTCCTAGCCTCCGAGCAGCGGCTCCTTGTCCTTCTCCTCATCGAAAAGGGATCCAAAGCTTTCCTCTTTTCCGCTAGGCGAAGACGGCGGGAATAGGCTTGGCAGAAGGTCTTGGACCGCCACTCCCTCGCAGCCCTCCGCCAGGATCCCCGATCCCCTCATGGCGCCCAGGAAGCATTCGGCAGACTCGATCGAGTTGACTCGCAGTCGCTCCATGACCTCCCCCTCGCCAAAAACCCGAGGTCGCTTATAGGGAAAAGGGGGCTCGGCGCCGTCCGGGGGGAAAGGGCTTCCGTCAGCTGACGGACCTCGCTTTGGAGAGCCCAGTTCTGCTCCTTCAGCACCTCCACCTCGGTCGCTGACCGAGCAGCAAGAGCTCCCTGCTCGGCAATGTGAGTCTCCTGCTCGCGCGAACTGGACTCCTGATTAGCGAGGTGGACCCGCAGCTGAGCGACCTCGCCCTCCAACTCACTAGCGTGGGCCTACAGCACCCTGGCAAACTCGGCATCCTAAAAGACAAAGAGGTCAGATTCTTGGTGAAATATTTTTCTAAGTTAAAATGAGAGTTGGTCAATTCTTACCAGCCCGCCCGAGGCTTCGTTGAGTAAGTGCTCGGTAATACCGAACCGCCGCTCCGCATCGGCAGCTCTCTCGGTCGCCAGGTCGCGCTCCTGCTCGGCCTTTTGCAGGAGCTGGTTGATCTGAAAGCCGCGACGAACCATCATATGATGGAGTTCGAAGGCCTGCAGATGGGCCTGCAGACCCTCGTGGCCTATCTGCCGAGGGGTCATGTTTTTGTAGGCCTCGGTGCCATCCCGGCCATACAGGACGAAACCGAGGGCGAACGTGTTGCCCGTAGGAGGCCGACAAGCTCCCCAGGAGGGGGCTCGAGTAGAGATAGAGACTCGGTGGGCCCCCTCATCCCAGCTCAGCATTGTCTCGTCGTCCGTGTCCTTGCTTCTTCCCCCCCTTGCTGAAGTGGGGGTGGTCCTTTGGATTGCCCGGATCACAGGGAACAACCTCCTCCACGGAGGGAGGGGAAGAGGACCCACGCTTCTTCCCGCGGGGGGACGACGCCTCCTTCAGTGGGCTCGTCGGGGCTTCATCAGAAAAAACCTCCGGCGAGCTCATAAATCTGATAGGCGACGAGGGTTGCTGCAGCTGGCCTCGCAAGATCAACCTCGCCTTTTTATGATTGAGGGCCGAGGGACGGTGGAGCGAGCTCGGCCCCCCGAGCTCCAACCGCCTCTTGCTGGAAGGCTTGCCTCTCGCCTTCTCTTCTCGGCACGCCTCGGCCGCAGCCCGAGCTCACTCGATTGGGTCCGAGAATACTCCCGAGTCAGCGAAGGGAGGGTTCAGCGGGACCAATCGCTCCCCTGTAAAAAAGACTTAGTCGAAGAAAAGGGTTTTTTGACCGACCATGCCGAGCATGACGAAAAGAAAGTAGGCGAGACATACCTTCGCCGGGAAGGACAGACGGCAGGGATCCGAGGCCGCGGCGGAGGAAGGCGACTTCAAAGTCCTTGTAAAGGAAGAACTTGTGAAGCTCGGCATCGTTGCCGGACACGGACGGTGGGCGGTACACCTCCTCGCTTTTCTGTAGGGGCGAGAAGGGAATGTTGTCGAGGTCACCCCGGATGAAGACAATATTCGACATCCAGTTGTGGTTCTTATTGGCGACCTCGCGGATTTTTATGGAAGAGCCGCCGAAGAAGGCGACCCCGTCGGCGTTGGCCTTATAAGAGAAGAGTTTGCGGAAGATGTTCAGATTAAACTCAATCCGCTCTAGGCGGAGGTAACATGCGAATCCAACTACCATAGCAATGGCATGAGCTGCACGGGCACTACGCCATAATACTTAAGGACCTGGAGGACCTCAGGCCAGAGCGGCAGGCGCAACCCCACCTCGAAATGTGAGATGGGGAAGGCGAGCTCATCCTCGAAAAATGAGTTTATGGCCTCATGCTCCGCCGGGAGGCGAGCCACGAAGTCGGCGGGAATATAGTCCGCCATGAACTCGGCGAGCTCGTTCGCCGTGGTATTGCCCTCGAAGAAGCAATGGTCGGCGAAGTTCTGGACGCACTTTACGCGACCATCAGAATCAGGGTGTCCTTTTCCCATACTCGCCGAGGGAAGGAAAGCACGCGAGCAGAAGACAAGGGAAGCAAGGAGGGGAAAAGATAAGAAGGCAATAAAGGCGTAGCCAGGGGGTAGGTGGGGATCCCTATTTATAGAAAAAGGAGAGGAGAACCGGAGCCGACCGACCAGCCCGGCTCGCTTACTCTGTCTCGCCACTCTATGCTCTCCGACCTCGGCGAGCCTAGGATGAGGAATTCGAAAAGGCACGCGCCATTGCATATTCAAAAAGAATAAAACACACTCGCATAATGAAAAATTATACAGTTTATTAGCATAAAGGAAGCAAATTGTCAAGAACAAGAAAAATTGAAAGCACACGCACGGGCCAGGCAACAGCAGGGGCGAGTACCGGTCGGCTCGCAAGGGATCCGTCCTTAATTACCCCGTTCTCGCCGGCCCGATGTCGCCGGCCGTTGCGCGAAGAGTTGCCGAAGCTGCCCCAGGTTCCTGTTCACCACCTGCAAGTTCTCATCGATCTCATCTAAAAGCATGGAGGAAGACGTCACCGCATATGTCGAGCTGACCCTCGCCTCGCCCGCGAGCTGCGCGCACTCCTCCTGCAGCCTGAAATTATCTTTCTTCAACTTGTGGAGCTCGCGCACTAACTTTTTGAGGACCAGTTGGCTTCGCCTCGATCGTTCGGGACTATCCATCACCGAGTCCAGGAAAATGTCTAAGGCACACGATGACGGAAGAGGCGAGTAGCCAGCCCGTTCGGCTGAATCATCAGCCCCAGATCGGCTAGGAAGGCCTGCGCGAGATAGTCAGGATAATGAGTAGGAGGCACGAGCGTAGTTGAAATCAGACGCAATTTAAGGGGATCAAAGACCTACCTTCAGAATCTCGGTGGGAATCGGGAGCGGATGAGTGCTCGGCGTCTTCCCCGATAGCCGTGGGAGTAGAAGAGGGTTGTCGCAAAGGGGTGCGAGCCGGCCACCCCAACTTCCGCGAGTCCAGCTCCATGATCTCGGTGGCAGGGAGCGAGTCTTGCGGACTTGGGTCAGGGGATGGCTCAGGCACATTGACAGGAAGATTCTCGACCCTCGACATTGAGATCTCGCCACCATGGTCTTGCTCGGTGGTGAGGTCCACAAAGTCTCTACCGGCGGGGCCCAGAGCAGGACGGTCGGAGGAGCCGGAACCATTAACCAGGGTGCTCTTCAAGTCAGCGAAGATGTGCTCGGCCTCGGGAGGAAAAGGCCTCGCCCTCTTGACCGAGCCGAATTCGGTGAAGCGGCGAGCATGGACATTCAGATTGTTCAGGGCCGCAACACGAAGGGCAGTCTCCTCGCGGGATTTCGCGAGTCGCTCCATGACCTCTTTGGGGAGCGGCATCTCGACAGGGATTAAGTAAGGGGAAGGGCAGAGGTCAGCCGGGTACGCTAGGTATGTATATATAGCCATCAGTGGGACCCACCAAGAGATTCCTTTTGGCTCCTGTCGCACTCGCAGGATCCAAGGGGGTTGGATGTTTCTTTCCGAGTTTGTGCAAACCTCGCAAAGAGAGGGGATTATGTACAAGCTCGTATCCAGCGAGTGGGCTAACAGGAGCCAAACCGGCCGGCTAAGACTGCCCCAGAGCCTCAGGCGAATTCAGCGGAGCATGCCGAGCCCAGCGTGCCGAGCCCATTGTGCCGAGTACGGGATCTCCAATCGTCGGGCCGAGCTCGGAGTTCGTGGAGCTGAGCCTGACGAAAGGAAGTCAATGGAATGGGCGAGCAGATCCGGTCGAGTACGTGTGCGCCCGGAGCCAAGGGGCGGGCGAGTGCCAGTACGCCCGTCACTTACGAGTAGAGGATTCAGAGCCAACTCGCCCAGGCCCAAGGTGAGGCGAGCAAGGCCTGTGGCGCTGGAAGAGGCAAGATCACTCAACGCCTTCTCCCGTGGCGTTGAGTGAGGCGAGCCAGGCCTGTGGCATTGAGTGGGGTAAGTGCCCTCACCTCCTTTTACCTCGGTGTGGGGTGGAGCTTTCCCGCTCCAGTACTCGCCGCACTTGCCGAGTGGACGCCATCTCAAGGAAGGCTCGCCCCTCAGCTGTGGTGTATTTTTACCATGTTACCCCCTTTGGACTGCCTATAGTCCTCGAAAACAGTGAAGGTTGGATATTTGCAGACCGTCTTTTCCATAAATAAGACCCAAGGGGTACCTCAGAAGGACACGTTTTCTTGTGTCTTGTCTTCTAGTGCTCACTGAGGTACCTTAGCTTCAGCACTTGGCTAAGGAGGGGAAGCGCTCTAAGATCTTCCGGGTGTGTGGTGGGACCTCCGTGCTGGAGCCTTGGGTCTGTCCCTGGTCCTTTTTCTTAGTCATTTGGGCTCGTGGGGAGAGAAGTAAGTGTGTGATCACCCCTTCCCCAAGGGTCGAACTCCTCAGGGGCCGATTTTTCGGTTTCAACACAGAGGATGTTCAACACCTACCGTCAGGCTCTCACCTAGCTAATTGGCCCGATGGTAGCACCCAGGAGAGGCAAATGTTTCCAAGTATTCTCGCTCTGAGGTTAGGTCTTGATTCTCCTGCTGCCAGGATCCCACCCAGCTGGCAGGGCCTGATTCTCGATGGACGTCGTTATTACCCTGAGGCCGAGCCCGGAGGATGTACAACACCTGCTGTAAGGCTCTTACCTAGATGATTGGACCGGTGGTAGCACCCGGGAGAGGCAAGTGTTTCCAAGTATTCTCGCTCTGGGGTTAGGTATCGATTCTCCCGCTATCAGGCTCCCACCTAGCTGACAGGGTCGGGGTCTCGATGGACGTCGTTATTGTAACATCCCATTTTTCAATTAGACCACCCCTTAGGAGTGACTTGAACATTCCTAGGTCATAACAAGTCCTAGGTTGAACCTAGGAGGTCAAGTGACCCAACTAGTTAGTTGAGACTCACTTGGGCTGCAAATAGTAAAATCTTAAAACCCTGATTTTGGTGGCCTAGTGGGTTCAATCTGACTCCAAGGCATTCCTAGACCTAATATTAGATCAATGGGTCACCAAGGACCCATTGGGTGCAAACCTAATGGCTAAGTTGACCCAAGTCAACTTAAGCCCTAGTTAGGCCAAAGTAACCCTGCCCTGGATCAACTCACCCTCTTTATCCCAAGTCTACCCTACCTAACCATACCTAGGCCTTAGGGGAGGTCAATGGGTCCCTAGGGGTCTATTGATGTTGACTCGGAAGGTCAAATTGACCAAGTCAACCCTAAACCCAAATCAAGTCAAACCTAGCTCAATTGGGTTAACTCAAGCTCAAGCCGCCTCATGTAGACTCATAGGGTTTTATTAGGAGTTATTATGGCTGCCTATAGCCTAAACCCTAGGCTAGCCAACATGTTGACTAGGAGAGAGAAAGAAGAGAGAAATAGGCTAAATATAGGAGAGAGAAAGTGTGAATTAAGGGTATTTTCATGGTAGAATGGTGAGCCCCCCTCTCATATGACATTTAAGGTTTTAATATTAATTTTATGGGCTGCCTTTAGGCTTCTAGGGGAAGAAAATTCGTGAGGATGACTAGGAGAGAGAAAAAAAATAAGTATTTGGTTATATAGAGGAGAGAGAAAAGGTGGTGGAGAGGTGAAGAGGTGTTTTGAAGAGGGAGGAGGCATGAGTTCGGCCAAAGAGGGGCCAACAGCCACCTAGAGGTTGACACCTCCTCCCCCCACCCTTTTCCCGGCCATCAAGAGGTGTTTCGACCCTCTCTCTCCTCTAACCACCCCCCCCCCCCACATGAAGAGGTACTGTTTTGCCTCTTGGAGAAAACCGCCCCTCTCCCCCTCTCCTCTTTATATACTCACTTAGGAGAGAGGGGAGACCATTTTCGAAATCAGAGAAGGAGGGGTGAACCCTTGCCAGAGCCACCAAGGAGAGAAACGCCGCCACCGCCGCCACCATGTCATCCCGCCGTTCAACTCGCATCCAAGCCCGAAATCAGGTCCTCCCTCACCTCTTCTCTCATGTTTAGATCCTAGAATTGTTTAGGAGTTGAGTTCATGCTCAAACGAACCGGAGCAAAAGCTTAAAAATTCAGAAATCTCCATTTTTATGGAGTTTTTGGTGGGCTCGGGTAGGGCGGCGCCGCCACCTCCGGCCGCCCTAGCCGCCGGAAAGGTTAGCCCCCACCACCGGGAACATGTAGGAGTTGATTCCCGGTGGTGGCGCCGCCCATGGTGGCCGGAAAAAGGCCCGTGAAAGTCATTTTCATGGGTTCTGGTTCAGTTCATTTGGAGAAGACGAAGTACAGCTACTGTCCGATCGCTTTAAGATTCGTGCAGGATCAAAATAAATACTTATAAACTCATATTTTTCGGATTTTCTGTATTTAATAAAACAGTTTTACTGTAAATTAAATTTAGGCCCCTTATGGACACCTACTGAAAAAGGTCATAACATGAAAGTTGTAGGTATTTTTAATACCTACAATTTGATATGTAGTGGTGAAAAATTGGATGAGGGGACTGCCCTGTAGAGCCTTTTTAGTAAGGGTATGTCCTACAACTAGGGTAGTTTTCTTCTAAAAATTATTTAGGCCCTTTAGAAGCTTGTCCATCAAATTTGATCAACATGAATGTTGTAGGATTTTTAATTATCTACAGTTTGATATGTTATGGAAAATTTTAGGACAAGTATTCTGACCTGTAGGGTCATTTTTCTAGGGTAGGTCCTACAAATAGGGCAAATCTTTGAAAAATTCCCCACACCTAATCCTTGGTCCAAATGCTTTGAAATTTGGACAGGGACTCAATATCAAATATACCTAACTCCTGTAAAAATTTGAGACCATTTGGGATAGTGTAACTTAGGGTTCTTCTCTAAACCTAGAAAAGCTAGGGTAATGTAGTTGAAGGGTCAAATGACCTCCAAACCCTCCCAAGTTTTGGTGAGGTGTCCCTGGTATAGGTATCTAGGTCTGGTTCAAATTTCAACTCATTTGGTTGAGTTTTGATTAGGAATCCTCTAAACCCTAGTTTTGACCTAGTAGAAGGAAGCTTAGTGAGAAGGTTCCTTGCACTCTGGTATGATCATCTCACCTCAACAGAGGTTGAGATTATGACCACTGGTTTATTTTGGTCCTAAGATTGTCCTTAGGGAAGATGGGATGATTTAGGGTAAGTTTACCCTAGGGCCCAGGTTAAAACCCTAAAGGTGGACTTTGGGAGTTTGTGAAGGACATAGGGACAAATGTCCTTGTATGGCCTTGAGATTTGGTGGAGAGGTTGTTCATGAGTTTGTAACTCTCTGGTTGTATTATTAGAGAATTTTGATGTAGGTAGCTACCTCAAAACTTAACCCCTAATTTTAGGGTAGAAGGGATTTTAGGTCCAAACAGTATCTTAAACTCTTTTAAAAACCAGTAAATTGGGGTAGTGTGTTTCTAGGGTAGTTAGGACCCTTGGATAATTTTTTCTAGAATTTTTGGATAGGTATTTCTAGTACTTCATTCATGAATATGGTTATAGCCCTTTTTGATGTTTTATTTATTAAAGATTTTTAATTCAAATAAGGCCCCCTTGAAACTCTGGAATTAGATGTTGTTGGCCAGTAGGAATGTCCATGAATTTTTAGTTCAATTTTATGTTGATTAAATAGAATAGTTCCTTCACAAGTATTATTAAAGGGCTCTATGTTTCAAAAATATTTTATGGCATAAATAATTTCTGGAAAATTATGAAAGTTGGTAATTAGTGTTTTGAAATCATAATGAATCAGTGGTATTTTTCTCTGGATTTTTGGAGTTATGGATTTAGTACTTGATTCACAAGCATGCTAGATTAGGGTTTTTGGGTAAATGATTTATTATAAATTAATTTCCAGCAAGAAAATTATGAAACCTTTATAGTACTGTTTTCATAGTATTTCTAGTACCCTGTAATTAATCTAAACTATTTGGAAGAGTATTTGATGTAGTTTATTCATTAGACATGAAGAAATTGGATTATTGCAAAATTAAGTTTAGGCCCCTTAGACCATAGGGAAAATTGCCAAACCTTGGATATGTTATTTTTTAGATACACTAATATTTGTCTTAAATTTATTATGATTTATACATGACTGAAAAGTATGATCCTTGTACAAATTTGGAAGACCTTGGATTTAATAAAAATTAATTAATTATTAGGTTAATTGGAAAAATTGTTATTATCAGAAAAATCGATTCAATAATGTCATGATAGGCCCCCAGAAATTAACTTAGGTTGTATGGAAGAAAACACAAAGGACATCCTATCAAGGTCATCATATAGTGTAGGCTGGTCTGCATTTAGCGTTTTCGTAAAAGATCGCATTTGGAGACGACTTAGGGCAATGTTGGAGTTTCTCAATGTGCTGATTGGGATGGATTTAGATAGGTTGTCATGGAAGGTTCTAAGGAGTGACTAGAAGTGAGTGGTTGTGGTAGAAGGTGCGTGGGACCGACGAAAGATCGTCGTCCCCATAGGAGTGAAGAGTCAAATTCACCCTAGGTTTAGATTGATGCAATTTATAGAGGGAACGGGTAAGGGAAAAACAACCAATAACAATAAGTGCCTTGCGAAAGGGAACTTCGGGCCGTAATGCCGCCGTCTTGGTTCCTAGTGCCCTTTGAGAGCCCTTCACGGGGTATGCCGGGGGCAGTCCTGGGCTAACGTAAATCTTAAAACAAACGAAAGAGTAATTAGCCTAATAGGGATTCACATTGCACACACTCATTAGTTAGGGTTGGTAATGGTTAAGTCGTCCCGAGGTGTTCAAGGGGGCGCTGTTCCGTGGTGTTCTAAGGGATGGAGTCTGGAGATGAGCCGGACGGTTTAGTCCGGGGAATTTGGTCTCGAATATGGTTAATACGGACGGTTTAGTCCGGGAGTTTGACACTTTAAATTGTTATATATTAAACTGCTGCATGTGCATAAAAATAGGAAAAATTAAGGTGGTGGGTTCTCGATATCGGGGAGTTCGATTGCACCGACACCGATATCGTTGACTCGGCAAGGTGACTAGCACTTAGCCAAGGTTAAGTCCGGCGGACCAGTCGGCAAGAGTACGCAGGAGTCCGCCTCGTGCACCAGGCGTTGAGGGCGTACGATAGGTCAGACCAGTGGTGCTTTTACTGGTTTTGAGGTGGGCGAGGCCCAACCCACCGCTTCCGTCTGCCACTACGGGAGTATCCTGGGAGTTATCTCCAGAAAGGGGGAACTAAAGATTTGTGTACACAAAGTTGGGTGTGTGAGTTGCACTGCTTGATCATCATACCCACCATATAGCTGCATGACATAATTATTCATAACAACCTTGACACCTAAAGTATAAGTGGAATGGGACGCTTATACTTTAGGACTTGCAAAACGACCCCTTGGTCTATAAGCTTGTGTGGGCAAGTTTATAAATCAAAGGTTAATTTCAATATATATATATATGCTGCTGTTTGATAACCGACACCCCAACGTATAAGTGGTATGGGACACTTTATACGATGGGAGCCTTGCAAAAGATCCCTTGGCTTATGTGTACTCACATAAGTGAAGGTTTAAATTACCTTACTTATTTTCCTTCTTGTTTGACCTATTACAACACTTAAGATTAATTGCTCCCCGAATACACAACTGCAAGTTAGGTCCACCGTCATTTGCTTTTGACTACTCTCCACCTTCATGTCCTTCCCTTTCTTCCTCTCCGCTCGGTGGCTTAGGGCATGGGGGAAGGGGTGGGGGATGATAGGGCTTAGTCTTATAGACTAACGGTTTTCGGACCACATCATTTTAGGGAATCGTGGAGCCCAGCCCGGAGGAGCAGCCCAGGAGGCCGGTGCGCTTGGAGACAGGGCAGTCTAGCTCAGGAGTTCAGACATCCGGGACCGTGAGTTCCGTTCCTTAGTAGTAGTTTGTTTTTCAGCTTCTGTTTGAGTGACCATGTAGTGAGGTGTTGTTGTACTGGGCTTAAGTCCTTTTCCTTTCAGTACTCTGATTTTACTCTGATGTTATACTGTGGACGCTCCCCTCGTGGAGTTTTTTTATTTATATGTGATATTATATTGTGGACTGCATTTCTCTTTACTGTTTTACTTGCTACTTGATTGTGATCGAAAAGGCCGGCAGAATCGGCGCGTTGTAGTGACGACCTTCCCGGGTGCGAAGGTGTCACCGCAAAGCGGCGGTTCTGGGCATAAGACCCCAGGTTTTCAAAAAAAAAAAAGGGTCTTATAGTTATTACCTTGGGGCTGAGACCGGAGGATGTTCAACACCCGCCGTCAGGCTCTCACCTAGCTGGCTGGCTCGATGGTGGCACCCGGGAGTGGGAACACCCAAGACCCAAAAGGCAGAAGTAGTGGTCCAACTCACAGGTGGGTTGAGCACTCGTAGTTGAGTTGGACGCTTGTGGGCGAGCTGGATACTCGCAGGCAAGTCAGGCGCTTGCAGGTGAGATAAGTACTTGCAGGCGAGTCGAGTGCTCATGAATCTAACGACTACGGGCACTCCAGGTCAAACAGAAATACGCGTCCTAACTCGACCTTCTATCAAAATGAACGAACTCGGCAAGGTCACCCGAGGTGGCGACTCACAGACGAATGCATCACAACAAGCAAATCCCAGAGAAAGAAAGTTAGGAAAAAATTTACAAATGTTTACAAATGTTTTTCATTCTTTAATATCTGTTACAATATCAAAACTCGCCTTCACGAGGTTACAAAAGAGAGTGGGGGAAAGAAATTACAAATCAAGCTCAGCTCTCGCCCTCCTCCCCTGACGTGCGGCCTTCCTCTCCCCCGCGCCCCTGGCCCTTGTCCATCTCCCCGAAAAAGCGAGGCAAAGCTGTCCTCCTTCTCGCCGGGCGGGCTCGGCGGGAACAGGTCTGGCATAAGATCACGAACTGTGACTTCTTCGCAGCCTTCCGCCAGTATCCCCGTTCCCCTCATGGCGTCTAGGAGGAACTCGGCAGACTCGATCGAATTGACTCACAGCCTCTCCATGACCTCCTTCTTGCAAAAGAGCCGGGCCTCTGATAGGGGAAGGGGGACACTCCACCACCCTCGGGAAGGAGAAGCTCTGCCTGCCGGAGGAGCTCGCTGTGAAGCCCCCGGTTCTGCTCCTTTAACCGCCCAACCTCGGCCACTAGCTGGGTGGCGCGAGCCTTATGTTCAGCGGCGCGAGTCTCCCGCTCGCTGGAACAAGACTCTTACTCAGCAAGGCGAGCCTACAGCAGAGCAACCTCCTCCTCCAACCCAGTGGCGCGGTTCTACAACTCGCGCGCGGCCCCGACATCCTGTAGATCGAAACCTGAATATCGCGACAAAAAATATTTTAAGTAAAAATACCAAGAGGTGGCCGATACTTACAAACCTGCCTACCGTTCTCGCGAGCAGATCCTCGGCAATGCCACATCGCCTCTCCGCATCGGCGGCCTTGTCCTTAGCAACGTCGTGCTCCTGTTCAGCCGTCAACAGGAGACGGCTGAGGTTGAAGCTGCGGTGCACCATCATATGGTGCAACTCGAAGGACCGCTAGTGGGCCCGTAGACCCTCGTGACCCAGCTGGCGAGGGATCATGTTCTTGAAGGCCTCTGTACCATCACAGGCATAAAGGCCGAAGCCGAGTGCATAGGCGTGGCCGGCGGGAGGTTGGAGAGCACTCCACAAAGGGTGGCGAGTGGAGATAGAGACCCGATGGGCCAACTAATCCCACTTAATCATCGGCTCGCCAGCCGAGTCCTTGCACTTCTCCCCTTTGCCGAAAAGAGGGTGATCCTTGGGTAGGCCCAGCTCGCGGGGCACAGACCCCTCAACAACCTTGGGGGCAGAAGGCCCGCGCCCCCGGTCTCAGACAAGTCCATGTATTTGGGGGACTGCCTCTCCCCCTAGAGACGACCTTGGCTTTCTTTTTCTTCTAATGATCCGGAGGTCGGCGAGGCAAGTCCGACCCCCCGGTTACAAACCGCCTCTTGCTAGAGGAGGGTTGGGGCGCCACCTGTTCATCTCGGCAAGCCTGTACGACCGCCCGAGCGAGTTGAATCGGGTCGGAGTAGAGCCCCGAGTCCACAAAAGGCGGGTTCTCGGGGATGAGACGCTCCCTGTAAGAAAAACTTTGTCAGATTTTTATATCATTTCTGCCGAGCTCAACGAAAAAAGGGGGAATCGAGGCATACCTTCACCAGGGAGGACGGGCAGGAGGGATTTGAGGCCTCGCCGGAGGTAGGCGACCTCGAAACCCTTGTGAAGGAAGAATTTGTGGAGCTCGACGTCACTGCCGGACACCGAGGGTGGGTGGTATACCTCCTCAGCATTCTGCTGGGGAGAGAAAGGGATGTTGCCGAGATCTCCCTTGATGAAGATGATCTTAGTCATCCAGTTGTGGTGCTTGTTCGCGACCTCGCGAACTTTTATCAAGGTGACGACGAGGAAGATGACTCCATCGGGGGTGGCTTTGTAGGAAAATAACTTCCGGAAGACCGTCAAGTTGAACTCTATCCGCTCGCGGCGGAGGTAGCAGGCGAACGCGACCATCATAGCGACGACATTCGGGTTCAGTTGGGCGGGCACCGCGCCGTAATACTTCAGCATCTGGCGGATCTCTATCCAAATAGGCAGGCGCAATCCCATCTCGAAATGAGAGATGGGGAAGGCGAGTTCGTCCGAGTAAAAGGAGTTGATGGCTTCATGCTCAGCCGGGAGGTGAGCCGTGAAGCCGGAGGGGACGTAGTCAGCCATGCATTTGGCGAGCTCCACCGCGGTTATGTTTCCCTCAAAGAAGCAGTGCTCGGCGAAGTGCCGAGCACACTTGGCCCGCCCATCAGAATCAGGGTTCCCCTTGCCCATGCCTGCCGAGAACGAGAACGCGAGCACAAGAAGTAGTGTAAGCAAAGGGAAAAAGTACGGAGGCAATAAATATAATGCCCCGAAACTCAAAAGAGGAACGAGCAGCGTTTGAGCCAAGTTTGGGGCTTAGTATGGTGCACACGGCCTGGGACACGGGCGTGTCCCCGGGGCTATGTCGTGCTCAGGTTGGGCGATTTTTCCCGTGTGGTCGATGAGGTACGGTCGACGATCGTTGAGGGCTGGGAACACGGCCTAGGACACGGGCGTGTCCCAGGGCGTGGCTGGCACATGGCCTGGGACACGAGCGTGTCCCAGGGCGTGTCTGGAACATGGCCTGTGACACGGGCGTGTCACATGGCCGTGTCCTCTTCTGGATGTTTTGGTCATATTTAAATGAGGAACATGCCTGGCAACACGGGCGTGTACTGTCTGACACGGGCATGTCAATTTTGACACAGACATGTCTAAGCCTGTGTCCCGTTCGGGACGTGACGGTTTCAGTGTCGATTGAGGCACACGGCCCATGACACAGGCGTGTCCATGGGTGATACGGGCGTGTCACAAGCTGTGTCACAGGCCGTGTCCTGTTCTAGATTTCCTGGTTTACGACGAGTGTGGAACATGGACTTGGACACGGGCGTGTCGCAAGCCGTGTTCGGCCCAGAAATGTTATTTTTAGGGCGAATCGTGGTCGTTCGTTTCTTTCAAAAGGGATCCAAGGGACCAGGCTGGTCCTGGCTGGGTTTAAGGCCGGGAATGGGGTTTTTAAACCCTCATTTCACTTGAAGCAATCTCTTTATAAGGCCTAGAGAGAGGGGAGAGCAAGGAGGAAGGAGAAAGTCAACTCCAGCTGTCGGTGGAGTTTCGGAGCTCTGATTCTCGATCCGAGTCCAGATCTGTGAAGTCGAGGCCGATACGGTGCTTTCCATCCTATTAAATCTTCATGGCGCAGAAGAGAAATGCTAGGGTAACGATTCTCTTCTTGGACATGTGAAGTCCTCTTTCCTTTTTGCATAGGAAGCCCGCTCTCGCGAGTATGCGGTGAATGCGAGGTATTCCTTTGGGTAGACAAGAATAGTCCCCATTGTTTTGTATATAGAGTCCGGAATCGAAGTACGGACATAGGCATGGTGTGTGAAGCCTACCCGTACAAGTTGGCCTGGATCGGTGATGTTTCATTATGCATGAATAGCCGGAGAAAACTCTGTGCCGATGATTATTTTCGGGTTTTCTACGTTGTAGATTGCAGTAGGGAGTATTAGGGACTAACCCCAAGGTGCACCCGGAAATCTGGGCGGAAGTGAAGTTCTGCCATTTTGGTGGCCTGGGAGCCAGCCTGGGAGCCAGCCTGGTACATAGCGGGGCTATGTACCATTGTATGATCGATAGATTGGGACTGGGGGAAACTTGGCCCGCGTTGAAGGCCAAATGTCTGTGGCGGGGTGAGCAACGGGCTGGTAGAACCCTACCCACTCCATCTGCTTCAGTTAAAGCGACCTAAGGTACATGGGACTTACTGATAATTTGGAGAACGAGTCTAGGTTGCGGCTGAAAGGACTAAATGCTCACGAGGTTTACCGTCCTGGGGGCGGTGGTGGAGCCATGGAACAGACCGGGTTCGGACCAGCTTCACTGTGTAAGTGCCCTGAAAGCATGGGGTGTGTGACCGTATGGGCCTGCACCTGTGGTGTATTGTGCAAATGTTGTACTTTCACTTAAATCGTTGGATATTACTGATGCATTGCAGGGAAGGAGCACCGCCACCCCAAGAAAGGGGTGGGGTTGTTATAATTTGGTCAGCTTTAGCTGACCGTTGCTTTGTTTTCCACCGTTGCGGTGGATTGTAGCTTGTAGGTACTGCGGAGCCTAGTGGTAAGTAGCGGGCTGAATCCCTGGTTACTGAGCCAGCCATGCGAATGTTTACTTATTATATTTATGTGTGACCTACCTGCGTGCCGATGTTTGGAAGACACTGATTATTTAAGTAAACCCTTGTAAGGCCATAAGACCAAATACTTTGTGTATTTTGTACACTCATTCCTAATTTGGGTTGTTAGTGGACATTCATGTTGTTGGCTTGGGTTCTTATCTTTGCAACTTATAAATTGCTTCCGCTAGAATGTACTATGTGTATGACGTTGTTTTTTGGAAGAATGGTTTCATTTAGTAACTCAACGGTCTGCCTGTGGTATATGGCGTCGGGCCCCGGCCGGACCTACTGCTATATGATATGTGATGGAAAGGGGTGTTATAATTTGGTATCAGACTACCGATTTAAATCAAGCTTATTAGAATTCATGGACGAATTCTTTTAAGGGGTGGTGAGCACATGTATATGTGTCATCGTTATAACACAAAAGAACTCATGAATGTCCACATATGAATGAAAAAAACATGTTTTAGGAACCTGCGTATTCCTATGATTGCTTTTTGCAATATTGTTCGGTCACTTAATGGTGTTTTGTACGACTATAGGTGTCCGGGAGTGACGCGTGGCAATCTGAACTCCCGCTTTCTGAGAAATGTACTGCACCCAGCGACGTGTTTGAGACCTCTCCTTCTATTGAAACCTTAAGAAGGATAGTTGAAGTGGTATTCGTTGTGACCAACTCACAACATAGAAGGAATGTGCAACCCTCTGTCCCTGAGGTGGCCTCAACACCGGGCGGTGTGATGGAGCAAATGGCATTTAGAGGACCATTGGGTCAGTAGGTGAACATGATTTTAGTGTAGGGAGCACACTCAGTTGACGAATATTTATAGATGTTTCTTATGATAAGGCGCTACCCAGGATTTGAGTTGGAAAGCGAGCAGTCTATAGTTGATAGATTTTATAATGGTTTGCGTGGCGAGTTGCGAATTTTACTGCTATGACCAAAGTTATTGGGATTTCGAGCCTTGGTGGAGTTGGCCAGATCTTTGGAAGTAGAGTTGGGTAAAACTCACTAGATAACAATGAGTAGGGTACCAAACCCTGCAGATCCTTTAAGGGTTGCCTACCGCAGAATGCTGAGAAAGGAGGATAGAACATCTACTAGCAAAGCTACTTACACTTGTCATACTTGTGGCAAGAAAGGGAACTTTGCCCGATATTATCGGGAGGGTGCTCAGAAGACAAAGAAAGCTATGTCAGGAGCAGTTGAGGACTCTAGTTCAAAGGAAACGGTGTTCAAAATGCCGAACTCCTCAAAATCTGGGTACCGTAAGTGGTATAACAAGGTTAGGACTTCGGGTCTAGTCTTTTATTCTGGCGCTTCCAGGGCAACTACAGGCCGAACCCCGGGCGCATGCTATAACTGTGGAAAGCCGGGACACTATGCCCGGGATTGTCGGAGTGGACGCCCAATGTCCGAGAAGAAGCCGGGAGCAACATATGAGGAGAAGGGCAAGGCGGTGGAGTCCACCGCATCACACTATACTCCGGCCCACCCGAGAGTGTACATCCTTGTCCAGTAGGAGGCCATGAGGCCGACTGTCGAGATGACATGTATGGTTTAATTGATAGCAGTTTTGCTTTTTATACTTGTTATCTTATGCGTGTTAGCTTAGGACTGCCGAGTGGGACCGAAGGTTTTGAGATCTACAGTGATGCTTCGGGCAGTGGCTTGGGTTGTGTTCTACTACAACATGGGAGTGTAATAGCTTATGGCTCGCGCCAGCTGAGGGAGTTAGCAGTCGTGATATTTGCTCTGAAGTTGTGGAGGCACTACCTGTACGAGGTGAAGGTCGATATCTATACCAACCACAAGAGACTGAAATACTTGTTGGATCAAAAAGATCTAAACATGCGGCAACAAAGATGGATGGAGTTCCTGGGGGACTACACATTCAAGATTCACTATGTGCCTGGGAAAGGCATTGTAGTTGCGGATGCGTTGAGTCATCGGGCCCCTGCGCGGGCCAACTGGTTGTCGGTTCATGACAAGCGTTTAATTCGGGAGTTGGAGGCATTAGAGATCTCTTGTGTTGACAAGCAGACTAGTGTCGAAGAACAATTGAACTAGACAGAAGTTCGGTATGACCTGGCTGATCGGATTCGACAGGCTCTGGATCTGGATAGCAACATGAAGCAAATCTTGGATGAGACTTTGGATGGGTCAAATTCCCAATTTGATGTTGTTGATGGACTGTTATGGAAGGACAGTCGTCTGTGCGTCCCAAATGTGGGTAAGCTGCGGGAGGAATTGATGTACGAGGCTCATCATACCAAGTAATTGATTCACCCAGGGAGCACGAAAATGTATTGTGTTATAAAAGTTGTTTTGGTGACCAGGACTTAAGAAGGGCGTGGCACTTTATGTGGCGAAATGTCAGACGTGCGCTTTGGTAAAGGCAGAGTTCCAGAAGCCCGGAGGTTTCTGTTGGGTCCGGCGTTCCTTCACTTGACCCGTGGCGCTTTGCTACTTATTTAAGAAATTAAGTAGTGCCCTCTCCAACAGTCCGGGCTTTTGGTGCAGTTGGGTATGCGCTTGATCCTTCAATTGGTATTAGAGGAGGTCACGGGTTCAAGACCGGGGGGCACTATTAAATCCTGATTTTCCCTTCTACTTGTGTGGGTCTGGCGGGTCTGGAAAACCGTGGACATGTGGTAACCCCACCTCTGAGCCATTTGGGCCATGTGGTAACCCCACCTCTGAGCCGACGGGTTGTGCTGAATGCCGGGGGGGATTGTTGGGTCCGGCGTTCCTTCACTTGACCCGTGGCGCTTTGCTACTTATTTAAGAAATTAAGTAGTGCCATCTCCAACAGTCCGGGCTTTTGGTGCAGTTGGGTATGCGCTTGATCCTTCAATTGGTATCAGAGGAGGTCACGGGTTCAAGACTGGGGGGCGCTATTAAATCCTGATTTTTCCCTTCTACCTGTGTGGGTCTGGCGGGTCTGGCAAACTGTGGACATGTGGTAACCCCACCTCTGAGCCATGTGGGCAATGTGGTAACCCCACCTATGAGCCGATGGGTTGTGCTGGATGCCGGGGGGGATTGTTGGGTCCGGCGTTCCTTCACTTGACCCGTGGTGCTTTGCTACTTATTTAAGAAATTAAGTAGCGCCCTCTCCAACAGTCCGGGCTTTTAGTGCAGTTGGGTATGCACTTGATCCTTCAATTGGTATCAGAGGAGGTCACGGGTTCAAGACCGTGGGGCGCTATTAAATCCTGATTTTTCCCTTCTACCTGTGTGGGTCTGGCGGGTCTGGCAAACCGTGGACATGTGGTAACCTTACCTCTGAGCCATGTGGGTCATGTGGTAACCACACCTCTGAGTCGACGGGTTGTGCTGGACGCCGGGGGGGGATTGTTGGGTCTGGCGTTCCTTCACTTGACCCGTGGCGCTTTGCTACTTATTTAAGAAATTAAGTAGCGCCCTCTCCAACAGTCCGGGCTTTTGGTGCAGTTGGGTATGCGCTTGATCCTTCAGTTTCTTGTAGTCCTTGCCTATCCCGGAGTGGAAGTTCGACGATATTTTTATGGATTGTGTGCATGGTTTGCCAAGATCGCAGAAATGGAAACGACGTCAGCTGGGTGATCGTAGATCAATTGATGTAGGTGTCACACTTCACTCCGAATAGGAAGGATGATTCGGTGGATAAACTGGAGAAACTCTATGTGGATAACAATGTTCGACTGCACGGTGTGCCCCGCAGCATCGTGAGCGACTGAGATGGACGGTTCACGTCCAATGACTGGAGGTTGTTGCAACAAATGTTGGGAATCAAGCTGAGTTTCAGCACGGCCTTTCATCCACAGCCGGATGGTCAGACTGAGAGGGTCAACTGGACGATGGAGGACATGCTTTGTATGTGCGCCCTGGATTTCGGGAAGTAGTGGGAAGATCACTTGTACTTGGTGGAATTTGCGTATAACAATAGATACCAAGCGAGCATTCAAATAGCGCCCTTCGAGGCCCTATATGGTAGAAAATGTCGCACGCTGTTATCGTGGTTGGAAACGGGTGAGTCGAGACTGTACAAACGATAAGAGGTGGAAGACGCCACTTCGTTGGTACGAACTATTTGAGAACGACTGTTGATCGCTCAGGACAGGTAGGCTAAATACTAATGCCAAGCATCAGAACGTTGAGTTCGCTGTTGACGACTGGGTGCACTTGAAGATTAAACCGTTCAAGGGTGTTTCACGGGTACGATGCTTGAAGAAGCTGAGTCCGAGGTACCCTAGACCGTTTGAGATCCTGGAGCGAATTGGTGAAGCAGCTTATCGACTGAAGCTATCAGTGGAATTGAGTGGTCTACACAACGTATTACATATTTCGGTGTTGTGGAAGGTAGTGCAAGAGCTTTCGCAAGTTATTGCGATTGATCAGATATCGGATGTTGTTGGGTTGGCAACAAAGGTCAAGCCCGTTCGCTTTAAGGACATCAGGATGGACAAGATCCGTTGGGACAACTGCGGTCGGGAGGAGCTCTCGTAGGAGCGAGAGTAGACCATGCTTGAGGAGTACCCCGAGTTATTCCACTCAGGTACCTTTTTTGTTTTGTGCACCTTTTCCTTTCTGTAATTTCGGGACAAAATTCTTTTAAGAGGGAGATATTTGTAACGCCCTGAAACTCAAAAGAGGAACGGGCAGCGTTTGATCCAAGTTTGGTGCTTGGTATGGTGCACACGGTCTGGGACACGGGCATGTCCCGGGGCCATGTCGTGCTCAGGTTAGGCGATTTTTTCCATATGGTCGATGAGGTGCGATCGACGATCGTTGAGGGCTGGGAACACGGCCTTGGACACGGGCATGTTCCAGGGCATGGCTGGCACACGGCCTGGGACACGGGCGTGTCCAGGGCGTGTTTGGAACACGTCCTGTGACACGGGTGTGTCACATGGCCGTATCCTCTTCTGGATGTTTTGGTTCTATTTAAATGAGGAACACGTCTGGCAACACGGGTGTGTACTGTCTGACACGGGCGTGTCAATTGTGATGCGGGCGTGTCTAAGCCCATGTTCCGTTCAGGACGTGACGGTTTCAGCGCCGATTGAGGCACACGGCCCATGACATGGGCGTGTCCATGAGTGACACGGGCGTGTCCATGGGTGACACGGGCGTGTCACAAGTCGTGTACTATTTTGGATTTCCTGGTCTATGACGAGTGTGGAACACGGCCTTGGACACAGGCGTGTCGCAAGCCGTGTTTGGCCCAGAAATGTTATTTTTAGGGCGAATTGTGGCCATTCGTTTCTTTCAAAAGGGATCCAAGGGACCAGGCTGGTCCTAGATGGGTTTAAGGCTGGGAATGGGGTTTTCAAACCCTCATTTCACTTGAAGCATTCTCTTTCTAAGGCCTAGAGAGAGGGGAGAGCAAGGACGAAGGAGAAAGTCAACTTCGGCTGCCGGTGGAGCTTCGGAGCTCCGATTCTCGATCCGAGTCCAAATCTGCGAAGGCGAGGCTGATACGGTGCTTTCCATCCGACTAGATCTTCATGGAGCCAAAGAGAAATGCTAGGGTAATGATTCTCTTCTTGGACATGTGAAGTCCTCTTTCCTTTTTTGCATAGGAAGCCCACTCTCGCGAGTATGCGGTGAATGCGAGGTATTCCTTCGGGTAGACATGAATAGTCCCCGTTGTTTTGCATATAGAGCCTGGAATCGAAGTACGGACATAGACATGGTGTGTGAAACCTACCCAGACAAGTTGGTCTGGATCGGTGATGTTTCATTATGCATGAATAGCCGGAGAAGACTCTGTGTCGATGATTGTTTTTGGGTTTTCTACGTGGTAGATTGCAGTAGGGAGTCTTGGGGACTAACCCCAAGGTGCACCCGGAAATCTGTGCGGAAGCGAAGTTCTGCTGTTTTGGTAGCCTGGGAGCCAGCCTAGTACATAGCAGGGCTATGTACCATTGTATGATCGATAGATTGGGACTGGGGGAAACTTGGCCCGCGTCGAAGGCCAAATGGCCGTGGCGGGGTGAGCAATGGGCTGGTGGAACCCTACCTACTCAATCTGCTTCGGTTAAAGCAACCTAAGCTACATGGGACTTACTGATAATTTGGAGAACGAGTCTAGGCTGCGGCTGAAAGGACTAAATGCTCACGAGGTTTGCCGTCCTGGGGGCGGTGGTGGAGCCGTGGAACGGACCGGGTTCAGACCGACTTCACTGAGTAAGTGCCCTGAGAGCACGGGGTGTGTGGCTGTACGGGCCTGCACTTGTGGTGTATTGTGCAAATGTTGTACTTTCACTTAAATCGTTGGATTTTATCGATGCATTGCAGGGAAGGAGCACCGCCACCCCAAGAAAGGGGTGGGGTCGTTATAATTTGGTCAGCTTTAGCTGACCGTTGCTTTGTTTGCCACCGTTACGGTGGATTGTTGCTTGCAGGTGTTGCGGAGCCTATTGGCAAGTAGCGGGCTGAAGCCCTGGTTGCTGAGCCAGCCCTCGAAGGCCATGTGAATGTTTACTTGTTATATTCATGTGTGACCGGCATGCGTGCTGATGTTTGGAAGACACTGTTTATTTAAGTAAACCCTTGTAAGGCCAAAAGGCCAAGTACTTTGTGTATTTTGTACGCTCATTCCTCATTTGGGTTGTTAGTGGACATTCATGCTGTTTGCTTGGGTTCTGATCTTTGCAACTTATAAATTGCTTCCGCTAGAATGTACTCTATGTAGGACGTTGTTTTTTTTGAAAGGATGGTTTCATTTAGTAACCCACCGGTCAGTCTGTGGTATATGACATCGTGCCCCGGCCGGACCTACTGTTATATGTTATGTGACAGATATGGGTGTTACAATAAAGGCGTGACAGAGGTTGGTGGGGAGGCCTATTTATAAAGGGGGAAATTTGGGGCCAAACCGGCTGGCCTACCCAGCTCGCCTACCCTAGCTCGCTTACCCTAGCTCGCATACCCCGGCTCGCCGGCTCCAGCTCACCGATCGCCGCGAACTAACCCTGCACTATGGCGAGACGAGATTGATGGGACGTTTATTGCAGGGGTCGTCTTCCTCCTTTGGCTCGCTCCGGGACATAGGCGTTTTCCTGCTGGTTGGGCGCTGGTGGCTCGTGGTGGTTGGAAGATGACTTGAGGGAGGAGACCGGCAGAGCTATCACCTGAGGAAGAAAATAGTCGGGAGCAGAAAAGTGAAGAATGAGGAGGCCATGGGGCTCCTTTTATAGCCTCTAGGAGAGGTTCATGGCGGGTCCCACCACTAATGTAGTGAGTTAATGGGTGGTTATCCACCAGATCGGACGGCGAGAAGAGCCCACCACGATCGGACGGCGGGTAGGCCGTCCACGATGATGGGGTGCCTGGCTGGTGGAGGCGGAGGCCGACGGCCCGGAGGCAGCCCGACCGGCGGCTAGGCTGGAGGCGGCCTGGTCGGCGGCTAGGCCAGCAGGCCGGCGGCTTGGTCGCGGCCTGCGGCAGTTCGGCCGGCCTGGCCGCGAGTCCGGCGAGCGGCCAAGCGGCTTGGCTGCGGCCTGCGGTAGCAAGGCCGGCCTGGCGGCAAGGCCAGCCTGACGGCCTGACCGCGGCCTGCGGCGACGGCCAGTCCGGCGGCGGCAGAGGCCAGTCATTGGGGGGGGGGGGGGGTGGAGTTGACTTAGTCAACCTCATGATCCCATTTGGGGAGGAGATCATGGAGGAGTTTTCTCTATAAATAATAGTGTAATCTATCGGTAACTATAATGTGAAAAATATGACATTAATTGATTCATATATCAAATACATATTTTTATATTAATTTATCGAATAAATTAGTATTTCGTTATTTTCGCTCACGCTAAGAAAAATTTTTACGTTCTCCAATTGGTTTATATAATTAAATATGAAAGGATTTTTTTAAGTTTATATTTTTTATAATACATTCTAGGCAAAATTATCAAATTGGTCCTTAAATTTTGGGGCCTTTTTCAAATCAGTCCCTAAACTTTCAAATGATTCAAATAGGTCCCTAAACTATTAAAACCACTTCAAAGTAATCCCAAAGGATTTTATAATATCTTATTTTTGTAATATATTATTTACTCCTCCCCCCACTTCTCATTTCCTCCGCCTAATACCAGTTGCTGTGAAAAGACGGTCCTGATCGCCGATCTTCCCAACCCTGTACAAGGCCTCGCAGTTCTTCTCGTCGGAGCTCATCCATCCTCCCTGTCGGTGACATTATTGAAATGGTAAATTTCCTTCATTTCTCTCGTTGTCTTCTATTTCCCCGGTCGGTATTTTAGGGTATTTGTTCTGCTCGCCGGATTTTGTTTTAGGGTTTTGTTTTAGGATTTTGCTTACAAGACATATTTCGCTCTAAAACAGATACAGTTAATGTGAAAATTGTTTTGTGACAGCTTATATTCGACTGTTTGAGTAAATTAAAATGTTTTATTTTTTATAATTTTATAATCATTTTTTTTAGAATTATCTAATATTAGTAATATTGCAGTGAAATGAAAATTTAATTAAATAAGAAAAAAAAATGAAAAATTACTTTGGAATTATTTTGAAGTGGTTTTAATAGTTTAGGGACCTATTTGAATCATTTGAAAGTTTAGGGACTGATTTGAAAAAAAGCTCAAAATTTAGTGACCAATTTGATAATTTTGCCTACATTCTACCACAAGCTTTTTTTATTAAAACATTTCTTAGAAAGAAATTAATCAATAATATTATATATACATACCGGCCGGGCTGGGCTTGGACTGGGCTGGTCGGGCCTGGACTTTTTTCCAATCGGGCTTGACCCGGGCCCATCTTGAGCCGGTTCGGGCTCCCTCTCAAAGAGGGGGGCCAATAAAGCCCTTCAGGTCGGGCCGGCCTGATTTCCCAACAAGTGGGATTTTAATCCCGTCTAACAAGCGGGATTTTAATCCCGTCTAACAAGCGGGATTAAAACCATCCCGCATAGCCTGGTGTCGGGCCCAAGCTAGGCCCGGTGCCCGGCCTTTGCCAGGCCCGGGGCTCAGGCTTTGCCCGGGCCGGGTCGGGCCGGGCCGAGCACTGGGCCAGGCAAAAAGCTAATATGGGGGCCTGGTAAGGCCCCCAAGCCCGGTCATGGCCTGGGCCGGGCCTAGCCAGGCTTTTTTCGGGCCGGGTCCGGACTTTTTGAACACAAACTTGTAATACTTGTAGTTTAAATTAAATAGAAAATATATAAAAAGACATACAATTATAACGGATGTCTCAAATATTTTCTTTAGCATTGATTTTCAATTCGCAGATAAGTTTGAGTAACTGATCCGTGAAAGCGAGAATCAAACCGAATTGTCAGTTTTAATATTATGCGAGGCAGACCCCTACTGAACTTATTTGAAACCACTCGTCTCTGATCTAGTGATATCCGGTTCTCGGTAATTCGATTATTTTTGCACACGACTAATTAAAATGTTAAAGGATTGTCCCATCACTCCAAATCATACGATCATATTCAGAGTGTAGGTGGGCCTAGTATTTATACATGGTTTAGCTGTCATATATATACAAAACAAAATATTATGTGATTGTTATTAGCACTACAGTTTTGATTAGTCGCACAACGTTTTCTCCTAATTTCTCACGTCTTTTGGAAATATGCTTTGTTCATGCATTTTTAGGAAAAATGTTCAACACGAAAGTTGTAGATATCGACGATATATACAACTTTAGTGTTGAACACTTTTCCTAAAAATGCATGTACAAAACGTATTTGTAAAAGGCGAGAAATCTGGGTGTATTTTCCAAAATACGTCTTGTACATGCATTTTTAGGAAAAGTGTTCAACACAAAAGTTGTAGATCTCGACGAGATCTACAACTTTTGTGTTGAACACTTTTCCTAAAAATACATGTACAAGACGTACTTTGAAAAGACACGTGAAATTAGGAGAAAACGTTGTGCGACTAGTCAAAACTGTAATGCTAATAACAATCACCAAATATTTGTTGAGGTATATTTATATATGTGTGAATGGGCTCCTTAACGAGTCAATTAGGATCCAATAGGAATCCAAACCCGAGTCGGGGATTTAGGGTTTCACCTATAAATACCATAGCTAGGGGCAACGAGGAGACCGTTCCAAACTAGACGGTCACGCGGATACTTCGAGCACTCTAACATTCTCGAAGTAATTTTCGTTGTCCCTAGCCGTGCTCCCGCCGCTCTCCCGTGACCGAGTCCCGCTCCTAACCCCATCGGCGTCGTTCGCGATTTTCTCCATCGCAGCCTTCATCGTTGCAGTAGATCGGGATCAGATTGATGAAGAAGATCGAAGTTCTGTTTTCTTTCACCGTTGCTTAAGTGTTTTCCTGCGCCGATCGAGTTCGGGAATAGGTCATCAGCCGCCTGTAGTCGCCGATTGCGAAAGTAGGAGCTTTCCCCGTCGCCGATTGCCGACCGCGTAGGAGATGCGGCCGATCGCGAAGGAGTTAATCCCGCTCGGGATTTCTTGTGCCGTTTTCCATCGTGGTTTCCAGGGCCGATTATTGCTGTCGCCAGTCGCCGCAAGGAGGAATTCCTTTAGGTCGTTTTTCTCGATCTTTCCGCCACCGCCGTTGCATAGATCTGCCTGGAAGGAAAGCTTCTCATCGCCACTCTCTGGATCTGCGTTTTTCCTGCCCTTGCAGAATATATTACCGCTGCAATTCTCAGTTAAAGATTTTGGGAAAAACCTTGCAGTTATTGAATTGATATCCTGGTTATCTGAACCAAGACTATCAATCAAGGATCACTTGTGAAACTTCAGATTTGGAACAGGGAATAATTCTGGTGCGACTTCAGTTGTTTGCTGACTGATATCTAGTCTTTGGCGACTGTGCTCAGCCGAAGTGGAGGAGCAAAACCTCTTTCTTGGATTGGATCAGAAGAACTCATCGTCTCTGCGGCTCAGGTGATCTCTTTCTGGTATTTTCTGCTTGTGATTTAGATTGCTAGTAGTATACTATCGTTTGGAAGGAGACACGCAATGTCAAAGGCGATCGATCACTCTTCTCCTGTGCCGATTATCAAATTGGAGAAATTCTCCAACGCCGAGTTCAACGCCTGGAAGCGCAACACTCAGTTCGGCATGAAGTACCTGAACATCTTCTACACAGTGCAGACTTTTTTTGAGGACTTCAAAGGAAGCAAAGATGAAGATCAGTGGGTCAACGGCGAGGATTTCTACAGAGACTACATCCTGAATTGCCTCTCCAACAGGCTTGCAGAGACGTACGACAAAATGCAAAGGGCCAAGGAGATCTGGGAAGCCTTAGAGGAGTAATTCAAGGAGGAGGAGAACATGTCCAAGACACACCTGGTGGACAAGTTCATGACATTCACCTTCACTGAGGAAAGGGAAATCCTGCCACAGGTTGCTGAGTTCAAAAATCTGGTGGACAAGCTCAATAGTGAGAACATCCCTCTGCCAGATGGATTTGTTGCATGGGCAATTATTTTCATGTTTCCCTCGGCCTGGTATTCCTTTAAGACTGAGATGTACCAGAAGAAGTCGCAGGTGAGTCTTAAAGACCTCAAGCGCTTCATCTGCATTGAGGATGAGAACCGGACTAGGCACGCTATAGAGACGATCAGCAAGCAGTCCTCTACTGCTAACATGATCACGCATCCTAAGCGAAAGCCTAAGCCTGGGAAGACTCGCCCACCGACCAGTGCATCCGCAGTTGCTGCCACCAGCAAACAGATAAAGAAGAAATTCAAAGGCAAGTGCTACAACTGCAATAAGTGGGGTCACTGCGCTTCCGAGTGCCGACAGCCCAAACGGGGCGACACCAACAAACCAAGGACTGAAAATCAAGCCAACATGATTTTTCAGACTGCGCGTACCGTCTTTGTTGCCATGGTCGGTAACGGGACGGCCAGTTCAGAGTGGTGGCTCGACTCAGGTGCTACCTTCCACGTCTGCAACAATCCAAAGCTTCTGGAGGATGTAAAAGAGGTGGAAGAGACTGTCAATGTTGCGAATGGAGCTGAAGCTGACAAGCTGAAGATCGGCAACGCTACCCTCACTCTCTCCTTAGGTAAGACTCTAACTCTGAAAAATGTTAAATTTATACCGACATTAGCTGCTAATTTAGTTTCGATTAGTCTGTTGTGCGATGCGGGTATGTCTTTTAACATTAATGGTGGTCGGGTAACCTTAATGATTCCCTCACATTACTTTGGTTGCGCTTATGTTATTAACGGGATGTATAAGCTGAGTCTAGCACATGAAGTAGTAAATTAGGTTAGCTCAAATCTGATAGATCCTAAGACTTTACATGCAAGACTAGGACACATCAATTATATAAAACTACTCCTGCTAGCTAGAACTCACAACATACCCCTCGAAACAAAAACCAAATTTGAAAAATGTGAAATTTGTGCTCAAACCAAGATAACTAGAACACCTTTTAGTCATATTTCTAGGAGCACACAATTACTAGAGTTGATACACTCCGACATTTGTGACTACAAAAGTTTTGTCGCACGTGGAGGTCGGAAGTATCTGATAACTTTTATCGACGACTACTCTAAATTCAGTCACATTTATCTTCTTAAACCCAAAGATAAAGCTTTTGAAAAATTTCGTATATTCAAAAATAGGGTTGAAAATCAACTTGACATGAAAATTAAAAGGCTAAGAAGTGATAGAGGAGGAGAATACGTCTCGGGGGAGTTCAGAGATTTCCTTGCCAGCAATGGCATAATCCCTGAAACCACCGCTCCTTATTCCCCATAATCCAACGGCATCGCTAAAAGGAAAAATAGAACTCTAACAGAAATATTGAATTCTATGTTGCTGACTGCTGGCATGCCTGCGGCCTATTGGGGTGAAGCCGTCCTCACGTCAAATCACATTCTTAATAAAGTTCCCCATGCAAAGTTGACTAAGACACCCTATGAGCTTTGGTTTAAGAGGCCTCCTAGATTTGACAATCTAAAGACTCTGGGCTGTATCACTTATGTTAGGATACAAGACTTTAGAAGAGCTAAGATTGGACCCAGGACAAATACATGCGTCTACATAGGATGTGCAGATGATAGTGCTGCAGACAGGTTTCTAGATCTCTCCACAAATACTGTAATAGAATCAAGATACGCTGTCTTCTTTGAGGATAAGTTCCTTAAGGACAAGAACCTGACACTGCCAGGTCTGCCAGCCACTAGTACTGAGCCTTTAGTTGAGCAAGGACAACGTAACTCTGACACTGAGCCTGTAGACACGAGTGGTTTAGATACTAGAAGGCTATCTAGTAGAGAGAAAATGCCTAAAAAGCTTCGGTACAGACTTCGTGACTTACCAAGTTGAAGCTGATCCATCCACTTATAAGGAAGCGATGCGATCTAGAGACTCTCTATTATGGAAAGAAGCCATATACGAAGAGATGAACTCTCTCATGCAGAACAATACATGGACTTTGGTCGATTTGCCAAAAGGGGCTAAAACAATTGATAATAAGTGGGTTCTGAGGAAGAAGCTAAATCCTGATGGAAGTATCGCTAAATACAAATCACATCTAGTTGTCAAAGGTTTCACTTAAGTGAGTGGTGTAGACTACATTGATATATACTCACATGTATGTCACTATATGATAATTAGGATTCTTCTCGCACTAGCATCTATTGAACACTACACTGTTCATCAGATGGATGTCAAGACTGCATTTCTTAATGGAGATCTGACTGAGGATATCTACATGCACCAGCCTGAAGGATTCATCATAGAAGGTCTAGATACTAAGGTCTGTAAGTTGATTAAGTCACTATACGTACTGAAACAGGCACCTAAAATGTGGCATGAAAAATTTAACACTTGTGTAAAAGGCTTGGGTTTCAAATCCAGTCTATCAGATAAATGTCTGTACGTAAGAACAAGTGCAAATAAAGTAGTCATCATATGCTTGTACGTTGATGACATGTTAATTCTGGGCACTGATCAGTCTGAGGTAAAAGACGTGAAAGTTGCCTTGACGACACAATTTAGCATGAAAGACCTAGGTCAGGTGAAAACCATCCTAGGAATGGAAGTGAACTTCACAAAAAAGGGTATTACCCTGAGTCAGAGTCACTACATTAGGAATCTACTGGAAAAGTGGGGTTATGATAAGAGCAAAAAGGCTGAGACTTCATACGATTATAACAGTAGACTGAAACCAAATGAAGGTTCAGCTATCAGACAGTTAGATTATTCCAAACTTATAGAAAGTCTCATGTACTCTACTACCTGCACTAAACCTGACATAGCCTTTATGGTTAGCATGTTGAGTAGATTCACCAGTAACCCTGGAAAGGACCACTAAGATGCCTTAGACAGGCTAATGAGATACTTAAAGTATACTGAGAAATATTCTTTATGTTACAGTGGGCATGCTTCAGTGCTTGAAGGGTATTCCGACGCATCTTGGTGCTCGGAAATAGCTGATTGTCGATCCACTAGTGGCTTTGTGTTTACACTAGGAGGAGTTGTAGTAGCTTGGAAGTCTAAGAGGCAAACGTGCATTGCACTATCCTCTATGGAATCAGAACTCTATGCTATCGCTTCAGCTGGATAAGAAGTAGAGTGGATAAGAGATCTGATATTGGACATTCCAATGACGAGTCTAAAAATGAACTCTATTTCGATTTATTACGACAATCAAGCCACAAAGACCATTGCTACAAATACGTATTTCAATGGAAATCGAAGACAACTAAGGATGAAACATGCCTGGTTGACCTATCTCACCAGTCAGAGGATAATCTCCCTATTGGACGTGAGATCAAAAGATAATGTAGCAGATGTCCTTACTAAGAGCTTATGTAAGGTTCTCACATCTAAAACATCGGGGGAGATGAGATTAACGTCCATTTAGGAGGACTTAATACCTAGTTTATGTTTTTAATCTAAGAACCGTTGTCTTGCTTACATTCAAGCATCTACGTTGAGCACACTAAAGTGTTTCAGATGTTATCTGATGAAAGCTAGAGGTGAGATAGTTGTCAGTCATTCCAAACTTGATGACTTACGTAATTATTCTTTGTCAAAGGCTGAATTGGGTATCATTCCAAAAAGGAATACTGAGATTGCTGATATGTGCCCTGATATTATGATTATTAGTTATATCATTCCAAACTTGATGATATAATAGTCACAGCTTGTTGTATCATTCCAAACTTGATGATATAGCACAATTGTGAAACGTTAATAATAATCTTAATAATCGAAGGAACATGGTTTGATTCTATGAAATCAATTAGTCTAATTTTGTGTAAATTAGATAGAGATGCTGCTTTGAGATTCTTTCCTCCCAGTTAAAAGTATTAAGTTCACCCGCTGTTAGAACTAATCACTTCATTTCTGCAAATGTTTGAATTCATAGAGATTTGTCTCATGACATTCT
Source organism: Platanthera zijinensis (assembly GCA_039513925.1). Taxonomy (NCBI): domain Eukaryota; kingdom Viridiplantae; phylum Streptophyta; class Magnoliopsida; order Asparagales; family Orchidaceae; genus Platanthera; species Platanthera zijinensis. Next base: position 17,875,628 of record CM077093.1, on the reverse strand, counting down.
TGTTGTAATTGTTTGCAGACAATATGGAGATTGGAGGAGAGACAGTTGATTTTGACCCAGATGATGATGATCTGTTGTTCGCCTAGATCAATTATCAGTTTGAGCTTTCCAGTTTCTTGTCTTATTTTCATGTTTGAAACATTTGATTTGAGTTTAGCATTTTGTTATCTAAAACTCATATTTATATTTCTGGAAAAACTTTTTTGCTTTGGTCATTATTAACTATTAGATAAGTAGCTCATTTTCTTTGCTAACACTTATATACAATATAGGAGGAGATTGTTGAGGTATATTTATATACGTGTGAATGAGCTCCTTAACGGGTCTGTTAGGATCCGATAGGAATCCAAACCCGAGTCGGGGATTTAGGGTTTCACCTATAAATACCCTAGCTATGGGCAACGAGGAGACCGTTCCAAACTAGACGGTCACGCGGATGCTTCGAGCACTCTAACAATATTATCCTTTTTTTAGAGCACCTCCCGGCCGCCAGTGCATGGATGCTGATCAATATGAATATTCTTAAGCCCAAACAACATCTAGTCAATTTTTTTCTATTTTTTTTATATTACTGTATACAGGAGATCGGGTTTATAATTTATTATCAATCAGAAAGAAGTGGGTAGTTAGGAGCACCAAAGTACGCAAAAGATAATTAAACTATTAAAATATATCGAAATGTTTAGAGGTTTAATTAATAAAGTAGATAAAGAGCAGGTTTCAACAGTTTTATTTTTGTAAGTACATGTGATTAATTAAATAGTTTTAACTTTAGTTACATACACTTTGCCCATAAAGCAGCCAATCAATGTCACGCTCTTTAAAACTGTGACTAAAAAGTTGTAATCATACGATTAATAATCTGACGTTAAACCGTGTACAGCCTCAAATTGAAGTCATTTTCCAAAAAGTTGTTGAAGCTCTCAGAGACGGTTAGTTAATTCGGGGAATTTATATTAACAAATCCAAGAATCACCATCCACATATATATGCAGCACGCGGTTAATTTTAGTCCATCAAATTTGATGGGGTCAAATCCCTTTTATAATTTATTTGGAATACGATTAGTCCACTGCCCTCATGATCTCACCATCTAAATGAGGATCATGGGGTAACCGTCGCGCCCGCGATCGGCGCGGGCAATCGCGCACGATCCGCACCCGCGGGATCGTCTTCCCCGAATCATCTGGGGGCTGACCGTCAGTGTCGGCCCCTCCCTCCCGCAGTCGGCGGGCCGGCTCATGCCGGCCCGGAGTGCTCCCATCGGCCACCCCGGCAAGTGGGGGGGTCTTCCCTCCCGCAACCGCAGCGGGAGGGGCCAGGCGCGGCCGGCCGCGCTCCGCCTCTTGGCGGGGAAGGCGCGGCAGGCCCCCCACCCCGGCCACGCCTTGCGGTGGGCCGGTGTCGAGCCTCGCGGCCGGCGCCGCGCTTGGTGGCCGGTGTCGGGGCCGTGCCCGGCGCCCTCCGCCGTGGTCTCCCCTGGAGCGCCGCCCGGGTGCGGCCGGCCAGCCCTCGTCGCCCGCCGGCCGATGTCGTGTCGGCGGCCTACCGGCACTGCCAGGGCCGACCACACATTAGGCGGCGGTTGGCCGCCACCTCTTGCCCTCTTTGGGCGTCTTCCCCGCCGTTCAATCGTTCTACCACGATAGTGGATGTCCGATGCGCTGGTAACCACCCGCGTAACCACCTCCGGTAATGTGGGAACATGTTTTAGTGGGGGCTTGCATTTAGTAAAATTAAATATGCGATTAATATTCTCCCAAAACTATACTCATAATTATGATATTGGTGGTTACGGTGTATAGATAGCCACATAACTACCGTAACCACCTCCTGGAGGCTATAAAAAGGCCCTCAGGACTTCTCATTTTTCATCTTTTCTCTCCCATGCATTCTTCCTCCTCAAGCTAGAGCTCTGTCTGATACATCCTTCGAGCCACCTTTGAGCCACCTTCAAGCCACTGCTCCACCGCTAGAATTCTCCTACGAGACTCCTCTCCGCCAGGGATTCGCCTAAATCCATGAGTGTGCAGTAAGAGGGAAAACCCTACAATAGTAAGCCCTCGTTCGTGCGCATCGCCAAAGCCACAAACCTCGCACGGAGCATCCTGTTGCCCTTCGTAAGTGTTGAAGCCAAAACTTGACCTCAACGAGAGTTCAGACCTGAGGGTATAGCTTGCACTTACTTACCCCAAACTTGGGCTCCTAACCAGCCACTCGGAATTAGAAAACTGATCTTGGGCTGCAGCGTGGAGGTCTCACCACACAACCGGAAGATCTCTATAGTGCTTCCCCTCCTGAGCCAAAAGCTGAGTTGGGCACCTTGGAGGGCTTACGCAGCCAAACCAAAATGACCCAAGGAGGAAGAAGCCAAAAATGAACTGGATCCCCTCCAAAGGTGCCCACAAGGTCTATTTATAGATTCCTAAACTTGGTCTGCCAACAGCGTGACTCTGCTGTCCCATTTTGTTATATGCAGCCCAATTAGGTCTGCCAACAGCGTAACTCCGCTATTTTGAAAGGCTATTTGCAGACTTTCAAGGGCATCTAGGTAACTTACCTCTTGACCCACTGGGCGAGTGGTCCATGAAGGCACAACTCTCCTGAAGAAGCGAATGCTGGGGTGAACCGGGCATTTGCCCCCACAACTCCTCAAAGTGCGAGTGTGGAATTCGCATGTCATTCGCCTGATTTTACGAGAGCCTTTCCGCCTTTGGCGAAAGCCCTTCCGCCTGTTTTGGCGAAAGCTCTTTGTACTCTCTGGGCGAGTGCGGGTCTGCCTGCCCAACTCGCCTGCATTGACTAGCTTGAACCTGAGGGTCCTTGGCTTCGTCAGGGGGTCCCACTCAGCTATTACGGGATTGTAAACAATCCCCGCTCTTTTCGAGCTAGTTCTACGCTTGGAAATAAGTGTCCAACCACCGGTATTCGGTGAGTGATAACTGACCCGGAAGGGAATATTTGGTGGGTCCCTTCATGACTTTATATATATCCCAGGACCTGGACTTATCATGATATCGTTTGCTCATCCACTGCTCATCCCCTGAGCTCTCGCCGCTCCAACGATGTTTGCCAAACTGACCTCAAAGCCGTTCTCGCAAGAGCTGCTGGATCGCCTCGTCGTCGCGCAAGAGAAAACCAACTCCAAGTCTTCCAGATATGCCCCAAGGCTATCATCCAAGAGGCCTGCAGATTCACCAAACCGGCCGAGAAGGGCCAAGACAATTCGACGGAACCTCACAGTTGGTGAGTCCGCCTCTCCGACCCCAACCCCTCACCGCGAGAACCTCACCCGCTTGCCGGAGGTATTTTACTTACCCCCGTCCTGCCGATAACCCAAAAAAGCTTGTTATACTGAGGAATTGGTCCCTTCGCAGGGACCACTAACGGAAAGCGATGTTGGGGTCCCCCTGGCAAATGCTGAGGCGTCCCGGCCCTCCGATAGGAATGAACAGCTGGTCCAGGAGACCTCCCCTCAAGTTCCATAGGCTGAACCCCCACTCTCTTCTGGTAATCGACTTTTTACCTTCTCGCGTTCCTTAGTTCATGTCCTGCTCACATTATTCCTTGCAGGCACTCCCTTCAAAACTACGGGCCTAGTCAGTCCAGTGCCCCGGATTCCGGCTATCGAGAACCTTAATGACCTCCCGCCAAGTTCTCGGCCCTTGACCAAGATGGTCACCGACAATTCCCAACTAACCAAGATCCATGCCTCGGGGCAAGCGTCGTTCCATCCGAGACCGGGGAAATCACGCCAGTCCTTCTCTGAGAGTCCCTTCGAGGGGATACCTGGTCCTTCTTGCCAGAAACCAGGTGAAGGCACCATCGACGTGCCAGGTAAATAAGGACGCATTTCCCCTTTTCGCTTGAAATCGATCCTACTAAAGGCTGAATTTTCTCGCCAGGTTATCAGGGGGGCCTCGACGACCGAATTTGATGTTGATGAAGAGATATCATCACCCTTGTCTCCTAGAGAGCTTGCGGACTTTCTCGTTGATCCTCGCGATGCCGAGTCAATGAAGGAGCGGATGGTGGAAGTTCTGGGAACGCTCATCTGGGCACAATAGGAGGCCTCTGATCGGGCGGACAAACACCAAGCAGCCACTGAGCGCCAGCTGGGCATCCTTGAGAGGGACTACTCGCACCTTATTAAGGAGATGGAGCAACAGAGAGGCGGGTGCAAGGAGACCTCTCCCAGAAGGAGCATCGCACGTGCGACGAACCAAATGTGATTGGTCCACAAGGAGCTTACCGTCGTGAGCGCATACTGTAAGCCCCCCAACATTTGCCCGGGTTGGGCCGGAGGAGATCTTACTTGCCCAGGACTTCCACCCAATGCTCCTTAAGGAGTATCGACCCACACTACTAAGCACTAGTTAGCCACCTTGTTCAACATGAATCACAACATACACATCACATCATAGAGTATTACGGAAGCATTAACAGGAAGTCACAACAAATATATATATAACAATATATATTTAAGGAAATACAAAAGGTCATAGCCATTGTTTATACACGAAGCCCATTGGCTATAGAAGTACTATAACTAACAACTCCTCTCTCTCTCTCAACTCTGCTCGTGTTGAAGTTGGTGACCGGGCGGTTTGGCGGCCTGTCTTGGTAGATTGAAGACCGCGCGGTCTGGCGGTTTCCCTTCCACAGTTTGGTTGTTGTGCTGTTGATGTCTGGAGTCCGAGCAGTCTAGCGGTTTGTCTCTGACGGCTTGGAGACCGGGCGGTCTAGCGTTCTCCCATGGAGATCTCTCCTTCCTCTCTGGTGGTAGCCGAGCGGTTAGCCCTTCCGTCTAACCGTGCGGCTTGTGTGGGTTGTTTCTGTATAGACCACTTAGTCCTGTAATTTTTTAGTTCCACATCTCTTATTTGTATTCTCTCTTCTCTCCTCCATTCTATAAAAGGGAGGTCATACCTTTGTAATAGATACATTTTTCATATAATAAAATTTTTGTTATACCTCTTCCGGTTTGTTTTTGTTCGTTTCTTACATGGTATCAGAGGACTCGATCTTCTCCTCCTGATTCTGTGTGCCTTCTCTGTCCGTGCGGCTTGCTTCTTCTTCTCGCGACCTGGCCTCGCGACTTGTTTCTTCCGCCTGCTTGTGCCCTATTTGCGCGGCTTCTTTCTCTCCTTGTCATTGCCCTTTGTTCTCCGCGACCTCTTCTTTAGTCGCCGTGACCTGTTGCCGCGACCTGTTTGCCTTGTTCGCCTTGTTTGTCTTCCCACAATCTTTTTCTCTAACCGCGCAGTCTTCTCTTTCTTCTGTTCGTGCGAGCTGCTTTCTAGCCGCTCGACTTCTTCCCCTCTGCTTGGTTCTGTGACTTGGTCATGGCTTTTCTGTCCGCTGGTGTCTGTCATCGTGACCATCGCAGATCTCTTTCTTCTAACCGCTGCAATTTCTCCCTGCTCGCGCGTCTTGTTTCCTAACCGCACTGTTTGTTTCCTAATCGCGCGGCTTCCTATTGTTTTCTCCTATGGCTCTTTCTGATGCTTATACTGCTACCACTCCTGTCTCCAATCCGGCTCCTCCTCTTCCTCCTACTCCTTCCGGGAACCTTGGCACCTTTTCGAAACTTGTTAGCTCCAACTACCCAGATTGGAGCGTCACCTTCATCTTTCTCCTTCGCTCGCAACGCAAATGCCACCATCTTGTTGATGACCCTCCTCCCACCACTTCACCTCTCTTTGATGATTGGGATGCGACTGACGTACTTGTGCATACTTGACTCGCTAACAGCCTCTCTGATGAATGACTCCCCGTCATCCGTCATGATGAGACGGTCAAGGCCGCTTGGCTTCATCTTGTCGCTCTGTACTCCAAGGGGGCTCAGATGTCCCGCATCTATACGTTGTATGCAGACCTCTTTGCCCGTCCTACATTGTCTCCTATTGCTGCCTACCAGCAGGTTCAGGCTCTTGGGGCTGAGATTCTTCAGAATCTCCCCTTTTCTACGGATTTGGCTCAACAACACAAGCATTTCTAGAAGCTTCTTGTTGTGTTTTTTCTGCTCCGGCTTCCTGATACTTATGATATGATCCGCCAGCAAATCTTAGGTGAGGCAGAATCTCCTACCTTAGATGCCACCGCTGCCCGTATCGCTGCTGTCACCTCCCTTCTTCAGTGCCCGCTTCTGCCCACTCCTTCTTCACTGGACAACTATGCTCACCAAACTCAGTGGAGTGGCTCTGGTAGCCGCAGTCACCAGTCTGGCGGATGTGTTCCTTCCCGCTACCTCTGCTCTCACTGTGGCCACATCGACCATACTATAGAACGCTGCTGGACGAAGCATCCCCATCTTCGCCCCTCGGGTGACTCTTCCGCCTTCTCTTCCAAACCGTCTGCCTCTGTGGTCACATCATTAGGTAGTGCCCACGTGGTGACCCAAGGTAAATGGCTTATCGACTCTGGTGCGACTAATCACATGACGGGAAATCCTCAGTGCTTCTCTCTACTCGAACATCATGATCGGTTGCCTCCTGTCCTCGTTACAGATGGTTCTCCCTCCCCGGTTCATGGGTCGGGAGTGGTTCATGTTACTCCGTCTCTTTGCCTAGCGGACACTCTCTATGTGCCTAAATTTCCGTGCAATTTATTGTCAGTTACCTCTTTATGCAAGCAGCTTCAGTGCTCTGTGACGTTTACTCCGACTTCTTGTTCTTTTCAGGATCCGAGCTCCCAACGGACAATTGCTACTGGGACTGAGAGCGGCGGCCTCTACTTCCTCGACAACGTTTCCGCCTTGTCCGCCTTCTCCTCTTCTTCTACAGATCTTCTCCAGTGGCACCTCCGCCTCGGTCATCCTCCTCCACGACTTCTACATCAGCTTCTGCCCCACCTCCCTCCTTCCAGTACTCCTCTCAACTGCGATGCTTGTCAGCTTGGCAAGCATCACCGTTCCTTCTTCCCACTGAAGCAAGGTCGGGGCTCTACCCGTCCGTTTGATCTAGTCCACTCCAATGTATGGGGCCCTGCTCCTACCCTCACCATTGGTCGGGGTAGTTCTTATTTTGTAACTTTTATTGATGATTTTTCTAGATGTATTTGGGTGTATCTCTTACGAGATGGCTCTGAACTTTTGGATGTATGGATCTTTTTTTATCAATTAATTAAAACTCTGTTTGGTGTATGTATTAAAACTTTTCGCTCAGACAATGCTAAAGAATATCTGAGTTATTTGCGTTTACATCTTTCTGTGTGCAACATGACATTATTCATCAGACAAGCTGTGTTTATACCTCCCAGCAAAATCGGGTGGCGGAACGCAAAAACCGTCATCTCCTCGATGTCGCTCGTACCTTGATGACCCAGATGCATGTTCCTCGCTCCTATTGGGACTATATATGTTGTTCTCCTTGCCTGTTACCTCATCAATCGCATTCCCTTCATGGTTCTCCACGGGAAAACCTCATTCTCCATTCTGTATCCGGGCAAGGAGCCCTTCCCTCTCCCTCTCTGAATCTTTGGGTACACTCCCTTTGTGCATGCCCCATATACCACCCGAGATAAGCTCTCCCCTCGCTCCACCAAATGTGTCTTTCTAGGGTACTCCCCAACTCAGAAAGGCTATTGTTGCTTTGACCCCTTGTAACACCTCTACCCGTCAAGAAGAATATAATAGAGGGTCCGGCCGGGGCCCCACACCATATTCCACAAACAGGCGGAAACGCTACGAAATAATATCAAAACCAACGCATCCTAACACAGAGCATTCTAGCGAAAGCTTCACGGTTGAAAACTTGAAGTCAAGAGTAATAAGAACTGTCCACTATAACATAGGAATGTATACAACCAAAATATCTGTCCTTAAGGCCCTACAAATTTCTCTTAACAAGGTGTGGTTTACAGACATCGGCACGCAGGCCGGCCACACATGAATAAGAAGAAACAAAATAAAGCCTTCTAGGGTAGCAACGCAGCTTGGGCTTCAACCCGCTAAGTCCCGCTCGGACCAGCACCTCCTGCACTTGTAAGAACCAATCCACCAAGTAGTGGTAAACAGGGCAACGGCCAGCATTCAGCTGACCAATTATAACGACCCTGCCCCTGGCACGGGACAGCGGAATTCCATCCCTGCAAAGCATGTTTCAACAGTATGTATAGCAACTCACGCAAGACGTGCACGACCGCACAGTCAATACATATCACAAACGCCGGCACGACGACCCGACGCTCCGTGCACTCAGGGCACATTCGGGTGTACCAGAAACACCGGATCCCACCAATGAGCATTTAGTATGGCACGACGGCCCGAGACTCTCATTATGCCGCTGACGAAAGCCCAATGCCTTGGCGCTCTCATGTCCAGCCTACATAACACAGATACGGATCAGCCACCCCCCGTTGCTCAAACCGCCTTGTCACTACCAAGTACATCGTACCTGAGGCCAAAAATAAAGGCGCGGGTCGGTTTCACCTTGCCTGTTCGGCACGAAGCCTCATTTTATATAGTTGTAGCCCAACGGCTCAACACCACGTAAAGTGACAACTCACGGTCACAAGAGTTGAACAAACTCTCATAATTTCCTGGACTTCCTCCAGTACTTCCTGCTGCACCAAACGACAGGTATGCACCACAGATTGCACACAAACAATCAAATACTCGGAGATTCCTCCAAATGCAAACAAGCATCACCAATCCAGACCAGCACGTCCAGATGGGCTTCACACATCATGCCTAGATCCGTACTGCAATTCCAGACTCTAACAAGGGGGACTTCACATATTGATGGAGACTACGACCCACAACATGCGGAGGCAAACAACAACACGGACGCGGAAGACCCCCCTTCGTCTCCACCAAGGGATTTGAGACGCTACAACTTACGCCCGCGGCGCAACACTCCCGATAAATAATTTAGAAGTCGTTATTTATATTGCTCATTGTTTGTGAGCACTTATTTTCGTATTTCAGAACTTTTTACTTTTCTGCTATTGGGCTGCAAATAGCCGAATTTTGATTCAAGCCTATATATAGGCTTGAGTATTGTTTTATTTTGGGTAGAATGAAAGAAATAGAAAAAACCCTGATTTCCCTTCCCCTTGCTAACCCTCTCCCTCTTTCCCTCTAGCCGCCGGCTTCACACAACCCTCCCGCCTTCTTAGCTCTCGGCCGCTTCCCCTCACCGCACCTCAACAAAACCGCCACCTCTCCCAAATCCGAGCCCCCCCCCACCGTTCCTCCATACCTGACGGTCTCCTCTCCCTCTCCTCCAAGACGCCTCTCTTCCTATTCCCGCTCCCGTCTCGGCCTCAACCCGAGCCCCCAGTTCCCGTCCTGGCTTCCACCCGAGAGCCCTAGTTGGTCGGCTACCCTCCCTCCTAGGGGATTTGTGTGGTTGGAGGCTCTTTGAATCGGCTTGATTTGGCGTGACGCGTCTACGACGGAGATCTTCACCTCCTACTCCACGCTTCCGAAGGAACCGTGAACGGGTGATCGAGATTAGATAGTTAGAATCACCTATTCTAACTTGGGTAATGAAACTCCTACCACTTGTGATTTCCCTCTTGATATTCTTGTGGTGGCTAAGCGTTGGTGTAATTTCGGTAGCATTGAATGCGTCGTAATAGCCTCTAATCGATTATCATTTACTTTCTAGCTGATTTAAGTTTGTTTAGGTTTGGCGAACCTCGCTATTTTTGTTGGGGGAGATCTTCCTTGTCTTGATCGTTATTTTGGATTGATCTCCTTTGGTACAACTCGCTCGTCCGGACGCAATATTCGTCCCTTTAGCGTGATCGGATCTTGGCTTATCGTCTTTGTCCTTTCACACCACGGGTGGCTATCCGTATTTTAGTTGTTGCTTGGTTTCACGTTGTGGAAAGTGCGGACGTAGAGTCGGGAGCGGATGTAAGTCAGCTTACCGAGAGGTTATTTTCGTGACTCCATTGATCGCCGGATATCTACTGATATCCCTACGTCAATTTGGTATCAGAGGGAGGTTGAAGTCGATTTCTTAATCGACTCCCGCCTTCCGCGTCGTTGCTTGCTTGTTAGTAGTCAAAATCAAAAAAAAATAGTAATTAAGTGGGTTTTTAATTCAACTAAGTTTGTCTCAAACTTGTGTCTCCGTTTTGCATGCGCACTAGATCAGGGGTGGAGTATTCCCCCACATCTTCCACCATGGTGGATGAACGGGATGATGTTCGTGATCTCACGGAGATTGAGGTGCTCCGACAAGACCTCACGGAGCAAATGATGGCCCTTAGGGAAGCGATTCACGGGATGGGTCTAGCGCAAGGGGGACCACGTAATCCTCCCGCTAACCCTCGGATGGGAGGAAACCACATTCCTTATCCCAACCCTGATCCCAACCCTCCAAATGAGTATATTCAGCGAGCACCGTATGAGTTTGATCTCACTCGAGCCGTTCGAGTCAAACCACCTTCTTACGATGGATTGGGGGACCCCCAAGTCTTCCAGGACTGGATCATGGAGATGGAATGTTATTTTGAGTGATATACGCTGAATGATGCGGATAAGGTGAGGGTAGCACGAATGAAGTTGTTTGGGCGCGCCAAAATATTCTGGCTAAATGAGGAGCGTCGTCTGAGGATAGAGAATGGGGCTTTGCCCATAGGCTGGGACGAAATGAAAGCCAAACTTACCGAGCAGTATGTCCCCACGTACCATCGAATCCAAATGTTCGATGATTTAGCTACCCTTACTCAGGGGAATAGATCGGTCTCAGAGTACATGAGCCTGCTAAAGGACATGATGGTTAGGTGTGACGTTAAAGAGATGCCCGAGGTGACCCTCTCTAGGTTCCGAAAGGGGCTAAACTCCGACATCCAAGGAAAATTACTGCGTTATGGTCACACCGACCTGCACGTCACCTTTAACGCCGCCTTAGATATCGAGAAACATAATATGCTTAAGGGTAAGACGCGTCCGTTTCAGAAGGGAAAGTCCATCTTAGGACCACCTCCCGCGACCACCACAAAAGATAAAGGAAGATACCGATCCCCCGATTCGGCCTCTATTGTGGTAACGACTAGAAATAATAGAAACCCCTCAGGTGAGAGAGTCCCCGTGGGTCGGGTCACCCGGACGAACGTCACTTGTTTCGCGTGCGGTATTTAGGGGCACTACGCTAGTGACTGTCCTACTAAGCCCAAACCGTTAGCCTTGCTAGATTCCACTGGCGGGTCGGACGACCTCACGTTCGAGGTGGGGGAAGAGAGTGATTCGGACGAAATACCTAGTGATATGGAGGATGACTCCCATATGATGGTGATGAGGTGTATCCTGGCGACCCCCAGAGCGTTGGACAATTGGAATAGAACGAATATTTTTTACCTTGAACTTCAAGTGTGGTGAGAAGTGGTGTCGGTTGATTATCGACAGTGGTAGTTGTATGAATGTCATATCCGAGGCTGCAGTGAAGCGTATGTCTCTATCGGCTGAACCCCACCCACACCCATATAAGGTGGCTTGGGTGAACAAGTCGTCCCTCCCGGTGTCGAAACGATGCTTGGTGACCCTTACCATCAAGGCATATTCAGAGAAGATTTGGTGTGACGTCATCCCTATGGATGCCTGTCATGTGTTGTTGGGTCGCCCCTGGTTATATGACCACGACATCACCCATTTTGGTAGGGCAAACACCTATGAGTTCAAGTTCAATGACCGCACCGTCATCTTGAAGCCCGCCCCGCCAAAGGACCCATCGGTCCCCTCCAAGGGTACGGTCGTCCCGGTTGTGAAGAAAGCCTTAAGCTTAATAGGCCGGAAGGAGTTTAAGAGAACCTCTTTCATGGACGGGGTCCTATATGCGCTAGTTTGCCTACAAGCTAGGGAAGAGGTGGTCTCTTTTGAGGGTTTACCCCCGGCATTAAGCGAACTTTTGGGAGAGTTTGTGGATGTGTATCCGGACGAACTTCCGTCCGAGCTACCACCCATGAGAGACATCCAACATGCGATAGACTTTATCCCGGGTTCCTCTTTACCCAACCTTCCCCATTACCGACTAAATCATTCCGCGCACCTAGAGTTACAAGCCCAGATTTCGGATTTATTGCAGAAGGGTTTTATCCGCCATAGCATGAGCCCGTGTGCCGTTCCCGCCTTACTTGCCCCCAAGAAGGACGGTTTGTGGAGGATGTGTGTGGACAGTAGAGCGATTAATAAAATCTCTGTCAAGTATCGCTTTCTCATTCCCCGTTTAGATGATTTGTTAGATATGTTGGCCGGAGCCTCGATCTTCTCCAAGTTGGATCTTCGGAGTGGCTACCATCAGATCCGCATTAGGGAAGGTGACGAGTGGAAGACCGCTTTTAAGTCTAAGGAAGGGCTCTACGAGTGGCTTGTCATGCCGTTTGGGCTTTCTAATGCCCCAGCACTTTCTCAAGGATGATGACCCATATCTTCCAACCCTTTATGGGAAAGTTTATCGTGATATATTTTGATGATATTCTGGTCTTTAGCACGTCCACGATCGACCATGAAACGCATTTGAAGATCATCCTTACCACATTGAGAACGGAGAAATTGTTTGTGAACATTAAGAAGTGTGCGTTCCACGTGTCTTCGGTTGAGTTCCTCGGCTTCATAGTGAGCTCGAAGGGAATCCACGTGGATCCTAGGAAGGTGCAAGCCATTAGAGATTAGCCCGAGCCCGCCAACATTAGGGACGTTCGTAGTTTCCATGGGCTCGCCACATTCTATCGGCGATTTATTAAGGATTTTAGCAGCATTATGGCCCCCATAACCGAGTGCCTGAAAAAAGGTGACTTTATTTGGTCAAGCTCGGCCACTAAGGCGTTTCAATTAATTAAGACGCATATGTCGGAGGGCCCCCTTCTCCGACTACCTGATTTTTCCAAGGTTTTTGAGTTGTCATGTGATGCGTCAGGGGTGGGAATTGGTGGTGTGCTGAGCCAGGAAGGCCACCCCGTGGGGTATTTTAGCGAGAAATTGGCAGGCCCGAAACTCAATTATTCAAATTACGACCGGGAGTTTTACGCAGTCATCTGATGCCTCCAGCATTGGCGACATTATTTGTTGCCTAAAGAATTTGTCATTTTATCCGACCATGAGGCGCTAAGGTTTATTAACTCCCAATCCAAGGTCAGTCCAAGGCACGTCAAGTGGGTCTCCTTCCTCCAGGAGTATACATTCATCATAAAACACCTTAAGGGTACCCTAAACCGCGTGGACGATGCCCTGAGTCGTGTATCATTATTACTAGCCACGCTAGAGGTTAAGGTGATTGGCTTTGACCGAATTAAGGATGAGTATGTCAACTGCCCGGATTTCAAGGATATCTATTTCTCCACCCAAGACAACGAGCCGTCAACCATTACTTCGTTTTATATTCGTGACGGTTATTTGTTCAACCATGCGAGGCTATGCATTCCCCGCTCCTCCCTACGCCACTTTATTGTGTGGGAATCGCATAGTGGAGGGTTAGGGGGACATTTTGGCCGTGACAAGACGATCACGTTAGTGGAGGATAAGTTCTATTGGCCCGGTCTTAAGTCCATGATTAATAAAGTTGTAGGAAGTTGCCGTGTGTGCCAATTGGCTAAGGGGAACAAGACAAATGCGGGGCTCTACACTCCTCTTCCGATTCCTTCTATTCCGTGGTCGGACGTTAGTATGGACTTCGTTCTGGGCCTTCCGGTCACTTTTAGACGTCATGATTCGATATTAGTTGTGGTAGATCGTTTTTCCAAGATGGCCTATTTCATAGCTTGCAATAAAACCAACGACGCATCCCACGTGGCGCAATTATATTTTAAGGAAGTAGTGGGTCACCGCGGCGTTCCGAAATCTATCGTTACGGATAGGGACGTAAAATTTACGAGTTATTTTTGGAAGACCCATTGGCGCATTATGGGCACCAAACTCCTGTTTACTTCAGCTTACCATCCGCAAACGGATGGGCAAACGGAAGTTGTGAATCGAAGTTTGGGCAGTTTATTACGTTGCCTTGTGGGAGACCACAAAGGTACTTGGGACCTAGTCCTTCCCCACGCCCAATTAGCTTACAACAATTCCCGGAATAGGTCTACGGGAATGTCCCCTAACGAGATCATGCACGGTTACAAGGCACCTGTGCCTCTTGACTTAGACCCTTTACCACCGTCATATAAATCAAGTCAATTCGCACAGGATTTTGCGTCTCATATTCATGACTTACACACGCTCATCCGGGAAAGGTTAGTCACTCAATACACGTCTTATCAAGCTTCAGCTAACATACATAAGCGAGCGTCTGTTTTAAAGGTTGACGATCTGGTCATGGTACGTCTAATCCCTGAACGGTTGCCTTCGGGCACCATAAAAAAATTGGCGAACCGGCGAGCGGGACCTTTCCGAATTTTAAAGAAGCTAGGGGAAAATGCGTTTCTGTTAGAGTTACCACACGATTGGGGAATCTCCCCTATTTTTAATGTTTCTGACTTAACACCATATGTTGCTCCGCCACATGAGTTATCTCTCTCTCCGTTTAGTTCCACTGAACAATCTATTGGGACTGGGGGTGAGTGTAATTCTCGATCGCCCTCTTCATTGGTCTCCAACGGCAGTACGTGGTTGGATGATGAAAAAGATTTTCCGCAGTTGTTGCCTAACGCTTTTCCAAGTTTTGCCAGGACACATTACATGTCGGACAGGATTCTTCAAGATGATGTACTATATTCTCCAGATGGTGATGTGCGCCGCTTCTTGATCCGATGGCGCAATCGGCCGGCCTCCGATGATTCTTGGGTTCTTGAGTCGGAGTTGGCCCGGTTGGATGATGCTCTCCTACGCCAGTACCTTCGAGTCAACTCATCGATGATGAGTTCTTTCGGGCGAGGGAGGGTTGATGGAGACTACGGCCCACAACATGCGGAGGCAAACGACAACACGGACGCGGAAGACCCCCCTTCGTCTCCACCAAGGGATTTGAGACGCTACAACTTACGCCCGCGGCGCAACACTCCCGATAAATAATTTAGAAGTCGTTATTTATATTGCTCATTGTTTGGGAGCACTTATTTTCGTATTTCAGAACTTTTTAATTTTCTGCTATTGGGCTGCAAATAGCCGAATTTTGATTCAAGCCTATATATAGGCTTGAGTATTGTTTTATTTTGGGTAGAATGAAAGAAATAGAAAAAACCCTGATTTCCCTTCCCCTTGCTAATTAACCCTCTCCCTCTTTCCCTCTAGCCGCCGGCTTCACACAACCCTCCCGCCTTCTTAGCTCTCGGCCGCTTCCCCTCACCGCACCTCAACAAAACCGCCACCTCTCCCAAATCCGAGCCCCCCCACCGTTCCTCCATACCTGACGGTCTCCTCTCCCTCTCCTCCAAGGCGCCTCTCTTCCTATTCCCGCTCCCATCTCGGCCTCAACCCGAGCCCCAAGTTCCCGTCCCGGCTTCCACCCGAGAGCCCTAGTTGGTCGGCTACCCTCCCTCCTAGGGTATTTGTGTGGTTGGAGGCTCTTTGAATCGGCTTGATTTGGCGTGACGCGTCTACGGCTGAGATCTTCACCTCCTACTCCACGCTTCCGAAGGAACCGTGAACGGGTGATCGAGATTAGATAGTTAGAATCACCTATTCTAACTTGGGTAACGAAACTCCTACCACTTGTGATTTCCCTCTTAATATTCTTGTGGTGGCTAAGCGTTGGTGTAATTTCGGTAGCATTGAATGCGTCGTAATAGCCTCTAATCGATTATCATTTACTTTCTAGCTGATTTAAGTTTGTTTAGGTTTGGCGAACCTCGCTATTTTTGTTGGGGGAGATCTTCCTTGTCTTGATCGTTATTTTGGATTGATCTCCTTTGGTACAACTCGCTCGTCCGGACGCAATATTCATCCCTTTAGCGTGATCGGATCTTGGCTTATCGCCTTTGTCCTTTCACACCACGGGTGGCTATCCGTATTTTAGTTGTTGCTTGGTTTCACGTTGTGGAAAGTGCGGACGTAGAGTCGGGAGCGGATGTAAGTCAGCTTACCGAGAGGTTATTTTCGTGACTCCATTGATCGTCGGATATCTACTGATATCCCTACGTCACATATCTACCCCAAGGGACACCACAACCCACCGCACACTCGCGGGGACGGGTTTTCCCTATGCAAATGCAGGAAAGTAGGACTTCACATGTCCAAGACGGAAATCGTTACCCTTGGAAGTCGCCTCGGAGCCATGGAGAGAATTGAGACAGATGAAAGCCTTCGCAGCAGCCTTGCCTTCGTAAATCCGAACTCGGCTCGCGATTTGGACCACCGCAGCACCACCGGCGGCCAGATTCCTCTTCTTCTTCCTTGCCTTGCTCTCCTCTCTCTCTCTTAACTTTAGAAAGAGAAAGATGAAACTCAAATGAGCTTTCTCCTCTTCAATCCCGGCCTTATCAACCCATGGAAGAGCCCAGACCATTGGATCTTGGTCAAAGAAAATGAACGGCCTTGATCAACCCTGAATTTGATTTCCTGGGCCGAACACGGGTTGTGACACTCCCGTGTCACAAGCCGTGTTCCTGAAGCGGTGCACAACCGACTGAAAATAAACCAAAACACGGGCATTGACACGCCCGTATCAAGCCTGACACACCTGTGTCACCCAGTATACGGCCGTGTACCTTGCCATGTCACCCCTGTAACACGATCTCCAAAATCACCCGAGCAGGACACGGCTAAGGCACACGCCCGTGTCCCTAGCCGTATGCCAAACACGCCCCTATGACACGCCCGTGTCACAGGCCGTGTTCCACACTCGACAATCAGTTCTCGAGTACTCGTCGAGAATAGGGACACGCCCTGGGACACACCCGTGTCCCAGGCCGTGTACACCTAACACGCCCTGAGACACGCTCGTGTCTCAGGCTGTGTCAGCCAACCTGAATCCCACTTTGGCTTTTGAGATTTCTGGGGTGTTACAACCCTCCCCTCCTTAATAAAATTTCGTCCCGAAATTTTGATGCAGTAGGGAGATGCAAGCATGACATAAAAAGTGATACTTTTACATATATGTTGCAACACCATACAGACGAGCAAACAGTTTACACAAATAACTCGGGGAACTCAGCTCGCATGATCTGCTCCCGCTCCCATGTTAGCTCTTCTTGGCCACAATTGTCCCACCGGACTTTGACCATCCCGATCGTTTTGTTTCGCAACTGTTTCTCTGCTCGATCCTCGATCCGAATAGGCCTCACCTTTGTCGTTAGCCATACTCAACCGGCACCCGATCATTCTCAATCACTTGAGCTGGGTCTTTGACTGCTTTTCGTAGTACCGAGATGTGGAACACATCATGCAGTCCACCCAATTCCGATGAAAGAGCTAGCCGATAGGCAACTTCCCCAACTCGCTCCACCACTTCAAACGGACCAAGGTATCGCGGACTTAGCTTTTTCAACCGCCGAATCCGAGATACGCCTTTGAAGGTTTTAATCTTTAAATAGACCCAGTCACCCACAGCGAATTCCACGTTCCGGTGCTTAGCATTGTAATACTTGGCTTGCCGATCCTGGGCTATTAGTAGTCTCTCTCGAATAGAGCGTATTGTTGAGTTAGCATCCTCGACTTCCTTTTGTCCCAAAAGTTTGGATTCGCCAGTTTCTGCCCAAGCTAACGGTGTACGGCACTTGCGACCATACAAAGCTTCAAACGGTGTCATACCGATACTCGCTTGGTAGCTATTATTATAGGCAAACTCCACCATAACAAGATGATCTTCCCATTTCTTACCGAAGTCCAGGGCGCACATACGGAGCATATCCTCCATTGTTCTGTTTGTTCGTTCAGTTTGGCCATCCGTTTGCGGATGAAAGGCCGTACTGAATGCTAACTTCGTGCCCAACAGCTGATGAATTAGCCTCCAATATTTCGAAGTAAATCGCCCATCTCGGTCACTTACGATGCTCCGGGGAACACCGTGCAATCGAACAATCTGCTCCACATAGAGCTTTGCCAACATTTCCACAGAATCGTCCCGCTTGTTCGGTAGAAAGTGAGCCACCTTTTCAACCGGTCTACAATCATCCAGATTGAGTCATTCCCACGTTGAGATCTCGGTAATCCGTGCACGAAATCCATAGAAATATCCTCAAACTTCCATTGCGGAACCGGTAACGATTTTAGGAAACCACTCGGCCATTGACATTCTGCCTTTACCAAAGCACAAGTACGACACTTAGCCACATATGCGGCTATGTCCTTCTTTAAACCAGGCCACCAGAACAATTTCTTCATGTCCTTGTACATTTTTGTGCTCCCATGGTGAATTGAGTACTTTTTAAAGTGTGTTTCATATAACAATTCTTCTCGCAATTTACCCGCACAAGGGACGCATAATCGGCCATCCTTCCGTAATAAACCGTCATCCCAGGAGAATTGGTCACCAGACCCCTCCTTTGCATAGTGCTGGAGACTTTCATCAAACTCCGTTGCCCCCCCCCCCCCCGAACCCTGTCCACAAGGTCATATTGAACCTCCATCCAGTTCAAGCATGCATCGGCCGAAGAATCTCTTTCTACACAAGATATCTCCAACGCTTCCAACTCCTGGATTAGACGCTCATCATGTATCCGCAACCAACTTGCCCGCACCGGAGTCCGACGACTCAAGGCATCAGCGACCACATTTCCCTTTCCGGGAACATAGTGAATGTCGAAGGTATAATCCCCTAGGAATTCCATCCACCTCCTTTGTCGCATATTCAAATCCTTTTGATCGAGCAGATATTTTAGGCTTTTATGATCTGTATAAATATCTACCTTCACGCCATAAAGATAGTGCCGCCACAACTTTAGCGAAAAGATCACCGCCGCCAACTCAAAGTCGTGGACGGGGTAATTACGTTCATGCACTTTCAATTGACGTGAGCCATAAGCGATCACCTTGCCAAACTGCAGGAGAACGCAGCCTAAGCCACTTCCTAATGCATTGCTGTATATCTCAAAACCGTTTGTACCACATGGCGACGTCAAAACAGGCGCCGTGGTCAAACGACCTTTTAGCTCCTCAAAAGCTCGCGCGCACTCCGGCGTCCAAACTAACTTCTGATCTTTTCTCGTCAACGTAGTCAAAGGCAAAGCAATCTAGGAAAAGTTCGCCACAAATCGTCTATAGTAGCCTGTCAGTCCAAGAAAACTCCTGACTTCGGCCACCGAAGACATCACTGGTCAATCACGAATGGCACTTATCTTTGCCGGATCCACCACTATGCCCTCTCCACTTACCATATGGCCCATAAAATCCACCGACGAGAGCCAGAACTCACACTTAGAGAACTTGGCATACAACTTATTTCTCCGCAAGGTATGCAATACCAACCACAAATGGTTTGCATGATCTTCCTCCGACTGTGAGTACACGAGTATATCATCAATGAACACAATAACAAACAGATCCAAGTATTCGCGGAACGTTTGATGCATGAGATCCATGAATACCGAAGGTGCATTACATAAGCCGAACGGCATCATTGTGAACTCATAGTGACCGTAGCGTGTGCCAAACACTATCTTGGGAATGTCACCTTCCCTAATCCGCAATTGGTAATACCCGGATTTCAAATCCAACTTGGAATAGACGGTTGAGCCCGCTAGCTGATCGAACAAGTCATCGATCCGTGGAATCGGATACTTGTTTTTCTCCGTCAGCTTATTTAGTTCGCGATAATCAATACAAAGCCGCAAACTACCGTCTTTCTTTTTCACAAAAAGAACAGGCGCGCTCCAAGGTGACATACTTGGACGTATGTATCCCTGCTCCAACAGCTCTTGCAACTGAACTTTCAGTTCGGCCATCTCTTTTGGCGCTACCCGATACGGCGAATGGGCCACAGGTTTCGCACCCGGCACCAGCTCGATAGCGAAGTCGATTTCCCTTTGGGGAGGTAACCCCGGAAGGTCCTTTGGAAACACATCAGCATACTCCGACACAATCAGCACTTCACTCACACTGGCCTTCGGCGCCACCGCCTCTACGAGTGTGAAGAACAACTCCGCACCCTTCCGAACTGCCTTAACGACTTGGAGAGCAGATAACAACATCCCACTCATCCCTTGTATACCAATGAACTTGGTCTCTTGTTCGGTATTCTGCCTGAGTGTGACCTCTTTTGAAGTGCAATCTATACAGGCACGCTGCTCTGACAGCCAGTCCATACAAAAGATTATATCAAATTCTATGATCGGCAATACTAATGTTTCCACCTTGAACTCCCGACTCCCTATCTTGACCTCAAGACCGCAAGATTTATCCGCGCACATCAAACATCCGTTAGGTAACAACACCTTTACACTGTCTGTCGTGGTCCAGATAGGTACCCCGACACGAAAGACTAAATCTTCAGACAGAAACGAATGTGAAGCACCTGTGTCAAACAGTGCTCGCGCCGGATACTCTCGTATAAGGACAAACCCTAAAACATCACAATCAAAACAAGCACAGCACACAGTATAAAATAACATTAAAAACTGCACGCACCTGTGACAACATCTGCCTGCTTAATGGCCTCCTGTTGTCCAAGGTTGAAGACCCTGGGCTGTGCGTGCGAGGCAGAAGACTCCACCACAGTCTTCCCTTTCTCAGCATAAGACGGACTTCTTTCCCCATCTCTTACGGTACTCAAACTTCTCTGGACGCGGCGACTTGAACTCTGGCTTTATCACAGCCAAGGTCCCTTTTTCCTGCCCTCTTCTCATGTCCGTCTCCAAAGACCAAGCCGTACAGACTAAGGATTGAAATCCCTGACTCACAGAACTCGAGAGCAAATACCGCAGCTCATCTCGCAGTCCCGCATAAAACCTACTAGTATTACGCTCTTCTTTGGCGAAGATTGTACCCGCATATCTTCCCAAACGTGTGAACTCATGCAGATAATCATCCACACTACGATCTCCTTGGGTTAACCGTTGAAATTCCATTTCCATCGATATCCTTTGCTGCATTGGTAGATGTTGTGCCAAGAACAACCGAGAAAATTCGTCCATCGGGACCTCTGCAAGTTGTCTACCGGCCAAGTGATGTAGTTGAATCTCATCCCACCATAAACGAGCCTCTCCTTCCAGTAGGAAAGTGGCCAACATAACCTTCTGTCCCTCCTCAACCTTGATCGCTCTGATGATCCTCTTGATCCTTGCAAGCCAATCCTCTGCTTGGGCCGGTATCCCTGCCCCAGTAAATTGTGGAGGATTGAAGCTCAAGAATTGCTTTAATTATTGATATGCTGCCCGCGGATCAACTACAGCATCTACCGGTTCTTGCCGTACCCCAGCATGCGTTGGCATCACTGCAGGACGTGCCTGCCCAGCCTGCTGAGCATTCATCACAGCAAGTACCGTTTCTGTGATGAAACGTACCGTTTCAGCGGATGGAGGAGGTATGGGCACCTCAACTGGTGCCCACTTTCCACAGTATGTTGAGGTTCGGATTGACCCACAACACTTCTAGTCACCTATATGTGTAAAACACACAATTTAGCGACCAAGTAAAACGGCAAACATACAAAAAGAATAGACAGGTTCAACAAATAAGTGTATTTGCATTCCTAAGTGAACATTCTTGAGTTCAAGTTAAGTGTTACAATGGCAGCACTAACACGTGCTCGCCACCCCTCAAAAGAATTCGTCCGCGAATTCGGAAGAGATCGACCAACAAGCTGATACCAAATTGTAACACCTCTACCCGTCAAGAAGAATATAATAGAGGGTCCGGCCGGGGCCTCACACCATATTCCACAAACAGGCGGAGACGCTACGAAATAATATCAAAACCAACGTATCCTAACACAGAGCATTTTAGCGGAAGCTTCACGGTTGAAAACTTGAACTCAAGAGTAATAAGAACTGTCCACTATAACATAGGAATGTATACAACCAAAGTATCTGGCCTTAAGGCCTTACAAATTTCTCTTAACAAGGTGTGGTTTACAGACATCGGCATGCAGGCCGGCCACACATGAACAAGAAGAAACAAAATAAAGCCTTCTAGGGCAGCAAGGCAGCTTGGGCTTCAGCCCGCTAGGTCCCGCTCGGACCAACACCTCCTGCACCTACAAGAACCAATCCACCAAGCAGTGGTAAACAGGGCAACGATCAGCATTCAGCTGACCAATTATAACGACCCTGCCCCTGGCACAGGGCAGCGGAATTCAATCCCTGCAAATCATGTTTCAACAGTATATATAGCAACCCACGCAAGACGTGCACGACCGCACAGTCAATACATATCACAAATACCGGCACGACGGCCCGACGCTCCATGCACTCAGGGCACATTCGGGTGTACCGGAAACACCGGATCCCACCAATGAGCATTTAGTCTGGCACGACGGCCCGAGACTCTCATTATGCCACTGACGAAAGCCCAATGCCTTGGCGCTCTCATGTCCAGCCTACATAACGCAGGTACGGATCAGCCACCCCCCGTTGCTCAAACCGCCTTGCCACTACCAAGTACATCGTACCTGAGGCCACAAATAAAGGCGCGGGTCGGTTTCACCTTGCCTGTTCGGCACGAAACCTAATTTTATATAGTTGCAGCCCAATGACTCAACACCACGTAAAGTGACAACTCACGGTCACAAGAGTTGAACCAACTCTCACAATTTCCTGTACTTCCTGCTGCACCAAGCGACAGGTATGCACCACAGATTGCACACAAACAATCAAATACTCGGAGATTCCTCTGAATGCAAACAAGCATCACCAATCCAGACCAGCACGTCCAGATGGGCTTCACACAGCATGCCTAGATCCGTACTCCAATTCCGGACTCTAATAAGGGGGACTTCACATATCTACCCCAAGGGACATCACAACCCATCGCACACTCGCGGGGATGGGTTTTCCCTATACAAATGTAGGAAAGTAGGACTTCATATGTCCAAGACGGAAATCGTTACCCTTGGTAGTCGCCTCGGAGCCATGGAGAGAATTGAGACGGATGAAAGCCTTCACAGCAGCCTTGCCTTCGTAAATCCGAACTTGGCTCGCGATTTGGACCACCGCAGCACCACCGGCGGACGGATTCCTCTTCTTCTTCCTTGCCTTGCTCTCCTCTCTCTCTTAACTTTAGAAAGAGAAAGATGAAACTCAAATGAGCTTTTTCCTCTTCAATCCCGGTCTTATCAAACCAGGGAAGAGCCCAGACCATTGGATCTTGGTCAAAGAAAATGAACGGCTCTGATCAGCCCTGAATTTGATTTCCTAGGCCGAACACGGGTTGTGACACGCCCGTGTTACAGGCCGTGTTCCTGAAGCGGTGCACAACCGACTGAAAATAAACCAGAACACGGGAATTGACACGCCCGTGTCAAGCCTGACACGCCCGTATCACCCAGTACACGGCCGTGTACCTGGCCGTATTACCCCTGTAACACGATCTCCAAAATCACTCGAGCAGGACACGGCTAAGGCACATGCCCGTGTCCCTAACCGTGTGCCAAACACGCCCCTGTGACATGCCCGTGTCACATGCTGTGTTCCACACTCGACGATCAGTTCTCGAGTACTCGTCGAGAATAGGGAGACGCCCTGGGACACGCCCGTGTCCCAGGCCGTGTACACCTGACACGCCCTGAGACACGCCCGTGTCTCAGGCCGTGTCAGCCAACCTGAATCCCACTTTGGCTTTTGAGATTTCTGGGGTGTTACACCCCTTTTTTCGTAAGCAGTTTGTCTCTGCTGACGTCACCTTCTTCGAGAATACCTCCTACTTCTCGGCTGAATCCTCTCCTCTCCCCCCAGCTTCTGATACTCCTTCTATTCTCTTTGTTCCCTCATCTCCTACTACGATCTCAACCCCTACTCTATCTTCGTCCACTCCTCTCCTTCCGTATCTTTCTCCCTCTTCTCCACCACCGTCTCCATCATCTCCGTCATCGTCGCTCTCTACTCCTGGGCAAGCTCTCTCTGCCACAGATGCTCTGGATGTCGAGGGACCCACCGACCTGGATCTTCCTATAGCTCTTCGTAAAGAGGTACGGATGTGTACTCTACACCCCTTGCTATAGTTGTTTCATATGATCGCCTTACCTCTTCTCGCAGGGCCTTTGCTCTGGCTATCTCTGCCACTGCCACACCTCGTTCCTACCAGGAGTCCCTTGCTATTCCTCATTGGAAGATGGACATGGATGAGGAAATGGCGACCCTAACTAAGCGGGGTACCTGAACTCTTATTCCTCCTCCCTTCGGTACATATGTTGTTGGCTATCGCTGGGTCTTTATGGTCAAATTTGGCCCGGATGGCTCTGTGGATCGTTATAAGGCCCGCCTTATTGCTAAGGGCTTTACTCAGACCTATGGGGCTGATTACTTTGACACCTTCTCTCCCGTGGCTCGTCTCAGCACTATCCGGGTCCTACTCTCTGTGGCCGTTAATAGAGATTGGCTGATTTCTCAGCTGGATGTCAAGAATGCCTTTCTTTATGGTCATCTTCAGGAGGCCGTCTACATGGAGCAACCTCCTGGGTATGTTGCTCAGGGGGAGACACGGGTATGCCGACTGAAGAAGGCCATCTATGTCCTCAAGAAGAGCCCTCGAGCTTGGTTTGACAAGTTCAGCGGCATCGTGGCGGCCATTGGTTTTACGCGAAACTCTGCCGATCACTCGCTATTCATTCGCAAAACCTCCTCGGGACTAGTGGTTCTTGTTGTGTACGTCGATGATATTCTTCTCACTTGCGATGACCAGGAAGGGGCTTCCTTAACAAAGCGGCATCTTCATCAACATCTGGTCACGAAAGATATGGGCTCTCCGAAGTACTTTCTGGGGATTGAAATCTCTCGGAAGCCCAACTCCTTAGTCCTCTCCCAACATAAGTATACTCTTGATCTATTAAAAGAGGCAGAATTGACTGGAGCAAAACCTGATTGATGCCCCATGGCAACTGGAGAAGATAAAACCTGGACAGATGATTCGCCTCCTCTTTCAGATATTACGCGATACAGGCGTTTGGTTGGTAAGCTCATATATCTCACAGTGACCAGGCCAGACATTTTCTATGCTGTGGGCATGGTGAGTCAATTCATGCAAGCGCCTAGGGAGTGTCATCTGCAGTCTGCCTTGCGAATCTTGGAGTATGTCAAAGCAGGTCTTGGGAAAAGGATTACTCTTTCAGAAGAATGGTTATCTGAGGGTTGAAGCATACTCAGATGCGAGTTACGCTGATGACAAAGGGGATAGCAAGCCAACTTCGAGTTTTTGCACCTTTGTTGGGGGAAATCTGGTGAGCTGGAAGATCAAGAAGCAGTCTGTTGTTTCCAGATCCAGTGCAAAAGCAGAGTATCGTAGTATGACATCGACCACTTGTGAGTTAAAGTGGTTACGGGCAGACCAGTAGTCTTATCAGCTGGCGTATCATCCTACTGTAGCTGGGCACTACAGTGCTAAGTGGAATCAAATCTCCTCCCCGGATCCATATCTTGGGGACGAGCGCATACACCCAACAAAAGTAAATAGTCGAAGCAAGAGAAAGTTAGTATAGTATTTCATATATAAGCTAGGAGCAGCCATAAAAGAGGTGCATCATGGTATAACTGGAATAGTAGTAGCAATATATGTTAGTTATAATTTAAGCTATACTAGGACAGTAACACCGCAGGTATTCACAACCCGTATTCATACCGTAGGCATTCACAGCCGCGCACACATCACAGGCATTGATAATTGCACGCACATCGCAGGCATTCATAGCAATGCAATATCGCAGGCATTCACAACCGCGCAATATTGCAGGCATTCACAGCCGCACACACATTGCAGGCATTCACAGCTGCCCACACATCGCAGACATTCACAGTCGCGCACATACCCTATGTCAGCACAGTATGGACCACTTCTATTCAAGCAGGATAGCGAGCCATGCGAGCCTCACTGATGTTGTTGTCAGTGATAGTGGCCAGTCCTGCCACTTTTGGGGATGATAGTACCGCACAGACTAGGCCCTAGCGTACAACCCTATGTACTCTTGGATGTGAGTGACATCCAGCGATTCAACATTTTGGCCAACCAACGGAGGAAACCCAATGGGAAAAAACATAATGGATAGTCACCTGTGGTACTCATCTCCCTATCACCTTGAGTCGTTGAACTCCTCGCACCGGTACAAACGGTCTACGGAAGTGACAGACCCGTCACGATTTACCACAAGTAATTTACAAGCAATCAAATTTATCAATTTTGCTGCATGCACCGGATCTGTGGCGGTCTGCCCTACTATGCTTTAAATAATTCGGGCAAGCGACACTTGACTTGACTTTCGACAAGGAGCATGAGAGCACTTTATTTGGGGCTAATCTTGAAGGAATATCTCAACTTCTATTATCCCCAACTAAGGCTCAACCAAACAGAAGACCGCTCGTCAGAGCAGGACCCGTACTTAAAATGGTAAATTGTAGAAATAAAAATACGGTAATAAAGACTATTGATAGTATAAGCTACAAAATTGAAATGATGTAATGAAATAGGACCAATATGATTCTGGAGTAGTACTGAACTGAAAGAACTGAACTAAAAGTAAGTATTGAAAGGAACCTGACCAATACGAGACTGAAATAGTACTTAAATAAAAGAACTAAACTGAAAGTAAAAAAAGTAGGACCAGTACGAGACTGGAGTACTTGAAAGCACTACTAGAAAACAGACTTTTGGTCAGGGTAAATTTCCCTGGAAAAAAGTCCAAAACTGTAGCTAAAAAGCTTTAGCCACGGTCAAGTCACGGGAAAACATCGTGGCTAAAGTCAGCGTGGCTAAAAATTTTAAGCCACGGATTGGCCGTAGCAAATAGTATTAGCCATGGGGAAAAACTGTCGTGGCAAATAAGCCAACTATTAGCCACGATATGAAACCCTGGCTAAAAGTGAACTAATCATTTTTTTAAAACTATTTGTCACAGTTACAAGCTGTGGCAAATACTAATTTATGTTTTTTATAAAACACATTAAAAATTCTGTAATGCTAGACATGTGCTCCCCTCATTGTAATATAGTACAACAATAAGATCTATTGGCATAGAAATTATGAAAAAAAAATCTCCATAGAGAGCTTTGTGAATGTAACGCCCCGAAACTCAAAAGAGTGACGGGTGGTGTTTTGAGCCAAGTCTGTGATTTGGTAGAGATGACACGGCCTGGGACACGGGCGTGTCCCAGGGCGTGTCGTGCTCGGGTTTGACAATGGTCGTGTGGTCGACAAAATTACAGTCAACGGTCGTCGGGGCAGTGAACACGACCTGGGACACGGGCGTGTCCCAGGGCATGTCAGTCACTCAAAGCCTCTCACTCAACGGTCGTTGAGTGAGGATGCATGGCCTGAGCCCAACACGGGCGTGTCAAATTCTACACGGGCGTGTTGAATACCCGTGTCCTCCTCGGGTCGTTTGGCGAGTTGTGCTTTGGTAGCTACACGGCCTAGGACACGGGCATGTCCCAGGGCGTGTCTAGCACACGACATGTGACACGGGCGTGTCATATGGCTGTAATGTGCTCTGTACATTTTGTACATGTGTCGATGGAGGAACACGCCTAGCTACACGGGCATGTACTGTATGACACGGGTGTGTCAAGCCTTACATGGGCGTGTCGAATGCCTGTGTTCTTTTTGGGACGCGAAGGTTTCGGTGTCGATTGAGGCACACGGCCTTGGACACGGGCGTGTCGCAAGCTGTGTTTGGCCTAGGAAGTTTAATTTCGGGTTGAATCGCAGCCGTTCGTTTCCTTATTTTGGGATCTAACGGCCCAGGGCTCTCCATGCTAGGGTTAAGGTCGGGATTAGGGGTTTAAACCTTCACTTTCACTTAGCCATTCTCTTTCTAAAACCTAGAGAGAAGGGAGAGCAAGGAGTTTGGAGGAAGAGGAAGATCCGCCCGCCGGAGGAGATTTGGAGTGAAAAATCGCAAACCGAGCCCAGATCCGCGGAGGCAAGATCGTTGTGGTGCTTTTCATCCGCGTAGTTTTCCATGGCGCCGAGGAGAAACGCTAGGGTAACGATTCTCATCTTGAGCATGTGAAGCTCTTCTTCTTTTGCATAGGGAAAACCCTCTCCCGCGAGTGTGCGGTGAGTTGCGGTGTTCCTTGGGGTAGATATGTAAAGTCCCCCTTGTTTGCATATAGAGTCTGAAATCGAAACGGACATAGGCATGGTGTGTGAAGCCTGCCCGGACATGTTGGTCTGGATCGGTGATGATTTGCTATGCATGATTAGCCGGATAAGACTTCGTGCCTTTGGTTATTTTCGGGTTTCTATGTGGTAGATTGTAGCAGGGATCCTTGGGGATTAACCCCAAGGCGCACCCGGAAATCTGGGCAGAAGCGTGATTCTGCCATTGTTGGTGGCCTGAGAGCAATCATGGTACATAACCAGGTTATGTACGTTGTTTGATCGATTTACGGGTTACGGGGAAACTTAGCTCGCGCCGATGATTTTTAGTGTCGTGGCAGTATGAGCAGCGAGTTGAGTGAAACCGTACCTGCTCTATGTGGTTCGGTTTAGTGGCCTGCCGATGGCATAGAGGGAGGGTCTTCGGCTTAAGCCATGAAGACTTTATTGCTCACGAGATTGCCGTCCTGGGGACGATGGTGGACCGAGTCCACCGTGTAAATACCCTGTAAGCACGGGGTGTGTGGTCGTGTGTGCTTACACCTGTGGTGAAGTGTGCTAAAATTGTACTTTCTCAATCCTGTTTGATTATACTAATACAAGTGCAGAGAGGAAGCTTTGCCGCCTCGAGTTTCGGGGCGGAATCGTTATAATTTGGTCAGCTTTAGCTGATCGTTATTCTTGTTTGCCACCGTTGCGGTGATTTGTGCTTGTAGGTGTTGCGGTGCCAAGTGGTAAATAGCGGACCAAATCCCAAGTTGCTGAGCCGGCCCTCGAAGGGCTTGTTTGTTTACTTATTTTAAATCATGTGTGGCCGGCCTGCAAGCCGAAGTTTGTAAGACACTATTTATTTAAGTGAACTGTTGTAAGGCAATAAGGCCAGCACTCTTTGGTACTTTGTATTTCATTCATGTTTGGTTTACTAGTGGACATTTATGCTTGTTGGCAGGGTTCTTATTGTTGCAACTTAACAAATTGCTTCTGCTAGATGCTCTGTGTAGGATGTGTGTATTGGTTGAATGGTTTCATTGAGTAACCCACCGGTCTGTCCGTGATATATGGCATCGGGCCCCGGCCGGACCTACTGCTATATGCTATGTGACGGACTGGGGTGTTATAATTTGGTATCATAGGTCGGTATGCAAGCGCTACCTTCGCTGATGAGGAGTGCAAGACAAGCCGATTCTACGAAGGTCTAAGGGATGACTTGAGACTGCTACTTTCGGGGCCGATGACGCAAGGTTTCCTGACCTTGGTCAATATGGCCCGGTCTTTGGAGAAAGACATGAAGAACGTTCAGGCTAAGAAGGACTCTAATGAGAAGGGGTCGGAGTTCAAAAGGCCGAACTCCTTAAAATCGGTGTTCCGCAAATGGAATAAAAAGGCTAGGACGTCAGGTCAAGCCCCTTCTTCAGGTGCCTCGGGGGCAACTACCAACCGAACCCCGAGCGCTTGTTATACTTGTGGAAAGCTGGGGCACTATGCCCGAGATTGTCGAAGCGGACGTGCAAAGTCCAAGAGGAAGCAGGGAGCAACCTATGAATAAAAAGGCAAGGCGGTGGAGTCAATCACATCCCATTATGCTCCAACTAAACCAAGAGTCTACAATCTGGGCCAGCAGGAAACCATCAAACAAGCGGATGTGGTGACAGGTATGGTTTAATTTATAGCAAGTTAGCTTTAAATACTGTTACCTAGTGCTTGTTAGCTTATTACTATTCGTATAGGCTTTATTTTGATTTGTGATAGTCCGGCAAGGGAACTATTCGATACGGGAGCTTCGCACTCCTTTTTGTCCGAAGGTTTCATATCGCGCATCGGAGTCCCTTCTTTGATGGCGAAGGAGAAATTGGACGTGCTGCTGCCTAATGGGTGTTCTATGCGTGCAGACTGAATATGTATCGTAAAGATCCGTATTGGAAGTCAGGAGTTCGACTTACTGGCATCATTACTGCCGCTAGTAGAGTTCGATGTCATCTTCGGTATGGACTGGATTTCAGAGCAGAAGGCATTCATAGATTGCAACTGTAAGGAAGTCAAGCTGGGTGCTGTGAGGGAGACAACGTTTGCGGGATTGAAGGGGTCGAGCAAGACATTGATGTCTACTCTTCAGGTGGTTAAGGCAGTCCGTGCTGGTGCAGAGCTATTTTTCACGTTAGTGCAGGCTATAAAGCCTAAAGCCACTTTGGGTAGTATCCCAGTAGTGTGCGAGTACCCTGAAGTGTTCCCGGACAATCTTCCCGGAGCCCCATCGCAGAGAGAGATTGATTTCACCATCGAGCTAGTGCCAGGTGCCAAACCTGTATCACGCTCTCCTTTTAGGTTAGCGCCTAAGGAGATGGCGGAGCTAAAGGTTCAACTCGAAGAGTTGATGGAGCAAGGTTATGTGTGTCAAAGTTCGTCGCCTTGGAGTGCACCGGTCATCTTTGTTAAGAAGAAGGACAGAAGTTTGCGGCTGTGTATCGACTACAGAGAACTGAACAAGTTAACGGAAAAGAACAAATACCTGATCCCAAGGATTGATGATCTTTTCGATCAGTTAGTTGGGTCATCGGTATATTCAAAATTAGATCTGAAGTCTGGTTACTATCAGCTGAGGATAAGGGGAGTGATATCCCAAAGACAGCATTCAACACAAGGTATGGGCATTTCGAGTTTTCGGTCATGCCTTTCAGGCTGACTAATGCTCCATCCGTATTCATGGATCTGATGAACAGGACGTTCAGGGAGTACTTAGACCATTTTGTGATCATCTTTATTGACGACATATTGGTGTACTCGTATTGCAAAGAAGATCACTTCAAGCATCTGCATTTGGTTTTGGATACGCTGAGAAGGAATGAACTATACGCAAAGTTCTCCAAATGCAAGTTTTGGTTGTCCTCAGTGGCGTTCCTTGGTCACATAGTCAGTGGTGAAGGGATTGCGGTGGATCCGGCAAAGATTGTTGCGATACGAGAGTGGCCTGTGTTGTCTTCGGTAGCGGAAGTCCGGAGTTTTCTAGGGCTTATCGACTATTACAGACGCTTCGTGGAGAACTTCTCGTGGATAGTGTTACCTATCACGACGTTGATAAGGAAAGATCAGAAGTTTGTATGGACGCAAGAGTGCGCGCAAGCGTTCGAAGAGTTGAAGAGTCGGTTGACCACAACGCCAGTGCTAAGTTCGCCGAGTGGGACCGAAGGCTTTGAGATCTACAGCGATGCATCGGGCAGTGGTTTGGGCTGCGTGTTGCTGCATCATGACAGTGTTATTGCATAAGGATTGCGTCAGCTGAAGGTGCATGAAAGGAATTATCCGGTCCACGACTTGGAGTTAGCGGCCGTGATTTTTGCGCTAAAACTGTGGAGGCACTATTTGTACGGCGTAAAGGTCGATATTTACACCGACCACAAGAGCCTGAAATACTTGCTAGATCAAACAGATTTGAACATGAGGCAGCGGAGATGGATGGAGTTCCTGGGGGACTATACGTTCAAAATTCATTATGTGTCCGGGAAAGGCAATGCAGTGGCGGATGCGTTGAGTCGTGGGGCTCCCGCCCAAGCCAACTGGTTGTCAGTTCATGATGAGCGGTTGATTTGGGAGTTAGAGGCATTAGAGATATGTTGTGTTGACAAGTAGACTAGCGTTGAAGCATTATTGAACTAGACGGAAGTTCAGTATGACCTGGCTGATCGGATTCGGCAGGATATGGAATTGGATAGAGCATGAAGGAGATCATGGATGCAGCTTCAGATGGGTCAAATTCCCAATTTACAGTTGAAGATGGACTGCTAAGGAAGGATAATCGTTTGTGCATCCCGAACGTGGGTAATTTGTGTGTGGAGTTGATGTACGAGATTCATCATACCAAGTACTCAATTCATCCAGGGAGCACAAAGATGTACCGAGATATGAAGAAATTGTTCTGGTGGCCAGGACTAAAGAAGGATGTGGCACAATTTGTGGCTAAATGTCATATTTGCGCCTTAGTGAAGGCAGAGTGCCAAAAGCCAGGGGGTTTCTTAAAATCCTTGCCTATTCCGGAGTGGAAGTTCGACGACATTTAGATGGACTTTGTGCATGGCTTGCCAAAGTCGCAGAAGGGAAACGACGTCATCTGGGTGATCGTAGATCGGTTAACAAAAGTGTCGCACTTCATTCCACATAGGAAGGATGATTCTGTGGAGAAACTGGCAAAGTTATATGTGGATAATATTGTGCGGCTTCACGGTGTGCCCCGCAGCATCGTGAGTGTTCGAGATGGGCGGTTCACGTCCAATGATTGGAGGTTGGTGCAACAGATGCTGGGAACTAAGTTTAAGTTCAGCACAGCCTTCCATCCGCAGACGTAGGGCTGATATCGAGTCGAGTTCGAGCGATTTTGACTCGGCTCGAAATCGAAATTTTCGACTCGAACTCGGCTCGAAATCGAAATTGATTTCGAGTCGAGTCGGCTCGACTCGAAATGGCTCGATTCCGAGTCGGCTCGAAATCGAGTCGAGTCGGCTCGAAATCGAATCGAGTCGGCTCGAAATCAAATCGAGTCGGCTCGAAATCAAATCTAGTCGGCTCGAAATTTAGCAATTTTTCATTTAAGCCTTCATTCTTTTTATTTAGGTTTAAATTTTGTTATTTTTAATCTTAAAATAACAATATATTAATAAATACATAATTTTTTTAATTAATTCGAGTTGATTCGAATCATATTTCGAGCGATTCAGGGCTGGCTCGAAATCGGCTCGAAATAAGATTCGAGTCAAATTGAATCGACTCAAATTGAGTCGAATCAATTTTAACCGATTCCGATTCGGCTCAATTTTCGAACGATTTTCGAGCGATTTTCGAGTTTCGAATAATATGCTCAGCCCTACGCAGACGGATGGGCAGACCGAGAGGGTCAACAGAACCATGGAGGACATGCTCTGCATATGCGTTCTAGACTTCGGAAAGCATTGGGAAGACCACCTGTATCTGGTGCAATTTGCGTACAACAATAGATATCAGGCGAGTATACAAATGGCGCCCTTTGAGGCCTTATATGGTAGGAAGTATCGCACGTCGTTGTCGTGGCTAGAAATGGGTGATGCAAGGTTATTCAAAAAGCAAGAGGTGGAAAATGCTACTTTATTGGTGCGAACCATTCGGGAGCATTTGCTGATCGCTAAGGATAAACAAGCTAAATACTACAATGCCAAGCATCAGAACGTGGAGTTCGCGGTTGGCGATTGGGTGTATTTGAAGATAAAGCCGTTCAAGGGTGTGTCACGGGTACGACGCTTGAAGAAGCTGAGCCCGAGATACCTTGGACCATTTGAGATTCTGGAGCGGATCGACGAAGTGGCTTATCGTCTGATGCTATCAGTGGAGTTGAGTGGTCTACACGATGTATTCCACATTTCAGTGTTGCGGAAGGCAGTGCAAGAGCCTTCGCAGGTGATCGCAGTTGATCAAGTGCTGGTGGACGAAAGGTTGACGACTAGGGTCAAGCCCGTTCATGTTGAAGACTTTGAAGTTAAGCGACTTCATAATAAAGAGATCAGGATGGTCAAGGTCTATTGGGACAATTATGGTCGTGAGGAGCTCTCTTGGGAACGGGAGCAGACCATGCTGGAGGAGTACCCAGAGTTATTTCACTCAGGTACTGCTTTTGGTTTTGTGTATCTTTCCTTTGGTAATTTCGTGAACGAAATTCTTTTAAGAGGGAGAGAGTTGTAACGCCCCGAAACTCAAAAGAGTGACGGGTGGTGTTTTGAGCCAAGTATGGGATTTGGTAGAGGTGACACGGCCTAGGACACAGGCATATCCCAGGGCGTGTCGTGCTCGGGTTCTGCAATGGTCGCGTGGCTGACGAAATTGCAGTCAATGGTCGTCGGGGCAGTGAACACGGCCTGGGACACGGGTGTGTCCCAGGGCGTGTCAGTCACTCAAAGCCTCTCACTCAACGATCGTTGAGTGAGGACGCACGGCCTGAGCCCAGGCATGTTCGGGTTTGACACGGGCGTGTCAAATTCGACACGGGCGTGTCGAATACCCATGTCCTCCTCGGGTCGTTTGGCGAGTTGTGCTTTGGTAGCTACACGGCTTGGGACACGGGCATGTCCCAGGGCGTGTCTAGCACACGACATATGACACGGGCGTGTCACATGGTCGTGTCGTGCTCTGTACATTTTAGACCTGTGTCGATGGAGGAACACGCCCAGCTACACGGGCATGTACTGTATGATAAGGGCGTGTCAAGCATGACACGGGCGTGTCGAATGCCCGTGTTCTTTTCGGGACGCGGCGGTTTCGGTGTCGATTGAGGCACACGGCCTTGGACACGGGCGTGTCGTAAGCCGTGTTCGACCCAGGAAGTTTAATTTCGGGTTGAATCGCAGCCGTTCGTTCCCTTATTTTGGGATCTAACGGCCCAGGGCTCTCCATGCTAGGGTTAAGGCCGTGATTGGGGGTTTAAACCTTCACTTTCACTTAGCCATTCTCTTTCTAAAACCTAGAGAGAAGGGAGAGAAAGGAGTTTGGAGGAAGAGGAAGATCCACCCGCCGGAGGAGATTCAGAGCGCCAAACCGCAAACCGAGCCCAGATTCGCGGAGGCAAGATCGTTGCGGTGCTTTTCATCCGCGTAGTTTTCCATGGCGCCGAGGAGAAACGCCAGGGTAACGATTCTCATCTTTAGTATGTGAAGCTCTTCTTCTTTTGCATAGGGAAAAACCTCTCCTGCGAGTGTGCGGTGAGTTGCGGTGTTCCTTGGGGTAGATATGTAAAGTCCCCCTTGTTTGCATATAGAGTCTGAAATCGAAACGGACATAGGCATGGTGTGTGAAGCCTACCCGAACATATTGGTCTTGATCGGTGATGATTTGCTATGCATGATTAGCCGGAGAAGACTCCGTGACTTTGGTTGTTTTTGGGTTTCTACGTGGTAGATTGCAGCAGGGATCCTTGGGGATTAACCCCAAGGTGCAGCCGGAAATCTGGGCAGAAGCGTGATTCTGCCATTGTTAGTGGTCCGAGAGTCATCATGGTACATAACCGGGTAATGTACGTTGTTTGATCAAGTTACGGGTTACGGGGAAACTTAGCTCGCGCCAATGATTTTTAGTGTCGTGGCAGTATGAGCAGCGAGTTGAGTGAAACCGTACCTGCTCTATGTGGTTCGGTTTAGTGGCCTGCCGATGGCATAGAGGGAGGGTCTTCGGCTTAAGCCATGAAGACTTTATTGCTCACGAGATTGCCGTCCCGGGGACGGTGGTGGATCGAGTCCACCGTGTAAGTGCCCTGTGAGCACGGGGTGTGCAACCGTGTGTGCTTACACCTGTGGTGAAGTGTGCTTAAA
This sequence comes from Platanthera zijinensis, assembly GCA_039513925.1. NCBI lineage: Eukaryota > Viridiplantae > Streptophyta > Magnoliopsida > Asparagales > Orchidaceae > Platanthera > Platanthera zijinensis. Next base: position 17,840,249 of record CM077093.1, on the reverse strand, counting down.
TTGTACTTTTGCAATCCTGTTTGATTATACTAATACAAGTGCAGGGAAGAAGCTTTGCCACCCCGAGTTTGGGTCAAAATCATTATAATTTGGTCAGCTTTAGCTGACCGTTATTCTTGTTTTCCACCGTTGCGGTGATTTGTGCTTGTAGGTGCTGCGGAGTCAAGCGGTAAATAGCAGGTCAAAGCCCAAGTTGCTGAGCCGGCCCTCGAAGGGCTTGTTTGTTTACTTATTTTAAATCGTGTGTGGCCGGCCTGCGAGCCGAAGTTTGTAAGACACTATTTATTTAAGTGAACTGTTGTAAGGCCATAAGGTCAGCACTCTTTGGTACTTTGTATTTCCTTCCTGTTTGGTTTACTAGTGGACATTCATGCTTGTTGGCAGGGTTCTTATTGTTGCAACTTAACAAATTGCTTCCGCTAGATGCTCTGTGTAGGACGTGTGTATTGGTTGAATGGTTTCATTGAGTAACCCACCTGTCTGTCCGTGGTATATGGCGTCGGGCCCCGGCCGGACCTACTGCTATATGCTATGTGACGGATAGGGGTGTTACAGTGAATTTCAAAGGCACAAAATACAGTATCCTTGATTTCTTTGGCAGTTATGACGCGTTGCCGTGCCTGGACATTGTCGAGGCGGGGTTACTATCGTGTAGGGCGCGGGGGCTCCCCGTGCCCTGTCAATTAACATAACACTTTATAAATATTTCAAGGGACTCACGAACTTTAACTCAAGATGTGGGACTAAAATCCACTCACGCATATAAATACTCGTAATAATAATAATAACAGTAAATACTCGACTTGTAAATACTAATGAGTATCTCTCAACTCTATCAAGTAGTGTATAAGCAATTAGATGAAGGGAGAAAAAACCTTGCTACAACTCGAGCAAATAAAATTTTAGGGGTACTTCATATCTCAGGAGTCATCTTGGCAAGATCTAGAGAGAGCTCTGCAGTTTCTACCTGAAAATGAAAGGTACATATAAGTAGAATCATGACTACAGATGTATCTGACCAAATGAATAATCACTCACTTTGTAACCAGGATGCTTATCTAACTTGAAAAGTGCATAATATCCCTTGAATTCTTTTTCTGATGCAATATTTTTTCCAAGTTTTCTATGGTCATCATACAGCTGAAATAACTCAATAGAGGTTTTATTCATTTGCTCAATATTGAGATGTGCATCAAAACCCTCAGTGAAACCCTCCCCTTTCTTAAACTCACATAATTCATGCATAGCAATTAAATGAAGCCTTATCTGTGACAGCAATGAAGATAAAGTATCTCATTGAGGCCAATGGCAAGGGTAGTACCATCTAGAAGAGAGAATACCATTTGTTCTAACATAAGAATAGCATCTTCATTGAAAATGTGCTGCATCCTGAGGTCCATCTTTACTGCGCGCATTCTATCCCACAAGAAGTTGTAGATATTAAGAAAATTTCCATCATAAGGGTTATCCAACAAACTTAGGAGATAATCAACTATCTTCTGCAAGACAGGCATAGGTCTTATCAACTCAGCTTCACGCTCAGCCATCCTATCTTGAAAATTTCCAGTATTTATTAATTTATAAAATAATTAACAAGATGTACTCACCAAAGAGACCAAGCTTGAATATATCGAACTTCTTGAAGGTGCCACTAAAGAGACCAAGCTTGTAATTTCACCAACTTCTTACCCATATAAAACATAATTCATTGTGAGCGGGGGAGCCTAGAATTTGCATTGAGCGCACACAACTACATCAATTTATAGCTTAAAAATATTGATTTTAATGAGGAAGAATAGAATATGATAAAGGTCAAGTGATCTCTTAAAGTAATAATTTTTCAAAGACCATCTAAGTGTTTTTGCCTAATTAAGAAAATAGATAACATACCTACACTTGGAAAAGATGATATCCAGAAAAGTTATATCCATGTTCTTGATCTAAAAGTTATATCCATGTTTTCTATAAAATATATGGAAGATAACTAAGCCATCACTAGTGTTTTAACAAAAAGAAGATCTCAAAAAAAAAATTAAGAATCTTGGTCCAATTAATCTTGTATCAGCTAGCATTCAGAATATTTTCAAACCATTTTTTGCATCTTGGTCCAAAAAATCTTTTCCCACTTTTTTTGTACATTTCAACCCTAACATTCATGTTCTCATTCTTTTCACTAATTTTCCCAATTTTTATCATGCAGTATCAGTTAATGTATAAGCATAAATAATTAATGGTGATGAATCTAATAACTAGTGAAAATATTCTCATTATGTTCCTGGATGAAGTATTGAATTCTCTACCAACAATATGAGTTGGTTCACATTAGGACGCACTTGGTTATTTAACCAAAAACCTCTACCAGATATTGATGAGATAGAATTGAAAACTCTAACATAATATTTAAAAATGTACTCATAAATCGTGTATCTCTATCAATATAATGGTTAAATATAAATTGAAGAACTTAGGTAAATATGAATAATTTTGAATTAAAAGAGAATGTGGTGAATTGCTTACAGTGATTTCAAGTGAATAAGCCTTGCAATTTCTAATGTAAGTTCCCCTTGAAGACAAATATCTCACAAATTACTACAAGAAAAGGAAAATATTGGCAAAAGGAGAATAGATTATAAAGCCAAATGACAACTAAATATTTGTTTGGCACTGCGGTGGAAGACACAAAATCATCTTTGAAGAAAGTTCTAGAGTCCACTTGTTGAGCCCAACCTTCAACCATTAAGAATGCAAATGACTTGAAAAACAATGAAAGTGAACAAAATCCTAAACTCCAAAAATCCTAATCGCATATGAAAGTGTGACAAAATCAAAAAATCAAGCATCTTGATTATCTTACATCACAGTTATAACTCAAAAATATGGCATAATACCTATTCTAGCACATGGATGACAGTAAAAAGTAAAACATGGTTGGAGTTGGTCTGACAGATCAACCCATAGTCTATGCCCAAGATTTCAGATTCATAAAATGGATATGTGATCGGACGAAGAGAAACATGCTCGGACCACGGGCATCCTTGTTCTCCATGCCCTGCACTTGGTACATTGAAGCCTCGGTTCCAAAGAGAAGCCCTCCTGGAATTTTTCCTGACTTAGTCCGATGAATTCCACGGCGCCCTAATGGGATTTCGCATGAATGGAGAAATAGCAGCGGGGAAAGAAGAAGTTGAAGGAAGATGTACTCGTCTTGAATAGAGTCCAGGGTATATCGAGAACGATGACAGGAAGAAGAACCATAGCATGGTGCATTCACTCTTAATCATCCTTGCGATAAGCTTTGATGCTACTTGGAAAATACGTCAACGACAAGGTGGGGCTATGATGTTCTAGCATCAGCAATGACATTGGTGAAAGGCTTCAATATTCTTCGACAGTAGAGAGGGCGAGGGCTTTGATGGTGGCGAGATTTCAGAGTGCATCGAAACCTCCAGAGGATCTGAATCCCCCTGGTCCCCGCTAATGGAGCATTCTAGGGCAACTGCACTTGCCCTTTCCATCTCGCCGTCACCCAAGCCGGGGCATCGCCGGCGAGTTCTTCCTATTATTTCCATCCTCCCTCCCGAGTCCCACCTTCTTCTTGGCGCGTTCTAAGGATCCTGGGTTTGCTCCCTTTGGCGCCATGGTCGCTAAACTCGTGGCGTTGCCGGCGAGTGCTTCCAGATTTGCTCTCCCCACGTCTCCCTCTCCTCTTGGCACGCTCTTGGGCATCGGGTTCTTACTCGGGGTTGTAGGTGGACTTAGGTTTTGAGCGCATCGATGGCTGCACCGTAAGAGGAGAATGAGAAAGATTTTCGGGAAGAAATGAAGAGGGAGCCAGAAATGAAAAATGTCATGGCATGTGTTTTATTTGCCAAAAAATTTTTTTAACAAAAGTAAATATTCTATTTTTGCCACGGTTAGTTTTTCATGGCTAATACATCACTGTTAACCACGTTTTTTGGAATCCTGGCTAAAATATAACTATTAGCCACACTTATTGCAATCGTGGTTAATAATAGTGTATTAACCGCGATTATTTGACCCTGAAAAAAATAAGTGTAGCTATAACTCATTTTTCTAGTAGTGAAGGAAATAACTGAACTAAAATAAATAAAGGAACTGGACCAGTGCAAGACTGAAATAAATCATAAAGAAAATGGTTAGAAGTCAAATCACTCCATTTAGGAGGCTTCGGTTCCATCTCCGTTCTCAAGAGGCAAGTTCAGTTCTATCTCTGTCCTCAGGAGGCATGTTCAGTTCCATCTCCGTTCTTAGGAGGCATGTTTAGTTTCATTTTCGTTCTCATGAGACATATTTAGTTCCATTTCAGCTTTTAGGAGGCTTCTTTGGGTACTCATTATTAAGTTCGATAATAATTCAGTTGCGCCCTTTTTAATCATGGCTTAATCAGATCAGGGAAATTTATTAGGAGTTACATCTTTATTATTCGTCGAGAATAATTAACAACTCATTTGCTCGTCCTCTCATTTTTCAAGTCTGCTCAAATTACCCTAGAGTCTTTTTTTTAAAAGAAAAACGAAGTGCTCAGCCGTTTCTCGAAATCTTGGGAACACTCAGAGCTTGGGCACTTGCCTCGATTACTCTCGTCAATAAAATAATCGAACTTATCATTCAATTTAAAAGGTGGTCGAGCGCTTCAATTTTCACTTTCGAAGAAATTGAGTGCGTCAATTTCTGAGTGCGACCCTAGGCTCCAAGAAATCAGAAAAACTTTAATTTTTATCCCAGGATTCTCAAATTTTGAAACAGCCTTTAAGAGGGCCTAAAAAGAGTAGTAATTTTTCCAAAAAAATTTGAGCAATTTTGAGCCTTAAATTTGGCCAAATAAAAATTATTTGGACTTTTAAAAATAGCGATTCAACTTCAAAAACTCTCAAAATTTTTGTGGAGAAATCTCTCAATAAGGGGAACAATTTTCATATTCAACACTTTTTCTCTAAGAGTCTAGATTTTTTTTACAAAAAGAACTAACCTATGTTTAGAAAACTAGTCTGCATGTAGCCAGATTAATCCCATCCTGCAGCCAGGAATGCGTCGGACGGCTGCTTGCGGGATTCTTCCCCACAGCAGATCGACCACGGATCCATTGTGGGGGGTGTTGAAGTTGAGGCAGGGGGAATAAAGAAATCTCCACTGTCCGATCTTATCACCGTGATCGGACGGTGGCTGCTTCTGTAACACCCCAAAAATCCCTAAGTCCCAAAATGAGTAAGGCTGGGTGACACGGGCGTGTCCCAGGGCGTGTCAAGTGCACACGGCCTGGGATACGGGAGTGTCCCAGGGCGTGTCTAAGGGCGTGTCTAAGGGCGTGTCCCAGGGCGTTGAGTGTGGAACACGGCCTGTGACACAGGCGTGTCACAGGTGCGTGTTTGGCACACGGCTAAGGACACGGGCGTGTTCCTTAGCCGTGTCCTTCTCGGTTGATCTTGTCTTGTGTTGAAAGAGTGATACGGCTAGTCACACGGCCGTGTGCTTTCTGACATGGGTGTGTCAGGGGTTTGACACGGGCGTGTCTAAGCCCATGTTCTAGACTAAGTGAGTTAGTTCTGTAGCCGCTTCAGGAACACGGCCTGTGACACGGGCGTATCACAACCCGTGTTCAATCCAGGAAATCAGTTTAAGGGCTGATCTGATCCGTTCATTTTCTTTAACCAAGATCCAATAGTCTAGGTTCATCCCTGGGGTGATAAGGCCGGCCTTGAGAAGGAGGAAGCTCATGTTTGAGTTGTGCCTTGCTTTTTCTTAAGTAAGAGAGAGAGGAAAGCTTGAGGAGGAAGAAGAAGAGGAAGTCGGCTGTCGGTGGTGCTACGGTGGTTCAAATCGCGAGCCGAGTTCGGATTTGTGAAGGCAAGGATGCTGCGAGGACGTTCATCCGTTTTCTTTTCTCCCCGTGGCTCTGAAGCGTCTTCCAAGGGTAACAATTCCCTTCTTGGACAAGTGAAGTCCTTCTTTCCTGCATTTGCATAGGAATCCTCCACCAAAAGGTGGATGGCAAAGAGATTCCCTTGGGATTGGTGGTTCATCCCTTGTTGTAGTGCATTAGAACCGGAAGTGTGTGTATGGTTAGGTATGCTGTGTGAAGCCCATCCGGACATGTTGGTCTGAATGGGTGATGCTTGTTTGCACATCGAAGAAGACTCCGTGATTATTACTAGTATGCATGAAATATGTGGTGGATGCTTGTGGCTTGGTGCCGCAGGATGTACTGGAGGAAGTCCAGGAAATTGTGAGAGTTGGGTTCAACTCTTGTGGTCGTGAGTTCCATGTGGTACCGACCAGGAAAGGTGAAACCGACCCGCTCCTGTAAGTTGACCATAAGTACTTCGGTATTCCTTTGTGGCAAGGTGATTTGAGCAAAGGGGGGTTGCTGATCTGTACCTGCGTTATGCCAGCTGTATAAGAGAGCGTCAAGGCATTGGGCTTTCGTCAGGGGTATAATGAGAGTCTTTGGCCTGGGCGCCATAAAGACTAGGAATGCTCAAGTTTGACCGTCATGTCTGGGACCTCTGAACAGTGGTGGGATCCGGTGTTTCCGGTACACCTGAATGTTCCCTGAGTGCACGGAATGTCGGGCCATCGTGCCGGCATTTGTGATATGTATGGCCTTGGTGGCTGAATATATATATGTGTGTGATGTAAATGGCTATGCAGGGAAGGAATTCTGCTGCCCCATGCCAGGGGCAGGGTCGTTATAATTGGTCAGCTGAATGCTGATCGTTGCCCTGTTTGCCACCGGTTGGTGGAATGGTTCTTGCAGGTGCAGGTGGTGTTGGTCCAAGCGGGGCTTAGCGGGCTGAAGCCCAAGCTGCGTTGCTGCCCTCGAAGGCCTTGTTTTGCTTAGTCTTGTTCATGTGTGGTCGGCCTGCGTGCCGATGTTTGTAAACCACACCTTATATTCAGAGAAACTTGTAAAAGCCATAAGGCTTTGAACCTGTTGTTTATGGTTGTATACATTCCTATTTTATTTTAGAAGTGGACAATTTCTGTTATTATTGAGTTCATATTTTCAACCCTGAAGCTTCCGCTAGAATGCTCTGTGTTAGGGTGCGATGGTTCTTGGTATTATTTTGTGACGTCTCCGCCTGTTTAATGAATATGGTGTGGGGCCCCGGCCAGACCCTCTATAATATCCTACGTGACGGGTAGAGGCGTTATAATTTGGTATATGCTTGTTGGTCGATCTCTTCCGAATTCGTGGACGAATTCTTTTGAGGGGTGGAGAGCACGTGTCAGTGCTGCCGTTATAACGCATATTGAACTCAATAATGTCCACTTAGAAATGTAAATACACTTGTTTGGTGAACCTGTGTATTCATTTTTGGTTTGTTTGTCGTTTGTTTAGTCGCTAAATTGTGTTTTTACACATATAGGTGACTAAAAATGTTGCGGGTTAGTCGGAACCTCAGCATTCTGTTGAAAGTGTGGCACCGGCTGAGGTGCCCACACCTCCTCCATCTGCTGAAACTGTCTGTTTGATTACGGAGACAATGATTACGGTTATGAATGCTCAATAAGCTGGGCAGGCTCGGCCTGCAGTGGTGCCAATTCATGCTGAGATAAGACAAGAACCAGTAGAGGTTGTAGTTGATCCGCGGGCGACAGATCAACAATTGAAGCTGTTCATGAGCTTCAATCCTCCTAAATTTACTAGGACGGGTTCGCCAGCCCAAGAGGGGGATTGGCTCTCAAGGATTAAGAGGCTCTTGATAGCTATTAGAGTAGAGGAGGAATAGAAAGTCATAATAACCACTTTCCTGCTTGAGGGAGAGGCTCAGTTGTGGTGGGACGAGGTCGAACTGCATCATTTGGCGGGCAGAAGTTTGATGGGAGTCTCGATGGACGAGTTCTCTCGATTGTTTTTAGCAAAGCATCTCCCGATGCAGCAAAGAATTTCCATGGAGTTGGAGTTCCAACGTTTAACTCAAGGGGAGCATAGTGTGGATGAGTATCTGCATGAATTTACACGTTTGGGACGGTACGCAGGAAATATCTTCGCCGAGGAGGAGCGTAAGACCAGCCAGTTTTATGGGGGACTACGAGCTGCGGTATTTGCTCTCGAGTTCTATGAATCAGGGATTCCAAACGTTGGTCTGTACGGCTCGGTTTTTGGAGAAGGATATGAAAAGAGGACAAGCAAGGGGGACCTTGGCTGTTGCAAAATCTGAGTTTAAGCCGTCGCGTCCGGAGAAGTCTGGATACCGAAGGAGGTGGAATAAGAAGTCCAAATCTACTAGATAAGCTCCTTCAGCGACTGTGACAGAAGCATCTTCTGGGTATGGATCTCGCGCTTGTTTTACGTGTGGGAAGTTGGGAGACTTTGCACGTGATTGCCGAGTTGGCCCTCCGAAGGGTGAAAAGAAGACGGGAGCGTCTTATGCAGAGAAAGGGAAGACTATGGTGGATTCTTATGCATCGCACGCGCAGCCCCGGGTCTTCAACCCTGGGCAACAGGAGGCCATTAAGCAGGTCGATGTCGTCACAGGTGCACGCAGTTTTAAATTTTATTGTATGTCGTGTGTTGTGCTTGTTTTAATTTGGTGTTATAGGTTTTGTTCTTACACGGGACTCTCCGGCACGAGCACTGTTCGATACAGGTGCTTCACATTCGTTTCTGTCAAAAGATTTCATCTTGCGAATCGGGGTGCCTATACGGACTGCGATAGACAGTCTGAAGGTGTTACTACCTAACGGATGTTTGATGTGTGCGGATAAGTCTTGTTGTGTTGAGGTCAAGATAGAGAGTCGGGATTTCAAGGTGGAAACGTTAGTATTGCCGATATCAGAGTTTGATATAATCTTTGGTATGGACTGGCTATCAGAGCAGCATGCTTGTATAGATTGCACCTCAAAAGAGGTTACACTGGAGAAAAATACCGAACAATAGGCCAAGTTCAGTGGCATGCGAGGGATGAGTAGGGTATTGATATCTGCTCTCCAAGTCATTAAGGCAGTTTGGAAGGGTGTGGAGTTATTCTTCAGACTCATTGAGGCGGTGGAGCTGAAGGCCAGTGTAAGTGAGGTGCCGATTGTATCGGAATATGCTGATGTGTTTCTGAAAGACCTTCCAGGGTTACCACCCCAAAGGGAAATCGACTTCGCTATTGAGTTGGTGCCAGGTGCGAAACCTGTGGCCCGCTCGCCTTATCGAGTAGCGTCAAAGGAGATGGCAGAACTAAAGATTCAGTTGCAAGAATTGCTAGAGCAAGGCTATATACGCCCAAGTCACTCGCCTTGGTGCGCGCCGGTTCTCTTTGTGAAAAAGAAGGGCGGCGGCTTGCGTCTATGCATTGATTATAGAGAACTGAACAAACTAACAGAAAAGAACAAGTATCCAATTCCACGGATCGACGACTTGTTTGATCCGTTAGTTGGCTCGACTGTATAATGTAAGTTGGATTTGAAGTCAGACTACTATCAATTGAGAGTTCGTGAAGGTGACATACCCAAAACATCGTTTGGAACATGCTATGGTCACTATGAGTTCACGGTAATGACGTTTGGGCTGTCTAATGTGTCATTGGTATTCATGTACTTGATGCATCGAACATTTAGGGAATACTTGGACCTCTTTGTGATCGTCTTTATTGACGATATCCTCGTATATTCCCAATCCGAAGAAGATCATGCAAATCACTTGTGAATGGTATTGCACACCCTGAGGAAGAATAAGCTCTACGCCAAGTTCTCTAAGTGTGAGTTTTGGCTGTCGTCAGTGGCTTTTCTTGGCCATGTGGTTAGTGGAGAGGGCATTGCGGTGGATCCTTCCAAGATAGTTGCTATACGGGAGTGGCCTGTTCTTTCTTCAGTAGCAGAAGTCAGGAGTTTTCTTGGGCTTGCGGGCTACTACAGGCGCTTCGTAGAGAATTTCTCGAGAATAGCTTTGCCTCTCACCACACTGACGCGAAAGGATCAGAAGTTCATTTGGATGCCGGAGTGCGCTCGAGCTTTTGAAGAGTTAAAGAGTCGTTTGACCGCGGCGCCAATCTTAACATCGCCATGTGGTCAAGACGGCTTTGAGGTCTATAGTGATGCATCAGGGAGCGGCTTAGGTTGCGTTCTTTTGCAATTCGAAAAAGTGATAGCTTATGGCTCTCGCCAGTTGAAGGTGCATGAATGGAATTACCCCGTCTATGATTTGAAATTGGCGGCGGTAATATTTGCACTCAAACTGTGACGTCATTATTTATATGGCGTGAAAGTGGATATATTCACGGACCATAAGAGCCTGAAATATTTGTTGGATCAGAAAGATCTGAATATGCGACAGAGAAGGTGGATGGAGTTTCTTGGTGACTACACCTTCCAAATTCATTATACTCCCGGTAAAGGGAATGTAGTAGCGGATGCCTTGAGTCGTCGGACTCCGGCAAGGGCAAGTTGGATTTTAAGGCATGATGAAAGCCTAACTCGAGAACTGGATGCATTAAATATTTCTTCTGTTGAAAGGAATGCCACTGCAGATGCGTGCTTAAACTGGATGGAGGTACAGTGTGACCTGGCGGATAGAGTTCAACAAACAAAAGAACTTGATGAAAGTCTACAATGCTATGCAGCAGAAAGTACGGACTGTAGATTTTCGTTTGATGACGGTCTTTTTCAGAAGGACGGTCGTCTGTGTGTCCCAAGTAAGGGTAAGCTTTGTGAAGAGGTGATGTATGAAGGCCACTTCACCAAATATTCAGTTCACCCCGAGAGCACGAAGATGTATAAAGATATGAAGAAGCTGTTCTGGTGGCCTGGAATGAAGAAGTACATAACACACTATGTCGCTAAGTGTCAAACATGTGCTTTGGTAAAGGCGGAATGCCAAAAACCGGGTGGTTTACTAAAGCCGTTACCTATTTCTGAATGGGAATTTGACGATATTTCCATGAATTTCATGCATGGATTGCCGAGATCACAGCGTGGAAATGATGCGGTATGGGTGATTGTGGACCGGTTAACAAAGGTGTCACACTTCATCCTGAACCGTAAGGACAATTTAGTTGAGAAGTTGGCAAAGATGTACGTGGATACTATTGTACGATTGCATGGTGTTCCCCGTAGCATCGTTAGTGATCGAGATGGGCATTTCACTTCGGGTGATTGGAGATTAGTCCACGAACTGTTAGATACAAAATTACATTTTAGTACGGCCTTCCACCCTCAAATGGATGATCAGACCGAGAGGACCAACAGGACGTTGGAGGATATGCTCTGAATGTGTGCGCTGGATTTCGGGAAGATTTGGGAAGATCATCTCGGTGTGGTTGAGTTCGCCTATAATAGCAGCTACCAAGCGAGTATCCAGATGGCGCCCTTTGAGGCTTTATACGGTAGAAAATGGCATACACCTTTGGCTTGGGTGGAGACTGGCAAAACAAAATTGTATCGGAGAAAAGAGTTAGATGATTCCAACTCAGTTATACGGTTGATACGTGAAAGAATAATGGTGGCTCAAGACAGGCAAGCTAAGTATTACAATGTCAAGCACCGAAACGTGGAGTTTTCGGTGGGCGATTGGGTGTACTTGAAAATCAAACCATTCAAAGGTGTGTCCAGGATACGGCGTCTGAAAAAGTTGAGCCCAAGGTATCTGGGACCGTTTGAAGTGGTCGAGCGTATTGGTGAAGTTGCCTATCGGTTAGCACTTTCGCAAGAGCTGAGAGGTTTACATGATGTGTTTCATGTCTCGATGTTGCGGAAGGTGCTAAGAGGGCCAGTCCAAGTGGTTGTTGCAGATCAAGTATCAGTCGACAGTGGACTAACGATGAAGGTTAGGCCAATTCGAATCGAGGATCGAGCCTAAAAGCAGTTGCGGAACAAGATGATCGGGATGGTAAAATTCCGGTGGGACAATTGTGGCTGTGAGGAGCTAACATGGGAGCGAGAGCAGACCATGCGAGCTGAGTTTCCCGAGCTTTTTATGTAATTTGTTAACCGTGTACGTTCTGTTGTAACAAAATTGTTAGTGGAATAGCATTGTAATGTTTGTTCCCTTGCTGTGTACAAATTTCGGGACGAAATTTATTTTTAGGGGAGGAGGATTGTAACACCCCAAAAATCCCTAAGTCCCAAAATAAGTAAGGCTGGGTGACACGGCCTGGGACACGGGTGTGTCCTAGGGCGTGTCCAGTGCACACGGCCTCACGGGCATGTCCCAGGGCATGTCCTGCTCGGGTGAATACCCGAATGGTGTTGAGTGGCGTTGAGTAGAATGGCGTTGAGTGTGGTGACACGGCCTTGGACATGGGCGTGTCAAAGGGCGTGTCCTATTCGGGTGAATACCCGGGTGGCATTTAGTGGCATTGAGTGGCGTTAAATGGTGTTGAGAGTGGAACATGGCCTGTGACACGGGCATGTCACAGGGGCGTGTTTGGCACACGGCTAAGGACACGGGCGTGTGCCTTAGCCGTGTCCTTCTCGGGTGATCTGGTCTTGTGTTGAAAGAGTGACACGGCTAGTCACACGGCCGTGTGCTTTCTAACACGGGCGTGTCAGGGGTTTGATACGGGCGTGTCTAAGCCCATGTTCTGGACTGAGTTAGTCAGTTCTATAGCCGCTTCAGTAACACGGCCTGTGACACGGGCGTGTCATAACCCGTGTTCAGTCCAGGAAATCAGTTTAAGGGCTGATCTGATCTGTTCATTTTCTTTAAACAAGATCCAATGGTCTAAGCTCATCCCTGGGGTGATAAGGCCGGCCTTGAGAAGGAGGAAGCTCATGTTTGAGTTGTGCCTTGCTTTTTCTTAAGTAAGAGAGAGAGGAGAGCTTGAGAAAGAAGAAGAAGAGGAAGCTGGCTGCCGGTGGTGCTACGGTGGTTCAAATCGCAAGCCGAGTTCGGATTTGCGAAGGCAAGGCTGCTGCGAGGACGTTCATCCATTTGCTTTTCTCCCCATGTCTCCGAAGTGTCTTCCAAGGGTAAAGATTCCCTTCTTGGACAAGTGAAGTTCTTATTTCCTGCATTTGTATAGGAATCCTCCACCAAAAGGTGGATGGCGAAGAGATTCCCTTGGGATTGTTGGTTCATCCCTTATTATAGTGCATTAGAACCGGAAGTGTGAGTACGGTTAGGCATGCTATGTGAAGCCCATCCGGACATGTTGGTCTGGATTGGTGATGCTTGTTTCCACATCGGAGAAGACTCCGTGTTTATTGCTAGTATGCATGAAATATGTGGTGGATGCCTGTTGCTTGGTGCCGCAGAAAGTACTGGAGGAAGTCCAGGAAATTGTGAGAGTTGGGTTCAACTCTTGTGGTCGTGAGTGCCATGTGGTATAAAGGGCTTAGTGCCGAACAGGAAAGGTGAAACTGACCCGCGCCTGTAAGTTGACCATGAGTACTTCGGTATTCCTTTGTGGCAAGGCGATTTGAGCAACGGGGGGGTGGCTGATCTGTACCTGCATTATGCCAGCCCAAGCTGCGTTGCTGCCCTCGAAGGCCTTATTTTGCTTAGTCTTGTTCATGTATGGCCGGTCTGCGTGCCGATGTTTGTAAACCACACCTTATGTTCAGAGAAACTTGTAAAAGCCATAAGGTTGTGAACCTGTTGTTTGTGGTTGTATACATTCCTATTTTGTTTTAGAAGTGGACAATTTTTGTTATTATTGAGTTCATATTTTCAACCCTGAAGCTTCCGCTAGAATGATCTGTGTTAGGGTGTGATGGTTCTTGGTATTATTTCGTGACGTCTCCGCATGTTTGTGGAATATGGTGTGGGGCCCCGGCCGGACCCTCTATTATATCCTACGTGACGGGTAGAGGTGTTACAGCTTCTTCCTATTTATGGAGAAGGCGGTGGCCTTCTGCCATCGTTGACAAACTACTTCTGGATGTCGGCGCCACCCCCGATCAACTCGATGGGGGCTAGCGGCCTCCTTGGCTGTGATCTGGCGGCCTATCGCCGGCCACCCCCGGAATTTACCAAAGCGAGAACAGAATGGCGGTCGGCTATACTCCCAGTGCCACCCCGCCTCTCTAGTGACTGCCTTGGACACAAAACCACCCCCAACCGATGCGTTGGTGGTTGATCTATTCTCCGGTGGTGGTCCGACGACCTGGTGCCTCCGGCCGCCGCCGTAGTATTTAATAGAAATTTACTCTGTTTTCGGGTGCCGTGGGAGCAGTGATTTCCGGCGGCACCTTGGCCTTCCACCAATGGGGATGGTCATCCCTGGAGGTGTAGCACTTCCCCAGTGCCACCACTAACACTGGGTAAGGCTCACCTCTTGCGGAGACCACTTGACCTAGAACTTGGCTCGGGTGGTGCCGGCGGCGCTCCGGCCGCCGGTAGATGCATGTAGGATGCCAAAACGTTTAGGAAGGAGGAGGGACAAGGTTTCCACCTGGGCTAGGGGAGCTTGGGAAGGCCCTGGCCGAGAGTCCAATAAAGGTGGCGGAGGAGGAGAGCTCGGGTTGGCTTTCCTGTGAGGTGGAGCTCTGATAGGGGGAGAGGAATGGCTCACCAGAGCTGTGTCAAGCAGGGAGGGGGAAGGATATAAATAGCCAAGGGAGGGGGCTGGCTCCCCTCCCTTATCGGTGTGGGATTAGTCCCTCCATAGTGGGGATTAATATCCACCCTCCAGCTATCTATGAACAGCTATAGGTGGATCCTTCTACCATGTGAGAAGTGAGGGGAAAACACAAGCCTAATGGGCCTTGGGCTTGGTAGTGAGGAAGAGGGGAAGGGAGAGGGGGAGTTGGGCCTAGCTTGTCTCATAGCCCATTTCCCATCTACCTAGTTGTCTTGATGGCCCAAGAATAAAGGGAGGCAAGGCCCTACTCAAGCTATGGAGAGGAGGTGCCCTCCTCTTTGAGAAATTTTCCAAAAATGAGCTTTTAAGGAGGGTTTGACCAAAGTCAACCCTAGGGTGGGTCCCCCATGTTGGTCAAAGTCAAAGTAGGTCCAATACATCAGGATCGGGTCAAAGTTGGGGTATCGTGTCACAATTGGTGTGCGCATACTTTTCGGTGCACAATTGTGCTTGATTTGACCACGAGTTGACCAACTGTCATTGAAATTGACCGGGACGAACTTGATTGACTTCGTATTGACAATACGAGTCCAATGCCACCGATCGGGGTCAAATCGGAGTTTGTTTCCTAAATATCCAAAATCTGCGCATCGCAGCGCGCTGAAACGGTCAAAATGCTTATATTTGTCGTTAGACTTCGAATTGTGCGCAATGAGTTCCAATGAGTTCATATCGACTATACGAAGTCATAAGAATTGACAGAACTAAAATCAGAGTTCTCTGGGTCGTTATCCAAAATCTCATTTTCATGACGTTCTACTAGGAACGATCATATTCACGATATGTCCTTGGAATTCAATGGGACAAGTTCCAACGCACTCGTATTGATTATACTAGGCCACAGTAACTGACAAAACCTAAATCAGAGTTTTCTAGCTCTATATGCCCGACTAGGGTTACCTCCTACCTTGGTATTACCCACGGGTGGAGGTTCAGTTCACTTTTATTGGGCCCGCTAGGGTTTCTGGTGGACCAATAAAAGTCGGGATGTTACAATCCAATAAAACTAAAAGGATTTTCATCCCCGAAAATTTACTTAAAGTAGGGGAAAAATGTAACATACCTAGGGAAAGAGTTTTGGGTGCTTTTCTCGGACGAGTAATTCAGCCTCCCAAGTATAATCATCTCGTCCGTGATTTGACCACAATATTTTGACCATCGGAATGGTCTTATTACGCAAATTCTTCACTTTATAATCGACTATTTTAACTGGTTCAAGTTGTACGGATCTATCCGACAGCAGTTGCACTGATGATGTAGGTAGATGTTGTTCTGATTGCCGGAGGACTCGCCTTAAGGATGAGACATGGAATATATCATGGAGATTTTCCAATTCTAGGGGCAGGACTAATCTCTGAGGTAGGACTTGGTTGTCTGAGGTGTAGGTTTCTTAAAAGAAACTGAGTTTGTAAGATCTGTATATCTGAGTTGAAGAGGAGGAAATATAACTTTATTTAGTACATTGCTAGTAAGGAAGAAGGGGGAAGTGGATGTACCATAAATAGGGGAACCACTATAAATTCTCTGTGTTCTGTGGATTGTTTGTGTTGTATTCTTGTGAATGTTTATTTTTCAAGTATCTGCTTAACATTTAATATAAGTGACAAAGAAATTTAAAAGACACCTATTCACCCCCCCCCCCCCCTCTAGGTGATTAACTACTCATAGATTTATCTTTCAAGTGGTATCAGAGGGAGGTTATTTGAAGAAAGACCTAATAGTCGGAAAAAGATCATAAGGGTGGTTGATACATATAAGATATTATTGCTTCAGAATCTCACAGAGAACTTAGTTCTATGAAGCTTCCTATATGTAAAAAGGATAATTTTGCTATTTGAAAGCAGAGGGTGAGATTTTTTATGGAGGCATCAGATCCAAGAATCTTTGTCACTATAAAAGAATGACCATATATTTCCATGAAAGTATCTGTCTTAGATGTAAATATGGAAACCCCTAAGAGTCTATCTAAGATGACAAAGGATGAGGTGGTTCTTGCCACCATGGATAAAAGAGCACAAAACATAATTGTCAGTGCAATAGATAATTCAATCTTTTAGAACTTAGTACACTGTAAAACATCCAAGGAGATGTGGGACACTCTAATAGTTTATATGGAAGGCACAAAAGAAGTCAGAGATGACAGAAAGTCTTTACTCAACCTAGAGTATGAGGCATTCAGGCAAGGGAAGACCGATTCTATAGAATTTTGTTATAAAAAGTTCTTTAGAATAGTCAATGACTTAAAGAATTATGACAAAGAATTCTCAAACTATGATCTTAATGATAAATTTTTGAGATCCCTAAACAAATAATGAGACATAAATATTTGTGATGTAAGAGAAATGAGCAATCTGAGGAGCATGTTACCCCAGGATTTGTATGGGAAGCTGTTGTCACATGAGCTTCAGTTAAATTCTTGAAAAGATGAAAATGAATCTGCCAAAAGTTCAAATCAGACTATATCTATGGCTTTCAAAGCACACATCAAATAAGTCTAGAAGAGAAATTCCATCATCACCAAGAAGAGATGAAGATACAGTTAGCACTAGGACTAGTTCTTCATCAGAAGAATTGTTAGATGGTGAATTGGCATTGTTCACCAGGCAATTCAAGAAGATGATGGGAAGAAGGAAGCAATAGAATAAGAAGACATCATTTGGACTAAGTTCCAGCAAAAACAAAGACAAACACAGAAACAACTATGTAGTCAGGTATGATTCAAACCAGAATAAACAAGTTAAGACTGACATTATTTATTATTGTTGTAACAGGCCTGGACATGTCATTGCAGACTGTCCAGTAAAGAGAAAGGAGATCAGAAATTCTCAGGAAAGGAAGTTCTATAATGACAAGAAATCAGAAAAGGGTCTGATGGAAAATAAGCCAAATACTTTATCTGATAGTGATACTGATTCAACTGAATCAGAAGAAGAACATGCACACATTGGATTGTTCTCCTGTGAAAAGGAATTCATTAGAGAGGCCATATACAAGGGCAATAACTCCACAACTTCATCACTCCATAGTGACTCTAAAGATGATATGGGTGTTAACTTGATGGCACTGTCTGATAATCCTGAAGCTAAAATTGTTGAATGTCAGGATACTCAGGTAATCTTTAACAATTCCATTTATTCTACAACTTCTGTTTTGAGACTGGGGATGAGTCAAACACATGTAGATCAAATTTTGATAAACATGAGTCTAACTCTGAGATTGAACTATAGCAACTCACAGTTAAGTTGGGAAAACTTCTAGAGGCTCTTGTAAAGAGCAAAAGGCTTGTCAAGTAACAAGCCAACATGATTGACTATCTAACATGTCTTAAGTACCATCATGAGATGGCTACTCAGAAGATTTGTCTTCAAAGTTCAAAGTTAGCTAAGCTAACTAAGATCATTGATGATCAAATCATGTTGCTAAAATAAAAAGAAGCAACCATTCAGGAGTTAGAACTCAAACTCCAGAATGAGAAAAGACTTGTTCAGCAATACTCTAAACCTAAGACCGTGCTCCCTATAATAGATACCTTCTCAGGAACTCCTGTAAGTGGTCTTGGTTATATAAAACCTAGGAGAAGGAGAGGCGGAAAGCTGACAGGACAAGCGGGTCCAGTGTTGCCACAGCCCATGTCTCAGACCAAAGGAAAAGAAATCCAGAAGTCTAGACCAGGAGCACCTAGCACATATGTGAATAGGAAAGCTATTCCTAATGTGTTTCCTCCAAGGAGGACTGCTGTCATAGTGAGGCAAAACAAACAACTTGCCCACAGTCAACATGCAACTGTAAAAGCTGTTGATTCCTGTCCTAAGGAATGTCAGCATAAAGTTCAAACTATGCCTTTAAAGAGGAGATACAACAGATATGAGTGTTGGTGTTGTGGAAAGATTGGACACTTTGCCCTAGACTGCTAGTTTAATCACACAGTGTCTCATGGACAAAAAGTGTACCCAGCTAAGAAATTTTCAGGTGGTCTTAATGAAGCCTCAGCTAATAAGCACCTAGGACCCAAGACAATTTGGGTTCCTAAGGATAAATAAATCTTTATTTTGCAGGAATGCCCAAGCACCTGAAATAGGCCTATCTGGTACTTGGATAGTGGATGTTCCAGACACATGACTTGAATAAAGAGCAATTTGAGGGAGTTTATTCTAGTGAAAAATGGACCAAAGGTGATCTTTGGTGGAGCTGACAAAGGGATTAACAGAGGTTATGGTAAGATCTCAAATGGCTTAATCACTTTCACTAAAGTAGCTTATATAGAAGGGTTGTAACACAACCTTATAAGGATAAGCCAACTTTTTGATCTTGTCTATGACATTTCATTTCACAAGGATGAATGCCTCATAAAGAAGTCAAGTGACCAAGAGGTCATCTTAATAGGCACTAAGAGTTGGAATGTGTACTGTTTAAATTTTCTTTATCTAAATTCAGACTCACTCATATGCCTAGTTGCAAATGAGAAAGCCTCACACTATGTAAAATGGCATAAGAGGCTAGCTCATTAGAACTATAAGACCATAGGCAAGCTATTCAGTAAAAAGCTAGTTAGGAATGGTGCTAACATTAAATTCACTAAGGAGAGCATTTGCTCTGTGTGCCAAAAAGGCAAGCAGACCAAAGTTTCCTTCAAAAGCATTGAAACCAAAGACTCTGTGAGGTATTTATACCTCTTGTATATGGACTTGTTTGGTCCTATGCCAGTTCATAGTCTAGGTAGGAAAGTCTACACCTTTGTGATTGTTGATGACTATTTCAGATTTACTAAGGTTTTCTTTTTAATGAAAAAGTTTGAAACTTCTGATATCTTCAAGACATTTATCAAATAAATAAAGAATGAATTGAATAGTTCAGTGATCAGAATCAGAAGTGATCATGGAACTGAGTTTCAATCTAAATGCATAACAAAGTTTTGTGAAGAACTTGAGATTCAACCAGAGTTTTCCTCTATAAGAACACCTCAGCAAAATGGGATTGTTGAGAGAAAGAACAGGACTCTCATTGAAGCTGGAAGAACCATGTTGAGTGATTTTATCTTCCAGAATATTTCTGGGCTGAAGCTATTAACACAGCATGTCATATTCTTAATAGAGCTTCAATCAACAAAAGCCTGAATAAGACTCCTTATGAGCTAATGAAGGGCAGAAAACCAGACTTGGCCTACTTCAGAATTTGTGGATGTAGGTGTTTTGTCATTAATAATGGGAAAACATACTTAACTAAGTTTATTGAGAAGTCATATGAAGGCATATTGGTTGGTTATAGTAACCACAGTAAGGCCTATAGGGTCTACAACTTGAGGGATCAAGTTGTAGAGGAGTCTGATCATGTTGTATTTGATGAAAGTTCTATGTATTACAATGATAAGACAGGTACATCAAGCACAATAGGAGAAGACTTGAAGCTAAAGGAGCTGTCAATAAGAGAATCAGTTCCAGCTAGCCAAAGTATACAAGATGGATTCAATATTGTTGAGGAAGAACTTGCACAGGAATAACTGGAAGAAGAGACTCAGTAACAAGATGAAGTTGTTCAAAGAGAAGAGTCCACATTACCAGTTGCTGTCAAACATCTAAGGGATCATCCAAGGGAACTGATCATTGGAGATGCAGCTCATAGTGTGACCATAAGAAGTAGACACCACAACACTGTAATGTACTCAAGTTTTTTTTCTCAAACAGAACCAAAGACGTTTGAAAAAGCCAATATAGACCCATTTTTTATAGGGGCTATGCAGGAAGAATTGGACCAGTTCAAGAGATGTAATGTCTGGAAGTTGGTTCCCAGACCAGATGACTGTAACATCATAGGAACCAAGTTGATCTATAGGGACAAATAGGATTAGAATGATGTTATAGTCAGAAATAAGGCTAGACTTGTTGTAAAGGGTTATAGACAAGAAGAGCGTATAGACTTTTATAAAACCTTTGCACCAGTGTCTAGATTGGAAGCTATTAGACTATTCCTAGAACATCTCGGCAAATAATTTTTTTATTGTCGACACTAGGTCTTTACCTAAAAATTTGGAATAGTCTAAATGGAGCGTGCTCTTTCATCTTCAGGAAAGATTAGACTATAAATAGGGCTTGAGAGTAGAAGTCGACTACACTTTCTTAATATTATGAACTGTTGATTTCTGAGTGTCGAGTTCTAAAACTTAGATCATTTGACACTTATCAACCATTTCTCTCCACTCTCCAATGGCTCCCAAGATTGACGATAACATCTTCGAAGGTTATAAACTTGTTCGAAATGGATTCAACTCGGTGTTTGAAGAAATTAAGAATGTAATAACTCTAATCACTAAAGCAGGACTGGAATATCTGCTTTCAGAACCTTCAAATGTCTGAAAACGAGAAGTTCTAAAAATTCTTTTCAAATGCTCATCTCGACTCAAACACTGAAAAGATTAAGTCCAAAGTGAATGGAACAAAGGTCAAAATCACAACCAGAAGACTGGCCAAGATATTTCACTGGACAAGGATTGATCAAGAAGATGACCTAGATTCTGCCAAGACTGTAGAAGCTTTGGAATAGTGTGGATTAGCCCCAACCACAAAGCTTGGAAGCACCCTGGTCAGAAAGGGAATGAATACTCAAGGGAAGCTCCTGTCTGAAATAATATGGAAGGTGCTACTTTGCAAAACAGGAGCCCATGACAGAATTTTTGCATATATGTTTGAGTTGATGACTAGAATTATCTTTCAGGTCAAGACTAACTGGAGCAAAGTAGTCTTTGACAAGATAGCTGAAAGAATCAAGAAGCCCAATATGGGCAGGATAATCAGCCTCTACTTGGTACAAGTTATTCCTGAAAGTCTGAATCTCAAGATTGGATCAAAGATTAATCATATGAGGAAAATGAACATGAGAATCCTAGCCAGGTGGGATAGAGTACTATCTAAAGATATACCTATAGTAGAGAAGAAGAAGGAGAAAAAGAAGAAAGTAGTGATTATGGAAGAAGAATCTTCCAGTGAATCTGAAGATCAGAGAAGCTCTAGCTTAGAGAAACATGATGATACAGTTGCTAAAAAATCTCCAAGGACAACTCCTTAAATTGGTGATCAGATACAGGGGAGATAATCCCAGCTAGAGACCCTAGTGAGGGGGAGAAACTCAATATTCTGCCAGAAATAGAACAGGATATTATCAATACTGATGGAAGTGGTACAGGAACTAGACACTGTCTTGGAACAAGTAGAGGTTCCTGAACAGAAAATGTCTGATAAAGAGAATGACAATGCAGTCTCTAAGGAGACTGAGGAAGAAATCTTTCTGAATGAAGATACTGATATCCAGGGGAGATGACAGCTCTTCTAGAGGATCCTATTCCTGATTCCATAGATCTTGGTGAAGTAGGTGCAAGGGTTGAGGGGGAGATAACAGATCTAGCTCCAAACACTGCAGGAGCTAAAGAGTCTACTTCAGTTGAAGTTGTTAGTTCTTCAGATTTTGAGGAGGAGGATGCCTATCAGATTAATAAAAGGAAACTAGCTGAACTCAAGAAGAGGAGTAGGAGCTATAATAAAACAGTTCAATTTGGAACAACACCCCTCCTATGGATTTCAGCTCCCTTCTAGTTCAAATGCAAATAATGTTAGATCAACAAAGAATTAAACTGGAAAATATGTAGATGAAATCAATAAAGAGTTGCAATTCCAATTGGCACAAGACATCAAATCTAATAGATTTGAAGTGAATCTGCTAAAAAAGGACATAACTGATTTCTTCCAAAGAGGAGTAAATATAGTGGTCTACCTTGCTCAACCGAAGCAGGAGTCAAAGAAAACTCAAGATGAAATAGCTGTTAAACAAGGATATGTCCTTGAAAACCAGACTAGAATGAATGAAAACATGATATTAATGCATAATACTTCACTAGTAAAGATAGTTGAGCAAACTACAGCCTTGGAGACAAAGATAGGATCTATCTCCAAAGATATTGAAACTCAGCTATCTACTCACACAACCTCTTTGGTTAAGGAAGTTAAGGCCTCTGGAAAAGAACTAGATGATCACTTGCCAAGGTAAAGAATTATTTGTCCTCGGGGATTACTCTTTTAGAAGGTCAAGTTAAATTTCATAAGAATGACTTAAGGGATCATGTGGAGAGAGAAGTCATAAAGGGGTAGAGAGTAATGATAAAGTCAAGCTCTGAGCATGTTATTTGGACCTCCAATAGCATCAGAGAAACTCTAGGCTTTCCTCCCATAAAGTATGATGAAGATCAAACTGCTGAGTCTAGCTGCCAACCAGCTAAATTTGAGGCTATTTAAACTACAATACAGTCTATGTACAGTCGTCAATAATAGGTTCAAAATGTAGTATGTGAGGAGGTGGAGATGGCTGCTTCTGCCTTGCTCAAAGAAAAAGAAGTGAAAGACTTGATTTCAAGAGCCTAGACACCTAAAAGGGGGGGGGTGAATAGGTTCTAATTTTCTTTAATAAATTTTAGGCAATTATCTTGTTCTAACTCAGCACGGAAAATACAATTCACAGCACAATAATCACAGCACAACATAGTACACCAGATTTATAGTGGTTGCCCAAGTTATGGGTGCATCTACTTCCCCCTTTGCCTATCCAGTAGAGAACTGGATTCAGCCCAACTTCCTTCCACTAACTCAGATCCACAGATCTTACACCTCAGAACCTGATAGGTTCCTATAGCTCAGACTTATACATGTCCTACCTCAGATTCTTCTCAAGAACCCTATCTCAGGCAACAGCCCTACCTCAACCTTTATCACCAGGCTTACAACTCAGACTTTCACAAGTCCTACACCTTAGGCTCTCAGCCCTACCTCAGCCTTTATAAACACAGGCTTACAACTCAGATCTAAGAAGATCTTACAAGTAAAAATAATATTTAGTTGAACATAAATTTCACCCAGATAGAACTCTCAATTGGTGTGAGCTTCTTGATCAGTTCTTGAACAAATTGTATACTTCAGATCCAACCTGACTTAGCTTTTTCAAAGCTTCTTGATTGAACAAAATGAGGTTAATCTGACTTGGAGTAGAAGTTGATCTTCAGACAGCTCCCTCCTTAGATTCAGAAATAGATCTGAATCTTTCTTGCAGACTGTTCAGGATCTGCCTTCTTAAGGGTTCCCCCTTTCTTGTTGTTGAATTCTCTCTCTGGTTCTGTGTTAGTTTGTTCCCTCTTAATTGCTTCCTTGATTGCTTTGGTTGTCATGGATCAGTCCTTTATATAGAGTTTCTCAATGATAACCGGTTGATTCGGTTTGTAACAACCTTCTGACTGCTCTGACAAAGGTGTCAGACTTGTTGTTTATGGCAGCAGTCAAGTCTTAAGCTGTGACAGCTGATTCTGTAATGACTTTATATCTCAGCAGGAAACACTCAGCAAATTTGTTGGAACCCCATGTTTGATTTGGGCTAGGTTCACTCCTAGGTTTTTTTACCCACTTGTATAGCCAGGGTTAAAGTCTAGGTCTAAGTTAGTCTTAGTAGAGTAGATCTCACAAAGACCAGCATTGGACTTCATTTCAAAGACCAAGACTCAGAAGTAATCTGTGGATCAGATATCAGTTCGAATTTCGTCGAACTCGGCTCGAAGATTGTCGATCTCTGATCGACGATCGCAGAGGTAAAAACACTGAGCTGAGCTCGACAATCTCAGAGCTCAGATCGACGATTTCCAGTCTCAGCTCGATGATCTTCTATCTCAGCTCTACGATTATTTATCTGTGCTCGACTACCTTTTTGCGCAACTGTCTTGAAGATTTCATTCTTATTTTGTCAAGGCTATTTATGGAATCAAATCTCTGGTAGTTAATGTTGATGTTATCAAAGCTTATAGCCGTTTATTTTGCAGCATTAACTATAGGTTTTCACAGAGTTATTATATTGTCTTATATGCCAAAGACAGTTGAGGAAATCATTTATTGCAGATATTGTAGCTGTTTCCTCTCATCGATTCCAGCAGAATAATTAAAGGAATGTTTTTTTGAAATTCAAGTCAGGAATTTCTTTTGTCCTACCAAAAGGAAGGAGGTTGTCGATTCCATCAACACAGAAAGAGACACACAGAGAAAGACAGAAAGTTGTTCCTACTAACATCCTAAAAACATTCTAAAGCAGATCTTCATCAACTTTTCTCATTTTGTCAGTGCTCTGAAGAAGAAGCAAGAAAAACAACTTTTACAAATCAAGAATCTTTTTGTTCTTCTCTTCCAGGACCTTGCTAAGACATTCCAACACCATTTATCTGAAGCTCCTGGACCAAGTCTCTCAATTGAAGACCTACTCACCCTGTACAAAGCTTCCCAGCCTGAACCCTTCTACATCTCAGGGAGAGCTTTAACAACATCTCTGAATCCACTAGTCTTCTCAGTTGTTTTTGAGAAAAGAGAAGACAAAATCAATCTCTCATCCCCATCTCTTTACAGGGTTTTAATTTCCTTCAAAATTATTCTGGTTCACAAGTCTCCTTTCAAAAGACTTGAGTTGGTTTTTGTGCACCTGATCAAAAGCTCATTGGTGGCAGTCACTTGATTAAAGCCTGCAGTGGATTCCTACCAAGGGTGGTAGAAGAGTGGATGTACCCAGTTGGGGAACCATTATAAAATTCTTGTGTTGTCTGGTTGTGCTTTTCTGTGTTCTTGTGTGCTTGTGTTGTGGTTAGATTAGCTTAGTTTATTTGCTTTTATCTTTTCTATTAAAAGATTTTTTTTATAACTCTATCCCTCCCCCATAGAGTTATTCAGAGTTTATCACCCCCTTTTTCTTTCAATTGGTATCAGAGGAAGGTTGGCTATTCTTATATAGGCTAACACCTGAACCAACCAAGACCTCCAGATAAGCTCAGAATAATTATTATTTTTGTGTTTTTAATTTATTTAATACCATGACACAAAACAAGGAATACACTAGCACCAGACCTCCAGTGCGTAACTTGTCAAAGTTCACTATCTGGAAGGCAAGAATCAAGTTGTACATGAATTATATTGATGAGGATTTCTTCAACTCTATTTTGACAGGTCCACCAGCTCCAGTGGCAAATACCTCAACAACATCTACAAGTTTAATTATTGTTCCACCTCCAGACTACAATGATGCTCAGAAGAAGGCTAAGATTGCAGATGCCAAAGCCATGAACATATTGGCTCAGACTATGTCAGATGACATCTTTCAGAAGGTGGATGAGTGCACCTCTGCAAAAGCAATCTGGGATTCACTCAACCAGATGGTTGTTGGCTCAGTAGATGAGAGAAAAGATAGAAGATCAACTCTCATCTCACAATATGAGAATTTCAAGTAAGATGAAGCTGAATCTATCGGTAACATGTACAATAGACTAAGCTCCATCATCAGTGAGCTGAAGACATTGGATAAATACATCTCTCTCATAGAGGTAAATGACAAGATCCTAATGTGCTTCCCAAGCTCATGGGACACCAGGATCTAGCCAATCAAAGAGGCTAGAAGCTTGAATGAAATTTCAACTGAATCTCTCCTGGGAAAGCTCAAATCTTATGAGCAGTTAATCTAGTCTAGAGAAGATGTAGAACAAAGGACTCCTCCTCCAGCAAGGAAAGAACAATCCAGTGCATTCAAGGCTGCTGAAAAGACAGAAGCTCCAATAGTCAATGAAGAGCTAATGAGTCTCTTTGCCAAGAGATTCTTTAAAATGGCAAGGAAGGACTTCAGGAGGAAGTCATCCAGAAATGACAGCAAGCCCAGGCATGACAAAAACCCCACTAAATAAGTAGTGTGTTTTGGATGCAGGAAACCAGGACACTTCATGTCTGAATGTCCTGAAAATCAAAAGAAGGAAAGAAGAAGAGAGAAGGAATCTAGAAGCAAGCAGTACAACAAGCCCTCTTCCAGCAAGCGCAAAAAGAAGGACAAAGGATTTGTGACTGACACATGGAGTGACACAGAAGATGAATCCACATCTTCTAGCTCCAGTGAAGAAGAAGAGGAGGCAAAGGCAAAGGAAATTTGTCTCATGGCAATTGATGCCAGTAGCAGATAAAATACAGATGAATCTGATAATGAAGAAAACCTGTCAGCTGAAGATCAGGTATTAGCATCCTATGATTTTTAATCTAAAAAATTTAAATTTGAATTTAAAAATTTATGCTTAGATTTGATAAGCTCTGAGAAGAAAATCAAACTTCTCAGAGAAAAATTAAATGATCAAGATAAAATCACTTCTGAAAATGCTAATCTATCTAATGAACTAAAATCTGCAAATGAACAAATTATCTTTCTAAAATCTGAGCTTAGCAAAGCTAAGATATTAGAAGAATCATTAAATGGCAGAAGTTTAAAATTGCTAGATATAAACAGCACATTAAATGCTAGAACTAATTACTGCAAACTAGGATTAGGAGCTTCATCCAGTGAACCAATTCTAATCCAAAAGAATCATCTTTCTAAACCTGTAAATTTTGTTTCTAATAAAGGAAATAAAAACACTAAATAGTTTAATAAGGTTAATGAAGTTCTTGAACAAATTGAAACTAAGAAAAAACTTAAAAACTAGAAGAATAATAAAAGTAACAATATTCAGCAGTTATCGTCGAACTCAGATCGACAGTATATGAACAGATCGTCGACCTCAGAACGACGATCTCTGAATGCAAATTTTTGTAATAATCATTCTTCGATCTATGATCGACGGTACCAGTATGGTTCGTCGACCAGAGATCGACGATTTTGGTGCCCCAAGAATGAATATCTTCATTCTTCGAGCAGAGATCGAAGATCTCATCTAACATCGTCGAGCTCAGGTCAACGATCCCACCAGAAATCGTCGATCTCAGATCCTAAAAATAGAAACCTAAATTCTAATAGCAACATTAATCCTTTTAATCAATGGATAATTCCACCAAGAAGATATCATCCCAAAGGTTACGAGAATCAACCTGAATGTTCTTACATTTCCAGTTACAGTTATGTAAATCAACAAGGACCCAAGGTAACCTGGGTCAAGAATAACTAACTATCATCCTTACAGGTAAAGAGCTGTCTAGCATTCAATCAACAATGATATCTGGACAGTGGTTGCTCCAAGCATATAACAGACAGCAAGGACAACTTAAGTGATTACAAGTCTAAGCTGGGACCAAAGGTTATCTTTGGTGATTCAAACTGTGGCCAGACCAAAGGTTATGCTAAAGTCAAGATTGGAGCAGTGACTTTCAAGAAGGTTGCTTATGTAAGTGGTTTGAAGCATAACCTCATCTCAATAAGTCAACTTTGTGATGAAGGTTATCAGGTAACTTTTAACTCTAGCTCTTGTATTATTTCATCTAAAGAAAATAAAATTGTTTTAATTGGAAATAGACAAGGAAATATTTACTTAGTAAATTTTCAATCTACATCTTCTGACATATGCCTGCTTAATATTATTAGTAATCAAAGTATTTTATGGCATAAGAGACTAGGTCATGTTAATCTAAAAAATATTATTATGCTATCTAAATACAACCTTGTTAGAGGCTTACCTTCTGGTTCCTACAAGAAGGAAGGCATATGCAGGGCTTTCCAATTAGGCAAACAAACTAAATCTTGTTTTAAGTCAATTAATAAGAGTGATTCACCTAGGATCTTGTACCTGCTACACATGGACCTTTTTTGTCCTATTGTTGTACAAAGCCTAGGAGGGAAATATTATACTTTAGTAGTTGTGGATGACTTCACTAGATTCACTTGGGTATTCTTTCTGAGATCTAAGTCAGATACCTTTAAGGTTCTTACAGATTTTATCAAGACCATACAGATTGAGTACTCTACTCAAGTTGCATTGATCTTAAGTGATCATGGCACTGAGTTTGACTCTCTTCTTATGCATGAGTTCTGTGAGAAAGAAGGTATCGGGCACTGTTTCTCAGCTCCTAGAACTCCTTAATAAAATGGGGTAGCTGAAAGGAAAAATAGAACACTCATTGAAGCTGCAGGTACATTACTTGCAGATGCTTACATGTCTCTATCCTATTGGGCAGAGGCAGTGAGAACAGCAAACTATGTCCTGAATAGAAGTTTGATACATAAACTTAAGCATAAGACTCCCTATGAATTACTCAAAGGGAAGAAACTAATAATCACCTATTTTAAAATATTTGGTTGTATATGTTATATTCACAATAATGACAAGAAATACACTAGAAAATTTGAAGCAAAGGCTGTAGTGAGAATCTTTCTAGGATATTCCCAAGTCAGCAAAGCTTATAGGGTGTTTAATAAATCTACCTTAAAAATTGAAGAATCTGTGCATGTTTCATTTGATGAAGCTAACATGTTTTATAAGGAGAAAGAGATTTCTACCAATAACTCTTTATAGATACCTCACTTGTGTGAGAAATTGGATAACTTAAACCTTACTCCAAAGGTTGTATCACATCCTTCTCCACAAGCTAATGAAGACAGTGAAGAAAAAACTATGGAAGCAGCTGGACTTCCCCCAACAGCAGAAGTAATTCCACAAGAAGAATTCACTCCTATTGTTATTGCTGAACCAACTCCACCATCTGATTTTGTCACACTTAGGGATCACCCTAGATCCCAAGTAATTGGAGACATGTCAGTAGGTGTACAGACAAGGCATCAACTCAACCATGATGTGATGCATGCCTGTTTCCTATCTCAAATTGAGCCTCAATCCATAACTGATGTTGAGCAAGATCTCCATTGTATCATTGCAATGCAAGAGGAATTAAATCAATTTGAGAGATACAGAGTTTGGGACTTGGTTCCAAGGCCTAAAGGTTATCCAGTAATTGGAACTAAGTGGGTTTTCAGTAATAAGCTTGATTCCCAAGGTGTGATTGTGAGGAACAAGGCTAGGCTTGTTGCTCAAGGATATAGGCAAGAGGAAGGCATTGACTATGATCAAATATTTGCCCTTGTTGCCAGGCTAGAAGCTATAAGGATATTTCTGGCTCATGCTGCATTCAAGAAGTTCAAAGTCTACCAAATGGATGTCAAGAGTGAATTCTTAAATGGAGAACTTAAAGAAGAGGTCTATGTTGAATAACCTCCAGGTTTTGTTTCTCCAACTCATCCCTCCTTTATTTTTAAATTGCATAAGGCTCTCGATGGTTTAAAGCAAGCTCCAAGAGCTTGGTATGAGACCTTAGCCAGCTTTCTTTTAGAGCATGGTTTTTAAGAGGCATGGTAGATAGAACTCTTTTTACAAAATTGCATCATGATAAAATTTTAGTAGTACAAATATATATAGATGACATTATATTTGATTCTACTGATTCCAAATTGTGCAAAAGATTTTCTGATCTAATGCATTCCAAATTTGAGATGAGTAGCATGAGAGAGCTATCTTATTTCCTTGGTCTCCAAGTGAAACAATCTCCTGATGGAATCTTCATTTCCCAATCTAAATATGCTAATGAGCTTATTAAGAAGTTTTGGATGGCTGATGTCTCCCCTATAAAGACTCCCATGACTGCCAATGTTGTATTAGACTCTGATGAACATGGAAAACCTGTTGATCAGACAAGGTATAGGGTCATTGTTGGATCCCTACTATATCTAACAGCAAGCAGACCAGATATCATATTTGATACATGTTTATGTGTTAGGTTCCAAGTAAACCCTAAAGAATCCCATCTTATTTTTATAAAAATAATTTTAATATATATAAAGGGTTGTCCTAATCTAGGACTCTGGTATCCAACAGAGTCAGAATTTGAGTTGACTGGATTTTCAGATGCTGACTATTCTGAATGTAGAGTGGACAGAAAGAGCACTTCAGGAACTTGCCAGTTCCTAGTGATAGACTTGTGTCCTGGTTTTGCAAGAAGCAAACTTCTGTATCAACATCAACTGTTGAAGCTGAATATATGGCTGCTGGCAGTTGTTGTTCACAGATTTTGTGGATACAAAACCAACTCCTATATTATGGTTTCAATCTAAATAATTCAACCATTTTCTGTGATAGTAAAAGTGTTATATATATATAGCACATAATCCAGTGCATCATTCTGGAACAAAACATATAGATATAAGACATCATTTCATTAGAAATAATGTAGACAAAAAGAAAATTAATCTTGACTTTATCTCCATTGATTTTCAAAGAGCAGACATTTTCACCAAACCCTTGGATGAAAAGAAGCACCTGTTCTTCCTGAATCAGCTTGGAATGATCAATGGGAAGGATTAATTTAACTTTTCTGTCTTAGGTTTTGTATCTGTTCCTAAATCGTCGAATGAAGATCGGCGATCTTCGAATTGATCTTGAGCAAAATCGTCGACCTGAGATCGACGACAGCTCTGTGAAGTAAAAATCGTCGACCAGAGATCAACGCCTTTACTTCAGAAGATAAATTGTAGACCTAAGATCAATGATCTATTTTCTCTCTTTAATCTGAGACCGTTGATAACATTTAATTAAAAATCTATCGTCGACCTGAGATCGAAGTTTTTCTTTATTTATCGTAGGACAAGGCCCAACTCTTCACATTCTGAAAAACCTATATTAAGAGTTTATCGTCGTACTCTATCCCGCGCTTTCTAATTCCCCCTTTTTCTTTCCAATTCCCCCTTCTGCACTTGATCTTGTGTTTTCCCTTGCAGGTTTCTAATGGCGAATCCAGCAGTTATCCTATCAGCAATGAAATTTGACGCAGGGTTCGACATCGATTTCGATTCCTTCAGCCATTGCGATCAGATATTCAAGGATATGTTGCAGCTCTGTGAAGTTTAAGGTCTGAGGAAGTTTATGTCAAAGAGAATCAAGTTACCAACTGCTGAAATTAAAGAATGGGTTTACTCTTCAACTTGTCCAGATGAATCAACCATGGTTGGAACTATTTCTAGAAATCAGGTCATTCTTACTCCAGTAATTATTTCTGAATTGTTTGACTTGGTGAATGGAGATGATAGTTTGGATTAAGACAATTCTGAATATAGAACTATGATAGGAAGGATGGGTCATCCTGATGAAGTGCCAGCAAAGCTGCTGAAGAAGAACTTATTTGTTCAATATAAGTTCTTGGCTGATATTGTCGGGAAAGTGCTGTTGGGAAAGCACTCTGCCCATGATAACATTAACAGATAGCAGTTTGCTATTATGTCTGCTCTGGTTAATGGTAAATCAGTCAACTGGGCTGATTTATTCTTTGATTTGATTAGAAGGAAAAGCTCTAAGAAAGAAGTTTGATTTGGGAGAATTTTGGGCATATTTCTCCAGGCAAAAGCTCCTGAATTAATGGTCTCCCAGACCCAATTCATCAATGCATGCAAGAGGTTGGACTCCTCTTTGTTTGGAAAGTGAGAGAGGACCATTCCTAGGCATTCTAATGCCTCCAGGACTTCTGAGGATACCAGAGCTGATGCAGCTACTTCCCCAACCCCGGAAGACGTTCCTCTCTCTGTTTCACCCTCAGTTCCCTCAGTCCCTACCTCCCAAAACCAATCTTCTCCAATTCTTTCACCTTCACCTCCTGCTTCACCTATCCAAAATTAGAACTCCCCAGTTCATCCTGCTTCTCCTTATGTAGATAATACTGCATCTCCTCATCCAGACCATTCTGCAGATAATCCTGCACCTCCTCATGAAGATCATTATGAAGATCCTCATGTCTCCTCTCAGAACATTACTTCTCCCATCATTTCTCCATCCTTTTCCTCTCAGATTCCCTCTGACCCCATCCAAGAGGATGTTCCATCAACATATTTTCCCTCTGCTGTCTTGCCATCCCCATCCTTTCCTGAGTACACTTATACAGATTTCCCTTCTGCATTCTCAGTTTGCTCAAATTGTGGACATAAAACCCCTTACACAGCCTCTGAGCCTGAACCCCTTTACCTTAATTTCTCATATATAGCCAAAGATCTTCTGCAATTCATTTCTCCTTCCTTAGAGCTCCTTATAGCGCAGGCTATAGCTCCTCTAACTGCCTCCATCAACACTCTTACCCATAGAGTTACTGCTCTTTCCTCTATCCCTTATTCTGGGGGTCTGGCTACAGATGCCTCTGTAACCAGGTAGGGGGAGATATTCAATGAAGAATCTCCCATGCCTTCTCTAGCAGCAGCAGTTTCAGCAGATATGCAGACAGATGTCTCCTTAGATGATAAGATGGCTCTAGATACAGAAATTATTGATTTTGATACTGATTTAGAAGAAACAGTTCTTCCAGAAGTTTTGACTGCTGGTGATTGTTGCATCAATCCCACAGTGGATATCTTTGAGTTATTGAGTTCCTTCTGCACACTCTTCATAGATTGTCTGTCCTCTTTGGTTATTGTGTGTTGTACTCCCTCTCTAAGTCATGAAGTTGTTGGACAACTAAAGGCAAGTTTTGTAGTTCCTTTGGCAGAACAGTCTGATGTTCAGATGTCAAGATCTCCTGGGTCATCCTATGTTATGGATGATAACCCCATTCCTAGTCTTGATGATATCATTGCTCAAGATATTGTTATGGAAACTGAAGCAGTTCCTGCTAAAGTTATCCTTCCTCCAGCTGATAAGGAAGTTCCAAAGGAAGTGATTAGAGATATTGATGCCCTGTATGATAATCCCCAAGGCTCATCTGAAGATGATCAAGTTGATAATTCTGATTCTGATGGCAGCAAGAAGAAAGTGTCTAAGAAAAGAAAAGATCCTTCAAAGGCCATTCCAAAGCCAAATCCTCTTAATGACACTCCATACTACATTCTCCAGAATATTACTCATTATCAAGATATGCCTCATTGGATGTGGCTATCTAAGAATGAGCAGAAGGATAGAAAGAAAAGTAGAAGGCACTCTCCTCCTCCTCCTCCTCCTCAAATGTCTAGGATAGGTCCTCCTCCTCCTCCCCCTCCAGCAGAAGGAGCCTCTGGTTTAGCAGCTCAAAGGTCTACCTCTATTACCCAGACCTATCAGTGGAAGGACCGATCTTCAAATCCTCCTCCTCCAGCTGGATCTTCAGACAAAAATTCTTCTTCTCAAAGGCCTATATCTTTTGGAAAGCCTAAAGGAAAACTTAGTGAAGTTCCTCCTCCCAGATCTTTGTACTCCAATCAGAAACAGCAGAATCCAGTGTCTACAAATTTCTAGGCTCAATCTACTCAGTTCAGAATGTCTTCTCAGAAGTCAGTTCAGGAAGTTAGTTCAGAGAGACCCTCTTCTCCTCTTGATCCTGAGCTTGACCCCAACTTCAGAATGGCAAGGTTGAATGAATTAGTTGGGCTATCTCAAATAAATAAAGCCAGGAAAGAAGGTCAGGATCCCTCTCAATTCACTACTATGTCATCATATAGAGAGAAAGAACTTGACAGATTGCAGGTTAGCAAGAAAGTATTTAATCCATCATAGTATATGTCTCTTCATCCTGAGGCAGTTGTGCCTAGAGCAGCATCTCAGAAGACTCTAGGAGATCAAGATATGAAGATGTCAAAGAAAGAAGCAGAAGATCCTTCCAGGAAGATCATTTTTTCTAAGCCCTCTTCTGCTCCTCCTTCTGATAAACCCTAAGTTCTTTGAACCCTTTTTTGTTTATCTGATGTTTTATTGCTCTATCTAAATTATATGTGAATTATATGTTATACTATATCTGTTAATTATTTCAATACCATATCAGATATCTATAGCACTGTATTGCTTTTTGTTGTTTTCTTTTGTTGAGTGACCTCACCCAAATAGGGGGAGATTGTTGGAACCCCATGTTTGATTTGGGCTAGGTTCACTCCTAGGTTGTTTGACCCACTTGTATAGCCAGGGTCAAAGTCTAGGTCTAAGTTAGTCTTAGTAGAGAAGATCTCACAAAGACCAGCATTGGACTTCATTTCAAAGACCAAGACTCAGAAGTAATCTGTGGATTAGATATCAGTTCGACTTTCGTCGAACTCGGCTCGAAGATCGTCGATCTCTGATCGACGATCGCAGAGGTAAAATCTCTGAGCTGAGCTCGACGATCTCAGAGCACAAATCAATGATTTCCAGTCTCAGCACGATGATCTTCTATCTCAGCTCTGCGATTATTTATCTATGCTCGACTACCTTTTTGCGCAACTGTCTTGAAGGTTTCATTCTTATTTTGTCAAGGCTATTTATGGAATCAAATCTCTGGTAGTTAATGCTGATGTTATCAAGGCTTATAGCCATTTCTTTTGCAGCATTAACTACAGGTTTTCACAGAGTTATTATATTGTCTTATATGCCAAAGACAGTTGAGTAAATCATTTATTGCAGATATTGTAGTCACTTCCGCATCGATGTCTGGCATGTCCTCTGCACTCCAAGCGAAGATGTCGATGTTCTTCTGGATGCACTCTCGCATCCTCTCTCAGCCCTCGGGGCTCTGCCCGACGCTGATCCACACCCTTTCTGTCTTCCCTGCCTTGGTGAATACCTCCAAGTTCCTCTTCCACCTCTGCCTCTTCAACCTCCATCGCCTCGGCCCGGCTCTCCTGCAACTCCACTCTTCTATCTTTCTTCACATCAATCACTTCTCTCCCTGCTCCCATGCCCCTACCTCCGTCATCTCCGACTCCTCAGCTGCTCCTCCCCCGATCACTTCTAACTCCTCTTGTGCCTCCAACTCTCTTCCCAACTCTTCTGCCTCCGCCATCCAGGCTGAAAGTTAGGGTTAGATCTGATATACTCTAGAGGGGGTGAATAGAGTATGTTTGTGTGTTTTTAAAATTTTCTTCTCTAACAGTATACTATCTTTATCTTTAACAACTATATCTAACTATCACAGATTAAAGTAAATCAAAGATCACAGAATATCTAACTAACACAGCCATAGCAAGAACAGAAAAGAAAGAGCAACCAGACAACACAAGAAATTTACAGTGGTTCCCCAAACTGGGTACATCCACTCTTCTACCACCCTTGGTAGGAATCCACTACAGGTTTTGATCAGGTGACTGTCACCAATGAGCTTTTGATCAGGTACTCAAAAACCAAACCTCAAGTCTTTTGTACGGAGACTTGCAACCGGAATAATTTTGAAGGGAATTAAAACCCTGTACAGAGTTGGGAATGAGAGAGTGATGTAAGTCTTCTTTTCTCAAATCAAAATGAGAAGACTTTGTGGATTCTTATTTATTGTCAAAGCTCCCCCTGAGATCTTGAATGATTCAGGAGTGGAAGCTTTGTTCAAGGGTGTAGGCCTTCAGCTTTTCAGAGATCCTTGACTGATTTGAATGTTTCTGTCACTTAAGATCCCTGAGAACAAAGAGGGAGAGAAAGAAAGATTCTTGATGGTGATAATTGTTCTTTCTTCTTCTCTTCAGAGCAGCCAATTTTTTGAGAGATCTTTTTCACTGCACTTTTTTTTGAGAACTTTTATTTGCTGTGTCTCTGGTTGATGATGAATCTCTGCTCTAGTGTATTGTTATTTTTCTTGGCAGGAAGATGTGTATTGAATGACTACAACTTGGTCGAATTCAAAAGAAAAACTCTGCAATAAATGTTCAGCCGAAATCTTTGGAACGAAAAACGGCAAGAATGCTGTCAAATATTCTATTCTATGTATGTCCCAAGATATAAGCAATTAATTCCATGGAGGATGTTAGCAATCAATGCTACCAGTAACGGCTCTATTAGGAGAATATAAGTGCATTGATTTGCAAGGGAATTAATAATCTATAATGGAAATAAAATGATGAGACAGAAAGAGAAAGAATAAGTAACAAAATATCTTACAGGTTTCGTCGACCTGAGATCAGCTTTCGTCGACCTCTAATCAGCTTTCGTCGACCTGAGATTTCGTCGACCTCTGATCAGCCTTCGTCGAACTGAGATCTGCTTTCGTCGTCCTGAGCTCTGTGAATCAACTGTTGTACATAAGTGATACGCCTGAAATAGATGTATATTTACGCAAGTGCACGTGCCGGATCAAGTAATATAAAGTGAGAAGTGATCGTTCCCTCGAGGAGATGATTGACCTAGTGATCACAATTACTAGCTCTTCCCGTTCTCTAAATTCAAGACGATAATTAAGGTGAATTTCTAGTTTTATTTAAAGAATTACTCTTTAAGCAAGAACTAAAATGCGCGGACAAGAAAATATTATTATCCAAGTTTTAGGGAAGCAATCTTGCATGTTGGTTTCCCTTACCTATTCCGATGATTTTTTATAGAAAAATCTTCCATTAGTTGTTTGACTTCTATCTTGCAAGGATTTAAAAGCGGATCTCTTTATCCCTCGATTTCTGAGATCCGGTCACCCAAATTCCCCAAGTTATCTCTAACTTGGGTGGAAAGAAAGTAACGAAAAGCGCACAAATCCACTACACTAACTCAAGAGGAAATCTCTTTCTCTCTCGAAGTTATATTGGAAATTAGGTTACACTTACACCGCTCCTCTCTCGATTCTCGCAGTGCAGTAAAAAGATGAAATTTTGACTAAAAAAATACGTGACTCCTCTCTCGAATCTCGCCACGTAATATAAAGGATTCAACCCTAGACTAGCATAACTCCTCTCTCGAATCTCATCATGTTAACTAGAAGATGAATAATTACTCAAAACATCCACAAATAGAGAACACAATTCCAATAAAGATAGAAAATCAAACAATCATTAATTCAAAACTTTGAATCAAGTTATCACAACAAGTAAGGTACTCACAACACACAAGATCTAAGAAATCAGTTCATCGCGGAGAGATGAAAGCAAATTAGATGGATCTTACTAGACATGCTTTAGAAAATTCAAAAGTTTCAGGAAATAATTCACACGTATGTGCAAGATCCGTTGCTCTTGACGATCCGGAGTAGTCATCTTCTTCTTGCCTAGGGTTTTTCGCCCAAGATCGTTCTTCTCCTCCAAAAGCTCTCCTCTCTATGTCTAGAACTCTCCTCTTTTTCC
The DNA here is from genome assembly GCA_039513925.1 of Platanthera zijinensis. NCBI lineage: Eukaryota > Viridiplantae > Streptophyta > Magnoliopsida > Asparagales > Orchidaceae > Platanthera > Platanthera zijinensis. The sequence continues at coordinate 17,802,915 of CM077093.1, read as the reverse complement.
TTCCTTTTGTCCTTTAAAAACGCCTCCAGATATACCAAGGGATGCCTCCTTCCATATTTGAAAAGAGAAAAATTAGAATTTCAAACTCTAAAAACCGCCCAGGAGACGTTGCAACCTTAATTTTTGGGGTGTTACAACCTTTTTCCAGATTTTGATATTTTGGCAGATTTTCGTCCATGAGCCTATTCATCTTGCACCACTAGTAAATATACAATGAAAAGAGACCAAATTAGCCTTGAATTAGATAATCAAACAATTACTTTCATTTCTAGAGCTTTTTGTGTTTATTCGTGTCGGATATGTCGAGTAATATGTCAGAAAACATGTCTAGATAACTTATTTTGGGAAGTTATCACACCCCCACACTTGAACCTTTGCTAGTCCCGAGTAAAGAGAAATAATTATTTCTAATGGGTGTCCGATAATTATCACACTCCAAATCAGAACAATCCTATCTTAACCTGCATTAGTCCAAGATACTCAAGAAGTTCGTTTTACTCAACTGATAAGCTTGATTATCATTAAAAGTTCAAAACATCACAAATCTATTAGCTCAATAAAAGATAAAGCATACTAAAGAATTGTGTGTAGTGTGTGCGCCTTCTTCCAGATTATTTACTCCCCCGTACTTTTTCATTGAACATCATCAATAATTCAAAAGGGTAAGAATAAGCTAAGTCATTACGCTAGCCTTGATAAGAATTAGCAACATACGAGAGCATAGTTTTAGCTTTGGATTGGTTGGCAATTCATGAATAGGCTTAAATAGTGGCATGGTAATTCCCTAGTTAATAATCTCAATCTTTCACCATATTACGAGGTTCAATCCTTAAGCCTTGAATAATAATACATATTGCGCCTATAGTTGGGATCACTCCAAGTATGTATTTACCCCCAGGCCACATATCACTATGACAAAAATTTTGATTATTTCCTTTCTCTTTTTTTTATATGGTCACACAGTTGGGATCATCATGATAGGATGGGTACTTAGGCCGCAATATCACAATACACTTCACAAAAAAAATTATTAATATATATATATAAATGCTGAATTGGAACCCCCAAATGGCTAGTGGATTAAGATAAAACTAGTAAAATATAGGGAATTTGGTCATTCAGTAGTAGGGTAGCAAAATCATAGAACCCCAATACAAAAAAAATCGGTCTCTCAAATGTTTCTAGTCTACTACACATTATCTTGACTCACAAATTACTCCTAGTTCTTGCTCACCCCATTTCCTAATTTTAGTAAACAAAAAGTTTCAGGGAGTAAAAAACTGTGCCTAGGATTGCATGAATCAAATGCCTTAAGTCTTTATCAAAAAAATCTTGCTAATTTCAAAATCAATATCTATACCAAATTCACTAGGAATCTAACCGCCGTACCAATTACATTAATCTATCAAGAATAAGAATCACTTAAGTACGGTCAATATACAAAATATTATAATACGAGTGATCAAATATCTTCTTCCACAATGAAGGGGATGTTAGTCAACACCCCCACACTTAAGGGCTTGCTAGGCCTAGCAAGGTTAATGTGCTATATAAAAAATAATATTCTTGCAATACTACTGCTCAGCCAATGCATGAATTAAATAAAAGTGAAATTGAAACAGTAAAAACTCCCCTGATAAGGAAATGATTTCCTCTGAGTCTCTTGAGTTTCTTTAATGTGCTCCCCATGTGCTCCGATGATCTACAGTACTCTGTCCCATATTGGCCTGCCAAACTTTTGTCTTGACTATGACAGAAGAGAACAAAACATGGAGGCAATCTAATAAAGTTCGTAACTGCATGAATTAGCAACAACAATGAACCAGAATAACTTAATCGTCTTCATTTTCATGTCATAACTTTCAATTATAGCAATAGCCTAAATCATGTTATATCAATTTGTACATAAGAGCAGAGTAATAAGGTAAATTAAATTAGGCTTTCCAAAATATCTAGCAACTTAATGAGTTAAAATAAACACGCAAGATCATATCATATCATGTGAGCAGTGCAGAGTAACTAGTCACCATGCAGTTAAGCAAAATAGTTCAAAATAAGGTCATCCAGAGCATAAAAGAAACAAAATAGTATCCATCAACCATTAGTACAGTCATCCAAAAACAAATGAATCAAAAAGGATCTAATCAGATCCCCCATCATCGTCTTCTTCGGGTTCATCCATTTCTTGATCCTCCTCGCCTTCTGGCTCCACCTCTTTTTCCTGATTCCTTTCTTCCTCCTGATCCTCGTCTTCTTCATCTAATTCGGTTGGGTCGAGAGTGCTTCCATCAGCCGCTAGCAACTCTCCCTTGTCATTGAACTACCACTGATATCGAAACGGCTCTTCATCTACCTGCAACTTTGCTCTCTTCAAGAGACTATCAATCTTCCTCTCCATAATATCCAGTCGAGAACTGAAGTAGCAGTGCTGGCATCTCAAGTATACCTTTATGTACTCAATACTATCCATAGCTTCATGCAATGTGACCCCTGCCCCAGATGGCACTACTACTTTCTTCCGCTTTCTGGCCGATGATGCTGAATATCGACTTCCTATTCTTTTATGAGGTGTCTTAAAACCGCTGTCCATCTCAGTCCCTACTTTAATATTCACCTCCACAACCTGTCCAGTTATCGGCCTCCGCACTTGGGTAATCAAATCTTCAGCACCGCAGGCTACCCCCGCCTGCCTACAAAGCTCCGTGATCAAGATTGGGAACCATAGCAGCTTGGCCTTGTCCTCCCGGATTTTCATCTTCAAATGGTTACTAATTATCGCTCCCACATTAATCCTATGCCCCTTCAAAATGTGATATTTCAGCTATGCCCTGTCCAAAGTGACGTTGTTCAGGTGGTGGGTAGGCATAACGGTAGCATTTATGAAAAGAAGCCACACCTTAGCTTCCCTGGACAGTGATGTGGATTTCAGCGCCTTCATCGACCTCTTTGACCATTCCAGGTCTGGTGAATTGTAGATCACAGCTGCCAGTTCATCTGATGTAATTTGATAGTTCAGACTCTCCAATTCTTCATCAACACCTACTCCGTATAGCTCATTGATTACATTGGAAGATATGTTGATCAGCCTCCCTCGTACCGTCACTACCTCATCCTCCATTTGTTTAGCATTTGCGTAAAATTCGTATACCCAGGATAGAATGGCCTCCGACCGGTGATGGCAAAACGTCTCCCAGTGCAACTCATGCATTTGGAGCACGTAGGGAAGGCTCCACGCTCGCTTCTCCATCAGGAATCCCCTTTCATAAATCACTAGTAACGTCTTTAGATTCTCAAATCTAGATACGGCAGCTTCGCTAACAAACTGTAACGCTCTCTTTGCTATTGATTTCCCTTTCCTTTTTGTTGACATTTCTACATTATGGTTTTAGCAAGATCAGGAACTCCTCACCCTCACACATTCGAGACTCAGGCATGGAGATGAGAACTGAAATAAGAATGGTGCTAGGCGCTTTCGAAAATTACCTGATCGTGCTTGAGATGTTACGGTAGGAAAGGGTCCGGCGAAGTTGCACTCGTCGTCAGGTCGCGAAATGGTGATGGGCTCGCTGGGAATCAACTCCTAGCAGTTCGCCGCCACTCACGCCGCCGATTACGCCCCGCAGAACTCGCCGACTCCGCCGACGCCTCCGTGCTCGCGAACTAGGGCAGGAATCAGCGTCGTTTCGATTTTCTTCCCCTTCCTTCCTCTTTTTTTTATGTATTTTAGCGTGTCCAATTAAGAAGAAGCCCGGTTCAAGTGAACCGGGGCCACGTGGCGCACTCTGTATGGATCCCTCCAGCCGGTTCAGCGCCGGTTTGACCGTCTATTCCTCGATACTGGCCAAAACTAAGGTGTTGCAACCATTTATTTTTGCTATCATTGCAACACCCGCGCGGTTTAAACTCTTCAGCCCAACCAGAAAGAAAGGTGTTGCAACTATTTATTTTCGCTATCGTTGCAACACCTGCGCGGTTTAAACTCTCTGGACAGAAATCTGGAAGTTGCGTCAAATTAAAATTTTCAGCGCTGCAACTACCACAACTGCTCCTACCAATTTTCCCATCAGCAATTGAATTCATTCCTCTACCACTACTCTCCTAATCAAAATCAAAGAAAACTGGAAGAAAATTACTAAATTAAAGCAATAAACTAAACATAAAGAGATGGGTTGCCTCTCACCTAGCGCCTAAGTTAATCGTCTCGGCAAGACGGCACTCCTAGTACTCGTCAATGAAATTTTATGACCATCGCATCGCGCTGGTCACCACCCTCATAATAAATTTTTAGTCGCTGTCCATTCACCTTGAAAGTTGATCCGTCTTTCTTATTACATATTGTTACTACACCATGTGGGAACACCTCAACAACTCGGAATGGTCCAGACCATCTCGATTTCAGCTTTCCTGGAAATAATCGAAGGCGTGAATTATACAAAAGCACAAGTTGTCCGCTTCTAAATTCTCTCTTCTGCAGTCTCAAATCGTGCAATTTTTAATCCGATTTTTATAAAGCTTCGTGTTCTCATAAGCATTAAATCTAAGCTCTTCTAACTCATTCAAGTGCAGAAGCCTTCTGTTACCCGCTTTTTGAAAGTCAAAGTTAAGTCTCTTGATCACCCAAAAAGCTCTATGCTCCAATTCTACTGGTAAATGACAGCCCTTTCCATACACCATCCTAAAGGGAGTCACACCTATGGGCGTTTTGTAAGCAGTCCTATAGGCCCATAACGCGTCATTTAATTTGAATACCCAATCCTTCCTGGTTGTACTCACTGTCTTCTCTAATATGGACTTAATCTCTCTATTGGAGACTTCGGCTAATCTATTGGTTTGCGGGTGATATGCTAGGGCCATTTTATGTGTTACCCCATATTTTTTTAAAAGTAATTTAAATTGTGTATTACAAAAATGTGAGCCCCCATCACTAATTATCACCCTAGGCGTGCCGAACCTCATTAATATATTTGCTTTTATAAACTTGAGTTCAATCTTAGCATCATTTTTTTGTGTGGCAATGGCCTCTACCCATTTTGACACATAGTCTACTATCAATAATATGTAGAAATTTCCTCCTGAATTCACAAATGGCCTCATAAAATCTATGCCCTAAACATCAAATACCTTTACTTCCAGAATATTGGTCATAGGTATACTTGCCCCCCGATGAATATTGCCCGTCTTTTGGCATCTATCACACGCCTTGGCGAACAAGTGAGCATCCTTAAATAGCGTTGGCCAATAGAAACCAGCCTCGAGTACCTTCATAGCAGTTCGTTCTCCCATAAAGTGCCCTCCGTAAGGAGATGCATGGAATTTTGTAGGACATCACGAACTTCTATCTCAGGTATACACCTATGAATTGCTTGGTCAGCGCATATCCTAAATACATAGGGGGCGTCCCAAAGATAAAACTTGGCCTGATGAAGAAACCTTTTCTTCTGCTGATAATTTAAATCTGATGGCAGAATGTTACTCACAATGAAATTTATGATGTCAACATACCATGGGGTATTCCCCTCCGATAACTCTGCCAACAGACTCTCATCAGGAAAATTCTCCCTAATCTCAATGTCTACATTCTTCCCATACTCAGACTCTATAGACGTGATAGGTGGTCTACTACAGGATTCTCCACCCCCTTACGATCTTTAATCTCCAAATCAAACTCCTGCAAGAGGAGTACCCACCTAATCAATCTAGGTTTAGCATCCTTTTTCTCTATCAAAAATCATATTTGCATGGTCCGTATAAACTATCACCTAGACAATATTAAATAGAAGCGGAATTGTCAAAAGCAAAAACAACTGCTAATAGTTCCTTCTCGGTAGTGGTGTAGTTTATTTGTGCGTCGATCAGTGTCTTGCTAGCATAGTAGATTGTGTGGAAGACCTTGTCGCTCACTTGTTCTAAGACCGCGCCCACAGCAAAATTGCTTGCGTCACACATAATGGTGAATGGTAGAGACCAATCAGGTGCAATAATAATCGGTGAAGAAACTAGACTTTGCTTTAATGTATGAAAGGCGGCTAAACACTCCTCATCCAAATTAAAGTGGGAATCTTTCTCTAACAACTGGCTTAGCGGCTTAGAGATTTTAGAAAAATCTTTAATGAAATGACGGTAAAAGCCTGCATGGCCCAGAAAACTACGCACTCCCTTAACATTAGTCGGTGGGGGCAATTTTTCTATAACCTCAGTCTTCGCTCGGTCTACTTCCAAACCCTTATTGGACACCTTGTGTCCCAGAACAATCCCTTCTTTGACCATGAAGTGACATTTTTCCCAGTTTAAAATTAAGTTGGCTTGAATGTATTTGTTCAAACTTTCTTTAGCACTTCTAAACATTCATCAAACGATCTCCCAAACACTGAAAAATCATCCATAAAGATCTCGATCCCCTCATCAATTAGTTCAGTAAAGATAGCGATCATGCAGCGCTGAAATGTGGCAGGAGCGTTGCATAATCCAAAGGGCATTTTCCTAAATGCAAATGTTCCAAAAGGACAGGTGAAGGTTGTCTTCTCCTGATCCTCGGGAGCTACCATGATTTGATATATACCCGAGAAACCATCTAAGAAATAAAAATACTCATTTCCTGCTAGCCTATCAAGAACCTGATCAAGGAATGGGAGTGGGAAATGATCTTTCCTAGTCGCTTTATTCAACTTTCGGTAATCCATACAAATCCTCGAGCCAGTTACCGTTCTAGTGAATCAACTCATTGCTCTCATTTCTAACAATCGTAATACCCCCTTCTTTGGCACACACTGAACAGGACTTACCCACCGACTATCAAGAGAGGATATATAATACCCGCATCCAGCCATTGATTATCTCCTTCTTGACCACTCTTTCATGGGTGGGCTAAGTCTTCGTTGGGTTCTATTGACTCTTTTGACTCTTCCTCTAGAAGGATTTTATGCATGCAAATTGAAGGACTTATCCCTCTAATGTCTGCAATGGTCCAGCCTAATACTCTCTTGTTCTCACAAAGAACCGCAATCAATTTATCTTCATTCTCCTTTACTAAAATGCATCAATAATAACCGGTAATGTGATGTCCTCAATTAGAAAAAAAATACTTTAGGTTTATCGGGTAGCTGGTTTAATTCAAGCATAGGTGGCTCTACAATAGACGGTTTCATGATTTTCCGACTCGCTTGACCTGCTTATTAA